>CM031610.1:14414309-14450646 GCA_018398815.1 Conus ventricosus
TCATGAATTAGTTAACTGTTTTGCACAATAAAAAAATTTTGTCTGTTGCAATGATCCATCGCTGACCACGAACCATAATCTATATCCAAATAACAAGTTTGGTGAAAAAAATTAAAGCATGACCAACAGGAGAGAGAGAGAGAGAGAGAGGAGAGAGAGAGAGAGAGGAGAGAGAGAGAGAGAGAGAGAGAGAGAGAGAGTGAGAGAGAGAGGTGTGTGTGTGTGTGTGTGTGTGTGTGTGTGAGAGAGAGAGAGAGAGAGAGAGAGAGAGGAGAGAGAGAGAGAGAGAGAGAGAGAGAGAGAGAGAGAGAGAGAGAGAGAGAGAGAGAGGAGAGAGAGAGAGAGAGAGAGAGAGAATGAATAATTGATAACGCTTTTTCGCTTTCATTCTAGTCAAGTGTGTCACCAACACAGACTATTCCGCAGTTGCTTTACTGGAAAGTGAGATCTACATTACTTTTCGGCGTTTTTCAACTTTCTTGTACATGATGATGATGATGATGATGACGATGATGATGATTTTGACGATGACAACTATTGCTAATGCTGCTGCTATCATTGTTGGTGTCCTTGTTCTTATTGCTGTGCTTGTACTTGTCATTACAATTATCATCATCATCATCATCATCATCGTCATCATTATCATCTTTATCATTCTTGTTGTTGTTATTATTATTATCATCATCATTATTGTTGTTGTTATGAAGAACATTATTGCTAACACGCCTCTCAAATATCACCACTCGACTCAGCCTTCTCGTTCCCCTCTCCACGCATCCCCCATTTTTTAGATAATGTTGCAGTCAGCAATTTTTCGGTTGAAATTCAAAATCAGTGAGAGAGACGGGGAGAGGAGGGGGGGTAGGGAGGAAGGACAGAGAGGGGCAGGAGCCGGAGGGGGTGGGTGTGTGAAGGAGGGGGGAGGGGAGGGGTGGAGCGGGCAGCAAGAAATACGAAGTAGGAAGGGAAGAAACACTGACAGAAGAGATATTGTCTGACTGGCTGAGAGAGAGAGAGAGAGAGAGAGAGAGAGAGAGAGAGAGAGAGAGAGAGAGAGAGAGAGAGAGAGAGAGAGAGAGCGACAGACAGACAGACGGACGGACGGACAGACAGATTGACAGAGAATCTTCGTTTGTTCTCCATGAAGTTGCTATCACTGAAGTGTAACACCTGCCTCCTACAGATTTTTTTTTTTTTTTTTTTTTTTTTTTTTTTTGCACCAGCTGAACATCACGAGCCAAAGGGTTCATAACTCCTGTATAGTCATGTCTCTGTACGGTTGTCTGCCCCCAATCAAACATTTCAGCACTTCCCGTTCTTCAGGCCATGTACGTGCCCATGATGGGTCCCGGACACGTATGTTATCGGAACTGGGACGCCAAGCCGGTTCGGCAGGCCTTTCGGGTATCCACTTGAGGCATGAACGCCATATTGCGCTTCTTGTCGTTTCATATCATCAACACGCTCTACTTTGACTTTTGTTTGCCCTAACCTCCCATCACCCAGTCCTTCCCTCTCAATCCCCTCTCAGCCCCCATCCCCTCCACCTTCGTCCCGAATGTTCCAGAACCTTCAGAACGTTGCTGTGCTTTGCCCATACCCCAGACTCTAATGATGTGGTTTACTACTAAAAACCAGTACTATCCCTGTCCAGTTCTTTACCAGAATGGTCTTCAAAGAGTAAAAAAAAAAAATTCCGACAGTCTCTACATACCAACCAGAGCACATGACTCCTTTGGGTGAATGGGGAAAGAAATGAGAGCTGAGCATAATCGGGGACAATTTTCCCGCTTGAAGTTTAGACCTATGGGACAACACTTGTTAGTGTAAAAGATGGAGTGGGTTTTAAACGAAAAAAAGGTGGTTAAGAAATAAAATTGTTTATAAACTTCGTCTATGTTTTTCATCGCTATTTCTTTTGTTCGCGACTGTTCCTCTTGTGTGTTAGGATTCGTGATTCGCAGAAATTCTGTTTAACTTCGCTGCGGTTGGTAGAGAGACCCGTCGGTCTCCACTTGTGCTTAATTCCAGAGAAAAGCTTACAGGTTTGGCATGCAGTCACAACAGAGATTTTCCGTTTGCGATCAAAATCGTGGCATTGTAAAGATGGTTATAAAATTTACGGAAAATCGAACTGAATTTTTTGTAATCAAAACTGAAGTCATTCTGGCGGAGAACGTGAAAGTAAGCTAAACAGGAATGTTGTTTCGTTTAGCGTTTCATCCCAGTGAGAAAATACAGAACTGTAGAGCAGTGCACGTTACTGTGCAAATTGTTTTTTTGTTGTTATTGTTGTTACCTTGCATCTTATTACTGTTATTATTTTTGTTGTTGTTATCATCATCATCATCATCATTATAATTATTATTATCATCATCATCATTGTTATTGTTTTTATTATTATCATTATCATTATTACTACTACGGTTATTATTATTGTCATTATTATTATCATTACCCGCAAGCGTACCGTTTTATCATGGCTGACACCACAGTATCCTTTCTGCATATTAAAACATTGTGCACAAGTATGTAGCTATTTAAGGCTTATGGAATGGTCTATTGCGTTTTTATTGCAAACTTTCAAAGAAGAAGAAAAGAAAAACAAGAAGAACAAGAAGCATTCAAAGAAAAACGATTTTAAACGCTGATAGCTTCTTAGAACGTTTGCTTTTCCTATCTTTGTAATGCTAATACTTCCGAAGGAAGACATGACATTAATAGAACTGCATAGCCCTAACTCGTGTCTCCTTGGCACTCAAGCTTATCTGTTACTCTTGGAAATAAAGATTATCAAAAGATGATCATCATCAATTATGATAATTAATCCACCCTGTTCGAATTTACCCATATTCCAGTGTGAACAAAATCAAAACGCATATACAAAGACAACAGAAAGAGTGGAGTATGTGGGAATAACGAACACTCTCCCATCTGTTTAGAGGCCTTGCTATTTGGAATATCAACTGTCCCTGGTGTTTCATTTCACAATGAAAACAAAGTGGAAGAGGAGATTAGAGTATGTTGACAGAAAAAGGTCAAGAGGGAAGACAGGCAGAAATACAGAAAAGACAGACAGAAAGAAAAAAGATGGAGGAATTTTTTTTTTATAATAGAAATCAAATGAGGAAATAGCAAAGAGAGGAGGATTAAAAAAATTGGAATGGGAAAGTGTTCTGATATGCTCACACTGAATGAGTTTTTGTTGTTGTTGCTTTGCTTGTTTTTTGTTGGTGGTGTTGGTGTTGTTGTTTTTGTTAGATTTTTGTTTTGTTTTGTTCGCAATCACGCGCGTAGACTGCATGCAAACTAAGCTGAGGATAAAGCTATGCGGATGATAACACAGATTCGGAGTCCGTCTGATAGCCCCTTGTCCTTGACAGCAGTTAGTGTGCTGCCCGGGACCAATGGCTGGTGTGTTACTCTAGGATATCAGCGAGTTTCTCCTGCAGGTGGTTCTCATCATCCAGGGAGCTGTGTGTGTGTGTGTGTGTGTGTGTGTGTGTGTGTGTGTGTGTGTGTGTGTGTGTGTGTGCGTGCGTGCGTGCGTGCGTGTGTGTTGTGTGTGTGGACGCGCGCGCGCGTGTGTGTGTGTGTGGGCGTGTGTGTGCGTTTTGTGTGTGTGTGTGTGCGTGCGTGCGTGCGTGCGTGCGTGTGTGTGTTGTGTGTGTGCGTGTGTGCTGTGTGTGTGTGTGCGCGTGTGTGTGCTGTGTGTGTGTGTGTGTGTGTGTGTGTGTGTGTGTGTGTGTGTGTGGTGTTGTGTTGTGTGTGTGTGTGTGCGTGCGTGCGTGTGTCCGTGTGTGAGTGATAGCCAGCCTCACCATCCTTATGCTGATCGGTCGTAAACGAGGAAAAGACGAGGGCTCAGGATGGAAGCAAAAGTCGGAAAAAGGCGTTTTTGACCACTGCACTGCCCGTCTTCTGTCTCAGAGGTAGCCCATCTATTGATGTCTTGTCTAATACCATTGTGATGGTGTGTGTGTGTGTGTGTGTGTGTGTGTGTGTGTGTGTGTGTGTGTGTTTGGGTGCGGGGGAGCGAGTGTGTGTGTGTGTATGTCTGTGTGTGTGTGCTTGGGTGCGGGGGAGCGAGTGTATGTGTGCGTTTGGGTGCGGGGGGGAGCGAGTGTATGTGTGTGTGTGTTTGGGGGAGGGGGAGCGAGTGTGTGTGTATTTGGGAGGGGTGGGGGGGCGAGTGTGTGTGTGCGTGTGTGTGTGTGTGTGTGTGTGTGTGTGTGTGTGTGGTGTGTGTGTGTGGTGTGTGTGTGTGCTTTGAGGGGAGGGGAGCGAGCGCGCGCGCGCGCGCGTGTGTGTGTGTGTTTGGGAGATGGTGGGGAAGGGGGTGAGTGTGTGTGTATATGTGTATGGGTGTGTGTGTGTGTGCGCGCGCGCGCGCGTGTGTATGTGTGTGTGTGCGCGCCGGCGATTCTGCGTGTGTGAGTGAGTTTGTGTGTGTGGTGTGCGCGCGCGCGCACGTGCGTGCATGTGTGTGTGCGTGCGTGCGTGCGCGCGCGCCCGCGTGTGTGTGTGTGTGTGTGTGTGTGTGTAGAATGGGGTGGAGGAATGGTAGGATGTCAGGAACAGATACCACAGTGGGAGAGACATGCGGATTGCTCGGCGCATTCAATATTTTCAAGGACAGCCGTGGGGTGGTTTTTGTTGTGAAAATTTGACCCCGGCTTTCAAAACATCGACTTTTGTCCGTGAAACAGAAAACTGCTCGTGTCATTTTTCAGCTTTCCAGGTCATTCTTGGTCGCACGACTCAGAAAAGACAAAGACTTCTCATTCCATTGAAATCAATAAGAAAAGAACAAAGGCCCTTAAAACGGGGATTTTCTGTCAGTAAAATCGAAAACTGCTCATGCTTGATTTGAACATGCATCATCATTATTGGTTGGTAATCTTGTAGTTTAGCGTACTAAACTCAGGGGCCGTTCAAATGAAAACATAGAGGGTGTTGTGATCAGCAGTCAAAATGGCGTGCAGTTCGGGAACACTACTTACCGTGCATTTCTCGCAGTTTCGTGGCAAAAGGAGTGGTGTTAGAGCTTAGCTGAGGGTTGCATTCGACTCAGCGCATCGAGGTTAGTGTAAATCACCCTCTATGTTTTCATTTGAACGGCCCCTGAGTTTAGTACGCTAAACTACAAGATTACCTTATTGGTTTTTACGACTCAGAGAAGACAAAGAAAGACGTTTCTTTCCATCAAATATCAAACAAAGGAAGAAAAGAATTAATAGTGGGACTCACTGGGAAATGTGTCGTCTGCCACAGAAGCCCGAGTCGTTCGAAAGGTAATATCATTAGCCAATGGAAATAGACTCTACTCTGGCCAATCAGAACACAGCTCTGTATGGTAACATACGCATTCAACGGAAAACTTGCAACCACACTGAATGTGTGTGTGTGTGTGTGTGTGTGTGTGTTGGAACCCCCTCTCCCCCTCTACTGTAACTGATTCGGCCTTGGGATGATATACTTATGAGTCAATATATATGAGCTTGTAAACATGATGCATACGCGCTTTCGTTTTTTTCAGGGTGATTGGTTCGTTTCTGAGAGAGAGAGAGAGAGAGAGAGAGAACGAGGGCGATGTGTGTGCGTGTGGGTGTGGCATTTTTAAGGGCGCTTTCTAATTGGGCCCTAATTCACCTTGATCTGCGAAGGGGGAAAAAGAACGACGGAAGGAAATCGAGTTTGAAGGCAGTGATGTCCAATACAGGCCCCGCTCTTAAACCTCAGATTGGCCTAGAATGTTTTCTCCTGCCCGTCAAATTAAGCTTCCAGCAACGTCAATGTACACTCTGCCGACTGCACCCGACCCACCGCGCGAATGTTAGTAAGGAGGTGCGTATTGGGTTACGGTCCTTGGAAAGGCAGGGATAGTACGAGGTGCGTATTGTGTTACGGTTCCTTGGCAGGCATGGGATAACTTTAGGGGAGTGTTTCGGGCGGGTAAAATAAACCGGTTCGGCAACGATCGGCGCGGTCGGCAAAACGTCAGCGACTCTCGGGAACGTATAAATTCCATCTTAATTATTAGTAAATCTGTTCACGATTTCCCTGTCTCCATATCCTCCAAGAAATGAATTTATTCTTTCTAACCCCGTATTGAATATTTTCAAAACAAGCATTTCTTATCAGGTACACTCATTGTGGAACTCCCTCCCCACTTCCTTGAAAAAAAAAAATGCCCCCCCCCCCAATCAGTAACACTATCTAGTTATACTGTCCTTAGTTATCATGTCGCCTCTAGGAAGCCTCTCTCTCTCTCTCTCTCTCTCTCTCATCTCTCTCAAATCACACACACACACATTCAAGAGAGAGAACCAAAATTATCCTCATCATTAGGTTGTGGGCTATTGTGTCTTAACACCTTCTGCCATCTGCGCCGAACATCTCTGCAATAGAGACTTATTTTTGAGACTTTGTCCAGTTTTTTCCAGACTTGACAATGTAGTAGTACCTCGGTGTTTGTTTTATCCAAGCACCGCAGTTGTCGTAGAAATGGCTTTTCCTCATTTCTCTGACGGCGCTCTCATGTTTTTCCTTTGTCCAATAAGAAATGCACAATTGCTCTTAGGACCAGTTGGAATTTTGTCAACAGTGCGAACCACCCACATGATTGAGATGCAGTAGAAGTTCTGTGGTTCACTGTCACGGACAAAAAATAGAAAACCGAATTCCGTGGTTAAGTCGCCAGCCAGTTCAATCGGACATAAGATCCAAACCCCAACGTTCTGGTCTCCAGGCCGACGACTTCGGTGTCGCGTCAGCCAATTAGCACACGAATAGGCTATTTAAGTCCTCACGGAGACAGCACTGTCCACAGACAGACTAGTTACTGGACCGACGTCTCGAGAGGTCTGGCCAGACGGGGCTCGGCGCCTGGGTCAGACTGATCTATCCAAATGCGACCAGTGCCCTTATTAAGCCAGACGTCGCCGGTTGAAGTAGGAAGGGGGAAGGTATTGTGTGGTGGGGGTAAAATCAAAGCTAATTAATTAATGACCCATTGACCACCACAGAGAGCATGGCCAGTAGATGTGACTGTGACGATTTGAACGTCCAATGGAATTAGAAGGGAGGTAACCTTTTACAAGCGGGAAAATTCTGACCAATGGTACTCACCCTTTGACAGATCGGAATGAGAATAAAAAGCGAGTGAGAACACATAGAGGAAAGAGAAAGAGAACCAGAGAGAGAGGGAGAAGGTTCGGGGAGGGGATAGGCTCTGAAGGAGAAGGAGCAGAAATGAGAGGAGTGAATACAGAACCGAGCTGAAGCATTACACCAGATAGAGTCTTGCAGAGGAAGACTAAGGAGAGATGTTGAGAGAGAGATTGCTTAACTGATGAAAGAAAAAAAAAAGAAAAAGAAAAGAAAAGCAACCATGTCCATTTGATAGAGCAGACTAGAGAGAGAGAGAGAGAGATAGTGCAAATGCGTTAATGCAGGAAGAAAGAAAGGAGAACAGATCGATGTCTGATATGTCACTGTTCAATATCTGAACCGGGGTTCGACCTCATACCTGGCAGCGCCACTTTCATCAGGCAGTCCAACCTGACCAACGCCATGTGACCTAACCTGACCATGGCACCCAGCCAACCTGACCAGTGCCACAGTTCCAACCTGACCAGTGCCAGCAGTGGTGCCGTGACTGGTGTTTTATGAAATGACAGTGAAAAGAAAAAGAAAAAAAAGAGAAGAAAAGGAGAGACAAGATTCGTGAATAGTGTTAAGAATCACACCCGGCCAGGAAAGTAGAAATCTATTTATTACCCAGGGTTAGTATGATGATTTAGATAAAATGGTTTTTGCGTGAAGTTCAAAGAAAGAGAGAATGTTTTACGTTGTTTTGACACATATGCATTGATGTTTCTTTCCCTTATTATGTTTTGTAAATTTATAAGACTTTACAAGTGGTTTGAATGTGACGAATGCATGATATATGAATGAGATTGTAAGCAAGCTGTGAGTGTGTGTTGGGCTGTGCCTAGTCCTTCCTCCACTGAGAGCATACCCCGATGTTACAATTTATTGGCGAGCCTGCCATGATGTCTGAGCCCATTTTATTATAATTTATGTTCAACTTCTCAGAGGAGAAGCTGGTGGGATTCAAGTATTGGTAATCCTAAGCAATGTAGTGTCTTACTGTATGTTTCCAAGAAGTTAAATACTAGCTGCATTGCTTCCAAGAGAGTTAACAATAGGCTTGAGCATTTCAGCCCCTAGAGGACTTCTTTTCGCACAGATTGCCTTAATCGCTTCTCAGACGTGGGTCAGGCGCAAGGCGGTCTTATAAAAACTAATTACTTGTCCCAAGCTAATATAATCATTCATAGGATTGTGCTATCACGTCACCGGTGTCCGGGAACCACCAGTTTTGGCTTGTCGTTATAGAAAATCTTGTTTCAAAAAAAAAAAGAAAAGATATAGAATGGCGGATCGAAAAGAACCCCTATTGAACAACTTGTGAGTGTCGCTCGTGATTTAGGCTACTCGGGACAAGAGTTTAGCCGAGCAGTCGTTGAAACCCAACAAAGATGGAAAGAGATGAGGCGAGCGAAGACGCGTGTCGCATAGAAATAGCAGAGCAGGAAAGGATTAAAGCTAGCTCAACGCCGGAAACAGAAGATTAACGCAGAAACAGAAGATTAAGGATTCAGCTAACGATAAGCAGGCCAACGAAACGCAGGAAAACCAGAAAAGATAGGATTCGGCTAACTAACGCAGTGAAACAGAAAGATTAAGGATTCAATTAGAGTAGAGAGACTGAGAGTACAGAGGGAAACCACCGATGATGGTAGCTCAGTTTTCCATTGACCCTGTGCGCAGATTATGCCCCCGACCAAAGTTGCCAAAGTTCTCTGAAGGAACAGATTCGATTGATGCGTACATCAGTCGTTTTGAAACGTTTGCTACCATTCAGGGTTGGCCTCAAAGAGTGGGCAGTCATTTTGTCAGCGCTATTGACGGTAAGGCATTACAGATTCACAGCGTTAACCAGCAGATCCCAACAATCCGAAATTTTGAGCCTGTGGAAGGACATCTTTGATAAGGGATTTGACTCTCACAGAGGGAGGGTTCAAAAGAAATTTCGATCAGCTAAGGTATACAAGCCAGGTGAAACGTACACCAGTTTGGTGCACGTTTAGATCACAATTTTAGAAGTGGTTAAGTTGAGTGGTACCGAAAAAGGAGTTCGACTGAATTGAAAGAGCTGGTTATGAAAGAACCGAATTTGTCAGGTTGCGGCCCTGAGGTAACTATCCATATGAAAGAGAGGACAGCCAGAGACAGCAGGGGATTGCTGAATTAGCAGAGTGTACAGGAGGCACTTTTGGCACTAAGGTGGCCGGTAAACAGGTGCCAGCACAAGGTTGAGAAGAGTGCAAGGAGACTAGGGATTTTCTGCAAAGTCTGCAAACCCAGTGGTGGGCAGCAAAGGCGGACAAAGGGAACAATAGGTGTTTGCATTTGTCACAAGAAGGACTGTGGCGAGGATTGTCGCATGAGTTCCAGAAGGCAGCAGCCTTAGCAAGAGGTTGAATAAGGGTCGCCAGTAAACGACCTGCAGGGAAACCAAAAGGGATCCATCCTGAAGAGGGTGGAGTACGGCCTATGTCTCGTGCTGGACAGCAGTCAGTGTCAGGATGGAGGCACTAGCTGAGTGGTTTCAAACCAGTGGAAGATGGGTGACTGCCATTCAGAGAGGGTGCCAGTGTTTACGAGACAACTGTTGTTTCATGTGGTTAAGTAAAACAACGCTGGACGAGAAGGGATTTGACAGGAGGGCAAAAATCCAGACCTGACTCTAATCGATGGCACTGTGAAGAAGTTTTCCCAGTTGCTAAGAATAGAAGTACGTACCCCTTACTTTCTCAGGCGATTGTCCTGCGCTGGTGATGAGAAACCCCTTTATATTTGATCATCGGAAAATTCCAGGTGCAAGGGATCCAGGGGAACCTGAGTTGCTGACTGCTACAGGGCAGCAGTTACAAACAAACACGGAGCAAGTAGGAGGGAAAGGTTGATAAACCTTAGTCGTTCCTGCAGGGAAGTCAGGCATAGATGTGTTCCCGCCTGATGAATTAGGCAGCGCAGGAACAGACCCTTCGCACGTGAAGTCTTGGAGTGCAAGAGGTGGAGAGAGAAACAGGTGTTAAAGAGGAGAGACAGAATTTCTGGGTGAAAGGCGGGGTTGTTGTACCGAGTGTTTACCAAGGGGAAGACAGGTAAGGTGACAACTCAGTTAGAGGTACCAGCGATGTTTTAGCGATGACACTGTCAGACAGTGGACGTCACGAGTCGCTCAAGGCGGGTCATCTCGCACCGGGTAAAATACGGCTGACTCGAATCTTGGATGATTTTCCATTGGCAGGGGCAATGGCAACATAAAGCTTGTTCAGCATGTCAATGTGATGTGTGTCAAAGGTCAGCCACAAGGGGGGGTGAAGAGGAAGGCGCCTCTTAAACAGACCAAACGAAATAGGCTAGAGGAGACATGTAAGGTTGAAAGGGGAAAGTTTGCAGGGGCTAGGGTCGTTCAGAAGAAGAATATGACAGGAAGGTGGGGAAAAGCAATCCCTCAAGGGGGAGATCAAGTCCTGTTACTGCCCCCACGGGCCCACAACAAGCTGCTGATGCATTGGAAAGGACCATTCACCATCATTGAAAAGGTAGATTCAGGATTAAAAATTTTTGATGTGAATGGGAAAAAAAAAACTTTTCCATGCAAATTTTTGCCCGCAAATATATTCAGGTGAGACCCAGCAGAAGAAGGTGAGATTTTTTTGCCGGGAGTTTCCAGGAGAAGAGTCATACAGGGATGTGTCACTGTTTGAAGGGCTAGACGTAGGAGACAGGAGGAATATTGACGGGTTTGGAAGGCGTAGTGAATTTATGGATGAAAATTCTGATAGCATCTGAGACATGGGAGGAGATATGAGGCGCTAGCAGCAGTTTTGGGGTTGAGACAGCCAATCTCACGGGCCAGACCAAAAAAAGTGCCAGATTGGTTTTCCAACCCTGGAGTTCCTAGGTTTTGTTGTTGCAGGCGACACAAAGCACCCAGAAAAGGGAAAGGTGGAGAAGATGATGAATTCAGAGACCAAAGACCAAAACAGAAGTCAGGAGTCTGCTAGGTTTATTGGTTTCTAAAGGGAGTTTGTTCCAAATTTCGCAGCAATCACGAGTCCTTCAGTAAATTTGGTCAAAGCAGGGAAACCGGCAGTGGTCGAGTGGTCAGACGCTGCAGAGCAAGCACTGCAGACGTGTTTAGAACGACTGGGTTTCCCGTCCCATCTTGAAGCTACCCGATTGTTTTAAACCATTTCTGTGCGTACAGATGCATCAGGTGGTGGTTTAGGTGCAGTATTTTTGGCAGGAGCTTTAAAGGGGTCGAGTTTCCTGTGGGGTATTGCTAGCGGGAAGTTGACGAAGTGTGAAGAAGGGTACGCAACGGTAGAGAAGGAGTGTTTGGCTGTCGTGTGGGCCATGCGAAATTTCACAAATACTTGTATGGGAAAAGGTTCGTGGTAGAGGATGATCTTCAACCACTCAAATTCCTGCAGGAGGCGCAGCCGAAAAACAGCAGGGTTCTGCGCTGGGCAATGGCACTGCAGCCTACAGGTACCCGATGTTCAGTACATCCCAGGTCGACAGAATGTCGGAGCTGAACTATTTAAGCCGTGTAGTCTAGCAAGCTGCAACTCAGGGGAAGTCAGTCATATCCGGGGTGCATAGCTACTTTTTTAATAATATGTGTTGACTACGTTATGTTGATTGGATGTGGGTTCATTCCCATTTGGCTATGGTTCATATTTTCTTTGCGAGACTTGTTCGTGTAAATGTAGTTATGTTTGGAGCATACAGTCGCTTGTTTTAGTAAATGCACTGTTTCCCGATAAGCGAGGATGGAGATTCCTCAGTGAGGTGTCATGGATCGTGTCATATTAGATTGTGCTTTTCATAAAATTTTGTGAAGAGAAGAGTGGCAAATCCGCGGGTTTAGGGGGATTGCATAGGTGCGCACAGGGGTTTTATCAGAAAATAAATTTGAAATAGGCAGAAGCGCACGTCAATGATAACCCATTGGGGTGATATTTACGAGTGATACATGCTGATAATTTGTAAACCGTTGTGTAAATATTTTTGCAAAAAACTTGCACGTGTAGCTGTGGGGTCAGCAAATTCGGTTGTTGTTTGTTTTTTTGTCCGTTGTTTTGAGACAATGCAGAGCATAGTCTTTTGCAAGGGGGAAATTGTCACGGACAAAATAGAAAAACCGATTCGTGGTTAGTCGCCGCCATTTTCAATCGGACATAAGTCCAAACCCAAACATTCTGGTCTCCAGGCAGACGACTTCGGTGTCGCGTCAGCCAATTAGGCACAGCGAATAGGCTATTTTTAGTCCTCCGGAGACAGCACTGTCCAGCAGACAGACTAAGTGGCTGGACCGACGTCTCAGAGGTCGGGCCAGACGGGTCTCGGCGCCTGGGTCAGACTGATCTAGCCAATTTGCGACCAGTGCCCATAGTTAAGCCAGAGTCGCCCGGTTGAAGTAGGAAGGGGAAGGTATTGTGTGGTGGGGTAAAATCAAGCTAATTAATTAAATGACCCATTGCCCACCACAGAGAGCAAGGCCAGTAGATGTGACTGTGACGTTTTTGAAGTCCAAGGGAAATTTAGAAGGGAGGTAACCTTTTACAAGGCGGAAAATTCTGACCAATGGTACTCACCCTTTGACAGACAGGAATGAGAATAAGAAAGCGAGTGAGAACAAGAGGGAAAGAGAAAGAAGAACCGAGGGGAGGGGGAGAGGTTCGGGGAGGGGAGTAGGCTCTGAAGAGAGAAGAGCAGAGAGAGGGAGAGGAGGGGAACAGAACCGAGCTAAAGCTTTTGCACCAGATAGAGTCTGCAGAGGAAGGACTAAGGAGAGATGTTGAGAGAGAGAGTTGCTAATTGATGAAGAGAAAAAAAAGAAAAAAAAAGAAAGCAACCATGTCCATTTGATAGAGCAGACTAGAAGAGAGAGAGGGGAGATAGTGCAATGCGTTAATGCAGGAGAAAGAAAGGAGAACAGATCGATGTCTGATAGTCACTGTTCAATCTGAACCGGAGTTCGACCTCATACCTGGCAGCGCCACTTTCATCAGCAGTCCAACCGACCAACCCCAGCGGTCTAACCTGACCAGTGCCAGCAGTCCAACCTGACCAGTGCCAGCAGTCCAACCTGACCAGTGCCGCAGTGGTGTCGTGACTGGTGTTTGTGAAAGTGACAGTGAAAAGAAAAGAAAAAAAAGAAGAAAAGGAAAAGGGACAGTGATTCGTGAATGTTTAAGATCACCCCGGCCAGGTAAAGTAGAAATCTATTTATACCCGGGTTAGTTATGATGATTTAGAAAAATGGTTTTGTGATGTTCAAAGAAAGAGAGAATGTTTTTTTTGTTTGACTCCTATGCTTTGATGTTTCTTTCCTGATTATGTGTAGTAAAGTTATAGACTTACTAGTGGTTTGATGTGACGATTGCATGATATATGAAGAGATTGTAAGCAAGCTGTGAGTGTGTTTGGGCTGTGCACTAGCCCTTTCCCTCCACTGACATACCCCGAGGTTGACAATCACAAAAATCTGTAATGGGCATCCTTCCTTCGTCAATGTCCCCAGTTCTCTCATCGCACACATCTTCATCCTCAACTTCTTCAAATCTGGCATCTTCATCTCAAACTTCATCTCCAACTATTTCATGATCATATTCGCTCACAATAAACTCCTCACTTGTATCTTTGTTTCTGGGTTTTTCATGTCCACTCTCTTGTCGACCTCAACTTTTTCATCAGAGTCGCTGCGGACATCATTATCCTCAAATTTTATCTTTCGTCTTTTGATCCCCCACCTTCTAACAGTTCCATCCACGAATGATTCGGAACCACAACTGACGAGCTAGTTTTCTCCCTTGCATTGGGCCACAAAGACATTTACTTGGTGTGTCTTTCACCGATGTTTCCCGTTCAAAGATGTTTGCACATCGTGCTTCCCAAATTTTCTGGTGGGTAGTATATTCGAATGGTCTTTGGAGGCCAAAGCCCAAAACCAAAATCCCTCCAGGCACTGCTGAAACAAACCAACGGGGAAAAAGCAGCTAAGTACAGATCACATAAACAGGGCTGACCAAAGATAATGATGGATGTTGTTTGATAACTTTTGCTTCTGTTTGGACATGACAGCCAGTTTTGTACTTTAGTTCATTGCTAAAGGCTGTTGATTTTTCACAAGTTTAGCGTTACAGCGGGGAAAGGCAGTTTCCATCACCTGGGTGAATACAGCACGGCCTGGATATCATGACGGTTCACCAATTCTCTTGCTGTCTCGTCAGTCCCTGGGTGAAGCCTACCTGGATCGCATCCGAAAGATCGTATCAGTCCGATGTCTCGATATTCAGTAGTTCATCTCTTATTGATTCTTTCAGCAAATGGCGACCTTTGTTTAGCAGCCTGAAAAAATATATTGATAAATCCTAATAGATGTCGAGAGTATGCAGTTAAGAAGAATTTGGGGAGAAAAGAAGAGAGAGAGAGTAAGGAGACGAGAGAGAGAGGAGAGAAGAGAGAGGAGTATTGTGATATCGGCTTACGACACATGTGAGATACCAACGAAGGTCTTCACATGTTGTGGTTTCCCCTTACGCACGTTTTCACTTCCCACCTCCCAATTATTTTTCCCCTCGTTTTGTCTCACACTTGCACTTAAGGCCGCAAAACTTTTTTGTTTTTGGCTGTAATTGATTGGAACCCGACAGACAGAAGAGAGAGACAAAGAAAGGAAAAAAAGAAAGGAGACAGAGAGGAGGAAGAGAGAGAGAGAGAGAGGGGGGGTTAGAGAAGAGAGAGAGAGTTAAAACATGTGGTAACAAGACCTACCTCGCCATAATTTCAACGAGTGCTTTCAGTTCCTTTGTAGCAGGCACCACATGGATATCGCGCTGCCCGGCGTCTCCCAAAATCCATGTCCGCGGCACAAATCGCCACACAAATCGCAAAATGAAATCGTGTTACAGCGAAATATTTTTTATGTGACCGTAAATTTTAGCGATGTTTAAATTCTGGCCCGGGGAAAATGACTTGAAAGTTAACACATTTGAGTGAGCGCACTCAAAAGTGAGTAAACCATTTTGATGGGCGGGCGATGTGATTGTGACGATTGTGATTGTGAAGCGATGAGAGGGGAGGTGGGGATGTACAGGTGATTGGAGAATGATTTGGACGATTTTGGTGAAATTTATGCTGCCGATCGTTGCCGCCCCTCGCCGATCGTTTTTTTTACCCCGCCCGTTTTTTTTTTTTTTTTGCTCATTTTCCACGATTTTCCCTTTTTTTTATTATCGTGGCGGAACAATGGGACTATTTTAAAACCTATTTATTTTTTAAGTTCTGCTGTCTTGCATGTCCAGAATTTTCGTCCACGACTTCCGTCGTGCTATGGCTAGCATTGATTGGCTCCTGGCTATGCACTAGGGTCCGATCCCCGATCCAACCCGTGTAACGTCTGGTCTGGTGACAATACCCACCCCGATGGCCCAGAATCAATTCTTTTGTTCGTAGGCTCTAAAGTTGTCTGCAGTATGATTTTATTAATGGGATAGTTTGTCCATCAAAGTCGATAAGCAGTCTAGTTTCAACCCGTTTTAGGAAACATCGTTGTATTAGTACCAACTTTGTTGCCCAACTGTGGGGCGGTTTAGCGGGAGATTTTTGAGATGTACAAGTGACATTTGGTTAAACGCGTTGCAAGTGTACGCGGGTGCTGCCCTGCTGTGTGCTTGTTTGTCCGTATTGATAATTTTTATTTTCTCTCTCTCTCTTTTCTTCTCTCTCTCTCTCTCTCTCTCCTCTCTTCTTTCTCTCTCCAACACACAAACACAACACAATCACAGATTTTCACGCTGGTTTCGCCAGTTCAGCGAAACACCGTACCTTGAATGAGAAAACTATAACAACAAAACAGCGCATGAGAAAACTATAAGAATGAAACAACGTTTCTAGGAATCGTTTTAAATCACATAAAGGGTTCCCTCTTCTTGTATGAAACACAAACGTAAATTCCTAAGGTATTTTGGCTAAATTTTGGTAAAAGTGCGCTCCCTAAATGCGAGAAACCTTCAAAAAAGGGATTGACGACCTGATCAAAAATGCAAGTAAAGACATTGTTCATTTCTGTGTAAGCTTATAAAACGCTAAATAAAAAAGAGGAAAGTGTAATCCATAGCACATTGTTCAAAATCCAACAATTGACAGACTTCCAGAATTTGAGACTTTGCTGGAGCAACAGAAAAGCAAAACTCGTACACAAAACAGACAGCTAAACAAGAAGAAGAAAAAGAAACTCGACAAACTCATAAATGACGCAAAGTCCAGCAAACCCCAAAAGAAATTTCCCCAATGAAACAAAAAGAAATAGAAGATTCCTCAGGAAAGGCAACTCCAAGGGTAAAACACCATATGCCGCATTGCCGCCTCAAAAATGCTGGTGACTCAATAGTCGATCTGTCAGATGTTTCCCTGACAGAACATCAAAAGAATGTTCTAGCCCGGACCAAAATTTTGTCCAATCCCCCAATCACTTAATCACAATCAATTAGAAAAAATGTTCAAGAAGGATGCGACTATACGTCTCAGAGAACTGTATTTTGATCCAAGAACCAAAAAGAAATTGAGATTCTAATCCTCCAAATTTTCTATAAGAAAACATGGTATAAACCTCCTTCTGGAAAAAACCCCGCACTTGACGCTTTTGTCAGACCCCTCAAGAGTCGCACGACTGCATACAGGTGTGTAAAACGGCCTAAAGAGAATCTCAATAAAGAACAACAAACGGTATTGAAACAACTGCGAGACAGTCTATGAAGAACTATACGATCAGTACAGCAGACAAAGGAGGCGCCATCATCGTCCAAAATACTGATGTTTTACATAAAGAAGCAATGAGACAGCTCAACAATGAATCCACTACATAAAAAGTAACAGAAGACCCTACTGCAAAAATAGCAAAGGATCAAACGAGCTAGCTAAAAAAACGTATGAACAAAACATCATTAACCAAACCACATATCAAGGGCCCTCAGTGGAACCAACAAAGTCTGCTGTCACAGATTCTACACTTTACCGAAATCCACAAGGACTACCAACCCCCCTGGACGCCCTATTTTTCAGGCATCAACGGACCGACAAAAAGCTGTCAAAACTTGTGGACTCTTGTTGCAGGATCACACAACTCTCCTCCCAAGCTACATAAAGGACAGCACCCACTTTGCTTCAAATCATTGCAAAATGGAACAGGGAACCGGACCTTTGAAGAAACCGTCAAACGGGTGACCATAGATTAACGTCCCTTTACACAAACATCCCGCACGATGACATGCTGACGGCTATAAAAATTCTTCTTGGAAAAAGAGCAACTTCCGAACGATCCCCTCGGGAAGATGTCCTCAGAATTGCAAACCATGTTCTCAGTAACAACTACTTCAGTTTCGAAGACGAATGCTACAAACAAGTACTAGGGAAAAGCAATGGGGACTCCAATGGGTCCCAGCGCCGCTAGTCTATTCATGGATGCTTGAACATCACATACTTCGAGACAGTCCTGTTATACATTTCTTTGGACGTGTGGAAGAGATTCTTTGGATGATAATTTTCCTACTGTGGACTGGGACCCAAGATGAGCTGACCAATTCTTCCACTTCCTCAACAGCTATCACCCAACAATCAATTCACGATTTAATTTGTCGTCAAAAGAGATCGCGTTTCTAGACTTATCCATTACCCTCAACGACGGGTTTCTCAACACTGATGTCTTCAGCAAACCCACTGACTCTCACGCCTATCTCCAAGGTCGGTCTTGCCATCCTCTCACAACTATCAAAAACCTTCCGTACAGCCTGTTTCTACGACTACGCGGCTCTGTTCGACTCCAGAAACCTTTGAGGCACGCTGCCAAAACTGGAAGAACAACTGAAAAACAGAGGCCACAAAGACACTACCATCAAAATGCCCGACTTAAAGCCATAGGATGCCTCGCTCGGTCTGCCTCGCATAAAAAACCTAAAAAAAAGAACCAACGAGTCCCTTTTGTAGTGACACCCCCATCCCACAACCCTCCCCTCCGAAACGGCTGAGAGAACCCACAGTGAGATACACAGAACAGTGAACACATGAGTAGGGCAATTCCAGAACCACCTCTACTTGGTGAACGCAAATGCCATTCACTGCGGAGTCTTCTTATCCCATCCAGTCTGCCATGCCAACGACCCTGATGCTGGCTCATTCAAGTGCCCAAGTTCACAATGCATTATCTGTCAGGAACACCTTGTAGAGACAACCACATTCCAAAACCAGCAAACAAAAGAGGGACACATCCACATAAGACGCAGACTCACATGCAACAGCTCCAACATCATCACAATCCCTTCTGCAACACATGCAACAACACACAGTAGGTCGGGGAAACTAAGAAAACTCTGAAATGAGGTTCTACCTACACAGATCAAACTCAACAAAAAGACCAAAACACCTAATCGCTCAACACTTTAACAAACCAAATCACACACTGCAAACCCCCGGTGCATTCCCGTAAAAAAGGATTCACACAAACAATACAGACAGACGAAAACAGCGTGAACGATTCTGGATCTTCAAGCTAAAAAACCTTGGCACACGTGGGCTCAATGACGTCATCAATTGACGTAAAACTAATCGAAAAGACATACTTGAACTTGAACTATACGATGTGTGAGGTCTTCATTGAAGTCCTGTTCATCGATCCGTGTGGGTTATACGGCTAGTATACTAATAACTTTGAAATGCGTGGCTTACTGGCAAGACGGGTTGGTACTGGTCTGGTTTTTTCTTCCTCCAGCAAGCATCCAGCCTACACTTAAACGCTTCTACTGAAGGTGCCAGGACCACTTCGTCTGGGAGACTGTTCCATGTTTTGGCGACTCTTTCACTGAAGAAATGTTTCCTGGATCGCAGTGGGTATGGGTGCATGGAAAGTTTCATCACATTTCCTCTTGTACCTACGTCCTTGGGATTTCCCACTGAGGTTTTACGGTCTTGTAGATTCAAATGGACGTACTTAAAGGTGTCAATCATATCCCTCTGAGACGTCGGTGCTCCAGGCTGGGCAGGCCAAGTCGCTTTTAGTCTTTCTGAATATGGTAGTTCTCTGATGAGGAGATCAACTTTGTGGCTCGGCGCTGCAACATCTTCTAATTCTTTGCAGAGTGTTTTATGGTCGGGGGTGCCACACAGTTTGTCCATACTCGAGGATAGGCCTTGCTAATGTCTTGTATAGCTGGATTGAAGAGCTTGCAGCGTAATGACGTTGCGTTTGTTTACAAACGAAGAACTCCTGCTGAAGAAGGCTAAAGTAGCCGAAATATTTTGGATAACAGCAGATTTGTTGTTTACCTCATTGTTCCATTATTTATGTATTATGCGAGGTACACAAGTAATCATTTTTGATCCAAGTCTGCTGTTTACCCTTCATCTTTAACGTGGTCATTTTGCCGTTTTATTCCTTGAAGTCAACGATCTCCTCTGCATCCCTCATGGGATTTCCGGCATCAACACCACGTCCCTTGACCAGGAAATCATCCAACTGTCAAGGCGTCAGGACAAGTTGAACCGTTTTAAATCACTCATCGGTTCCTTTCTTCATGTATGAAACACAACGTCATTCCTAAGGGTATGTGGCTAATTTTGGTAAAAGTGCGCTCCCTGAATGCAAGTACCTTCACAAACGGATTGACGACCTGATCAAAAATGCAAGTAAAGACATTGTTCATTTCTGTTGTGAAGCTTATCAATCGCTAAGTAAAAAAGAGGAAAGTGTAAATCCATAGCACATTGTTCAAAATCCAAACAATTGAAAAGACTTCCAGGAATTTGAGACATTGCTGGAGCAACAGAAAAGCAAACTCGTACACAAAACAAGACAGCTAAACAAGAAGAAGAAAAAGAAACTCGACCCAAAATCATAAATGACGCAAAGTCCAGCAAAAATTCCCCAAAAGAAATTTCGCCCAATGAACAGGGCATACAATTCTCAAGTTTTCCTTTTGGAAAAAGGGGGGAAAAATTTTTTTTTGGGCCCAAATTCAAATTTTCAAAGGTTTTTTTTTTTCCCCCCGGGGGCCCGGGGGGGGAAAGGGGGGAAACCCCCATTTTTTTGAAAAATTTTTTTTTTTGGGGGGGAAAAAGGGGGGGGGCCCCAAAATTTTTTTTTAAAAAGGGGGAAAAAAAATTTTTTAAAAGGGTTTTTTTTTTGGGGGGGGTTTTTTTTTTTTTCCCAAACTTTTAAATTTTTTTTTTAAAAAATTCCCCCTTTTTCCAAAAAAAAATTTTTGGGGAAAAATTTTTTTTTAAAACCCCTTTTTTTTCCCAGGGGAAAACCCTTTTTTAAAAATTTCCCCCCAAAATTTTTTAAGGGTCCCCTTTTAAATTTTTTTAAAAAAAACCCCCGGCCCCCCCCGGGGAAAAAAAAACCCTTAAAAAGGGGGAAAAATTTTTAAAAGGGTGGGGAAAAGGAAAACCCAAAAATTTTTTCCCGGGAAAAAATAAAGTAAAAAGGGTTTTTTTTTTAAAACCCCCCCAAAAAAAAAAAACCCCCCCCCAAACCCAAAAAAAAATTGGGGCCCTTTTTTTTGGGGTTTAAAAACCCAAAAAAAAAAAAAAAAAAAGAAAAAAAAAAAAAAAACCCCCCTTTTTGGGGCCAAAAACCCCCAAAAAAAAAACCCCAAAAAACAAAAAAAAAAAAAAGGAAAAAAAAAAAAAAAACCCCCAAAATTTTTCCCCCCCCGCCCCCGGGGCCCCAATAAAAAAAATTTTTTTTGGGGAAAAAAAAAATTTTTAAAACCCCCCCAAAAAACCCCCCCCCCCCCCCCCCCCCCCAAACCCCCCCCCAAAAAATTTTAAAAAAAAAAAAAACCCCCCCAAAAAAAAAACCTTTAAAAAAATTTTTTAAAAATTTTTGGGGGTTAAAAGGTTTTTAAAAAAAAAAAAAAAAAATTTTTTTTTAAAAAAAAAAAATTTTTCCCCCAAAAAAACCCCCAAATTTTCCTTTTGGGGAACCCAAAGGGGCCCCAAAAAAAAAGGGGGGAAAAAAAAAAAAGGCCCAAAAAGGAAAAAAAACCTGGGGGAAAAAAAAAGGGGGCCCAAAAAAAAAATTTTTTAAAAAAAAAATTTAAAAAAAAAAACCAAAAACCCCCAAAACCCCTTCCCAAAAAAAAGGGGGCAAAACCCTAAAAAAAAAGGAAAAACCCTTTAAAAAAATTTAAAAAAAAAAACCAAAAAAAAAAAAGGGGGGAAAAAAAATTTTTTTTAAAAAAAAAAAAAAACCCCCCGGGCCCCCCCCGGAACCCCAAAAAAAACCCAAAAAAAAAAGGGGGGGGCCCCCCCCCCAAAAAAAATTTAAAACCCAAAAAAACCCAAAAAATTTTTAAAAAAAAAAAAAAGGGGGAAAAAAAGGGGAAAAACCCCAAAACCCCTTAAAAGTTTTAAAAAAAACCCCCCCCCAAAAAAAAAAATTTTTTTTGGGGAAAAAAAATTCCAAACCCCCCGGAAGATGTCCTCAGAATTGCAAACCATGTTTTCAAGTAACAAAAAACCCTTTAGTTTCGAAGAAATGGGTAAAAAAAAACAATAAAGGAAAAAGCAATGGGGACTCCAATTTGGGTTCCCCCCCCGTAGTCAAAATTTATTGGGGTGGCTTTTAACTTCCCCATACCCTTTGAGACAGTCTTTTACCCTTTTTTTTTGGGCGTGTGGAAAGGGGTCGGGGTTTATATTTTCCTAAAGTGGACGGGGGCCCCCAAAAGGTGGAACCCAAATTTTTCCATTTCCCAACAGCTATCAAACCCAACAAATTTAAATTTAAAGAATTTTTTCCTCGTTTAAAAAAGATCGCGTTTTTTAGACTTTTTTTCCTTAAATTTTTCCCCCAACGACGGATTTTAACCTGGGTGTTTCACAAAAACCCCTGGGCCCCCTCCCCCGGGCCCTTTCCCATGGTCGGTCTTGCCATCCCTTCTCACACTATCAAAAACCCCCCCATACACCTGTTTTTTAGAATACGTCGGGTCTGTTTACTTTCCCGAAAACCCTTTGGGGGCAAAAGCTGGGCCCAAAAAAACTGGAAGAACAATGAAAAAAACAGAGGGCCAAAAAAGACACTACCAAAAAAAGCCAGATTTAAAAACCAGAGTCTGCCTCGCATACAAAAACCCAAAAAAAAAGAAACCCCCGAGTCCCCCTTTTGGGATGACAACCATCCCCCGGCAACCCTCCCCCCCCGAAAATGGCTGGGAGAAACCTTCCCCCCCCCCCAGGGGGAGATAAAAACAGAACAGTGAACACATTAGTAGGGGCAATTCCAGAACCCACCCCTACTTGGGAAAAAGCCCAAATTTCCCTTCCCCGCGGAGCTTAAAAAGGGTTCCAGCGGGCCCCCGTGCCCAAAAGACCCCGTTTCTGGCTCAAACAAGTGCCTGAGTTCACAATGGGATAAACGTAGGGAAAAACCTTGAAAAAGACAAAACCCCATTCCAAAAAACCCCCAAAAAAGAGCCCTTCCAAAATTTAAAACCCAGCCCCACATGCAAAAAGCCCCAAAAATCAAAAAACATTTCCATTCTGCAAAAACATGCAACAACACCCGTTTGGTTTGGGGAAACTTTAAAAACACTCTGAAAATTTAGGTTCCAAAAACCCACAAAAGAACCCAAAAATCAACAAAAAGACACACACGTAGTGTCCCTTTAAAAAATTTAAAAAACCGAAACCCCACACTGCAAAAACCTCCGGTGCATTCCCGTAAAAGGGTTCACACCCAACAATACAGACAGGGCGGGAAAACAAAACGGGAAAGAATTTTGGGGTCTTCCCAAACTAAAAAAATCTGGCCCAACCCCGGTGGGACAATTTTTAGTACAAGGAAAAAAAACCCGAAAAAAAAAAATTGAAATTAATTAACTAAACGAAAAGGAATTATTGGCCCTTGCCCTTTGGTTTAAAAACGGAAAAATAAAACTTGGAAAGGGTGGCTTAGGGGAAAATTTTTGGTACCGGCCGGTTTTTTTGTACCTCCCTTTTTAAATTTTTAAATTTTAAAATTTAAAATTTATTATAAAAAAAATATTATTTATATATTGACTGGAAATTTTTTAAAAACCAAAAAATTTTTCTTGTTTCCAAACCCCCTTTGGGGGCCCCTTGATTGTTTTAAAGGGTCTTTAACTATCTACAAATTTGTTTCAAGCGTGTTGCGCTGTCATCAGGATGTTCTCTGCCCGCCCACCGCCGGTGTTATATAGCGTGTGGGCTCCCGTTTGCGGTTGTTTGCACGTGCGGGTTGGCTGCACGTGTTTTTTGGGGGGCTTTCAGGTTTTTGTTTTGAGTGTGTTCACTAACAACGATTTCCATTTATGCCTGCAGTTGTTTACTATTTCTTTTTTGGTGTTTAAAGTTGCTAAGTGTGGTTTGCATAGTATTAACCATTTTTCAGTTAAACATAGGTTGCACCTTTTTGAAACATTGCTGTATGGTGATGCTCTTTTTATGATTTTCCAGGATATATTGTAGCTTGTTTTTGCGTCTTTAAGTTTCCAGATATATTTGCTCAGTTCTGTTTGGTTTTTATATTTTTCTTTATTAAATGACTGTTTGTGGTTTGCATATCTGGTTTTGAAGTGGTTTTCAGTGATCCCTATGTATGTTTCTTTTTCATTTTCTGATGTCACAGTAGCCTGGTATACAATGTTGTTGTGAAGACATTTATTGTTTAGTGGGCACTGTTCCTTTCTGGTGCAATTGCAAGATTTCCTTTCTTCACCCTTCTTTGCTGTGTTGATTTTCATTTTGTTGGATGCGTCAATTAGGTTTTTGAGGTTGGGCATACATGAGTACGATAGTTTGACAGTGTTTTTGTTAAATATTTTGGACAGTTTGTGTTCTTTTGGAAATGAAGTTGTTAGGATTTTGAAGAATTCTTTCCCTATGTTTGTTTTGAGTTTCCCGTCGTATGGGGGGTTATACCATATGATTTTTCTTTTCCTATTTTTCTTGCTTTTATTTGTGTTGTTGTCTGGGCTGTATTGTAATTTGTAATTGTATCCACTTGTTTGTAGTGCCTCCTGGTATTCTACTGCTGCATTGTTGAACACTCTCTCACTGCATGACAGGTTTGATAGTCTCTTGTTTATGCCATGGGGTATGGTCTTTAATATAGATGGTGGATGGTTACTTTTGGTGTGTACATAAAGAGGTGTATCGTTGGGTTTCTTGTATGGTTTATATATGTGATTGTTGAGATCCAGTGTTATGTCTAAGTAGTTCACTACCTTTTTGTTTGCTTCAATGGTAATCTTTAAGTTGTGGTTTTGGAAGATTTTGCATAGTTCTTTCTTCTTGTTTTCGATGGTTCTTGGATTGTTGGTTAGTGCAGCAAGGCCATCGTCTCTATATAGTCCGACTTGTTTTCCGAGTTTTTTCTTGATGTCGGACAGCATGAATAGTCCGACCAGTTCACATGTTTCTGCACCATCATATGATCCCATGGTTACGTCGAATGTTGAGTTTCTGTTGGTTTTCCTGATCCAGGTTTCATTTTTGCTGTGTAGTAATGTTTTCTTGGTGTGGAGAATGATTTCCATTTCTGACCCTGTTATGTCTGTGTGGTTACTGGCAAACTTCAGGGCTTTGGTGAGTAGTTCCTCATCTATAGATGGGTAAAAGTCTACTATGTCAAATGTGATGAATACTGTATTACTTTGTTTGAGTTTTTTGAACCATTGGATAACTTCGTATGTGTTCTTCCAGAGGTTGTATTCAGAGTTTGATTTTACGTTCTTTATTATTTTTTCCAGAATTTTCTTGCTTATTTTGCCTAATTCAGATTTGGATGGGTTTATTAGTCTACATGTTGGATTGTTATGAAAATTGGGCTTGTGGTCTTTGAGTGTTAGTGAACACACTCAAAACAAAAACCTGAAAGCCCCCAAAAAACACGTGCAGCCAACCCGCACGTGCAAACAACCGCAAACGGGAGCCCACACGCCATATAACACCGGCGGTGGGCGGGCAGAGAACATCCTGATGACAGCGCAACACGCTTGAAACAAATTTGTAGATAGTTTTAAGATTCCTCTTTTAACTTGTTTTATCTATCTATCTATCTATCTATATATATATATATATATATATCACTTTTTCGTGTGTTTAAGGTTCGGAACGATGCAAAAGCACATCAGACAGTCTTACCTCGGATGCCCATTCACTCCCCATTTACAATTAACACTGGTATTGGTCAGAAAATATTCATTGCAAGGAATGAAAAATAATGCAAATGAAATTTACAACCAATAGTCCAACAAAGAATATACGAATTGAAAAGACACAAAAAAGAGCCCCATCCACCCCGCAACCCCCCAAAAGTTCAGCACTCTGCAAGGTAATCAGATTAATGTGAAATAATAATTGAAAAAGACGGTCTGATGTGCTTTTGCATCGTTCCCAACCTTAAACACACGAAAAAGTGCGTACAAACAGCCCCATGAATTTCGTACTCTAAAGTACATGTTTACCATATATGTATATATATATATATATATATTATATATATATATATATATATATATATATATATATATATATATATGTATGTATAGGCCTATGTGTGTGCGCGTGCATGAGAGGATGCGTGCGTGCGAGTGTATGTTTTCGAGCGTGTGTGTGTTTGAATTTTCTTGTTTCTACTTTTCCACCAGCAGTTCAGGACATTTCCACATCAGGGACACACACAAGCACGAGAGCATTTCAGAGGAAAGCCGCAAACTGCGAGTCTCCATGGGAGACCGATTCGATTATTTAAATTTTGAAGTCGGACGTTAACTTCAAGTGGCACGAGCAAATTGGAATTCCCCAAGCGCACAAGCAAGGGCTTTGCATGTTTTACACACCATAGCTCGTGATAGTGGCCCACCCGCTTGAGGCATACAAGGCATTGTTGACATAAAGCCTGTGTAGAAATGTCAACAATAAGTTTACATGTTGACGTGTGGTGTGTGTGTGTGTGTGTGTGTGTGTGTGTGTGTGTGTGTGTGCACGTGTTGTGTGTGTGTGTGTGTGTGTGTGTGTGTGTTGTGTGTGTGTGTTGTGTGTGTGTGTGTGTGGAGAGACAGAGAGAGAGAGAGCGCAACTCTTTTCCCTCATTCTTCTGCATGCAGCTTAGGCCTAATCACCATCATTGGGCATCATCTAATCTGCACAGAGACGCCCCATCATTTCGCTCAGGGCAGGTTGTTCTGTGGGCAGCTCGGTGGTCACCTTAGACCAACATGAAGCAGCAGGACCATGTGCGTTACCCTTGAGCCACGTGGCCAGGGGGCTGTCCTGTCACATCAGTCATGACCACTGAGTAGCTGTCAATGTGGCCGGAATAGCTCAGTTAGAACGTCACATTCATGATGCTGGGGTTGTTGGTTCGAAACTGGTTTTAAGGGGGGGGCGGGGGGGGGGGGGGGGGGGGTGTCATACGGAGTTAACACTAGCTCTGACTCCCTTCCCTTATGTCATTCCAACAACACAATAAACCAAGGTTCCGTGTGCGAATACATATAAAACATCGTGCGCACATGTCAAATTTCATCACCATCCTTCAGAAGAGTAGGCTCCACAGGCTGAAGGTACTGATGACACCTTCACATATAGCAAGTATATTGTCTGCTGATGACTTACCTGACAATGTTGATGGTAGTTCCGAAATTCTCACGTGAAGCTCATCGTCCGACCCATGACTTGACTGAGCGATGTTCGAAGTTGAATGCAGTCCCACTGTTTTTAAGAAATCATATTTCTGTTGTATATGACATGATACAGTTGTGAATTTATGTCTGAACTGTTTTCATTGTGAATTTCTGCATGCACAGGCACGTGTGTGTGGGGTGGGGTGTGTGTGTATGTGCGTGTGCGCTCATGCATGTATGCATACATGCATGTGTGAGTTTGTGTGCACATTTGATTATTCATTTGTGAGGAATGACTGTTCAAAAGATTACATTGTTACTGTTGATCAGTAATAACAATGAATAATAAAATATATGATGATAATAGTACTGAAAATCAAAATAATAGTGATGAATATAAGCTTAACATGGATGAAAACACCATTATAAATTATAATAATGACAACAACAATGGAAAAGAAGTGATTAAGTAAAAATAACATATCACATAACAATAGTTGTAAGATAAAAAAAGAGGAAAGACACATGCACGCAATTCAGCCAACCACTGGACGAACAAACACAACACCATTCACCACCCTCCCCCCTTCCCTCCACCACAGCATGTAGACCACATGACACACAACCATGCATTCCATCTACCCTCAACCACCACCCCCAATCCCAACATGCATGTGCCTGTGGTTTGCCCCAACACCGTCACCTCATACTGTCAATGCATCCACTTCCTACATACCCCCGGTCATGAAAAGCCCATGCTTACGGAGCTTAGCCACCCATGAATGTGTGATGTACCCCAATATGCATTTCTTTGATGGTGTTTCACCAACGCATCACCTGTGCGATATGTTGGTGAAAAGGAGATGAATATGTAAGATAGTAATCCCAAAACTACCGACAGCACTGCATTCAATCTTCATTTCAAAACAAAATCGGAACATTTTCACTTGGAATGGAGATTTTTTTTCCTGGTTTTTATTCCACTTTTCAGAAAATAAATCATTAACAAATATATTTGGATAATTATGGCTTGGCAGTCTGATGAGAATGTTATTATTCTGTGATCACTGACTGTCGCAATTCGCGTCATAGGGGGAAACGCTATCCCATACAGGCAAAGTTATTCAAACTATGTACACCTTGGTTATAGCTTTTGCTTAATGCGTGAGTCTAGGATTTCTAAACTACAGATCCATTTTATTTCCTGACATGTTCTTATACTTGAAAACAACTCATAACTCGTGCATAACCAAACTGAAAGCATACTGAAGCAATTTCTCCTTTCAACTGTTACCCTTTGACATCAAATCCTTCTGACTTTTGTGGCACATCTCAGAAAATCCACCAGAACATTTTAAAAAAATGATAACAAACAATAAACAGTAGAACATGTTTTTTTTTTAAATTTTAGAACTGAGCAAAAGCGTTTCCCAAGTCCTTGCATCTAAACATTGCATATAATCTCCATGAAGTAAGGTGACCGAGTGATGGTACCTGGGTCTATGGGGGCCACTCTACATGCACACTGCCAAGCCATAGCAAGACACGAAACATCCATGGCCAACAGGTGAATTGCTCTGCACCTTGACAACCAACAAGAGGTACCACTGGGGCGTCTGGGAATGTCTACCACCAACCAGGTTCGTCAGGAACATACAATCTAACCATGTTTGTGGGGGTCTCCTCATATGAATCAAACAACTTGCATTCTACATGTTGTTACCACTTGTCGGGTCCTCATACACATTTTTCACAGAAAGGAACATAAAAAAGGACAAGAAAATATTGTCCATGGGGACTCAGTCCACTGATGCCTTGGTGGGGATCAAAAGTGAACTAGCGCACCCAACCTGTTCACCAAATGACTGCACTTTCTTTACATGACATTCATTAAACATCACACCAATGCAATATATCACACCCTCTGCTAAACATACTTTGGGTACATTTTCACAGACAGCTTAGTTTGGTGGTTTTGACAGTTCTAACTTTGGGTTTCCTGATTTAAAATAATAATGAAAAAAACAAACACGTATATTCACAATAATGATATTGACCACTACACATGTGAAGCAAACTAACAACAGATCTACAGATATCTGTCGTCAAGTCATATTATTTTCTGAAATGAAGAAATGGAAAATTATGGTTTCATCGTAACATGCGCAATAAAGAAAAATCAATAATTGTATGGAGCAAAATGAAATCAAGCAAATGAACGCTCGCAATCGTTAATACAAAAGTCAAAACACACTAAAACTGTCAGAGTTGAGGAACAATTGGTGCAACAGAATAACAAAACACAGTATGACAGAAGTGAAACTGGAAAAATAGCACTTAAGCATAACATGTAATACCAGAAATACACAGATCTGTTTTAATGTACCGGGAAGTAAATCATGGGTATTTATTAAATAAAAGAAACCTTTACTGACAAAGGTTACATCAAACATACATGCAAGACGCACGCACATATGTACATGCACACATGCAAGCACGCATGTGCACGCACAAAAACACACACGCGCACTCATGTGAAACTGACCACAGAACAAGATTACTCTGTAAAACTGCATACCACCTGCCTGGTACTCAGAAGACACCAAAACTTAAGTCTAGAAGACTGCAAAAAAACTGAAGGGTCCAAGTGTCTCCTTTCGTGCATGTGTGTGCTTGCTACCCTCTCTACCACGCCGCCAAGTTCCCTCAACATAAACCAAATGGTACACGCCACATTGTAACGGTGAAATTCACAGGCATAAAAGTGGTGGGTTAAACAAGGCTCCCCCCCCCCCCCCCACCCCATCTGTGAAGTGACAAACCCCACACCATCACATCACAGAGGCAAAAAAGTGGATGATGTACAGTGGGCTTGTACTGGAGATTCATTGAAACCTGACGTGATGAATACAAGACTTCACAAAAACCACTTGCAAAGTCATCTTCATAGATTACACTTTTTTTTAAAATGCTTTTTCTTTTTTAAATTAGAAGTTCTGAATGGGAACTGCATACTTTTGAACAAATCTACAAGTTATTCAAATTACTGAGGTGAAAACTGGCTACACTGAAAAGAACTCCATCAAAAGCTACAGGTGCAGCTGCAATGATAAAGCTTATATCATCAATAACACACCAACATTTTGAAAGTACAAGATATTATCGCAGTGAAAATCTATACATTCTCATTTCACCACAAACGAAAGGAATTGTACAGTAATCATCAAACAATATTGTACCAACAGTTTACAACTCAACGCAAAAATAGTAAGGCCACTGGCCATGCTTAACAAATCACATCTTCTCATGTGTGTTCAAATCTATGCTTTCTGTTCTCATTAAATGGCAAATACGAATGAAATATTTCACACTACATATACATTCAGAGGAAACCAAAATGATGAAAGAACCATGTGCCAAAATTCTAAGCTTAAGGGGGGTCAAACTCTTCAAAATACTCACAGATAAAAGTTGTGGACTTTGTTTTAAAAATGTGAACAAGAGTTTTGTTATGCTCCACATTTGACTCAAATACACCACACAGAAACTTAAGAGGTCTAATAATAATAGTAATAATAGCATATTGGACAAACAAACAGAGAGGGAATGAACCACACCAATGTGCTTTGTGCTCCAGCTGTAGACTTTAAAAAAAAAGGAAAGGATTTTGTGGAAAATAAAAAGGAAAAAGAACATATCACAGCAAACGCTTTGACACTAATAAAAAGTGTAAACTTAAAACAGACTGCCAATATTTGAAGTACTTTGGAACATTTCATCTATGAAACGTACCAAGGATCAAATGTTCTTGCTGGGATAATTTTTGTTTCGATTTTGTATCAGTGGAAACCCTTAAAGTCGATAACAGCCTCTCATGAAGCTGCTTAACTTCTGGTTGTCATTCGCATTCTTTGCTACTGTAGTTGATGTCTGAAGAATAATTGATAGTGTTTAGAATAATGGCAGTGTCAACCACACAAAGCCTTTAACAGGACTGTCAAAGCTTATACTGGGAAAGGTGGTCACATCTTGGGGAAAAAAAGTCCTGTCCTGAAAAACGTCCTATCCTGAAAAAAATTCATATCCTGAAAAAAAATCATATCCTGAAAAAGCAACATACAACAACACAAACTAGACTAGACCAAGCTGAGAGTGCCAACCTTTTGACTTCACTTATCAGTTCCAGATAAACAAAAGTAATGTAGAAAAAAAAAACACACAAAACATTTCACTGTACAAAACTGTACATGAACAGGGGCATGGGGGTCCTATGAGCACACTGCAGAGAGGACAGCAGTGTCCAGTCTGGACAGTGTGTACAGTGCCTAGTCACCACGTCACAACAACAAAGATGGCATGTGATCTGAAAAACAGTATCAACTTTTCCCGTAGCAAAGACAGGAGAATAGTCCAGAAGGGCAGAAAAACAGCAGAGATGTTCAAAGAAGGGGAAACAGTGATGTAATCATATTCCTCTTTATTTTCAAGACTGAGATAATACTGCAAGGTTTTCTGCCTTGAATATGATAAATGATTACTGGATTTCTAACAAGTCAGATACTGATGACACTCATTTTCCTATGTCACAACATCAACTGAGCAACAAAAGCTAGTATAACCAGCACAGGATATGCAACGTTAAATTCTGATATGATTACCTGCAAAATAATCTCCGTTCATTGTTTTTCTCAAACATCTTGCATCATCAGTACAGGTTATGTTGTAAGTTTGGATCAACAAATTGTTCCAGGCTAGTGAAACCAATAATGGATCTGATGCCTGAGAAGGTGGCCATCAGTAGTCAACAGACTGCAGATAAAAAAAAACAAACTTCATGCATTCTCCATCACAGCTGAGATTAAAACAGAGTGGAAGGAATCTGAACTGTCTGAATGAAATGCTCCATTTAATGTGTGTGTGTGTGTGTGTGTGTGTGTGTGTGTGTGTGTGTGTGTTGTGTGTGTGTGGTGTGTGTGGTGTGTGTGTGTGTGTGTGTGTGTGATGTGTGTGAGAGAGAGAGAGAAATCCTTGATTCTGAGAACAGAGTGCACCTATCAGTACTCCATCTCTGTCGTTCTCTGCTCAAAGGTTTTTTTTTTCAAAATAATTTCAGGGCTGTCACATTGGAAAACAACTGTCAATAAATGTACATGAATCTTCATATCCCCAAGCTAACATTTTGGGAGGCTTTATTTCCTCAACAATGAAAATTCTGGGGGGGGGGGGGGGGGTTCACAAGGAAAGGATTCTGCCATCTTTTGGTTTAAAAAAACAAACAAACCAAATGAAGCAACTTTTATCAATGAAATGTGTTATGACTGTCTATATGCGAGTGTTTTTTTTTGTTGCTTTTTCGTTTTTGTTTTTGTCAATGTGTGACACTGTTTAGCGTTTAAGTGCTAGTTGCTAGTAGCATTGATGGGGGAGTGGCAGGTATTTGTGGGGTGGGGGGGGTGGGGGGGGGGGGGCGGCTGGTTAATCTGCTCACAAAAAGTGATGAATTGATACATAACGAAGATCAGAGTTTTTGGGACTTGATGGCGATGTGTGTTGATTGCTGAAAGTTTCTCCATCTTTCTGTAGCAACAACACTACAAGCTTTTTCTGCTGTGTGCAGATTTTGCCAACATTACAGTTTAATGAGTTTAGCGTCAGCCTCTGAACCTAGTCAAACATCCACATTATTGCTGAAAAACTTTGCTGTCTGCTCCTCTGTTGGGATGAAGTCGGCACTGGTGGTTCTGTAAGCCTCTTTGAGCAATGGTGGTTCTGTAACCCTCTGAGCAATGTTTCTGATTGTCGGGGCTTTATTAAAAGAATGAATTCTGACAAAGTATGCGGTATCATTTCAGTTATTTTTGCCATCTGCCCTAGGCCGATAGAGTTCTTCTTTTGCGTTGACTTCCCCCTTCCGACAAGAACTAAGTGAACTAAACAAGTTTCAATTTTCATTCCCCGACAAATTGGAAAAAAGGCTGTTGCTGACTGGCTGATGAGAACCAAGATCTCTGAAGGGAAGCTCTCTCCAGGTTGTGTGTTCCAAAACTAAAGGGAAAGCTCTCTACCGGACTTGGTGTTCCAAAGGGGGGAAGCTCTCTACCAGGACTATGTGTGTTCCAAATGAAGGGAAAGCCTTACACAGGACTATGGTGTCAAACTCACAACCATCCCTTTCATTCTCAAACTAAAAGCGTTGTTGAACGGTCCCCTTTGAAAAAATCGTATGTTTCCCATCTTAATTGATTTTTTTTTTCGTGTTTACCCTTTTTCTTTTTTCAATGTAAGACCCTGTATTTATTGGTGTTTTAAAACCCCTTTTGTTGTGTAAAAACCCCTGAACTACTGACTGTCGGGGAAAGATTTTCATGATAAAAATTTGGTGAAAAATGGAGAGTCTAGCTTTCAGGGAACAGAACCCCAAAGTTTTACAACACCTGCCAAATTTCCATTCCATGTTTCTGATATTTTTTTTGACAATCAGTGTAGTTCCCAAGCAATATGAAGGGGTGAGCTGAAGGGCCCCTTTGTGTGATGATAAAGACAGAAGAATTACCAGGAAGTTGGAAATGTTTTAACGCAGTTCAGGCCTCTGCAAACCAATGTACAGCGCACAGGCATACGGCTAGCAGTTTCCCTGTGAAAATCAGTAAAGATTGGGGGTCTGAAAAGAAAAGGTCATCAAAAAAATAACCTTTAAGCATTTTGTGGACAAGCCATACACACGGCACACCAGAGGACCCGTTGAGCCATGAATTTCCCGCACAAATAAACAAGTCTTCAAGCCCCCTAAATAAAACATTATGGGTTATCACCTGCTAAAATATCACATAAAATCAATTTTGGGTAAAGGGTTCCCTTTAACTTTACACTACAGAATTTGGTATGCCTATTAAGTATATTTAAAAACAGCACATATAGCCACTAACTTTTCCCACAGAAACACAGGAGTGTTCTTTTTTTTTTGCTCCACTTTAAACCCCCCCCCCCCCCCCCCCCCCCCCCACCCAAAACCCCCCCCCCCCCCCCCCCCCCCCCAACACCCCCCCCCCCCGAAGTTGGGGGGGGGGTTTCCCCAATTTTTATTCTTTTTTCCCCCGCCCTGGGTTTAAAACCCAGGGGTTGAGTTTGTGGGGGCTCAAATAAGGGACGGATCTCCGTTATACCCAAAGTTAAGTTTGGGGTGGCTTAACTACCAGCAGTTATCCTCTCAAGTTTTGTCTGGGGGGTAATTGAAAGCATGCATGGTTAATGTTGACAGGGGTTAAATAAGCATCTTATTCTACCATTTACCAGCATAAAAAAAGACACAAATTTTATGGCCCCTCATGACACGCCCTCAAGGTGACCTAAACACCACATGCAGTATAACAAACAACAGAGGGAAAAAAACCCTTCCAACCCATTGGAGAGATGAGGAATTGAGTACTTCTACTCGTAGAGTCTTCAAAGCAATGACGCAAAGATCAGAATTTCATCATCACTGCATCATGACGTAATGCATGTGAACATAAATAATGTGAGGGAAGGGTGGTGGGGGGAGAGGAAAACGAGGGGGGGGGGGGAGGGAAAGGGGAAAGGTGGGGACGGGGGAAGCTGTGATTTGGTTTAGTCTTTGATGTTGAGGCCATCTGGTGTTGTGGTACCGAGATGGTGGATGATCTGTTTCTCCATGTTCTTTCTCTTGAAGGAGTCACCAGTGCTGTTGCGCCAGACCACTGATATGGAGATGTGGGTTATGCTGTGGGGATCGGTGTGAAGTGTATAGCCACAGGGGTTTGCTTTTTCTGGAGGATGCTGTCCCTGTGCTCTTTGCAGCGTTCTTCCAGTGTGCGGTATGTCTCGCCTACGTAGATGCAACCACACAGGCTGCAGTGGACTACATATACCAAATCACTGGTTTGGCAGGTGAAACTGCTCCTCATGGTAAAATGGCATCCTGAGGGCCCTTTAAAGGTGAGAGTGGCAGTGTTGAGGAAGGGACAGCATTTGCACTTTTGTCTGTCACAGCAGCCCCCCAGAACCACTACTCCCTGGTTCAGGTAGTAGTGGTTCTGGGGGGCAGTGTGTTGCTCTGCTCTTCTGTTAAACAGGAATTACCATCCAGTGGTCCAGTCTGTATCAGGTAAAAGGTGATACACACTGGACCACTGGGGTCCACCATCAGTGCTAAGCGTTGTGAAGAGTCCAGAGTGTTGCTCTGCTCTTCTGTTAAACAGGAATTACCATCCAGTGGTCCAGTGCGTATCACAGGTAACAGGTGATACTGGACCACTGGGTTCCACCAGTCACTGCTGAGCGTTGTGAAGAGTCCAGAGTGTTGCGCTGGTCTTCTGGTCAATCCAGGCCGGCCACATCGGATGAAGAGTACCTTGAACCTCTGCCACGACACCCGCAGACCACAGCAGTAGGTGATGTCTACCTTAATATACACCACAGGCAGTAGGTGATGTCTTCCTTAACTATACACCACAGGCAGTAGGTGATGTCTACCTTAACAATACACCACAGGCAGTAGGTGATGTCTACCTTAACAATACACCAAGGCAGTAGGTGATGTCTACCTTAACAATACACCACAGGCAGTAGGTGATGTCTACCTTAACAATACACCACAGGCAGTAGGTGATGTCTACCTTAACAATACACCACAGGCAGTAGGTGATGTCTACCTTAACTATACACCACAGGCAGTAGGTGATGTCTACCTTAACAATACACCACAGGCAGTAGGTGATGTCTACCTTAACAATACACCACAGGCAGTAGGTGATGTCTACCATAACAATACACCACAGGCAGTAGGTGATGTCTACCTTAACAATACACCACATGCAGTAGGTGATGTCTACCTTAACTATACACCACAGGCAGTAGGTGATGTCTACCTTAACAATACACCACAGGCAGTAGGTGATGTCTACCTTAACAATACACCACGGGCAGAGGGTAATATTTATCTTAACTTTACACCACAGGCAATAGGAAATATTCACTTTAACTCTAAACCACAGGCAAAACGTGATGTCTGCCTTAAGTATATACCACAGGTAACAGGTGATATTTACCTAACTATACAGGTGATGTCTGCCGTAAGTGTACGCCACATATAACAGGTGATATTTACCTTACTATAAAGGTGATGTCTGCCTTAAGTGTACGCCACAGGCAACAGGTGATGTTTACCTTAACTATACATCGGATAGTAGGTGCTGTATACCATAATTATACAATGCAGGCAACAGGTGAAGTCTACCTTGACTACATACTGCCTGTAGCAGGTGATGTCTACCTTAACTATGCACTAAAGGTAATAGGTGATGTCTACCCTAACATACAGCACAGACACGCATAGGTGTTGTCTTCCTCAACTTCAAACCAAAGTAGTAAGTAAGGGAAGGTAAGGTAGGTAAGGTTGCTTATAGCCCAGCCGACACAAAGGCATATCGGGCTGTCACACGTTAAAAACACTCACAAATCATTCATTCACACAACTCGTTAAAATACATCTCTAAAAACCCACCCAAATTTTGTTAAAA
>CM031610.1:14451646-14474146 GCA_018398815.1 Conus ventricosus
CACTCAATGGAAGCTTGTATTGATGACTCATAGGATGAGGCAGTGAATGAAGGTCAGGCAGGTGATGATTGGTGCATTGGCAGGATGAGTCAGGGCTGAACTTGTTCACCGGTGGAGAGCAGGAGGTCAGCAGCCCAGAGGAAGACATCCTCCAGTGGATCCAGCACCAGGTGGAGCTGCTCATCTCTCAGCACCTGTCCTGAAGGTCAGGGACGCTTCTGAACGTGACAGACTGCTGCTAACCCTGCTGTGCGACACTGTCGATGACCCGTGACCTCAATGGATGATGACCTGGATTATGATGGATGGTAACTGTTTGATAATTAAACTTATTGTGATTGACGATGACATGACTCGTAATGGATGCTGACAGGTTCTGTGATTGATGATGACAGTTATTGTGATTGACGATGACAGTTATTGTGATTGAAAGGGACAGCGGTCAACGTCTGTTCTCGACTCCTGATGATTGATGACAGTGCTCATGACTGAGGGTGACAACAGCTCTCACTGATCTAGACTTGCCACCTTGACCTGTTGCTTGGCGCAGGTGAATCCCGAGTATTGACACGAAATGTGTTGTTGAATGTCTGGGCTCTTCTTCTTTCTCCTTTCATGGCAAAATAGATTGTGTGCTTTTTGTCTTGGCTAACCAGAACAGAAATGTTGTGATTGTTGACAGAGTATCACCTGCTACTCATACAGTGATGTTTTGTTGTTCCAAGGATGCATTGTTTATCATTTATTATTGTTGTTGTTCTTTTGAAAATGCTGTCATATATCTCACAGTCAAGACTATATCCACCATGGATTTATGGACGCTGGCAGAGCATACTGGACTTTGTACTAAGACCATTGGTTTGCTTGCTTGTATTTTCAGTATACATTTCTGTCAAATTATAAAAATGAAGATTCTGCATGTCACTTTTTTTTTGAGTGAACATGAATGAGTTTTTATTATTATCAAATACAAGAGAATTATTCTGATTTTTTCCTTGCAAGATTTATGTGATGTTGATTAACATTGTCATTTCATTTCAACAAGATTTTAATGGCTTCATTGAATGTGTGTACAGTCTTTCTCCCATTTGTAATATAGATAAGAGGAATTTACCTACGCAAAATTCACTCATTTAGAAACAAATGTTCATGTTATAACTAACCTTTGCCAAAAAAAAAAAAGAATTTGAAAAAAAAGAAAAGAGACACTTGTTGTTTCAGCCTACCGCATATGAATCTGTGAAATCCCATTCCATGTATGATGACACATGTAATATTTGTTTCTTTACAGACTTTTGTTCATTCTAGTGGTTGGCTTTCTGTTCAAATGGCTAAGAATGATATGACTGAGCAGCTGCAATGTTTAGACCTTCAGTTTGAAACGATGTGCTTCACAAACGAAACACTCCATGCTCACCTTGCATAATACAAGTTTTGTTTTCACTTTATAATTTAGACGGGTAGCTTGCAGGTTCTTGAAAGTAAGGGTGTGTTCTGTTTGCGTGCTTTATCTGCAGATTGCCACAATGTCCTTTCCAGAATGGAGCATAGTTTGCTCCCCTTATGGTAGTATGATGTCCTTTTGGGAACAGACCTCGCACATTGTTTTTTCAGTTTTTTTTTTTTAATTCTTAACATGTATAAAACATATTGTTCTTTCACTAATCACTCATTTTGCTTTCAGAGAATGTATACTTTTACCTATGTTAGTTCAGAATTTGTTTTTTTTTTTGTAATTGTTTTTTTCAACAACTACCTGTGGTTTGGCAAAAACTCCCTCTGTAGATACTGTTTTATTATAGACCAAATCCCTTGGCAGGCTAAGGGATCATTTTTTTTGTTTTGGTTACAGTATTTTTAATGTGTTTTGAAAACAACACTCTTTTATGTGGTGATTTGCTTAACCAATAATTTGTTTTGCAGACTGTACATAAATCCCCTGTGCTTAAAATCAACTTGTGTATGAAATATATCGGTCAACAAACACCATGGATTTGATAACTGAACTTGGACAGCATGATCCATTGAAAATTACTGAGTGATAAGACACTAAACCTATGATTTTTAGTGAAGACAACTGTTGAGCATATTGATCATTAACAGTATCAATATTTTGAGTTTTGTTTTGTGCACGAATTGTTGGAATTTATTTTTATTCCTGTGTTTACTAAATATGTTCACTGAAATATCTGTCTTTTATAGAACAATCTTCTGATGATTTACGTATTCATCCAATTTTTCCACTGATAAATGTATCTGTTTGATTTAAGCATCTGTTTGCTTATGAGACCACCAAGTTTATCTGATTGACAAGATTATTCTACAAGGTCACATTTTAAGGGTTTAAGGCCCGAAACGTTTGGTCATTTTCTATATCTTTTCCTTGGATGACCTTTCCACCCTGTTTGTTCTTTCTTTGCCACATTTAAGATGTGTAGACTATTAAACCAATTCTTCTTTGCCACATTTAAGATGGTGACTATTTAACCAATTTTTCTTTGCCACATTTAAGATGTGTAGACTATTAACCAATTCTTCTTTGCCACATTTAAGATGTGTAGACTATTAACCAATTCTTCTTTGCACATTTAAGATGTGTAGACTATAACCAATTTTCTTTGCCACATTTAAGATGTGTAGACTATTAACCAATTCTTTCTTAAATACTTTGAACATTAAGAACGTTTTTTTAAATCCTCTGCATGCACACCACAAATGCACACTAAAGTATGCACACACAAGGGTGCATACCCTTGTGTGTGCAATATGTATCTAGGTATGCATGCGCACACTCACGCACGTTGCGTAATCCCACATTTTTATTTCGCTGCCTGGAAATACAACTGCCGTAAGTCTGAAAATCAAATTTTACATAAGATGAAAAAAAAACTGATTTTTATCCCCACAAGGTATACTTGGAGCTGAGTTATGGTACACGTATTTGATTACACCATGTTTATTTTTAGATAATGTGATTGGGACTTGGCTATGTTATGTCCTATGGCCAGTCTTATAGTATACCAGAAATCTCAAAAATGCAAAAAAAAAAATGAGTTATGGCAGAACTAACACATCAAAGTTAAAGAAACGTGGTGAAAAGATGGAACATGGCGGAGGACGTAGACATTTCATTTGGTGCACATTCATGGTGTGGGTCAGAGGTAGATCCTGGGCCTGGTCTGCAAGGTCAGGTGAACACGGTGGAAACAGGTGAACCAAACATGGTGGATGACATGGGGCTCTAGAATGAACCAGTAAACTGTGGTGCAGATCCTGATCGAGACTGGATCCAGGAGCGGTTTGACCTTGGCAGAGGTTGTGCTGAAAGCTCTTTACCTTTTTTCTTTTGTAATTTCTTTTTTTTCTTCTTTCTCTTTTGTTTGTTTGTTTAGTTGGTTGTTTTCGTGAGAATGAGAGATTCTCAGATGGAAGAGGTCAGCAACCCACATTGTTGTATATTATGACTGTGTGCGTCCACAAAATATTTGCATGTAAATAATAACTGTGTACTGTCAACCAGAAAGAACATTTGTTTCTCTGTTTTCACAGTGATATACCATAAAAAGAAAAAGTGGCAAATGAAGAAATAAGTTTAAAAAAAATGAAGAAGAAAAATTCAAACTAGTTTTTTAAAGTTTAATCCTCTGTATAAACTTAGTGACGGATCATTAGAAAATATGAATACTTTTTATTCACACAATGCTCCTTGTCTTTTCTTTTTTTTAAAGAAGAATGTGTGTTAATCATTTTTAGGGCTTGAAATCGTATATACTAGACATTGTGAACTATTCTTTCATGGAACAGTCTTGGCAAGGATAGGTCTGGGCAGACATGGTGAAAAAGTGAATGGGTAAGTGGTGTCATGAAGAAACAGCAACAACAAAAATATCCTGGCTGGTATTATTTTGCACAGACTTTCTGTCATTTACCAGTCAATGTCAGGGGCATCCATTAATATACATAGCTTCGGAAAAGTTCAACACCGTGGTTTTTCTTATACTTGCATGTCCAAACAAATGCCTGATTCTTAACTGGTGAGAACATTGCTCAAGACTAACAAACAGAAAAAACCAAAAACTAAGAGAGAGAGAGAAAAATGGGGAGACAGAAAGGGAGCTAAGTGCATCCTTCAACACAACTCGCTACTCTGCAGTCTCTTGGACAGACTTCCCATGATTCACACTTCATTACTAGTTGTGAACTGAGTCAGTGTCTGCATCTTCCTTTGGCAAGGGAATGCATCCGCCTCTGCTCTTATCATGAACTTTTCTTGTGTCCCTGCGCTGTTGATGGCCACCCTATCTGAATTGTCTACTTCAGTAACGTTCAATCCTTTTGCCTTCTGCAGGATGTTTCTTTTCTAACAGCATCAGCAATAAAATGTCCTGATTGTTGTCATTTTTACAGAGTGTCTGTCGCTGAAGGTAAATGTCAAGAGCATCATCAGTGAATATAGCTTGGGCAGAGTTCAGTGCAGAGATTGGTCTGTACACAAAATGAAATGCTCAATGTTCTGCTACGTTTATTTAGATCAGTCACACAGTACATTTACTTGTAGATTAATCACACAGTACATTTACTTGTTAGTCTGCTGCTGTTTCATGTGTTAGCATTTGAATTTTGTCGTTGTTAGGTGAAACACTGTAATTGACTATTAGGAGTCCAGGCGTTAGTGAAATATAACCATACTCTTGTTGTGTTTGCTGCACTATTGTGCAAAGATGGTGTGATATTAGTGATGCTGGAGCATTGCTGGTTTGGTAAGTTGTTACAGAATAGACATGGCCTGTGGTATGTAAATAAGGAGACATCGTCTGTTTCTGGTGGTATTAGATGGAGTGCACATCACCTATGCAGGGCTGAGATTTAACATTTGCCAGCTCGCTGATTGTGCCTGAAAGTCACTTCAGGTGACTTCAGTTCATAGTTTGAGCTGCCTGAAAGTCACTTCAGGTGACTTCAGTTGATAGTTTGAGCTGCTGCCTGGATGGTGACTGTACAGTAGAGATTCTGTACTCTGGTCACAGACCTTGACATGCAGAACACAGCACACACACAATCGGACCTGAGAGAACATCTCTCGTAGTCAAACACCATGCCCGTGCCACCAGTCACCAAAGAGCTGCATTAGCTTCGCTTGGCGCATGCCCTTGTCACGGCCAGACATGGCATTTTCTGAGCAATGGGTCGGGCTGGACGATCAAATGTTGGGCTGCCTCAGCTTCTCGGGTAAGGAGCCCGGCTGGCTGGCTGGCTAAATCTCAGCACTAGCTGTGGTCTGTGGTACGTAACTGAAGTGGACATTACTGTGATTTTACCTGTAACTAAGGTGCCCATTACTTACTGTGTGTTGTGTCTGGTCCAGGTGGACATCGCCTTTTGTCTGTATTGTTTACTTAAAATGCACATCCCCCTGTGGTCCGGTGTAACCAAGGTAGGCATATTCTATTGTCTGTGTTGTATACTTCAGGTGAATTTAACCTGTCCTGTACATAACTAAGCTGGGCATCATCTATTGCATATGGTGTATACTTCAAGAGAATATCACCGCGTTGTCTGTGGTGTGTAAGTATAACGTGGACATCACCCTATTGTTTGTGGTGTATACTTGATATAGAGACTACCTTTTGTTTTTTGTGGTGTATACTTAATGTGGACATCACCCATTTGTCTGTGGTGTATACTTCATGTAGACCCCATTGTCTGTAGTGTATACTTAATGTAGACATCGCCCGATTGTCTGTGGTGTATACTTAATGTAGACATCGCCCGATTGTCTGTGGTGTATACTTAATGTGGACATCGCCCGATTGTCTGTGGTGTATACTTGATGTGGACATCGCCCGATTGTCTGTGGTGTATACTTAATGTGGACATCACCTGATTGTCTGTGGTGTATACTTAATGTAGACATCACCCGATTGTGTGTGTATAACTTAATGTGGACATCACCAGATTGTCCGTGGGTATACTTAATGTAGAAATCGCCCGATTGTCTGTGGTGTATACTTCATGTAGACATCACCCAATTGTCTGTGGTGTATACTTAATGTAGACATCACCAGATTGTCTGTGGTGTATACTTCATGTAGACATCACCCAATTGTCTGTGGTGTATACTTAATGTAGACATCACCCAATTGTCTGTGGTGTATATTTCATGTAGACATCGCCCGATTGCCTGTGGTGTATACTTCATGTAGACATCGCCCGATTGTCTGTGGTGTATACTTGATGTGGAGATTACCTTTTGTTCTCTATGGTGCATACTTAGGGGAGAATTCCATGGAGGTGTAGTGGTGGACAGACCAACCTGGGTATGGTATATGTATTGGGAGCTGAAATGAGCGATGTGGAGGATGATCCATTTAGGGCTGGAAGCTGAGAAAAGAAGAAAGACACAACTGTCTGTAGTATTTAGTAAGGTAAACATGAACACTATCAACACAGACCCTCATTTGTACAAAACAAAACTTAAGATATGATAACATTCAATGACATCACCTGGTGTCTGTGGTGCACAAGTAAGGTAGACATCACCTGTTATGCCTGTGGTGGATGGCTAAGGTAGACGGACACCTGGTGTCTATAATGTTTGAATACGATGGACATCACCAGATGTCTGTGATGTGTATTTAAGATGGACATTACCAAATGTCTGTGATGTGTTAGGTAACACGTTGTACAGTTACGGTTAAGGAAGACATCACTTATTGCCTGTGGTGTATATTTAAGGTAGACATCACTTATTGCCTGTGGTGTATAATTAAGGAGACATCACTTATTGCTTTATGCGATCTTTGAATTCTTGAAAGAGACTTAACATTTTTCATCAGATCTGAGATTTTACAGTGGAAAGTTTTTTTAACAAAATTTGGGTGGGTTTTAAGAAGATGTATTTTAACGAGTTGTGTGAATGAATGATTTGTGAGTTGATTTTAACGTGGTGACAGCCCCGATATGGCCCTTTGTGGTCGGCTGGGCTAATAAGCAACCTTACCTTACCTTACCTTACCTTACTTACAACTTTGGTTTGAAGTTGAGGAAGACAAACACTATTGCTTGTCTGTGCTGTATAGTTAGGGTAGACATCACCTATTACCTTTAGTGCATAGTTAAGGTAGACATCACCTGCTACAGGCAGTATGTAGTCAAGGTAGACTTCACCTGTTGCCTGCATTGTATAATTATGGTATACAGCACCTACTATCCGATGTATAGTTAAGGTAAACATCACCTGTTGCCTGTGGCGTACACTTAAGGCAGACATCACCTTTATAGTAAAGGTAAATATCACCTGTTATATGTGGCGTACACTTACGGCAGACATCACCTGTATAGTTAGGTAAATATCACCTGTTACCTGTGGTATATACTTAAGGCAGACATCACGTTTTGCCTGTGGTTTAGAGTTAAAGTGAATATTTCCTATTGCCTGTGGTGTAAAGTTAAGATAAATATTACCCTCTGCCCGTGGTGTATTGTTAAGGTAGACATCACCTACTGCCTGTGGTGTATTGTTAAGTAGACATCACCTACTGCCTGTGGTGTTAGTTAAGGTAGACATCACCTACTGCATGTGGTGTATTGTTAAGGTAGACATCACCTACTGCCTGTGGTGTATTGTTATGGTAGACATCACCTACTGCCTGTGGTGTATTGTTAAGGTAGACATCACCTACTGCCTGTGGTGTATTGTTAAGGTTAGACATCACCTACTGCCTGTGGTGTATAAGTTAAGGTAGACATCACCTACTGCCTGTGGTGTATTGTTAAGGTAGACATCACCTACTGCCTGTGGTGTATTGTTAAGGTAGACATCACCTACTGCCTGTGGTGATATTGTTAAGGTAGACATCACCTACTGCCTGTGGTGTATTGTTAAGGTAGACATCACCTACTGCCTGTGGTGTATTGTTAAGGTAGACATCACCTACTGCCTGTGGTGTATAGTTAAGGAAGACATCACCTACTGCCTGTGGGTGTATAGTTAAGGTAGACATCACCTACTGCCTGTGGTCGCGGGTGTCGTGGCAGAGGTTTCAAGGTACCTCATCCGATGTGGCCGGCCTGGATGACCAGAAGACCAGCGCAACACGTCTGGACTCTTCACAACGCTCAGCAGTGACTGGTGGACCCCAGTGGTCCAGTATCACCTGTTTACCTGTGATACGCACTGGACCACTGGATGGTAATTCCTGTTTAACAGAAGAGCAGAGCAACACTCTGGACTCTTCACAACGCTTAGCACTGACTGGTGGACCCCAGTGGTCCAGTGTGTATCACCTTTTACCTGATACAGACTGGACCACTGGATGGTAATTCCTGTTTAACAAAGAAGAGCAGAGCAACACACTGCCCCCAGAACCACTACTACCTGAACCAGGGGAGTGTGGTTCTGGGGGGCTGCTGTGACAGACAAAAGTGCAAATGCTGTCCCTTCCTCAACACTGCCACTCTCACCTTTAAAGGGCCTCAGGATGCCATTTTACCATGAGGAGCAGTTTCACTGCCAAACCACGGTGATTTGGTAATGTAGTCCACTGCAGCCTGTGTGGTTGCATCTACGTAGGCGAGACATACCGCACACTGGTAAGAACGCTGCAAAGAGCACAGGGACAGCATCCTCCAGAAAAAGCAAACCCCTGTGGCTATACACTTCAACACCGATCCCCACAGCATAACCCACATCTCCATATCAGTGGTCTGGCGCAACAGCACTGGTGACTCCTTCAAGAGAAAGAACATGGAGAAACAGATCATCCACCATCTCGGTACCACAACACCAGATGGCCTCAACATCAAAGACTAAACCAAATCACAGCTTCCCCCGTCCCCACCTTTCCCCTTTCCCCCCCCCCCCCCCTCGTTTTTTCCTCTCCCCCCACCACCCTTCCCTCACATTATTTATGTTCACATGCATTACGTCATGATGCAGTGATGATGAAATTCTGATCTTTGCGTCATTGCTTTGAAGACTCTACGAGTAGAAGTACTCAATTCCTCATCTCTCCAATGGGTTGGAAGGGTTTTTTTCCCTCTGTTGTTTTGTTATACTGCATGTGGTGTTTAGGTCACCTTGAGGGCGTGTCATGAGGGGCCATAAAATTTGTGTCTTTTTTTTATGCTGGTAAATGAAGATGAGGATGATGAAGATGCTATGGAGTTCTAATCTGGTCTGAGACTACATTACTTCATGCATGCTTTCATATTACATCCCAGTATCAACCAGGCTTGAGAGGCATAGACAGTGCTGGTCAGGAAATTAGAGCAACACTCTCAGAGACATATACATTTTGGAGAATGATGATACTGTGAGATCCTGGTCTCTTAGTTGAGCCCACAGCAAACTCAACTCTGGGTATAAGCAGGGCAGGGAAGAAAAGTCCCACAAGTAAACAGCTCTAGTGGGAACGACCTCCCAACAGATAATCTGAGACACTAACTACTGCACTAGGGTGGTTGGTGGACATCTGAGATCTAGTTGTGGCTTTGCATGGGGGAAACAGGAATTAATATTGTGGAATAATGCTACTTGGTGGGGGGGGTGGGGGGGGTTAAAGTGTGAGCAAAAAAGAAAAATGAACACTGCCTGTGTTGTCTGTGGTGTAAAGTTTAGTGGCTATTATGTGCTGTCTTTGAAATATACTTAAGTATGGACATTACCATATATCTGTAGTGTATAGTTAAAGTGAACCTTACCCAGTAATGTGAGTTATAGTGTATATCTCGAGCAGTGTGATATCCCAGTAATGTTTTTATTTAGTGGCAGTGAAGACTTGTTTTATTTGTGCGGGCATTCATGGCTGCAATCAGGTGTCCTCTGGTGTGCCTGTGTGTGTATGTGCTTGTGCCACAAAATGCGTAAAAGGTTATTATTTTGATGACCTTTTCTTTCAGACCCCCAATCATTACTGATTTTACACAGTGTGAAACTGCTAGCACGTATGCTCTGTGCTGCTGTACATTGGTTTGCAGAGGCCTGAACTGCGTTACAACATGTTCCAACTTCACTGGTGAATTCTTCTGTCATTATCATCACACAAAGGGTCATTCAGCACCCCACTTCATATTGCATTGGGAACTACACTGATATTGTCAGAAAACAAATATCAGAAACAATGGAATGGAAATTTGGCAGGTGTAATGTAAAACTTGGGCCTTCTGTTCCATGTAATGCTATGACTCTCCATTTTTCACCAAATTTCATCATGAAAATTTTTCCCTCGTACAGTCAGTAGTTCAGGGTTTATATCACATACAAATGGGGGTAAATCACCAAGTGAAATACAGGATCATGTACATTGAAAAAAGAAAAAGGTAATGAACACGTAAAGGAAATCCATTAAAGGATGGGAATACATACTGATTTACAAGAGACCTGTTACAACAGACGCTTTCAGTTTGAGAAGTGAAAGGGATGGTTGTGAGTTTGGAGCACACATAGTCCTGTGTAGAGAGCTTTCCCTTCAGTTTGGAACACACATAGTCCTGTGTAGAGAGCTTTCCCTTCAGTTTGGAACACACATAGTCCTGTGTAGAGAGCTATCCCTTCATTTGGAACACACATAGTCCTGTGTAGAGAGCTTTCCCTTCAGAGATCTTGGTTCATCAGTCAGCCAGTCAGCAACAGCCTTTTGTCCAATTTGTCGGAAGTGAAAATCTGAATACTTGTTGCAGTTCACTTAGTTCAGTTGTCGGAATGGAGGAAGTCGAACGCAAAGAGAAGAACTCTAGTCGCCTATGGAGCAGATGGCAAAAATAACTGAAATGATACCGCATACTTTGTCAGAATTCATGCTTTTATTATGCCCCGACAATCAGAAACATTGCTCAGAGGCTTACAGAACCACCATTGCTCAAAGAGGCTTACAGAACCACCAGTGCCGACTTCATCCCAACAGAGGAGGCAGACAGCAAAGTTTTTCAGCAATAATGTGGATGTTTGACTAGGTTTCAGAGGCTGACGCTAAACTCATTAAACTGTATGTTGTGCAAAATCTGCACACAGCAGAAAAAGCTTGTAGTGTTGTTGCTACAGAAAGATGGAGAAACTTTCAGCAATCAACACACATTCGCCATCAAGTCCCATAAACTCTGATCTTCGTTATGTATCAATTCATCACTTTTTGTGAGCAGATTTAACCAGCCGCCCCCCCCCCCCACCCCCACCCCACAAATACCTGCCACTCCCCCATCAATGCTACTAGCAACTAGCACTTAAACGCTAAACAGTGTCACACATTGACAAAAACAAAAACGAAAAAGCAACAAAAAAAAACACTCGCATATAGACAGTCATAACACATTTCATTGATAAAAGTTGCTTCATTTGGTTTGTTTGTTTTTTTAAACCAAAAGATGGCAGAATCCTTTCCTTGTGAACCCCCCCCCCCCCCCCCCCCCCCCCAGAATTTTCATTGTTGAGGAAATAAAGCCTCCCAAAATGTTAGCTTGGGGGATATGAAGATTCATGTACATTTATTGACAGTTGTTTTCCAATGTGACAGCCCTGAAATTATTTTGAAAAAAAAAACCTTTGAGCAGAGAACGACAGGAGATGGAGTACTGATAGGTGCACTCTGTTCTCAGAATTCAAGGATTTCTCTCTCTCTCTCACACACACATGCACACACCAACACACACCACACCACACACAAACTACATTTCATCAGACACAATTCTTCCACTCTTAATCTCACAAACACTAACCACACACACACACACCACACACACACATTAAATGGAGCATTTCATCAGACTGTTCGATTCCTTCCACTCCTGTTTAATTCAGTGTGATGAGAAATGCAATGAAGTTGTTTTTTTTATAATCTTGCAGTACTGTTGACTACTGATCTGGCCACCTTCTCAGGCATTCATGATCCATTATTGTTTCACTAGATGGAACACTATTGTTGTTGATCCAAACTTACAACATAATCCTTACATGATGATGCAAGATGTTTGAAGAAAACAATGAACTAGATATTTTGCAGTAATCATGATCAAATTTAACGTTGATATCCTGTGCTGGTTTATACTAGCCTTTTGTTGTCATTGATGTTGTGACATAGGAAAATTGAGTGTCTCAGTACTGACTTGTTTAGAAATCAGTAATCATTTACATATTCCAAGGCAGAAAACTGCAGTTTCTCTGCGTTGAAAATAAAGAGACCCTATGATGTCATACAGTTTTCCGTACGTAATCTTTGACATTTGTTTTTTTTCTTCTGACTATTCTGCCTTCTTTGCTACGGGAAAAAGTGATAAACTGTTTGCAGTCACATGCTATCTTTGTTGTTGTGACGTGTTGACTAGGCACTGTACATGTCCAGAATGGACACTGCTTTTCCTTCTCAGTTGCTCATAGGACCCCATGGCCCCTGTTCATGTACAGTTTGTACAGTGAAATGTTTGTGTGTTTTTTTATTCTACATTACTTTGTTTCTGGAACGATAATGAAGTCAAAAGGTGGCACTCTCAGCTGGTCTAGTCATTTGTGTTGTTGTATGTTGCTTTTTCAGGATATGATTTTTTTTCAGGATATGAATTTTTTTCAGGATAGGACGTTTTTCAGGACAGGACTTTTTTTCCCCAAGATGTGACCACCTTTCCCAGTAATAAGCTTTGACAGTCCTGTTAAAGGCTTTGTGTGGTTGACACTGCCATTATTCTAAACACTATCAATTATTCTTCAGACATCAACTACAGTAGCAAAGAATGCGAATGACAACCAGAAGCTTAAGCAGCTTCATGAGAGGCTGTTATCGACTTTTAAAGGGTTTCCACTGATACAAAATCGAAACAAAAATTATCCCAGCAAGAACATTTGATCCTTGGTACGTTTCATAGATGAAATGTTCCAAAGTACTTCAAATATTGGCAGTCTGTTTTAAGTTTACACTTTTATTAGTGTCAAAGCGTTTGCTGTGATATGTTCTTTTTCCTTTTTATTTTCCACAAAATCCTTTCCTTTTTTTTTAAGTCTACAGCTGGAGCACAAAGCACATTGGTGTGGTTCATTCCCTCTCTGTTTGTTTGTCCAATATGCTATTATTACTATTATTATTAGACCTCTTAAGTTTCTGTGTGGTGTATTTGAGTCAAATGTGGAGCATAACAAAACTCTTGTTCACATTTTTAAAACAAAGTCCACAACTTTTATCTGTGAGTATTTTGAAGAGTTTGACCCCCCTTAAGCTTAGAATTTTGGCACATGGTTCTTTCATCATTTTGGTTTCCTCTGAATGTATATGTAGTGTGAAATATTTCATTCGTATTTGCCATTTAATGAGAACAGAAAGCATAGATTTGAACACACATGAGAAATTGATGTGATTTTTGTTAAAGACATGGCCAGTAGGCCTTACTATTTTTGCGTTGAGTTGTAAACTGTTGGTACAATATTGTTTGATGATTACTGTACAATTCCTTTCGTTTGTGGTGAAATGAGAATGTATAGATTTTCACTGCGATAATATCTTGTACTTTCAAAATGTTGTGTGTTTATTGATGATATAAGCTTTATCATTGCAGCTGCACCTGTAGCTTTTGATGGAGTTCTTTTCAGTGTAGCCAGTTTTCACCTCAGTAATTTGAATAACTTGTAGATTTGTTCAAAAGTATGCAGTTCCCATTCAGAACTTCTAATTTAAAAAAGAAAAAAGCATTTTAAAAAAAAGTGTAATCTATGAAGATGACTTTGCAAGTGGTTTTTGTGAAGTCTTGTATTCATCACGTCAGGTTTCAATGAATCTCCAGTACAAGCCCACTGTACATCATCCACTTTTTTGCCTCTGTGTATGTGATTGGTGTGGGGTTTGTCACTTCACAGATGGGGTGGGGGGGGGGGGGGGAGCCTTGTTTAACCCACCACTTTTATGCCTGTGAATTTCACCGTTACAATGTGGCGTGTACCATTTGGTTTATGTTGAGGGAACTTGGCGGCGTGGTAGAGAGGGTAGCAAGCACACACATGCACGAAAGGAGACACTTGGACCCTTCAGTTTTTTTGCAGTCTTCTAGACTTAAGTTTTGGTGTCTTCTGAGTACCAGGCAGGTGGTATGCAGTTTTACAGAGTAATCTTGTTCTGTGGTCAGTTTCACATGAGTGCGCGTGTGTGTTTTTGTGCGTGCACATGCGTGCTTGCATGTGTGCATGTACATATGTGCGTGCGTGCTTGCATGTATGTTTGATGTAACTTTGTCAGTAAAGGTTTCTTTTATTTAATAAATACCCATGATTTACTTCCCGGTACATTAAAACAGATCTGTGTATTTCTGGTATTACATGTTATGCTTAAGTGCTATTTTTCCAGTTTCACTTCTGTCATACTGTGTTTTGTTATTCTGTTGCACCAATTGTTCCTCAACTCTGACAGTTTTAGTGTGTTTTGACTTTTGTATTAACGATTGCGAGCGTTCATTTGCTTGATTTCATTTTGCTCCATACAATTATTGATTTTTCTTTATTGCGCATGTTACGATGAAACCATAATTTTCCATTTCTTCATTTCAGAAAATATATGACTTGACGACAGATATCTGTAGATCTGTTGTTAGTTTGCTTCACATGTGTAGTGGTCAATATCATTATTGTGAATATACGTGTTTGTTTTTTTCATTATTATTTTAAATCAGGAAACCCAAAGTTAGAACTGTCAAAACCACCAAACTAAGCTGTCTGTGAAAATGTACCCAAAGTATGTTTAGCAGAGGGTGTGATATATTGCATTGGTGTGATGTTTAATGAATGTCATGTAAAGAAAGTGCAGTCATTTGGTGAACAGGTTGGGTGCGCTAGTTCACTTTTGATCCCCACCAAGGCATCAGTGGACTGAGTCCCCATGGACAATATTTTCTTGTCCTTTTTTATGTTCCTTTCTGTGAAAAATGTGTATGAGGACCCGACAAGTGGTAACAACATGTAGAATGCAAGTTGTTTGATTCATATGAGGAGACCCCCACAAACATGGTTAGATTGTATGTTCCTGACGAACCTGGTTGGTGGTAGACATTCCCAGACGCCCCAGTGGTACCTCTTGTTGGTTGTCAAGGTGCAGAGCAATTCACCTGTTGGCCATGGATGTTTCGTGTCTTGCTATGGCTTGGCAGTGTGCATGTAGAGTGGCCCCCATAGACCCAGGTACCATCACTCGGTCACCTTACTTCATGGAGATTATATGCAATGTTTAGATGCAAGGACTTGGGAAACGCTTTTGCTCAGTTCTAAAATTTAAAAAAAAACATGTTCTACTGTTTATTGTTTGTTATCATTTTTTTTAAAATGTTCTGGTGGATTTTCTGAGATGTGCCACAAAAGTCAGAAGGATTTGATGTCAAAGGGTAACAGTTGAAAGGAGAAATTGCTTCAGTATGCTTTCAGTTTGGTTTTTGCACGAGTTATGAGTTGTTTTCAAGTATAAGAACATGTCAGGAAATAAAATGGATCTGTATGTTTAGAAATCTAGACTCACGCATTAAGCAAAAGCTATAACCAAGGTGTACATAGTTTGAATAACTTTGCCCGTATGGGATAGCGTTTCCCCCTATGACGCGAATTGCGACAGTCAGTGATCACAGAATAATAACATTCTCATCAGACTGCCAAGCCATATTATCCAAATATATTTGTTAATGATTTATTTTCTGAAAAGTGGAATAAAACCAGGAAAAAAAATCTCCATTCCAAGTGAAAATGTTCCGATTTTGTTTTGAAATGAAGATTGAATGCAGTGCTGTCGGTAGTTTTGGGATTACTATCTTACATATTCATCTCCTTTTCACCAACATATCGCACAGGTGATGCGTTGGTGAAACACCATCAAAGAATGCATATTGGGGTACATCACACATTCATGGGTGGCTAAGCTCCGTAAGCATGGGCTTTTCATGACCGGGGGTATGTAGAAGTGGATGCATTGACACTATGAGGTGACGGTGTTGGGGGCAAACCACAGGCACCTGCATGTTGGGATTGGGGGTGGTGGTTGAGGGTAGATGGAATGCATGGTTGTGTGTCATGTGGTCTACATGCTGTGGTGGAGGGAAGGGGGAGGGTGGTGAATGGTGTTGTGTTTGTTCGTCCAGTGGTTGGCTGAATTGCGTGCATGTGTCTTTCCTCTTTTTTTATCTTACAACTATTGTTTATGTGATATGTTATTTTTACTTAATCACTTCTTTTCCATTGTTGTTGTCATTATTATAATTTATAATGGTGTTTTCATCCATGTTAAGCTTATATTCATCACTATTATTTTGATTTTCAGTACTATTATCATCATCATCATTATTATTATTATTGTTATTACTGATCAACAGTAACAATGTAATCTTTTGAACAGTCATTCCTCACAAATGAATAATCAAATGTGCACACAAACTCACACATGCATGTATGCATACATGCATGAGCTCACACGCACATACACACACACCCCACCCCACACACACGTGCCTGTGCATGCAGAAATTCACAATGAAAACAGTTCAGACATAAATTAACAACTGTATCATGTCATATACAACAGAAATATGATTTCTTAAAAACAGTGGGACTGCATTCAACTTCAAACATCGCTCAGTCAAGTCATGGGTCGGCCGATGAGCTTCACGTGAGAATTTCGGAACTACCATCAACATTGTCAGGTAAGTCATCATCAGCAGACAATATACTTGCTATATGTGAAGGTGTCATCAGTACCTTTAGCCTGTGGAGCCTACTCTTCTGAAGGATGGTGATGAAATTTGACATGTGCGCACGATGTTTTATATGTATTCGCACACGGAACCTTGGTTTAAAGTGTTTTAAGAAAAGGGAAGAGTCAGAGTAGTGTTTGTAAGACGCCCCCCCCCCCCCCTTTAAAAATGCACTGCCGTTTCAAAACAAACCAGCTTTTGAAGGGATTTACTGGTTCCGCCCTTAAAAGTATAGGGAGGGATTTGGGACGCCCCCTGGCCCGTGACTCGGGGGGGCAAAAAGGTCCCGTTTTCTTGGTTAAAAGGTGAATCGATGCCCCAAAAAAACCTGCCCTGAGCTGAGGGGGTTTGTGGTTAAAGTGTGCCTGTTTTAAAAATAGGAAAAGGCCGAAAATGAGGGGATTTTTTTTCCCTTCTCTCTTCTTTTTTTCTCTTTTTCTTCCCCCTTTTTCTTCTTTTTTCTAAAAAACCCCCCCAAAAAACCAAACCACCCACAACACACACCACCAACACAAACCACCCAAAATTTTAAATGTCTTTTTGTTTGACTTTTTCTAAATTTTTTGTCCAAAATTTTCCTTGACCTTAAGGGGGGGGCATTCAAACCCAAAGGTTTGTAAAAATAAAAGGGGGGGGGGGTTGGGAAAAAAAATTTTGGCCCCGAAGAAACTCCGACCAAAAATTTTAAAATACACGGTTCCCCTGGAGCCTCGAAATTTTGCGGTTTCCTCTGAAATCTCTTCTTTTTTTCCCCCTGAGGAAATTCCTGAAATTGGGGAAAATGGCAAAAAAATTTAAAAACCCCCCAACGCGTTACGAGTTTTCTGGCCCACAATTTTTCAAAAACCCCAAACCAATTTTTTTGAAAATTGTTATAAAAAATTTCTCTTTTTCTTAGATTGAAGAAAGGGGGGGAACGGGAACTGCCCTTTACTTGATTTTTGTTTTTTTTGTTTTTCCCCCCTTGCAATCATTCCAAAATTTAGCTTTTTCTTAGGAAAACTTTTTAAATTTCAAAAAAAGAAAAAGTTTTTTGTTTTAATTTTCTTTGTTCAATGCCCCTTTTGGTTGATTTTTTGTCAAACCCCGGGTTATTGCCACCGGGGTTTTCGGAGTTTCGTCTTAAAAACGAAAAAAGGGCAAATTACCCTTTTGGGATGAGGGAAACCAAAAGTTTCAAATATCGGTTTCCGGATTAAAATTAGGATTCCCCCTCCCAAAATTGGGATAAATTTCCCCCTTGGTTAATTTGCTGGGGCTCTTTTAAAAAGCTTTTTTTTTTTATTTTTTCCCCCCACACCATCAAACAAACTGTTTTTGGCAGAATCATCCCCCAGAGGATGATGCGACCCCCCATTTTCTTCAATCAAGACAAAGGCCAGCTAGTTTATAATCAATTTTTTTGAGTATTGAACACCAAGCACTTGTAAGTTGCGGAACTGTTTTGGTACCTTTCCCGGGAATTATTAGTTTTTATAAATAAAATAAATTTAAAATTTTAAATTATAAAATTTAAATTAAAAACTGGAGGAAACCAACAAATTTTCTTTCCAAAAATATTGGGTATTTACCTTCCACAGGATTCCGGAAAAAACAAGAAGCAAAAATTTTTTTTCGTTTAGTTAAAGTCTTGATGCTTTTGTGTTTTGTCAATAAAAATTGAGCCATGGGCCGATTTTTTGCTTAAAGACCCAGAAGTTCACGCGTTTTGTTGTCTGTATTGTTTGTGTGAACCTTTTCTACGGGAAGCCCCGGATTTTCTGCAGTGTGGGGTTGGTTGTTAAAGGTTTTGAGCGTGGTGTGTGCTTTTTGTTAGTTTTGATCTGTTTGGGTAAACCCTCATCTTCGATGTTTTTTATTTTCCCGAAAAATTGTGTTGTTGCATGTGTTGCAGAAGAGGATGGATTGTTGGACTTTTGATTGAGTTGGTCTTATGTGGAATCTCTTTTGTTTGCGGTTTTGGAATGTGGTTGTCCTACAAGGGTTCCCTGACAGTAATGCATTGTGAACTGGCCCTTTGAATAAGCCGCTCGGGGTTTTTGGCACTGGAGATGAGGATAAGAAGACTCGCAGTAATGGATTTCCCTTACCAAGTGGGGGGTTTGGAATGGCCCTACCATGTGCACGTTCTGTTATCCCTGTGGAGTTCTCTCAGCCATTTGGGAGGGGGGGGTTTTCTGGGAGGGTTGTCCTACAAAAGGGATCTTGGTTCTTTTTTTTTGGGTTTTGTATGCGAGGCAGCCCGAGCGGGGCTCCTATGGCTTTAAAGTCTGGCTTTTCTGAGGGGATGTCTTTGGGCCTCGGGTTTTTCAGTTGTTTCTTCAGTTCTTGGCAGCGTGCCTCAAAGGTTTCTGGATCGAACAGACCCGCGTAGTCGTGGGAAACGGCTGTAGGGAAAGGTTTTTTTTGATAGTGTGAGCGGGGGAAAACCCGACAGGGAGATAGGGTGAGAGTCGTGGGTTTGCAAGACATCAGTGTTGAAAAACCCGGTTGAGGGAAATGGATAAGCAAAAGCGATCTTTTTTTGACGCGAAAAATGTGAATTTGATTGTTGGGTGATAGCGTTGAGGAAGTGGAAGAATGTCCAGCTCATCTTGGGTCCCGCCCACGTAGGGAAAATATCCAAGAATCTCTCCACAGTCCAAAAAAATTAAAAGGACTGTCTCGAAGTATGTGTTTAACCACCCCATGAAATAGACTAGGGGGCCCTGGGAGCCATTGGACCCCAGCTGTTCCATACTTGTTTGTAGCTTGTCTTCAAAACTAAAGTAGTTGTTACTGAAACAGGGTTTGAAATTTGGGACATCCCCCTGAGGTGGATCGTTCGGAAGTTGCTCTTTTTCCAAGAAGATTGTTAGCAGTCACATGCACGGCGGATGTTTGTGTAAAGGGACGTTACATCTATGGTCACCAGTTTGACGGTTTTTTCAAAAGGTCCGGTTCCATGTTCCATTTTGAAATGATTTAAGCATGTGGGTGCTGTCCTTTATGTAGTTTGGGGGGGGTTTGGTGTGACCCGCAACGACCCCACAATTTTGACAGTTTTCTGTCGGTCTTTGATGCCTGAAAAAAAAGGGGCGTCCGGGGGGGTTGGAAAGCCCCTTGTGGATTTGGGTTTAAAGTGGGAATCGTGACAGCAGACTTTGTTTGGTTCCCCCTTAGCCCTTTGAATGGGGTTTGGGTTAATATGTTTTGTTCTACAGTTTTTTTTTTAGCTCTTTTGATCCTTTGTTTTTTTTGCGTGGGGGTCTTCTTTACTTTGATGATGGATTCATTGTTGAGCGTCTCATTGCTTTTTTTTATGTAACTCATATTTTGGACGAGATGGGCCTCCTTTGTCTGCTTATGATCGTATAGTTCTATCATGCCATGTTGCAGTTGTTTAAAATTACGTTTGTTGTTCTTTATTGGATTTTTTTTAGGCCGTCTTACAACCTGTATGCGTTGGACCTTGAGAGTCTGAAAAAAAGCGTCAAGTGCGGGTTTTTCCAAAAGGAGGTTTATCCATGTTTTCTTAAAATTTGGAGGATCTAGAATCTCTTTTCTTTTTGGTTCTGGATCAAAATACATTTTCCTGGGACGTAAGTCGCCCCCCTTTTTGAAATCTTCTTCAATTGATTGTGATTAAGTGTTTGGGGGGGTTGGCAAATTTTGGTCCGAGAGCTAGAACATTTTTTGGTTTGTCAGGGAAACACGACAGATTGATAAGGTTCACAGCATTTTGAGGCGGCAATGCGGCATATGTGTTTTCCCTTGGGTTCCCTTTTCCCTGAGGAATCCATTTCTTTTTTTTCTTGGGGAAATTTCTTTTGGGGGTTTTTGCTGGATTTGCGTTTATGATTTGTCGAGTTTCTTTTTTCTCTTGTTTACGTCTGTTTTGTGACGAGTTTTGTTTTTTGCTCCGCAATGTCAAACGGGAAATCTGTAATTTGTTGGATTTGAACAATTGAGGATTACATTTCCCTCTTTTTTTTTTTAGCGATTGAAAAGCCACACGAAATGAACAATGTTTCTTGCTTTTTTGATGGGTTGTCAATCCGTTTGTAAAGGCCGCTAGGGAGCCCATTTTAAAAATTTAAAACCCCCAATCTTTTTTTCCGGAAAAGGGAAAGGATTTTTTAAAAAAAAAAAATTGTTCCCCGGGTTTATTTCCCAAGGGCGTGGTTTTATCGGAAAGGGGTGCAAGGATGTTGTTAAGGGGGAAAAAAAAAAGAAAGTTTAAAAAGGGGGGGGAAAAGAAGGGGAAAAAAAAAAGGATAAATACATAAAAGAAAACAAGACAAAACCCCAAAAATAAACCAAGGGTTTTTTTATTTTCCCCAAAAAAAAACCCCCGGGGGGAAAAAAATTTAACTTTTTAAAAAATTTTTTAGGGTAAACCCGGGGAAAGGAAAAAAATGGCCCCCTCATTTAAAAAATTCAAAAAAATAAAATTTGGGAGCCCCCGACCCAAAATTTATTCCCCAATCGGAAAAAAAAGAAACACCCCCCCTGGCAGCGTTAAGGGAAACTTGCACCTTTAAGCGGCGGGGAAGCTGGCTAGAAACCGGTTAAAAAGTTGTTTTAAAATTTCATTGTTTATTAAACCCCAAAAAATAAAAATTTTAAAACCCCCTGGGGGGGGGGTAGGGGGGGTTAAAAGACCAAAAGTTTCCCCCCCGGTTTCATTTTACCAAAATTAAATTTTTTTTGGGGCCATCTTTTCCAGGGGGCAAAACAACAAAAAACACCTTTTTCCCAAAAAAAAAAACCCAAAATGTGAAAATCCCCGGCGAAAAAAGGGAAAATTAGAATTTTTCCGGAAACCCCCCATAAAGGAAAAATTTTTTTGTGAAAAGATCCCAAAAATGGAAAGTTCCCCCCGGTGGCCGGCATTTTTTAGGAGGGAAAAAGGGTCTTTTGGGGGGAAAAAGGAAAATAAGGGGCCCCAAAACCCCTTTGCCAAAAAGCTGAAATTAAGTTACCCTTCCCCCATCCCCTTTTCCTCCCTCTTTCTTCCGTTTCTTTTTTTGTTTTTTCAATTAAGCAAAACCCACGTGGTCCGGGTTTTAGGGGAAAAAACCCAAAAACTTTGAGGGTTTTTACGTTTGTTTTGGGAACCACGGGAAGCCCGGGGTTCTCATTTGTTTTTTTAAATTTTACCTTTTTTCTTTTTTTTTTTTTTCTTTTCCCCCCCCCTTTTTTGTTCTTGTTTTCCCCCCCCCAAAATTTTTTTAGGTTAAAAAATAAATTGGAGGGTTCAGGAAATTTTTTTTTTTGGAAATTTTTTTTTTTTCGGGTTTTTTGGGTTCCCCGGGTTTTTTGACAAAAGATTTTGGGGAAACCCCCCTTTTCCAAATTTTTTAATTTTGGTGGGAAATTTCTTTTTTGTTTTCCCCCTTAAAATTTGAAAACCTTTCCCCAAAAAAACCCCCCCATAAAAAACAAAAAGAGGAAACATGAATTTTTTTTTTTTTTAAAACTTCACCCAAATAATCTTACCAAAAAAACCCCCTTTTTTTAAAATTTCCCCCTTTTGGTCAAAAAAATTAAATCCCAAAACAGGTTCATTTCACGTTTTTTAAAAAAACCCAAACCCGGGGGCACCCTGCCCTTAACAAGCAAGGGAAGCCCGAATTTTTAACACCGAAAGAAAAAAAAACCCAAAAAAAAAAAAACCTTTTAAAACCCCGACAAGAAAAAAGGGTCCAAAAGCAAAAAAAGCGAAAAACCCAAAAAGTGAAATTAAAAAACGTCAAAAAATTGGGGTAAATTTTCTCCCGCTTGATGTCGAAGCGATATCAAAAATCTCTCCTCTCTATC
>CM031610.1:14479146-14491646 GCA_018398815.1 Conus ventricosus
TTGTTTTTATTTTTTTTCTTCTTTTAAAGTTTGCAATAAAAACGCAATAGACCATTCCCAGGCCTTAAATAGCTATATACGTGTGCACAATGTTTTAATATGCAGAAAGGATACTGTGGTGTTAGCCGTAATAAAACGGTACGCTTGTGGGTAATATTAATAATAATGACAATAATAATAACTGTAGTAGTAATAATAATAATGATAATAATAAAAACAATAACAATGATGATGATAATAATAATAATGATAATGATGATGATAACAACAACAATAATAACAGTAATAAGATGCAAGGTAACAACAATAACAACAAAAACATTTTGCTCAGTAACGTGCACGTGCTCTACAGTTCTGTATTTTCTCACTGGGATGAAACACTAAACGAAACAACATTCCTGTTTAGCTTACTGTCATGCTCTCCGCCAGAATGACTTCAGTTTTGATTACAAAAAAAAAATCAGTTCTTTTTTCCGTAAATTTTATAACTATCTTTCACAATGCCACAATTTTGATCGCAAACAGAAAATCTCTGTTGTGACTGCATGCCAAACCTGCACGCTTTTCTCTGGAATTAAGCACAAGTGGAGACCGACGGGTCTCTCTACCAACCGCAGCGAAGTTAACAGAATTTCTGCGAATCACGAATCCTGACACACAGAGTAACAGTCGCGAACAAAAGAAATAGAGATGAAAAACATAGACGACGTTTATAAACAATTTTTTATTCTTAACCACCTTTTTTTTCGTTTAAAAACCACTCCATCTTTTCCACTAACAAGTGTTGTCCCATAGGTCTAAACTTCAAGCGGAAAATTGTCTCCGATTATGCTCAGCTCTCATTTCTTTGTCCATTCACGGAAAGAGGTCATATGCTCTGGTTGGTATGTAGAGACTGTCGGAATTTTTTTTTTTTTTTTTTACTCTTGAAAACCATTCTGGCTAAGAACTGGACATGGATAATACTGGTTTTTAGTAGTAAAGCACATCATTAGAGTCTGAGGTATGGGCAAAGCACAGCAGCGTTCTCAAGGTTCTGGAACATTCTGCCCGAAGAGCAGCAGACATCTATAGCCCGGGCTTCACTGAAGCGATGACGTTTGGAAGCAGCTGGGGTGAAGAAGGTGGAGGGGGTGGGGGCTAGAGGACAATGAGAGGGAAGGACCGGGTGATGGGAGAGAGTGATAGGTTAGGGCAAACAAAAGTCAAAGTAGAGCGTGTTGATGATATGAAACGACAAGAAGCGCAATATGGCGTCCATGCCTCAAGTGGATACCCGAAAGGCCTGCCGAACCGGCTTGGCGTCCCAGTTCCGATAACATACGTGTCCGGGACCCATCATGGGCACGTACGTGGCCTGAAAAAAAAGGGGCATCGTGCACGAGTCGCGACCTCATGGACAAGCGATATAAGGGTTCTTTCATGTTCTGGAAGGAAACTGAAATGTTTGATTAGGGGCAGACAACCGTACAGAACATACTATACAGGAGTTTGGACCTTTTGGCGCGTGAACGATTTCAGCTGGTGAAAAAAAAACAACAAACACACACACACACAACACACAAAACCACACACACACACACACAACACACACACAACAAACAAACAACAACAAAAATCTGTAGAGAGGCAGCTGCTACACTCAGTTATAGCAACTTAAATGGAGAACAAATGAAGATTGTCTGCCCTCCCCTCTCTCTCTCTCTCTCCTCTTCTCCTCTCCTCTCTCTCTTCTCTCTCCTCTCTCTTTTTTCTCTCTTTTCTTCTCTCCCCCTTCTCTCTCTTCTCTCTCTCTCCCCTCTCTTCTCTTCTCTCATCTCCCCCCTCTCTCCCCTCTCTCCCCTCTCTCTCTCTCTCTCTCAGCCAGTCAGACAATATCTCTTCCCTTCCTACTTCGTGTTTCTTGCTGCCCTTTCCCAAACCCCTCCCCTGCCCCCCCCCCCCCCCCCACACACACACACAACACACAACACCCCTCCCCTGCCCCCCCCCCCCCCCCCCACACACACATACACACAAACACCCCCCGGGCTCCTGCCCCTCTCTGTCCTTCCTCCCCTCCCCCGCCTCCTCTCCCCGTCTCTCTCTCTCTCACTGATTTTGAATTTCAACCGAAAAATTGCCGACTGCCAACATTATCTAAAAGATGGGATGCGGGGAAGGGGGAATGAGAAGGCTGACCGAGTAGTGATATTTGATAGGCGTGTTAGCAATAATTTCTTCATAACGACAACAATAATGATAATAAAAAATGATTACGATAATCATGATGATGACATGATGATGACGATGATGAAGATGATTGTAATGACAAGTACAAAAAGCAATAAGAAAAAGGGACACCAACAACGATAGCAGCAGCAGAAAGCAATAGCAAAAGTTGCCCGCCCGTCGTTGTCGTCAAAATCATCATCATCTTCATCATTATCATCATCATCATCATCACAGAATAGTCTGCGAAATAGTCTGTTGGTGACATACTTGACTAAATGAAAGCGAAAAAGCGTTATTAATTATTCATTCATTCTTTGTCTCTCTCTCCCTCTCTCTCTCTCCCTCCTCTCCTCCTCTCTCTCTCTCCCTCTCTCTCTCTTCCTCTCTCTCCTCTCTCTCTCCTCTCTCCTCCCCTCTCTCACTCCTCTTCTCTCTCTCCTCTCTTTCCTCCCTCTCTCTTTCTCCTCTCTCTCTCTCTTCTCTCTCTCCTCTCTCTCCTCTCTTCCTCCTCTCTCTCCCCTCTTCCTCTCTCTCTCTCTCTCTCTCTCTCTCTCTCTGTTGTCATGCTTTAATTTTTTTTCCCCAAAATTGTTATTTGGATTAGATTATGGTTCATGGTCAACGATGGATCATTGCAACTGACAAAGAAATCTCATTGTGCAAAACAGTTAACTATCATGATTATATATTGGTTGTACCACACACGCGCGCACGCCGCACGCACGCACCACCACACACACACACACACACACACACACACACACACACACACACACACACACACACACACACACAACACACACAACCTTTAAATTTCTTGCATTCTCTTGGACTGTTGAAAGAACGTAACGTAGCAACATACCCAAAAAATAACATAGTGGCACGGGAGAGAGAGAGACAGAGAGTCAGTCTATTGTAGCATGTTCATTCACGGGCTTTTGGGTAATAAGACGAAATCGAGAGGCTTCCTGTTTGGAACACAAAAATGTCGCTGCCTTTTTTTTCGGTGCCTGCGAGTATCCCTCTAAATCATTCCTTCCTTTGTACATCCGATACGGGAATGGTGTCAGAAGCTAAAGAACCTCTTCTACATCAGGGCAGATAATCTATACATTCGATCGCCCGAACCCGTTGAGCGTTGGCGGCGTAATCCGAGTGCGGCGGGGAAAAAGTGGAAACTCAAGTTTGACATCTTCCTGCAAGCCACAGGAGCAGCAGAGAAGACGGACAGAAATCAAGTAGGCCTTTTGCTTCATCATTTTGGCGATGACGGCCTCGAGATCTACTCTAACTTTTTTTCTTGGGGAAAGACCTAATCCAGTCGATGTAGACAACCCTCTCCAGCAGAGACAATCCAACTACACCACAGTGCTAGCCAAGTTCGAACCAATATTTCACCAGCGCGATCCCCAGCTGATCCAGGGAACAGTTCTGGCTTCACCTAAAGGGGGAACCAGGGCAGAACTTGAGTCCTGGCAACGAGTGGTGAGAGAAAAGGCGGCTGCCTGCAAATTTGGAGAGGTAGACATGATGGTGAGGACAAGTTTGTTTTCACTTGTCATGATGACACCGCCAAGCTGAAAGCTGTATGATATAGGTCAAGCCTGACTCTACAAAAGACAGTTGAGATACTGTCAATGAAGAGATACGAAAGCAGCTTGCTAGCTCTAAAACCGCCGCAGTTGATGCAGTTCGAGAGCGAGACCTGGTCGGGATGGAGAGAGACGCGGGCTTTCCACGACAAAGAAGTGGCCAGGCAACAACTCCGGGAGGCAAAGCACCCCTAACAACCTGCGATACTGCGACAGAAAACACCCCATTGGAACCCCAACGCCCACAGCAAGAAGCATTTGCAGAAAGTGCAACAAGAGGGGAAAATTTCGCTGTCATCTGCGGGAGTTCGGCGTCCGTAAGGAAGCCCCAACAAGATGAGCTGTCGGACCAGGATGAAGATGGATACTTCATTGGTGGAGTGCATACAACACCCATCTGGCACCGACTCAGATGGCACATCAACTGAAAATTGGCTCGCTGGACTTTACTTGGTGCATCGACACGGCCCCGGTCCTGTGATGCCAGCCAACGTCTTCAAACCAGCTTCGGTCACTTCGACCTCCAATCGCCGTCTTCTTGGCCCAGGCGACCACCACTGGTTCATAGGATTCGCCACATCAAACTTGCCCTTTTTTTCCACCCAGATAGGGGAGAAGGTGTACGTCGCCCAACTTCAAAACTCCCCTCGGGATGCCAGAAACCCAAAGAAACTCGGGTTTATCCATGACATCCCTGGAGCCTTTACCGTACGCGCCATACTACGAACACCCACAGCAACGCCAACATTCATCACGGAGGGAGCAGCCTGACTCGGCAGCCACTGATCCTACACCAACCACCTTCACATCAAATCGACGATGTTCGACGACAGTTCCCCAGACTCTTCAGAGGACTTGGAGGCTTGAGGGAGAACAGACCATCCCCTCAAGACAATTCAAAGCCTTTCTCACAGCATTCCTCGTCGTGTCCCGTCCCAAATACTAAAGAAGGGGGAAGCCGAGCTGAACAAGATGGTTGAGAACAACGTCATTGTACCAGTGACCACCCGACGGACTGGTGTAAACCCAATCGTCGTCGTACCAAAGACCAACGGCAATGTGCGTATTTGCGTGGACTTGACTCGACTCAATAACAGCTGAAGAGGGAAAATCTATCCATGCCAGCAGTGGAAGAGACCCCTCACAAGATATCGAGGGGAAAGTCTTCAACCAAACTCGACGCCAATTCAGGCTTCCACCAGATCCAGCTGGACGATGAGATTCCAAGCTCACAACATTCATCACACCCTTCGGACGCTTCAAATTCCTAAATTTTCCATATGGGATTTCCTCAGCTCCAAATACTTCCCCAAAAAAAGAGACACAATCCTGCAGGGACTTGCCGGAGTTGTGTGCCATATGATGACATTCTTGTGTTGGTAGGACAAGTGAAACATGATACAAGACTGGGGAAGGTCCGGACAGGCTGTCCCAAGCGGCCTCACCCTCAACCGAGAAGTTTGATTCGCAAAAACACAGCTTGAATACTTGGTCAGATCATCGACTCAAACGGCGTGAAAGGACCCTGCCAAAGTCAAGGCCATCGTGGAGATGAACAGCCAGAGAACGTTGGCGATGTCAGGCGATTCCTGGCATGGTCAACCAGCTTATGAAATTCGTGCCAACCTTGCCGACAAATCCAAACCGCTGAGGGACCTACTACGCAAAGACTTGCATGGACCTGGGGCCCAACCAGCAGCAGGCCTTCGACGCCCTCAAGGAGGACCTGACCTCATCTGAGACACTTGCTCTCTACCACCCAGAGCGGGGCACAGTCGTCTCAGCAGACTTCCCGCAGTTTTGCCTCGCGCAGTCCTACTACAAACGTCAGAAGATGGACACATGAAACCTGTCGCGTATGCCAGCAGATCTCTCACAAAGACGGAGAAACGATACCCCAGATAGAGAAAGAAGCCCTCGCAATTGGTGGAGCCTAGAACATTGGGCTGACCTCCTGATCGGCAAAGACTTTCATTAGAGACCGACCACAAACCCCTGTGCCACTGCTCTCTACCAAACTCATTGACGAACTGCCCGTCCGTGTCCAGCGCCCTTTCCCGGGTGCGTCTGCTACGTTTTCAGCTTCATCATCCACCAGTCCCGGCAAGGAACTTCACACCGCTGATGCGTTGTCCAGAGCACCCCAAGATCCAACGGCTTGCCAACGTGATTTCACAGAACTGGTCGAGGTGGTACCTCAATGCCGTCCTATATACAATACCTGCTTCGGACCACAGCTGGGACAGATCAAGCGAACTGAAGAAGGATGACACTCTCCGCATCGTGATCACTACTCCCCAACGGGTGCCCGACAAGCACAGCTGAACAAAGCCACCAAGCAGTACCAAAGGGTGAAGCCGGGAAAATTGACTGTTCATGATGGACGCTCATGAAGGGACAACGATTGGTGATCCGTCATCCCTGAGCATGAAAACCTGAGCCATCTGCACGACGGCCACCAGGGGATACGAAGACAAAGGGGACGCCTTCAACAGCGTGTGGTGGCCGTCCATAACCAAGGACATCGAAGCGATGGTCAAAACTTGCCCAGAATGCACCAAACATCGCAAAGCCAGGACAGAACCCCATGAAGGGGACCCCGTTTCCAGACCGACCATGGGGAGAGAGCTGCTGCTGACTTCTTCCACCATGACGGAAAAATATATCTCCTGGTAAATTTACTACTACTCGAGAGACGTCGAGATTACTCTGATCCCCAACAGCACCACAACAGAGGGGACAATTGCCAGGCAAAAAAGTCTTCAGCCGCCACGTATCCCAGACATCCTTGTCACGGACAACGGCCCCCATTCGCCTCTTCCGACTTCGCATCCTTCGCCACAACCTGGGGATTGATCAAAGTGACATCCTCACCTCACTACCCCCAGTCGAACGGCGAAGTTGAACGGGCCCCTGCAAACCAATCAAGAACCTCATGAAGAAGTGTGATGACGAATACCTTGGCCTCCTCATGTACCGCAACACCCCCTTGGCCATGGTTTCTCCCCTGCTCAGCTAGCATGGGACGCCGCCTCAAAACTCGTGTCCCCTGCACCTCGGGTCCCCCCCTGCCCCAACCCCTGACATCGACATCCTGAAAAGGAAGGGGAAGGAATACCGGGGGAAGATGACGGCGGACTATAACAACGACACAACGTTTTGGGCCTGAAGACTTGTTTCCCCGGGGTTAATGTGTGGGTCCCTGACCTGGGGAGAAAGGGGGCACCGTCATCAACAGCATGAGCTCCCAGAAGCTTCATCACAAGACCTCTGATGGGGACTTGTCCCAGAAATCGCGGATGACCCGGAAAATGGCCCTCTGCCAAAAAACCCCCTGCCCCCGGATCAAACCCCCATCCATGTGCCTTCATGCCTGTCCCCCGCTCACCCCCCTTTCCTGATGCCCGACCCTGTGCCACAACATTTTCCCGTACCACGTGCACCGGGCCCTCCTGAACCTGGGAAAGCAGACCTGCAGCAGAGGAACATCAACGACACCACCCCAGGGACCAGTTGCAACACCTGCCCAAAGCCAACGGGACCCCGCCCTTGACCCAACTTTCAGCAACACCCCCCAAGGCCAACCCGAAACCGAGACCACCAGCCTATTGAAGGGCAATGACTATTAATTCGCGCGTACGCTCGGGAAAGGTCTAGTCATAGCCCACTCTTCTAGTCAAACATGGACTTTAGTTCAGTTTAAAGTTGTGTCCATTGAATAGGTATCGGTCTCGATTTCGACTCCGCTCGTTCCGGTTCGATCCATTTGAAAGAGGGAGATGTACCCTGTTCATTCACTGGCTTTTGGGTAATAAGACGAAAGTCGAGAGGCTTCCTGTTTGGAACACAACAATGTCGTCGCCCTTTGTTTTCGTGTGCCTGCGAGTATTCCTCTAAATCATTCCTTCCTTTGTACATCCGATACAGTAGATCTAGTACATCTGAGATATAGAGGACAGCGTTGAGTACACACAAACCCATTACAGAGGAAATCGATAAGGGCTTAATAGCAGGACCGCCATTTCATCGCTGGGATTACAGCAAGGACCCTTAGCTCTCTGTGTCTGGCCATGACATAACGGTCAGTTTATTGACACTCTCACGCCCGCCACGGGCACATAGAATCCACCCCTTGAGCTTGTGCCGCCGCTTCCCCTCCATGCATTAAGCGGCTGACACACGAGCCTCCCCGCCCGTACGCTTCGGACGTACCGGTCGAACCCGATCCCAAACGGAGCGTCTGTCATAGTAAACGTACGTCTCAAACGGACTTCGGCATCCATTCGACCCGACCGTTCGAGATACAACCGTGATCTATTCGAACGACAGCTAGTATCCTCCACCAATCAACGCTCAGCATTGAGCCAACACCCATGGCACAAGAAAAAATGGCGTCGTCCGGCAAGGCGATCAGACTGTCCGATTCGGAAACCAAACATTTGATTGAATCGTACCAAGGCCATGATGTGCTTTGAATGTCAACTCAAAAATTATAAGAATCTAATATTCGAGAAAAGCTTCGTATTCAATTGTACAGTCCTTTGAAGCGGCATGTGGGATCAAACTCGAAGGTAAATAAAACTCGCATAGGTCGGACCGCACAGGTTCAAACGTTTCGTGAAGCACTCCGTCCGTTCGACACTGACTGGTCGACCGCACAGGTTCAAACGTTTCGTTTCAACCGTACGGGCGGGGAGGCTCGTGTGTCAGCCGCTTTACTCACCCTGGACTGCAGGTTGGAGCTGATGATTACCCGCACGGACAATAGACACCTTGGTCTCACGGGATTCAGGCGCTGGGCGAAAATCTCTGCCGTGTGGTTCACGTAATCTATTTCCACCGTTGTGACCTATCACTGATAAATGAGAGTGATGCTGACGTTTTGCCCTTTTCAGACTTTTCTTCTTCTTTTTTTTTCCTCCCCCCCCCCCCTTTTACAAAAATTCCCAGTTTGCCAACACTGCCAACCAGATTCTGATCAGACCTAAAGAGCCAGCCACCAACAGCCCATCAAAGAAGATGACATCTCTTCCCCTTACAGTTTTCAAAGGGAAAAAGCTGTGCAAAGTCTTTAGTAATAATGATGCTAGTAACAATAACAATTACAATAATGATGATGTTTAGATGTACTGGTGTAGATGCCAGGTCCACAAGATGTAGGCCCATGTACCGATCAATATGTCGTTTCCTCCTCTGAAAATGCTTAAAATCGTTTTGGTTTTCTGTATATTAGCAACTAAGGTGTCATAATTTGCGTTTCTGAAGTTTTCTTCTAGCATCGTCATAGGAAAACGTCATCAGCTAGCATAGTCACAAAAAAATAAAAGAATATGCATGTTACGTCAAAAGTAAACTATCGTTTATTGACACGTCACTCCGACACTCGGAATGATGTCAACATCTACTCTCCCATAAATACATCAAATGTATGTATCAACACAATTTTGCATTTTACACCTTCAAAACTTAGTACCAAAGTTTTCCTCCTGGTTAATAAAAAAAAATCAGAGGACTGGTCATAACCAATGTTTCAATCAAAATAATCTAACCAACGGAGGTGGCACTGAAATGACGAACCTTCGCCGGTGGTCGTGGTCCGTGTGGACCCAGAAGGGTGTTTAAAATTGCAAATATCTCTTAAACTAGTAGGAATTTTGTAATGAGCTTTTAAGAATGCCTCGGGCACCTAAACAGCTCTTATTTCCTAAAAGATAATTAAATTTCAGCGAGAAGTAATTAATAAAAACAAAGGTCAAATTTAGACTACACACGGAAGCCATCGTGGGGCCGTGCGGACCCATACTTCTCAAAGAAGGAAAAGTGTGCACCCCCTTCCGTAGATGTCGTGGGCCGTGCGGACCCATGCTTCCCAAAGAAGGAAAAACGTGCATATCCTTCCGTAGAATGTCGTGGGCCATGTGGGCCCACATTGTTACTGTGACAACAAATACCGGAAGTGGCCTGTTTTCATCATTTCATCATGGCGGAGGCAAGCAGCAGCACCGTTGTGCCTTGGAGAGCGAGTTTTCTAAGCACGGGTAGGTTTTTCTCCCATATCCTGTTGTTTCTGTATCATGTGCAGTCGATAAGCTTTGTGTTCTTTCTGTAAGCCTGGCTTTGTTTATCAACAATTCAGGTTCACGTAGTAAGTCCGTTTTCTCTGTGCATAGGCCAGTGTACCACCAGGCCTTCAGCACATTGTGTGGCATGTGGGCAAGACGGGGAAAGAGGTGTATAAAGCGCTGTGGGCAAGCCTCATGGTAAGCTGAAAAATTCACAGTGATGGTAAAGCTAGACCGGCATGCAGGCCTCAAGAGTGCATCTGTGTGTGTGTGTGTGTGTGTGTGTGTGTGAGTGTGGTGTGTGTGTGTGTGTGTGTGTGTGGAGGAGAGAGAGAGAGAGAGAGAGAGAGAGAGAGAGAGAGAGAGAGAGAGGAGAGAGAGAGAGAGAGAGAGAGATGGAGGGTGTGTGTACAGTAAGATGAGACACGGGCAGACAGAGAGACAAGACAGACATACAGCACACACACACACACACCACACACACACACACACACCACACACACACACACACACACACACACACACACACACACACACACACACACACACACACACACCTCGTACATTCGGCAGGCAGGCAAACAGACGATCGCAAAAAATTGATAACAGGAAGAAAATGAAATAGTCAACAAGACTTCAATTATATTTTGTGAAGATGACAAAATAAGATGAAAGTTACAGCACTTGGCCGGCATATATTCATGAAAATGAAATGTGTGATTGCAGTTTGTCGCAAAGCTGGCCATAGGGGGGAAGCGAACCCTCGTCTATCCAAAAGTGCTAAGGGAGGCAGTGAGGGAGAGATTCGGGGATCCCACATCTGGCGCTTATGATGATCAGTATGAAGAAGAGGTAGGTAAAAAAATAGGCCAGACCTTAACAGTAAAGTAATACAAATCGTAAATCAGTCAAAGCGTTCATGGAAAATAGAATAAAATGTAACCTTCTCATAGCTCCTATATGTATCACCTGTTCCGTCTATGAACAAACCAAATAAATTATGTCACACATACGTGCAATGATTCTCACAGTGCAGCAATGTAATCTGCAATTAAAATCATAAAGTTTTTGAAAAGTAAAACAATGCAAAGCATTTTCAAAGCTCTTATTCATATTACAAGTTACCCTTGTAAACAAGTCACACAAATGACAGACTTCAAACGAAATCGCATTCACAAATGGCAAAATTATTTGGAAGGAAACTAAATACACAGTAAAGTGATACAAATCAAAATTCAACCATAAAATCCTGGAGATTTAAACAGTTCTGAGCCTTTTCATAACTCTTATTGATAATACATGTTTGACATGTGAAGAGAATGATTTTAGAAATTATAAATGATTTTTCCTGTTTCAGGGACTGGATACCATGTCACCATGGAGGACCTCGTGGCAGCCAAGTGGCGCACTCCTCCCAAAAGCTGCAAACTGTGCAGTGCTTGATTTTCTTTCAATAAATTTCAGATGTTGATTTGTGTCTACAGCATTTTTGGTCAGTACAGAAGAAACTGTGTGTGTGTGTGTGTGTGTGTGTGGTGTGTGTGTGTGTGTGTGTGTGTGTGTGTGTGTGTGTGTGTGTGTGTATGGAGAGAGACGAGAGAGAGAGAGAGAGAGAGAGAGAAGAAGAGAGAGAGAGAGAGAGAGAGAGAGAGAGAGAGAGAGAAGAGAGAGAGAAAAGGAGAGAGTGAGGAGAGGGAGGGGGGGTGCAGCAAGCAGCCAGGCATCCAACAGAAATATGTGCGGCAAAAGCACATATCGAAGCAGGGTCTGCATTTCTTTTCAGAAACCACAGTATTGACAGGCACATCATTGTCCGTCGAAGCAGACAGTGCACACAGCTTTCATGTGATCCGGACAAATAAAGACATTGCACCTCTGGCATCTCTGTCTTACTTTCCGGTCAGCCTTCCAAGGACACATTGCACATCGTGCCCTCTTGCGCGACTTGCTGGCAGCTTGAGCAGATGTGCCTGGCTCAGATTCTGCCTGCCTCTTGCGCAATGTCCCAGCAGCTTGACCTGATGTTCCTGGTTTGAGTTCAGTCTGCCTGACCCTTCCTGCTCTTGACGCTGGTTGAGCCACTGTTTGGGATTGCTCAATGTTTGGGATTGTACTTTGGATCAAGACTGTCAAGTCCCGAGACAAGTGTCTGTGCGAGAGGCGGCGCTTTATCTGTGGCAGCATCAGTCGTTTACTGACGCTTTGGATGAAAGCGCCTCGTGCATTTTGGTGTGACAGAGAGTTGTCCACAAACTTGATGGCCCACACACATCGTGCTGCGACTGTGGCGAGGTCAAGAACATTGGCAAACATAACCATTGGCCACCGTTGGGTGACTCTTTTTGAGGTGTATGTGTGGGCCATCTTGTCAAGGGAGTCGACTGCTCCCTTGGTGGAATTATAAAAGAGAATCATTTCTGACTTTTTCTTGGGGGCGCCTGCTTCAACCACACCAACGTCATGCATTGAACTGAGAACAACAGTGTTCTTGTTCTTTTTACCCTGGTAATTTACCAGGGTTGCTGTGTTGTTATAAGCAAACTCGCTGCTGTGCAGTGGAGGGCCTTTCTTCAACTGGAATGGTGCAGGCAGGAATCTTTTATTGGTTCTGACTGTGCCTACCACCGTCAGA
>CM031610.1:14499146-14504425 GCA_018398815.1 Conus ventricosus
GTGCAGATGTGGGATCAGATCACATACTTCTGGTGGGCAAGCTGAAGATCAAGATTGCCAGGAACAAAGATACAGGTCAACAGAGGCACCCACGCTTTGACACCACAAAGCTGAAGTCAGAAGAAAAGAAGAGGGAGTTTGTCATCACCCTGAACAACAGATTCCAGGCCCTCGCAGACCTGGAGGATGGCTCGCTGGAAAAGAAATGGGAGCGAGTGAGGAGTGCCTTCGATGAAGCCAGTCAAGAAGTGCTAGGATACAGGAAACGACAGCACAAACCATGGATCTCGGAAGAAACCATCAAGAAGATAGAAGAGAGACGAGAGACCAAACAGAGAGAGATCCAAGCCAGAACAAGAGCACAGAAACAACGTCTTCAACAGGAGTACACAGCAAACGAGACAAGGAAGTGAAGAAGAGTGCCAAAAAGGACAAGCGAGACCATATAGAAGGACTGGCCACTCAAGCACAGGAAGCAGCGGAGAAGAATGATATGAAGACCCTCTACACCATCACTAAGCAGCTGGGCGGTAGGAAAACCAACACAAACCGACCAGTGAAAGGGAAGAATGGAAACATCTTGAGCAAACCAACAGAGCAGCTGGACAGATGGAGGGAACACTTTAGCGAGCTACTCAGCGGTACGCCAGTCAAGACACCACCACTCATCGAGGAAGGAGAAGACCTGGATGTGAACCTAGGGCCGATCAGCAAAGAAGAAATCATTCAAGCAATCAGGAAGACAAAGAACAGGAAAGCCCCTGGACCTGACAACATCACACCGGAAGTGCTCAGGGCAGAATCGACGGTCGCGGCAGACATCCTGATGGACTTATTTCAAGAGGCCTGGGAAAAGGAAGAAGTGCCGAAAGAGTGGAAAAAGGGCTACATCATCAAGATACCCAAGAAGGGAGATCTCAGCGAGTGTAAGAACTGGAGAGGGATACAGCTGCTGTCACTACCTAGTAAGATCTTCACGAGAATCATCCTAGAGAGGATCCGGCAGCTGTAGACGAAAAGCTGAGAGACGAACAAGCAGGATTTCGAGCAGGAAGATCATGTGTCGACCAGATAGCCACGCTCCGAATCATCATCGAGCAGTCTCTTGAGTGGCAGTCACCAATCTACATCAATTTTATCGATTTCAAAAAAGCATTCGACACAGTGGACAGAGAAGTAACATGGAAAATCCTGAGACACTATGGAATTCCACTCAAGATGGTAAAAATCATACAGAGCCTGTACAAGGACACAACGTGTCACGTCATCCACAACACGAGTGTGTCGGAACCCTTCACAGTGAACACCGGGGTACGTCAGGGATGTATGTTGTCACCGCTGATCTTCTCTCTTGTGATCGACTGGGTGATGAGGACAGCGATGAACCCACCATGCGGGATCCAGTGGACACTCATGCAGAAACTTGAGGACCTGGATTTCGCGGACGACATCAGCTTGCTGACCCACACCCTCCACCACATGCAGAAGAAGACCGAGAGCCTCCGCAGCACAGCCAGTAACACTGGCTTGGAGATCAACGCGGAGAAGACAAAGACCATGAGAGCCAACACAAGCCAGGCTGAAGCAATTCGCCTAGGGGAAAAACAGATAGAAGATGTTGAGAAATTTACCTACCTAGGAAGCATTGTCAACAAGACAGGAGGTACTGATGATGACATCAGGGCCAGAATAACCAAGGCAAGATTTGCTTTCACCACCCTCAAGCCCATCTGGAGGAGCGCAAACGTCCGTCTTCACACCAAACTGAGATTGTTTAACACCAATGTAAGACCTGTGCTGCTGTATGGCTCGGAGACCTGGAGACTCACCAAAGGGCTGGAGCGCAAGTTGCAGGTCTTCATCAACACATGCCTGCGGCGGATCCTCCGCATCAGGTGGCCTGACAGAATTGCAAATGCGGAGCTATGGCGCCAGACAGATCAGAGACCAATCGGAGACACCATCAGAATCCGAAAGTGGAAGTGGATCGGACACATCCTACGCCGAGGCCCGGACAACATCGCACGGCAGGCACTGGATTGGAACCCGCAAGGAAAGAGAAAGCGAGGCCGCCCAGTGACAACTTGGCGTAGGACGCTGAACAGCGAGCTGAGTTCCATCAAGCTGTCCTGGGGTGAGGCAAAGCGGGCAGCCCCAAGACCGTACACGCTGGAAATCTGCAGTGAAGGCCCTATGCTCCCGATGGAGCGAAGAGGATTAAGTAAGTAAGTAAGTAAAAAAAGAAAAAAGAAAAAAGAAAGAAAAATAACTCTTCTACTTTTCTGTAATTTGTCATGTTTTTAGTATTGAGTCGTTCTGTCTATTTTAAACAGTCAGCAGTAGCACAACCCCCGCCCCTCCCCTTTCGGTGGTGTATGAAATTTAGTTACTACACAACAAAAGGGTGGACAACACCCTCAACCCGGAACAGTAATGTGTACTGTGGGCCATTTTCCTTTTTTCCTCTTTGTTTCCTCTAATATCCCATCTTCTGTGCCGCCTCAGTGGCATTGCACCCACGCTAGTCATTCTACCCCCCCCCCCCCCCCCCCCCCCCCCCCCCCCCCCGTCCACAGCCACAACCCACCCAGCCCGTCCCTGGTACCGGCAATCCACAGGCAATCCGTCAAGTCGTCAAGGGCAACCCACCAAGGAGACACTGTACTGCTGTCGATTCACTTCGGTGGTGTTCAGTGGCGCCTGTTCTGATCCAACATACGCAGGTCACCACTTCCTAAGCCCCGCTACTGACGACAATAATCGCTTAGTCGCGGAGCCGGCGTGAGTGAACTCTCCCTCCGGAGGGCGCCACCACGTCCGTCCAACGACAGTCCCCATGAATTTGCTAATACCAGTGACCCCGATGGAACCAAACCAAGGCCATAGACGTGGACAGGACATCAAAATTAAGGTCACCATGAGAGCAGGGCAAGAAGGATCACAGAATTTGAGACTTAATTTTCAAAATGCTAATCGATGACAATGAGGATGATAAACATGATGCTACAAATTTCCATTCCGGTCCGAGACTGCATGACAGGATTGTACTCTAGCCTATCCCAGCATCAACCAGGCCCGAGAGATACAGACACCTGCACTGTTGGTCAGTAAATTTCGGCAACTCTGTCACAGACGCATCCATTTAGTGAATGAAACTCGACTGTGTGGTCCCAGTCTTCCCAGTTGAGACCGTAGCAAACGCAACTAGGAGACGGTCAGGGCAGAAAAATCCCACATGACTCTGATGGGAATCGAACCAACGACCTCCCAGCCAGGAATCCGCGACGCTAACCCCTTTGCCGCGACGGCTGGCCATTTTCCTTTTCTTCTTCCAAGTATGATTCCAGGGATCCAACTGAAACCTGAGTTTAATTCAGCGGCGGACATATATCGGTTATACACAGCGGTTTTTTGCACTGTGGATCTCCTTTGTTACCGTAAATTCTAACCAGTAATGACAGCCAACGTTCAGACAGAATGTAGTAACTCCGGGTTGCAGTCGAAAGGATAGGCAGGAACGAGTAGGGACGGCATGAAAATTTAAAGCTAACTGAACGCAGCTGAAGAGGAGGGTGATACGATGAGAGAAGGGGGGGGGGGGGGGGGGGGGGGGGGGGGGGGGGGAGCTGACGGGTGGCGGAAGGCAGGCGGTTCCGTGAGCGGCAATGCACATGGATACGTACTGTGGAGGAATGCAGGGGGGTCGACACTCTATGCCCGGCAGTGACGAAGCGTAGTCTCCTATAGCCACGAGACTGGTCATTCTTCAGTGAACATCTTCCGTGTGAGAGACCCGTCACTCTGTTGTTAAGGAGGTAAGGTTGGGGTTTCTCCGTGTTTCTTGTCTTTCAGCGCATCTGAAAATGTTCTTCAATCTGCACATTTTTTAGTCTCAAAGTGAGGTGGCTGCAGGCGGAAATCGAAACATTTTTAAAGGACAATTCTTATTGAGTCCGCCGAAAATAAGGAAAAACAAGTGACAAGACAAAACACGACGCGTTTCGACCCCTTAGGTCTTCTTCAGGCAAGATAAACAACGCCAGTCGTGCGCCAAATATGAGAAGTTAAGTGACTGCTCCTTCTTCGTTGAACGTTGTTTATCTTGCCCTGAAGAAGACCAATGAGGTCGAAACGTGTCGTGTTTTGTCTTGTGATTTGTTTGTCTTTATCTTAATTACGCGGACTCTTTAAGAATTATTCTTAAAATTTACACATTTTTATGCCCAAAAAAACACAAACAAACCACTATGATACTTTGACAGAAGACAATAATTTCAGATTAGTTCGAGTTTATTTCTTACTCGCATGTATAATCGTAACACTGTCACTGCAAGGTTTGTTTTAAGATCAGATGTTGCTTTCGTTGATGCATTTTTCATTTTCACTAAACTTGTACCACCTTTCTTTCTTTCTTTCTGCGTACGCAGGCTGATACTCCTGCGGACACTGCCTGTATAGACAGGCAGTGGAGTTTTGTGTGTATGACCGTTTTTTATCCCGCCATTAAGGCAGCCATACTCCATCTTCGGGGAAGGTGCATGCTGTGTGTAACATGTCATCCATACCAACGGCCAAACTGGCCTTCTCTTCCGAAAGTTGGTGATGGGATTTGACGGTGTGTGCTAGATGTTGTGCGTGCGTTCACGCACGGGACCTCGGTTTATAGTCTCATTCGAAAGACTGTATGGGGAATGGAGTCCGAACCAATGTTAACTCCGAGGGAAAAATCCCCTGTACCGAAATTCGAACCCGTAACCCCAGGATCACGAGTCCGGCGCTTTACCAACTGAGCTATTCCGGCCCCCTGTACCACCCTCATGCCGCCGCTTCTGTTCTCTCGTGTTGTATTCCACCTTCATCCAAAGCCTTTTGTTCTTACCCATTGTGTGATATGTGTTAGAGTACGCTTCTCCGTAAATTTATACCTAGGCATAAAACACCGCTAAATAGGACTTTTCCGTCAGCCTTAACATCACGGACAAACAAGCATTTTGATGTTTTTGTTTGTGACCCTATCCCTTCCTTCTGTCTGAATGTCAGTTCTCCTCGTTCATTGTCTAGACATTCGTGTTTCTGTTAAACCACATATGCCAGCCCAGTGATTAAAAAAAAATCTATGACTGATGATGCTGACATTCTATTGGTATTTCATATGACTATCTGAACGTGAAAACGAACGCAAACACCAAAGCATGATGAGATTGATTGTCTTAGAATTTCACCGTCCATCAAAAAAAAAAAAAAAAAAAAAAAGTTACTGTCTGCCCATCATAAATCAT
>CM031610.1:14504525-14601074 GCA_018398815.1 Conus ventricosus
GAAACCAAAACAAATAACGAAAATTAAGAAATGTAGAAAGGCATAAGGCATTACGGAAAAAAAGAGGACTAGAATCACAGAATAACAAAAGAGAAATGTACGGAAACAAAATCACAAAGTTACAGATTTCACTACCAAACAAAGAGCAAACATAAACGGGAAAAGAAAAGGATGAGATCATATCACCATCTAACAAAGAGAGGAAATGTACTGAGCAGCAAATTCCTAAAATGCTTGAATTCATTGTGAACTCCTAAATCAAGATCCCTGCTTCAACAAATGAATAAAAATCAGATGCCAGAATGTGTCCGTCTCTAGGCAAAGAAAAATTTGAGTTGAACTTTACAAATACACAATTGAATTACATTTAAGTAATCGACCCAAATGGCTTCTGTAATGAGATGATGTTAAAGATCTGACTAAAGTGTTTTAAGAATAATAAGGTGTACCCATATTTTTTTTTCCGCGAACGTACGAGAAAGGGGGATCTTAAATGTGATATTAGTAATGGTGTTAGATTTTCGCCAGTTTGTCTTCTGACTTGAGACTATCGGCAAGGACAATGAGAGGACACAGCAGTCGGTTACTTGTACGACTGCCAAACAAGAGGTCCTATACGGAGCACGGCTTCCTTGTACGAGAGTTCACTGGAGGTGCAAAGTTCACAGTCACAGGAAGATGCTCTCTGGGGACCTCTTTCTAATCTTCATCTATCTCTAGAAGGACTCCTGTTCATGAAAACAGTTTAATGAACGAAAAAACAGTGACTGAGTTGAACGACATGAATCAGATTCAGGCAGACGAGAGGGCGACCAGGGTATGACTGTTAGCTGGAACCAGCCGCCGTGGCGAAGTGGTTAGCGTCGGCGGACTCCCGGCTGGGAGGTCGTGGGTTCGAATCCCATCAGAGTCATGTGGGTTTTTTCTGCCCCGACCGGCTCCTACCCAGAGTTGAGTTTGCTGCGGGACTCAGTTGGGAAGACTGGGACCACACAGTGAGTTTCATCCACTTAATGGATGCGTTTCAGATGATGTTGCTCACATTTCCTGACCAACACTGCAGGTGCCTGTATCTCTCGGGCCTGGTTGACGCCAGGATATATTATGAAAGGAAGCGTAGAGTACAGCCCTGTCATGTAGTCTCAGACCGAAAATGGAAATCCGAGCATCATCTTAATCATCCTCATTCCCATTGATCAGCATTTAAAAAAAAAATGTCTCAAATTATGTGGTCCTTCATGCCCTGCTCTCATGGTGACCTCAGTTTCGATGTCCTCTCCACGTCTGTGGCCTTGGTTTGCTTCCGTCGGGGTCACCGGTATCGGCGGGTCCATGGGGGGTCGTTGGACGGACGTGGTGGCGCCCTCCGGAGGGAGAGCTCACTCACGCCGGCTCCACGACTAAGCAATTATTGTCGTCAGTAGGGGCTTAGTAGGTGGTGTCCTGCGTATGTTAGATCAGAACAGGCGCCACTGAACACCACCGAAGTGACTCGCAGCAGTGCAGTGTCTCCTCCGGTGGGTTGCCTCATGACGACTTGACATTGACTGCTCCCTGTGGATTGCTGGTGCCGGGGCTGCGGCGGGGCTCGACCGGGCTGTGGCTGTGGACGGGTGTCGGAATGAGCGGCGTGGGTGCACTGCCTCTGAGGTAGCGCAGAGGTTGGGACAGCCAAAAAAAAAAAAAAAAAAAAAGACTGTTAGCTGACTATTTACATATTCAGACTTCAAATGACCTTTATAATGGTCGCAAAACACAATTCAGCGCCAACACAAGTCATAAATGACTACCTCAAACATCCCAAACCCCACGCAATTATACTAAATGAGGCTTGAGATCGACAATTAGGCGTTGCTCTGCCGATAAAATACATGGGAGATTGAGAGCCATATCGTATTATAGCTGATTAAAATACTAATTTTAAAAAAATTTTGTAGTGACAGCAGCCGAGGGGGGCACGGGACACTGTTCGTCAGGGCGTGCTGTACGAGGGAGGCATTTTTTTTTCCTTTTTTTCTTTTTTTTTTTTTTGCTTCCCCAACCTCTGCGCCACCCAGGGGCAGGGGACCCAGCCGCTCACCCGACACCCCCGCCCACACCCAGCCCGGTGGGCCCCCGCCGCCCCCGGAACCGGCAACCCAGGGGCAGTCAAGTAAATCGTCAGGGAGGCACCCACCGAGGGAGACACTGCCTGCGGGCCGATCATTTCGGGGGTTTTCAGGGGCGCTGTTTGAAACCCATCGCAACACCACCTACTAAGCCCCCTACTCGAAAATAATTGCTTATTCGGACCCGGGGCGTGATGGCTCCCCCTCGGAGGCCCCACCACGTCCGTACAACACACCCCCCAGGGACTCGCCGAACCGGTGACCCCAGGAACAACCAAGGCCCAGACGGGGAGAGACATCGAAATTGAGGTCACCTGAGAGCAGGCATGAAGGGCCACGAATTTGAGAAAATTTTTTTTTTAATGCTGTCATGAGAATGGGGATGATAAGTGATGAAGGGATTTCCATTTCGGTCTGAGACTACTGACAGGGGACTTACGTTCCCTTTTAAAATTACCCCGGGCTCAACCCAGGCCCGGGGAATACAGGCCCCTGCATGGGGGCAGGAAATTTGAGCAACACTCTCAAAACGCACCCTTTGTGGAAAAACTCGCGTGTGGTCCCTTTTCCCAACTGACCCGCAGAAACTCAATCTGGTGGGACCCGGTCGGGGCAGAAAAACCCCACATACTTCGAGGGGATTCGAACCCCCACGACCTCCCACCGGGGAGTCCGCGACGCAAACCACTTCACCACGGCGGGGTGAAGGGGCTTTTTCGTCGGGAGGTGGAAAAAAGGGACGATCATATGGGTGTTTTTTTTGGAAAAAGTTTCAACACTTCAGATCTACTCTTATGTGCCATCTGCCTTTTGTATGAAATGCACAAACCATTTTTCGCTTGGGCAAAACAGGGTCTCATCTTTGCACTTGGGTTTTGGGTTTTTTTTTTTTTCATTTATTTTTTTGTATCAAACTTCCTTTCCTTTTCCCTTCTCCCTTTTTGCGGGGTTATTAAACTGTCAGGTTTTGTCACTTTTTCTCATGTGGGAGAATACTAGGACGGGTTTTGGGTTATATTCTAAACTTCAGCCATCACAACCAAAAGACTCTGACACGTCTCCCCGGTGACAAAGCCGACTCGGGACGGCCGTAACCAAAGTTTTTTTTTCATAATTCAGCTTTTTCCCTATGCTTTGGGTGAAGGGGTTTAAAGTTTTTTAAATTGTTTTAACAATCGCCCCCTTTTAAAACCCATTAAGTGATTTTTTTTTGGGTGCCCGGGGTTTTGTCTGCATGCCTTCTTCCCCCCTCCCCCCAATTCTCCCCTTTATTGACCTATTGTTATTGTTGTTTTTCTTGCACTCCAAAAGAATACTAACGTGTGGGGTGGTGTTGTGGTGTGGTGTGTTGGTGTGTGTGTGTGTGTGTGTGGTTTGTGCGCGCGCGCGCGCGCGCGCGAGCATTCGGGTGTGTGTGGTGTGTTGTGTTGTGTGTGTGTGTGTGTGTGGTGTGTGGGGGTTTTGGGGTGGTGTGTTATTTTTGGGTGTGTGTGTGTGTGTGTGTTGTTTTGTTGTGGGTGTGTGATGCTGTGGATGGGGGTAGGGGTTTTTACGGGTTTCAGCTGAACAAGAAAAACATAAGAAGAAAAAAATACCCACGGGGGTTTAAATTTTTGAACGTTCTGACACAAGGTACTTCTGTCAAAAATTGATTACTGTATCGTGTTTGCAAGAACTTGACACTCGTTTTTTTTTTTTGCTATCTCATTTTCTGCTCCCCCTCAGTGGCTTTTGCGCCTCCACTCATTTTTCCCCTCGTGCACGCCATACCCGGTTTTTGTCCCCCCACAACGGCCCCGGGGAAATCCCAAAGGAGCACGCACGGGTCCCGAGCACTTCAGGGTGTTCGGGGTGACCAAATAGTAGTACACCCCGCACGTACCCCCCAAATGACCCAAAAATTATTTTGGGGGCACATCGAAGAGCTTTCCCCCGGGGGAAACCCCAGTCCCCCAACACATTTCCCCGGGAAATTTTGCCGACCCCGGGGGACAGGCAATCCCCAACAAGGGCTAAATAGAAAGGAAATTGAAAGTGGGTTCAAAAAAACCGGGGCATAAGGACAAAAATTTGGACTTTTTTATTATCGATAAAGAGAGGATGATAAAGGTATGGGAATTTAAAATTTGGAAAGGGGCTAAACGGAAAAACACCAATTTTTGTGCACCTTTTTTTTTTTTTTTTTTTTGCTGTCCCCAACCTTGCGCCCCCCAAGGGTGTGCACCCACGCCGCCCCTTCCGACACCCTCCACCCCACCCGGCCGGCCCCCCCCGCAGCCCCGGGACCGGGAACCCCAGGGGGCAGTCAATGTCAAGTCATCAGAGGCAACCCACCGAGGGGACCTGCACTGCTGCCGAGTCATTCGGGGGTTCAGTGGCGCCTGTTCTGTCTAACTACGCGGCACCACCATAAGCCCCCTACTGCGACTATAGTTCTTAGTCGCGGGGCCGGCGTGAGTGGCCTTTCCCCCCGGAGGGGGCCACCCCTCCTCCAACGACAAACCCCCCTGGATCGCCCATACCGTGACCCCGACGAACCAAACCAAGGCACAGACGGGAAGGACACCGAAAAGAGGTTTACCATGAAGCAGGGCATGAAGGGCCACAGAATTTAAGACTATTTTTTTTAATGCGATTTTGGAATGAGGATGATTAAGATGATGCTCGGTTTCCATTTTGGTCTGAACTGCATGACAGGGGGTACTCTACCTTCCTTTTAAAAATATCCCCCGTCAACCAGGCCCCAGAATACAGGCACCTGCAGGTTTGGTGGAAATTTGAGCAACACTCTCAGAAACGCATCTTTTAAGTGGAGAAACTGACTGTGTGGTCCCAGTCTTCCAAATGGTCCGCAGCAAAAACCAACCGGGTGGAGCCGTGGGGCAGAAAAACCCCCAAAGACCTATGGATTCGAACCCACACCTCCCCGCCGGGGGTCCCCGAGCTAACCACTTCCCCCCGGCGGCTGGTAAATTTTGTGTACCTTTTTATTCCCGTGCCCTTTTCCTTCGGGGCCTTCCTACCTGGCTTTCCCTCGTCGGTTTTGGAAAAGAACCCTTTTCCTGGGATCGTCACAGTCCCTCACTAGGTTGGTACAAAGGAAAACGTAGCCTGAATGACATGTGGGGTGACAGATTTTTCATCCAAAATGCAATTTAGGGGAGTATTCCATCTTCGCCTTCATCAAACCATTCGGTATTCTGTATGCACTTTATCTCCTTTGTCGGTAAATTTTCTATAAGTGGATTAGCAATACTTTTCATCATGACTCTCTCTCTCTCTCTCTCTTCTTCTGCTTACATCCTCCCAAAAAAGGGAAAAGCCCGAGCGAAATCAATTCATTTCAAAGCGGAAAGGGGGGGGGGGGGATTGGGAAAGGGTCCGATTTGGGAGAAAAGAAATTCACCCTACTTGGGTCGAGGCCCACTGGAAAGGGACAGGATTGACAAACGCACTCTTCATGCAGGGTGTGGGTCCTTGACTTACCCGAGAGAAAGGGGGAAAGGGAAAAAAGGTTTTCAGCAGGCCATTTCAAAAGAATCCCCTCGTTTAATGGGCGAATTTGAAAAATCTTTTGGGGGGGGGGAAAAAAAAACCCTGTAAACCCGATTAAGCCCCCCCCCGGAAAAAAAATTTTTGGACATAAAAGTCCTGTGCATGAAGGGTGTTCACAGAATGACTCATCACGCCGTCCGGACAGTCCCGTCTGAAATTACACACCAGCGTGTACTGCACAGCTGTGACATGATCAATGCATTGGAATAGGAGAGAACAGGAAAAGGCCGACCTAAGCCACTTTCACCCTCCACCGAGTTTTTGGGCAAAAGTGGCCTAAAAGCAGCCTTTTCTGTGGCGGAAGAGAGAGAGAGAGAATCACCGGCAGACAGACAGAGAGAGAGAGACAGAGAGAGACAGACAGACAGACAGAGAGGCGGGCAGACACACACACACACACTCTTTCTCTCTCTCAATTAAATGACATAAAATCCGCACACTTCTTCTGACTAATTTCCACCTACAAACTTTGTACCGGGGCTGAAACTCGATCACTTAATTTACGGCTCGCGGCAGTTTGCACCTAGCCTGTCCTGTGTAAATGAAGCACACTCAGTTGGGTTGCACCACCATTTGGAAAAGTCTAGATTGCCATCAGATCGAGGCTGTCGACGTGGCACGACCGGGCCGTCATTGTTTGAGCCACCACTCAAGAAGGCTGTGTGTTTCGTCGGCGCTCTGTTGTGACCACTGTGTTTTAATTGTGTTATTTTAAAATGGCTAAAACGTTACTGAAGAACAGGTTTGTTATTCGAGGCCATAAGTTTTATTTTAACTGCATGTTAGAGTATTTGTTGAAAGAATTAGTTGAGTTAGTCAGTGAAGGCAAGCCAACTATTCACATGTTTGCCCGCACAGCGTTCATTTCTTAAGGCGAAGGTAAACACGGCTGATTCGTGACTTGATTGATTTTTAACTACAGATTCAGTGTTTATTGGGGCAAGCTGATTTGTGTATTAAGATGTGTATACTTTTCTACTTCTAACCAGTTCATCTCCTTTAAGTGTGCCCTTATGCACTGAATGGCGATTTTGAATGTTCTGGCAAACAAACTAGATAGGGTTAGGCAGACCTAGTACATCTACCAGTATGGAGAGGAGTAGTGTGTGGCTAGCACTATCTTCATATAAATGCTTCAAATATACAATGACGATGTACTACAACCTACAAAACTATGTGTAACAGATAGGCTGACACAGCGAGACGCGCGACCTTGTTCACACAGCGCACGGCAAGCGACCAAAAAATCAATAAAGCGAGAGACTGGGCTTGCCAGGTGAGGGGTGGGGGTGGGGGGGGTGTATTCATTTCAGGTTGACAGCGCGCCAGGTGTCGTTAGCGCGGGTTGTATTGTCATTGAAGGTGTGTGGGTGTAGTGAGAAGATATTTACCGGGTTTTGTGCAGGTTAGTTTTGTTTATATAATATTTTGATCATGGCAGAACAAAGATAGTGGGAGATTTCTAAGCTGACAATACTTGACGAGCATGTGAGTACCATGCACAATTTGTTAGTGCTTTGGATGAGTTGAGAGCAGCAGGCCCTTCATATTCTCGCAAACTAAACTAGCGCTTTACCCTGAGCGGTTAAAGGTCACAGTGGCAAGCCGTTTTCTTCACTGACGTAAGATCTATTTTTAGATACCGCTAATGCAGGAGCGGTCGGTTTGTTTAGAGTTGACTGCTTTAGCTAACAGTGCGCGCGCACTGTAAAGACGGCAGAAAGCACCCAAGCAATACTGGTCAATCAGGCGAGCTCGCCTGTTTAACCTAGAAAGCGCACGAGCTACCACTGACGTAAGATCTATTTTTAGATACCGCTAATGCAGGAGCGGTCGGGTTTGTTTAGAGTTGACTGCCTTGAATTTTCACCAAGCACTTCATGACTTTGTATATATTGCTGTGATTACTGGCTTCACTGCTTCGCTTCAACGTCCTGCTTCAACTTTTTTGGCTGCCGCACACACACGCACGTCCCCCACCCCCACCCCACGCACCCCACGTCCTCCCACCCCACCCCCACGCACGCACGTCCCTCCACCCCCACCCCGGACTGTCTATTGTGTGTTTGTTGTTTGTTTGTGTTTGTTGTTTGTTTTGTCCTGCCCCCACGCATGCACACCCCCCACCCCCACCTGCCCCACCCCCCACCCACGCATGCAAACACTCAAGTTCCTTCTAAGTTTTTAACAAGTTATTCTTAAGTTCTTACTTAAGTTACTTTCTAAGTTGTCCTTAAGTCATTCTCAAGTTATCCCCAAGTTCTTACTTAAGTTACTTCTAAGTTTTTAATTAAGTTGCCCCAAGTTTTTAATAAGTTCTTAATAAGTTTCTTGATTAAGTTTTTAATTAAGTTCTTGATCAAGTTCTTAATAAGTTCTTGATTAAGTCATCCTTTAAGTACAACCAAGTTCTTATTAAGTTATCTTATAATTATCAAAAAAATACAAGCTATGTTTTTATCTTAAATAGTAGATGTCTAATATAGTACACACATGCCTCAAAAACGTGTCATCGTTGAGTATGTCTTGCTCAGCGTTTTCTGCATAGATTTTAAGGAAGGTTTTACATCCGAAGCAACCGCATTGATTACAATTCGGGTCTATGGAAATGTCTTTTATAGACTCCAGGTCTTTATTTATTGACTTCATCATTTTATAATACGCCATGATCTATTTTTATAAAAAAATTTAAAATTAAGTTCTTAAAATATTATTCCATTTGAAATGGATCAAAATGATGCTTTGTTATTGGCGGTTTTGGCGTGCAGTTGTCTTTTTCTGCATTTAGTGGCTCAGATTTTTTGATAGCTTCGTTTCTGTTGCCATCGGTTATATATTTTATAGCCGCAATAACTGCCCCCACAGCAGCAATGGCGCCAAAAATGGCAACAGTTTTTAAGTTCAATATTCCATGAAGACTTTGGGGCCCTTGTATCACATGGAGTTTTTATAGCTGGCATTGAATCAACTTGTTCTGGCGTTGGCGGCGTTATGTTTTCATGATGCTGTAACATTAATTTTTTTTGTCTGTTCCACTCTGCTAATTTTTTTCCTGCTTCAACACGCCCAGGATTTTTAATGGTCTCCACCTGGTTCAGTGTTTTCTGATAATTTTCTGGCTTGGTTACTTTCTCCACTGATTCAGTGTTTTCTGGTTCTGATGATTTTCCAGCTCGCTCATTTTGAAGGGAAATAAAATCTATATGATTAAAAGTTATTAATCCCATGATTAATGGCGATAACAATGTTCCAAATCTGTAGTATAGATCACATCCTAGAGACTCTAATGACTTGTTAAAACTGGATCTTGCGTTAAATCATACGTAAGATCTTGTTCAGAATCAATGGGAGCAAATCTACTGACTAGTTTAGTGTACAAACTAAGAACCGTTTGCCCAACACTTTTCACCATTCTAGACCCTAGCTGCGCTTCATACCTGTTATGATACTTATAATGTCTTGCGGCGACATCTGTTGAATTTGTTCAATGCTGAATTCAGTTCCGAGGAACTGTTTTGTTTTCCCACATGCTGCCAAAGAATACAGCCTCTCCTTTTGGGCATATAGCTTGATCATCAGCTTGGTCATTCATAAGTTCAGGAAGGTTTAGGCTGCCTTGTAGCTGTAGGAGATCATCACTGTTCATGTTTTTTTAATAATTAATTATTTTATTTTCTAAAAATGACACCGAAAAAACTGTTGCTAACCTTGTATACCATTCTGCTGTTATTGGAGGCTAAGTGTAGGATACTCAATGCTTGGTAAAGCCTGTTAAAATTAAACCAGCAGATCTTGCAAACTAGACTTTGAGGATTCAGCAAAGCTGATGCTATCATTGCAGCTTCGGTTGCCACGAAAGATTATCTAGTTAAGCAAGGAATATTTCCAGACAATATAAATATGTAAGAAAAAAAATACATTTATAAAAATGGCTTCACTCGCAATAATGATAGGCGGCGCTGTGGTGAATGCGCTTGCTTTAGTGGAAGTAATTTCGCATTTAGTAAACTGCGGGATGACGGCGAGAGAAAAAGACATAACAAAGCTATGGAGGAACTAGCAGCTGCACAAGACCCTATGAAAGCAGAGACTTGAGCAGTTAGATTTTATTAATGACACCCTGAAAGACAGGGCATGCAGCTTACACATTTAAAAATGTGATCAAGCAATAAAACAATATTATCTTGTAACAGGCAAACCCAATCGAGACATTGCCCCCACCAAAATCAGTGACTTTTATCAACCATCAGAAAAACAAAAGATGCAAGAAATCGCGTTTATTGTCGTTGGTATGACCGTTGTGTATTTTGTTGCACATAATATTGGTTGAGTAAAAAATGAACAAATCTATTATTCACCAAAAGGATATTGAAGGGAATCACGGCAATCAAAAAGCTAAGCCAAGCAGCTGGAGTCAGTGAACAAACAGCAAAAGAATGGTTATCTAAACAAGCGATTTGGCAAATTTATTTACCAGCGCCTAGACGAATACAGAGACCACACTTTGTGAACACAACTCCAAACGACACCCATCAAATGGATCTTCTATATTTACCCTGATAGGATTAGACGAAAAAGATTTAAGTACGCACTCACAGTCATTGACATAGCTTCAAGATATAAAGATGCTGACCATTAACACCAAAAGAGTGCTTCTGCTGTTCCTGTTGCTATACAACTGATATACCAACGAGGTCCACTAACTTACCCTCGCATGATTCAAGTCGATGATGGAAAAGAATTTAAAGGTCAAGTGAATCAATTTGTTAAAACACAGAGTTACTATTAGAAGAGGCATTCCGGGAGTTCACAGATCACAGGCTTTAGTTGAAAACTTTAACAAACAGTTAGCTGAAAGACTTTTCTCCTACCAGTATCACAGAGAGCTGATTGACAATTCTCGCAACACAGAATGGGTTAGAAGACTGCCCTCAGTTTTGCGCGCAATGAATAATGAAGAATTTAAAGGGTTAAAACCAGTACAAGCAATCAAAAGAAAAACAATAAATGTTGTTGAAGGAGAGTCTTCATCCGGCAAACTATTACCGTTTGGATTGAAAGTAAGGTACCTTTATTTACCGGGGGAAGCAGAAGGGGACACTCGCATTAGGGCAACCGATCCAGTTTGGAGTGTTGACCCATATGAAATAAAAAGAATTGTAAAAATGAATCCGCCCGTGTATTATTTACGAGAAACTGACACAACAAACAACCAGCTCCTCAAAGATCTTTTGTGAAAGAAGAACTGCAGATAATCCCGCCAGGCACCGTTCCGCTTTAATTAATTTACGTAAACATATTTTGGTTTAAAATTGAAGGCCAGAAGGAAGCGCAGAACGAAACAAGAATGGTAAAGGAAGAGACCATGAAAATAATACGGGAATCATTTATGCGTGTAATGCTATTAAGGAAACATTTTCGAGGATTAATCAATGCATGCTAAATCATCCAGATCACCTACAATCCAAACCCCCAAATTGGGAAAAAGAATATCTTGAAATAAAAAAAAAATTCGAACTCGTCAAGCAAACATGAGAAAAGATTTAAATGAATTGGATGAAGCTATGATTGATCTTATAATAAAAGTTGATGAAAAATATAAAACCCCCTGTTTATGCGGTCCTCCAGTGCCCGATTGCATATGAAACTCCGGATTAACAAACACCCGTTTTGTGTTTGTTCTATCTAACGACTTCTTTGTTACAACAGTTGTGTTGATCTCATGTAGATTAGATCGTAGTTTTACGTTGTCATGATGAAAAGTCTTATTGCCAAACAATGCTTCTTTGTAATTGTCATGTGATATGTTTGACTGCACAACGCTGCGAGATATTCCCTTTGCTTTCTTAATGATTTTCTCCTGGCTCGAAATACTGTACATTTTCGATCTTAACCCACATACTCCTTGATCACCTTTCCAGATAATTCATCCTTCATCTTTCCTAAAACCTTCTTGTTAGTAATTGAATGCAAAGGCGAATCTTTAGGGTAATCAGATGTATCATACCATCCTGCATGCCCTTTAGCTACTTCCATTTCCATGTCTTTATAGATGTCTTCAGTAGGGAATATCTATAACAAAACTATCTGTATCTGTGTAAAGCACTCTGGACTCAGGATACGAGGGCTTAAAGTAGTCATAAAGAAATTCTAACATCAAAAGCTTTGATAATTCTAAAACAGTAAACCCAATAAAAACGGTTTGTCTAATTTGACTTTCTTTTTTTCATCATTATGCCAAAAAGCTGATCATGAAATTTTTAAAGTCCTGATAATTTGGTTTTGAAGTTAGCTTAATTGCTTCATTCTCTCTGGTGACCAATCTGACATCTTTACGCTTGTGGGGATTCTCCATAGTCTTTCCGAAACAGCTGTTGTTCATCAGCTTGAAAAAGTCTTTTTCTGAAGCATCTGTGGATTTAGTTCTAAGATCAGTGTTCTTCATGATGTATGGTTTCATGAACTGTTTTTGATCAAAAGCAATTATGCGAATGAACTGCTGTCAACTTCAAACCATGTCTTAAATAAATTGTAGAAGTCTGTAATGGCAGACATAATTTTTTTTGCCGCGAAGATTAGGCACAAGTTTAGCGGTTCTCTTGGATCCATCTTTAGACTTTCTGCTGCTAATGGATAGTCATTATGCAGGTCATGGAGTTCCTGAGGATATTCTAAGTCAACTTCTAGAATGAAACCGCGCTGTTGATCGGGCGTTAAACTGCCCAACCACTTTAATGCCTTTTGAATATTATTCGTACCTGTGTACATTTTAAAGTTGCGTAATGGAAGTGATTGCGCCATTGCCCAACCATACAGATTGTTTGCATCTAAATACATAAGATATTAGACCTTTTACTCGGATTATAGTCGTCCAAGTATTTGTTGTTTGCTTTACAGTAATGATGCGACGCCATACTAATTTCCTCCACGCAATCCGTTTTCAATCATCTGAATCATTGGTAAATCTGACAATAGATCAATTTGTACTCCAGTAAACTTTAAGAAAGCGTCCCAACTCATCCCGGCGCAGAAATGTAATGCGCAGGATCCAGGCTATAATGTTTCATGCAGGTCTTCCTATAATTTTCAAAGACGTCCGCCAACAAACAGACATCAGCCATCAGGTAGGAATCATGATAGTCTCCCATCGTTTTACAATCTAACTTCTGCCACGCATCTTGAGCATGCTGGTAATCGGAGTCGCTGATGTCCTTTCCTCTAAGACTAGAAAAGAACGCGCCTTTAGGCGGAAGTGTATCTTCGTCAAACCTTTCCCAACTGTTCATGTATTCATAAGGGTAAACACCCCTTTCTAACAAGAGTTGAGTCAAAATATTCTTCTGTTATTGGGCAGGACTTTAAGGACATAGCTAGTGACTCTAATGAACCCATCATGTGCTGCATAGAGTCATAAAAAGACATGTTATTTAAAGTGAAACACATGTACTTTTCTGATGACTGTGCAATGCATGACACCCTAAAGGCGTCGTCTACTGCTTTCATTATAAGGTGAGAGTCATAACCCCGCAAGTTGTGAAAGAATACAGGCAGCTTCCATGTCTTTGGATCAACTTTAGTTGAAGATTGCATTTGTTATGCGCCGCTCCTCTGAACTTTCCGCTAATGTGATCAGGTCTCTACTGTGGGGTTTACACTCTTGGGCGTTAGCTCTAAACCGCAAATCCAACAATGTGTGGCTGAGTCATACTGTTGTCGGTCTTCAGGCGTCATTATGATTTCAGATAAGTTTAGATTATTAGAACAGTCATTTACGCACTTTCTGCATGCGTTCTAAGAAGTATTCTGCAGCATCTGGCCCTCATATATAATTCTGGCTCTGAATAAACGCCATCCGACCTAACAATAACAAAAGCAAATGAACAAATCTGATGATTACTCATTAAGACCGTTTTTCGAAGTTTTTTGTGGCGCTGGCCCTTCATAAGGAACAATAAGCGACTCGAAGTCTGCGTAAACTACGTATGGACTTGTTTGCAGCCGTTTCCAGTTCTTAAAACTAACTTTAGATCCTGGCGGGGGCGTAGTTAGTTCTGTCTTACAATCTACAGAACTTTTACAATGTTTTATATGTTCAAGGCGGCTTGAGCGGTTGGAATTCTTGTTAAACATTTTCTACAGAATTCTTGTTTTATGTTCATGCTTTGAAGTATGCGCTAATAATCTGCTCATTGTGCGTATCAATGTGTAATGGGGTAGCCCGCTGGTGAAAACATTAGGAGTAAGTCCACATGACTTTTGGCTGGTTCGCCTATTGTTGGACTGTTCTTGGACACTTTAATTGGCACCAAATTTGTTTCCTCATCCCATGTGTATACATTAACAGTTATTGGGTTGTTTTGTTCTTCAAACTGATCAATTTGGTCTACACTAACAGGAAAGGATATTCCATTAAAGTTAAGATCTTTGGTGTATTGCCGATAGTTAGTCACTCTCTCTGCGTGTTCGCGGACATGATGCAGCCTTGCAAGAACACACCACATGAAACATTTGTCGTCTGAATTCTTTATGTTTAAAACTGCTCTCTTTAAAACCAACTCCCGAGGTAGCGGAATGTAAGCCTTGCCTACAATCGGTGCATACTTAGCCTGTTTTAATCTAATCTCTAAGACTTCGCCCTCTGACCAACCAGAGCCTCTCATTTTTAGCTTCTTCAGCGGCAGCGTCAAACTGTGTAAGCAGTTCGTCTGCCCAACCAGGTGTTAAGTCATTACGAGAAAGAATAGTCTGTTGTTTAGTTGAGACCCAGACTTCTAGATTTTCTTCATTTATTGTTACATAGTCGATTTAAAACAGCTAACATTATTTTAACTGGCGGGTCTATTGTTAGTTTACCTGGAACTTGAGAAATTGCATGAACAACGCTTGCCTGTACGTTTGTTGGGTCAATGACTTCTAAATCAATATCATTCAGTGCTCTTGATAAACGCTCTCTCTCGAGCATTCCTTCAAACATTCGTCTTGTCCTTCATATATCTTAGCCATGCTGTCTTTCTTTTCTAAGCCAAAATATTTATTTAAATTAAAAAAAAATACTTAATCAGAACCAATATCAACGGTCTTTTTGCGCTTGGACTCATAAACTAAAGTATAAACACCCTTCGGTGTTGTTAATGTGAGCTGTTTAGAACAGAGTTTAATGTCTCGTTTACTTTTTTAAGCATTCCTTTTTTATCTGCTCGGCGTCTGGCTGTTGAGAAAAACTTGCCCTCGCCTTTCTTTGAAGATCAAACTTTTGTCTTTTGTAGTCATCAAAATCGGCCTGTAAACGATTAAATTCTTCATCCGCGATGTTTGAGTCAACAAGCGCTTTATTTATTGTCAGTTTGAACGAGCTAAGTTTAGCCGTTATTAGTTGAACCATAGCTGTGTGCTTTTGGAGTTTAGTTTTTAATTTTTGCCAGCCGCACTTACAGCTAATGAACACAGGCCGAGAGCTAAAGACAACCTCCTAGCGGTAAGCTGCGGGTGCGCCTATGCCCGTTGCTAAGAGACCAACACTCGTTCCTGCTGATGCAGCGCTTATAGTTGATGCTCCAGTATTAACATATGTAACAGCATTAAAGGCAGCAGAATACCTTCGTTTGGTTTTGCTGTATTTGAAAGGTCCTGCTCTAGTACTTGCTGCATTTGCGTAATGTTTGTTAATCTAAAGGCTTTTATGTCAGGGGTTTCTATAACAGCAGAATTGCCTGCTATCTCTTCTCTTGGCATCTCCGGTGCTGTAGGCACATTTGGATAAACCTTAACAGACATGCTTTTATAAAATGAAAAATAATTAGTATAAATACATAGTCTAATCTGTATTGTTGAATATTCAGCTGCGCATCATATATAAAAACAAATGTACATTAAGGTTTATCGGCTTCTTCTTCTTTATCAATTTGAATGTTTATACGTCTCTCACTTTTCTCCCGCTTCCATACAACTCATTATCCTCTGTTGACCTTAGGTCAATCCATTAAACCGTATTTTGTTGTTAATAATACATCAAGCCTAACATGTGAAGATGTAAATCTTTAGACACTAGGTCTGCTGTTGGATTTCTACCCCTCCCACCCCCAAACAATTTTCTATTTCGTCAAAATGATGATAAGGTCTAAGCCCGCTAGCGTAGATTTGGTTAGGACTACCGTCAATTGTACATTGCACTTTTGTTATTTTAGGATTAAAAAACTTTCACTTGCTCTTTTGAACGGTTCTTCATCTTCACACAGCAATAAAATACCTTTAAGTGAATGTGATGCAACACTAAAACTAAAATTCCATATAGTGTCTGCCCTGCTTCTAGGATAATGTTGTATGATGAATCACTCTTTCGTAATATATTACTAATAGTGACTTATATTGATCCCCAATCATCTTTGCTAATTTAGGGTTGCTAACAACGTCAAACTCTAACAAGTGTCAGAAATGATGTACTTTGCTTCGGTGTCTGATGATCTGATAACACGTTTGTATTCATTAAAAGTTAGTTCATATGACAATCTGTCTTTTAATGCTCCTTGAAAGTATGGCGCATGCGCTTTTAACAACTCAAAATCTAAGGGAATGGAAAAGCGATTTCCATACGCAAAATTTACCGCTACATACTTTTTGCCGTCTTTAATATCTGCGGCGCCTATTCTAATGTTTTAGTGCTTCTTCATTTTCGATTCCTTGAAACGCAAGATCAGCCCTTTCATTCCCGGTTAGCCATAGATCAGAATAGGTTAAAAATATGTCTGCATTGTGTAAGAAAATATTTCTTGCCCCTCAAGTTTTATAGAAATTTCTTAACGATTGCCCGCCCAAATTCTGTACAACTGTCCTGTTTGGGTCTGTTGTTGAAGCGAGTTCTATTTTGAAAGTAAGACGTGCAGAGCCTGGCACAATCACTTCATCGCCCCTAGGTCTGGAAATTTGACAGTAAGAATTTGATCCGCATCAATAGTAGATGGATTATTTGGAACAGTAATATTCCGCTTATTTCCCTTCACGCCATAGGGTTCTTTCAGTCTTCTTTTCGGGTTAAGAATCGAGCCATGTGCGTTGCCATTTTTATAAACAAAATAAAAAGTTAATTATTTAAAACATGGCAGGAATTGAAGCTGAAGAAGATTATGATGTTTTTGACCCTGGAGACGACATGAGTGAAATGATTCCTTTGACACAGCATCGCTCAATGCACTCAATGCGGCATGAATTAACAGAAAGTAAGGTTAATCATTGTACCAAAGTTTAGGCCAAGAACCTCCCGAATTTATAGACCCAAATGATTTTGAAATTTTAAAAAATGATCATTTGTTTGTGAGGAGCGACCAAGGACAACTTGTTCAGCTTACAACTAAAAAAGACCCATCAAAGTTTTTAGCCGTGGGTTCAATTAGAAATAGACTCAGTGTGAAAGATCAAAATCGCCTTGGCCTTGTTAGGACAAAATTAAGGGCGGAGGCAGTTTCTAAACTTCAAAACACACTGCAAGAACTCCCACAGATAACCAAATGCAAAACATGGAACTTAAAGAATTAAATCAATCAGCAGGTGAATTAATAAATGTAATAGAAGCAGAATCCAGTTTTTCAGAAGAAACGGCGTTAAAGACTATACACGACTCACCGCTACCCATGCGAGAAATAACGGCCCTTGATCATGCTTTAAGAACCATTAGAGGCGAATTAACAAACAATTTAGCAAAACTAGGTGAACTAGATGAGCATATAAAAAGAGAAAAGAAAAACTCGTTGAGGCTGATGACGCCAACTTAGGGCCTGATATTAAAGAAAGAATAACCCAAAGACTAAAAGATCTTGAACAAGAAAGATCAGCAAGACTAGAAGTGCTAACTACTAACCGAGACCAATTACGAACTCAAGTGAACAGAATAAGAGAAACTATCGAAAAAATTTTATATGAAGACCAACACTAGCAGAACGAATACGAACGCTGTTTAGAGAGCATGGAGTCACATTAGCAAGCGTTATAACTGCCTTAGGATTTGCAATAAGTACACTGGTGATGGCTATTACAGGCGGGGTGGAGAGCAAAGTTCAGTGCCTCCGCCGCCATCGCCTCCATCTCCGCCTGATTAAATCATGGGTAAAAAAACAACTTGATCATCTTGCGAGTTTATTAAAAAAATTAGCCAGTAAAGCTATAGACTCTTTACAGGTATATTAGGAGGTATTGTTAGCTGGCTTTTGTCTACTGCAAGCAAAGTAGTTGGCTTTATGGCCGAGCACTTATGGACATTAGTTCTTGTAATAGTTGGGTTACTATTTAGTAAGATAAAGACCAAGTAATCCTATGCCAGTTAATCCAAGAACAAGCGCTGTCTTTTCATATTCATGGTCATCGCGAACAGAGTCCGCAAGCTTTGCTGAGTCTTCAATGGCTTTGGGGGTTTGGACTTCGGGAATTAGATGACTTAATCTTGGGTGTTCTTTTATTGTTTGTAATATTACTGGCTCAGAATTTATGTCGTTTTTCCCAACCTTCTGTTCATTGCCTGCTATAAGATTTTCATTATTATAGTTTTTATTATTCCTACTGGAGTCTGAGGTCAGAAGGCAGCATGTATAAACCAGTGCCAACAGCAAAGTCTACTTTCGATCTTGCATATTGTAAAACATGTTGGTACCTTTGAATACTTGAAGGTAAATCAACTGTAGAATTAATGGCGTCCTCTAAATTTGCTAAGTATTGTTTTTGCGCGTCAAAGCCAGTAGAAGGATCAGTTATGCTTGATTCTTGCCTGTGCTTGCGCCCTAGCAAACACCAAACGTAAGTACGAATAGAGTCGTTTATTCGCTCTATTCCCGCCCTAGTTAGGCCCTTAGAGTGTCTAAGATAAATGTTGTCCATGCTGTTTTTATGCTCTTGCTGTAGGGACCCAGGCTGAACAGTTTTGCCTGAAAAGAAAGTTTTGAAAGGAGGATGCCAGTCATAGTTATACTTTCTGTGCGTGCCCCGAAAATAAAGGTCGCCTAGACCATGATTATGATCCAACGTTTGTCTAAAGCCTGTCTTGATGTTAATATTAAATTCGTTCAGATCCTTTTAAAAGCCTTCATGTCTATTATGTTGCTGAGTGGATTAAATGGTTTGTCATTTGGTAATGGCGCTTGCAATTCAGTCAAAATACGTCTGAAGGTGTAATAGAAATGAAATCTGTACACTGACCTCACCAAAGGATCATGGTGATTTAAATGATCAGCATACGCCACTCCACACCAGTTGATGCGCAAAACACAGCAAGTTTAACTGGTTCTGATAAAACTGCATCGGATGGACTAAACCACGCTTTCTTGATGTGGTCGTTTCAATAGGGGGGTTAAGATAGCTGCTTAATGGAGTACTCACCTTTTTATGAAAAGAGGCAGTCTGGTCACAGCAATGTCAAGAGTATCAGTTGCTATATTTTTAAGATTGTAGTGCGGCCCAACAGAATATTTGCGTCAGTATATTTGAATGCACTCATTTTTATTTCGTTTAAAAAATGTTTGTAACAATAACAACCCAAGACCGTCCTTCGTTTTTAGAACATGCTATTGATAACAATTGCGGGGCCAAAATGGTCGCGCTCCATGAAATATTTTACAAAGTCGTATGGTTTAATATAAGCGAAGCCAAGGAGAATAATAAGGTTCTAAAAGTTGACAAAACAGGGGCCAAAGTTAGCCAGTTAACAATACCTGATGGTTTTACGGGTTTTGCTCACTAAAAGAAGCAATGAGTAACTTTGACATTACTCTCAAACTTAACAATGCAAATCTAAAAACAATGTTAACATTCAAGCCTGAAGAAAAGGAGGTTACTATTTTGATAAAGAGCTAGCTAAAATGTTAGGCTTTACGGCTAACAATTATAGATTTAGAGTTACACCGACAAAACTACTTATGAGGGAGAAAGTCCGCTCGATCTTGCATTACATTCATTACTCTATGTTCATTTGGATGAGCTAAGCACTGATGAAAACTTATATGATGGAAGGACCCTCAACTGTTTTAAGAGCTCTTCCATCAGGGAAAGCTGCATATTGCGATTATGAAATTATACAATTCCCTAATTTACAGTTTAAAAGATTAGTTTGTGGAGGGTCGGATCATTTAATATAAAAATCAAAGACAAACAGGGAAAGTTTGTAAAATGTGATAACCTGCACATTGTTTTGGAAATAAAATAATAAACGTACTAAAACATGTCGCGTGGGCCAGAAGAATCAGGAGTTACATTAGCGCCTGTGAGGTGTATAACTTTAGAATTAAAAGACCTTGCAGACGTTACAGACTTTGAACAAATGGTGAGATAGGCACTTTGTATGGTTTTGAGTACACTAAAGATGGTGATTATAAACGCAAAGAGGTTGGCGACAACAAAAAGTTTCCTAAACTAGAACAACTGCGCAATCTAGAGGCAAATAATGTTGGCCAGTATGAATATAAAATAGTTCGAAAACCTGACCTCAAATGGCACTTAGAACCAATTTAGAATGGGGACATAAAATTTGAATTCATAAGCCATTTACATATTTTAGCCGTCAAAAAAGTTTCAGAAAGCATTCAACTCTGGCCCTTTACATGTAAGTCTTATGCCGGACGACAATAGTCGGAAAGAAATTGAAATAACGCCGTATGGGAAAAAACAGTACATCCTCCACAGAAAAAGAAACAGTTTGAAAGATGCTTCTACAAAATTACAGTTCATTCCGCAAATGAAATTAGGAGTGCGTCACAATAATATTTGAAATTTCTGTCTTAAAAGATAAGGAGAAGGATGGGGTTGTGGGCGTTAGTGACGTCCTTTTTAAAGGAATTCTAATTAGCTGGCAAAACTTAGACGTTGACAGTCTTAAAGTTACTGTTGTCATTCTTACAATGGTGAGGATATTAAGGTCTAACAACAAGCAACAAAATCAATATTAGTCTAAATAGAAACAATCTTACAGCACTGAATTGGATTAATCTTACACATTTAGACCTTATAGGATTTTATTATACTGAACAAGTTTTGACAGAGAGCATGATAAAAACAATAACTGGATTAGATTAAACTCTGTTATAAAACTATGGAGCAGTTAAACTTTATGACAAAAAACCCCTCATTGTTCATTGATTTGTGGACAGACTGGTTGTGGAAAAACATATTTGTCCTCGACCTATTACAAACAGTTTATCGCTATAATTTTAATCATATTGTGATTTTCTGCCCAACACTTAAATGGAACAAAGCATATCTGATAGAAGGTTTATATGGACTGATGATAACAACATATTTTAGTTAATCTAGCAATAAACCTGAGAGAGTGTCTAGAACAGTTTATAGACGTTTTGAAGAACGCAGACACTAATATATAGATACTATCGGCAGAAAGAGACATAAGTTAAAAAGAAAACACTTTGTCGAAAACTAAGCTTTCAGTGAAGACATGCTAGGATAAGTGCTGTGGATTTTATGCCAGAAATATAACTCGTTTAAAAGAACCTTAGAGACAGTTAAAGACTGTAGTTTTATTCACTAAAGACAGAGACTCATTTGAAGAATGTTTGCGCGAAAATGATGTTATTGAAAATGACCAAAAAACATAGATATAGACAAAACTGAAATCTAAAAAGTTTGTAAATTAGTATTTAAAACGGATAATCCAGCAATATGTTATTGTTGTAAAAAATCGATATTTTTTGGTTTTGACGTCTTACTGTCAGAGAACAGTAAATATGCGCTTGCGTGTGTGTGTGTGTGTCTGCCCGCCTCGCTTCTGTCTGTCCTGTCTCTCTCTCTGTCTCTCTCTTCTCTGTTGTCTGCCGGTGACTTCTCTCTCTCTCTCTTCCGCCACAGGAAAAGGCTGCTTTTAGGCCATTTTGGCCCAAAAACTCGTGGAGGTGAAAGTGGCATAGAATGAAGGTTTTCCTGTCTCTCCCCGCATGTGGTTCCGTTCTTGTGTCCTTGTCCTATATGTTTGTGTGACAGACGTATGGATGGATTTTTAGTTGTTTTTAATTTATTGATATTTTGGGCTAGAAGTTATCCTTTAGTACGGAGTCCATTGGTACAGATGCAAGGAATGCCATGAGTACAGTTAAAAGCAAAAGGAAAAAAAATGAAAGAAGTTATTATAGTTTATTTACCCTTTTTAAAGTGACAGTGACATTGTTGAACTTTTACGGCACTGAGACCCATCACACTGACGAACACAGCCGAACCCACGTTTGCCACACCACTGACAATGACGATAAAGAATGACTTCTCTTCTGGAGACTGAGCTCCGCCGGTAGGCGGGAAAAAATTTCCATTTGTTTCCCGTGGCAGCTCCGTCTTGGACTGGCTGAAGGAACCAGCATCCGGGACCTGCAGAACGCCATCCGGTATCCAGGCACCAGTCGCTGCACTAGGAACTGTTTGAAGGTGTGTCCTCACCCTTCAATGGGACACCTCACCTCGGACTGAAAGACCAGCCCACTGCTGCACTGAGGATGTTGAAGGTGTGTTTCAACCCTACACTTGGACATCTTCGCCTCAACTGGAAGACCACCCACGCGGGCTTCGCCCTTCTAGGATCCACCTCCCACGTGAATCCTCCACGGCACAGATAAAATTAAGTCTTGAGTCGTGTGTGGTGGGGGTGTGGGGTTTGCGTGTTGTGTGTGGGCTGAAGCCGTCACTGAGTCGTTTTCTTTTCTTATAGTTTTGTAACCCCTGACAGGTCCTGTTTGATGTATTATTGTTTCTAGTACTGTCTTCTTCTGTTATGTTATGTCTTTGTAAGCGGTTTAGTGGGTTAGTTGGGACGGTACGGATCCCAGATAATGCGTGTTTTGTGGGTCTATTTAATTTACTTGTCCCCTAGGTCAGTTAGTTTCTGAATAGTGCTTTTCCTCTTCTATGCCCCATTGTTTTTTTTTTCCTTTCTTTCTTTTCCTCTCTCGGCTGTTTTTCCTCTTCATTGTTATGACCCATACCCCAATCTGGATGCTAGGTGTAGTGAATGGTTTAACGTGAAGTAAAAGATATTTTGAAACCTCTTTCTCTTGTGGTCTGGTGGTGAGGGATTGATGATCGAGCTCGTTTCTGGCCACTGCACATTATCTGGGGGGGGGTGGTTTGTTTTTTTTTAAGAACCCCCCCAGTCTGGTGTACTCGCACGTGACAATTATGGTGGAGATGCGGGGTAACAGGAATGTGTATGGATGTAAAAGCGACACACTGAACACACTACCGCCCGACCCTTGAGGATCTGTCTATCACTCTATAAGTGTATTTGAAGGGTGGTTGGTTGGTGGTTCTAATACGTAGGGAACCCATTGGAGCGGATCGGTTTTGGGGCTGTCGGCAGGTGAGTTTCCCGTGCTCCGTGTGTCGGACCTTCGTGCGCTTCGTTCCGCGTTCGTCTCGTGTTTGTCTTGTTTTTGTGTAGTACCGCCGGCTATTGTTTCTAGAATTCCGTTCCCCTTTTCTCATTATTTTAGATAACTAGGTACTTGGGGGAGAAAGAAGGGGTTGTGACTCTAGATAATAGGTCTGCTTGTGCAGAGTCGACGGTGTCATGCTTTGTACTGTCTTTGGATTTTGGCTGCATTTTGCCTGTACCCAAGACCGCCGAACTGTTTTAGTAAGGTAAGTATGTAGGCAGGCTTGCCAAGCAATTGGTGCTATGTTTACAAGGCAAACTTGACACTTAGTTCTGATACACCGTGTTTGCCGCGAAACTCGGACTTGCGTAAGTTACCTACATCAGTTACCAATAAAAAAGAAGGAAAGACTAATCTTGGTGTTTATTTGTTATTACCACTAGTTATAGAACTGTGTTGTTTAGACTAAGGGGGATTAGCCCTAAGTGATAGCTTTTATCCTCTTCTGACTAGCGCACATACAAGCAGTCTATTTGCTTTTCTATCTAGCTTCTGATGTTTAGGGCTTTCTTAATGGTTTCAACACTTAATTTGTGTGACTGTGTAGATTGGAATGATAAATTTGTCATTGTGTGTTGAGATTGGGAGTGTAGCGATTGTGGAACACTAAGTGTCTTTCCAAAGAGCCACTTGTGCCCTTTATCAGGTGCCCCCTCCCCCTTATCATCCGCTCCCGATTCAGTGACAGAGCAGTGGTTTAGCACGTGGTTTCCCCGTCTGTGGACTAGATCGTGCTGCACGGGAATTTCGGCGCGTACGTCGGGCCACAGTTATGATCGAGTCGGTCTGTCCCGGTGCCCCAAGTGAGCGAGAGTTGGGGCACGTGTACTTACTGGGTTTTACGTCATCCCAGTGGAATTTAGGTTAGACTGTGTTGGCCCTTGCGGTAGGGTCGTGTAAGTTCTATTGTCCGTCCCTGCCTTATGCGTGTTGTTGATGTCTTGTGCTTTTCTCCTTGGTTAAGATGGTTGCTGTTGAGTAACGCGTTGAGTTAAAAGTCCATTGTATAGGTTTTGTGATCTTAGGGCCTCTTTGCTGGGTAAACGTCTTTGAGAAGTTTTTATTTATTGAGAGTTATTAACATTTTGATCCGGACATAGGGTTTGGTTCGCTCCGAGTGTGGTAACTTGATTTGGGTTCTTGCAAGCCGTGCACAAGGCAGTCGATGATACACATTGAGGAAGATTGTGCATTGTCGATGATTAATTCCACATCGTGTTGGAATTGATTCATGTTTGATATTTTTTCATACAAGGAAAATCGTTGAGCTTGGACCATGTTTTTTCTGGTCAGAGGTGTTCTTTGAAGATTGTTGTTCTCAAAGCTTTGAAGTGTTAAAAACATAACTGGTATCTCTTCGTTGGAATTCAGGAAATAACTCCAGCTCTTGGCTAGTATATTGAATTTGATACTCTGTTTCATTTGGTGAGAAGAGGTTATTTGCTTACTTATTAGCTTGCCAGGTTAATCGAATTCAGTTCGTTGGGCTAGCTTAGTGTGCAGTACTCTCGACTGCAATTTGGTTGTATAAAGCATTCTTTCTCTTCGAATTTTGAACGGTTTTGTGGATTGACCTACACTTAGTCATAAAGTCATACATTGTTGACTTTGTTGCTCAACTACTCTCGTGTCTTGTGAACATACCTTACACTGTACCCTACGGTTTGGAGATTTGTTTTGGTGTTGACTACACTTAGTCAAAAAGTCGCACGTAGACTTTGTCATTTCTCCTTCCAGTTTGGGAGTATTGGTACAGTTATGAACACCCTTAGTCATAGAAGTTACATTAGTGAACGTTACAACTCCGTATTCCTTCTCGTGGGAATACAGCTGCGATTTAGCGATTGAGTACTGATAACGTTGTGAGTATACAGTTTCGGTTCCCATTCTTGACTTTAACTTTTGTGGTTCCCATTTTGTAGGAACTTGACTTTGGAGGAAATATTGTTGGTGGACCACGTCTTGGGTTCGTGGATAAAAGCACTTCCTCGTGTTTTGTTAGGGTTTCCATGCGTGTTTGACTGACATCAAACACTTCGTCATTTGTCAATCAGTGTCTTTCAGTGAGTGTTTGTCATTCTCGGTGAAGTGGGTTAACCATCTAGTTGGTGTTACCCTATGACACACTGATTTAAGATAGTGGGTTTTTTCCTTTGGAAAATTTTGGGGATAGTTCTATTCAACCCCATGACTAATCCACAGAATCTTGGATTTTATATCCATTTAGTATCGACCCTGTAATATTGGGCTTGTGTGGACTCAGACACTTGTGACCTTCGAAGTCGTCGACTGTGTACTCAAGTGCGAAGTGGAAACACGTCAGAACTTCGGGGACTCGTCTCGTCAAGTTTATACGTGGCGTGGCAAATCCGTGTATCACTATGATTCGGTGACTTCGTGTCTTGTGAAGTGTACTGTTAGTTTAATGGAACACGTAGACACGGCGCCGGATCTACACGTTTCTCAGCTCGCGGTGCGGAATTCTGCCAGGATGGGGAGCCCATGACTCAGGCGATGACTGGACCAACTACCGCAGGCGTGTATTCTTCAGGTGGGATTCGTCCCTTCCAGTCACCGCGGTGTCCACAATACAGGAGATGACCCCTCCTGGGTCACTCTCTCCAGCGACCTCTGCCCACTTCCGGTCATCGGACTTCGCCCTCCGCCGTATCTTCGGAATGACTTCCGCTTCGGCCTTCGCCTATGCCCTCATCCTCCTGTACCAGACGCCCATGGATCCTCTTATGCTGATGAGATTGAGAGGGAAGAAAGAGAGGCAAGAGAGATAAGAGAGCGGAGGAGCGGAACTGAGAAGGAAGAGAAAGAAGCGAGGCAAAGAGAGAGAAGGAAGAGAGAGAAGCGAGAGAGAGAAGAGAGCGGAGGAGAAAAGAAGCCCAAAGAAGAGAACGGTTGAAAATGGAAATGGCGGAAAGGAAGAGAGAAAAGGAAGGAGAAGAGGGAAAAGGAGAAGAGAGGCGAAAGAGAGAAAGGGAGATGAAAAGAAGAATGAGAGAGAGGAAAAGAAGTTGGAGAGAGGGGAGAAGGAACGCGATGAGAGAGGAGATGGAGAAAGGAGACTGGAGCGAAGTCCTAGATAAACATAGAAGAACAGTTAAAAGGGAGGCTCAGAAACAGAAAGAGTTGACTTTGAGGCCTCGTTTGGTGAGGAAAAAGAAGAAACTCCGGCCGAACTGGTTCAACAGTTAGATGAACCCGAAGCAACAGTCTGTGTTGCTTCCGAGCCGGTCTGACCATCGAGAAATTGCCGGATTTCATCAGCCTGGTTATTCCGGTGGCTCCGCCCGAAGCTACAGAATGCCAGTGTACAGTGCCAGCGATAATATAGATACCTTCATCGGAGCATTTTGAGGCGGTGCCGCTGCGTCGAACTAAACACCTGATAAAAGCCTTTACCTCATCAGTACCTGACAGGAATGCCTAAGGAGGCGTTTGTCGACATTCCACCCTGAGCTTCCTATACCGAGTTGAAAGCGCCTCTTCGCCGGAGACTGCACATGACTGCTGAGTCTTACAAGAAAGCAGTTTCGCACAATGAGGAAACCTTCAAGGAGACTTTTCCACCAGTTCCCGGAGAACGCCTCCGGCGCACCATGGAATACTGTATTGAGCGCTCAGAAATTGATATGAAGGAATGTTTCCTCTTGGAGCAACTCATGATTTCGGTTATCTCAGGACGTGCAGTTCAAGTTGTGAGGAGAAACCGTAGACATTCGACCAGGGCAATCGAGGTGGCTGTAAGCCTTCGCAATGCGGCGTCGGCAATACTATCGCAGGCCTGCCCAGGGACAAAGTAGTGAAACCCCGTCGATCGGAGTCACATGACTTCAACCGTCGTCACCCACCATAAGCGATGTCCACCCAGCAATTCCAGGAACATCCGGAGCCAAGGCCCCACTTTGGCTCCTCTGTGGGAAAAGGGGGCATTTTGTTCGGAATTGTCCAAAGAAGACATGGCTAAACCCGATATCTCGCACCTTTAGGTGGCATTTTGGAGAGAGTCAGTCACGACCCCATCTTACCTACCTTCCAATCGTGGTGTGTAGCAAGAAAGTGAAAGCTATTAGGGACACAGGAGCCACAGCAGTCTCATTGATGAGCAGTTTAGTCCCATGTGATGCACTCGAGGAGAAAAGTGCCAAGTGTCAGAATCGAGTCATCCTTCAGGGCAACCCGATCTACCAGCACTGGTTAATGTCTCTGACGCCATACTTTAAAGGGAAAGGTGTGGGCATAGCCCTTCATCGACCTGCGTACTCCCTACTGATTGCAATCAGTGTGCTTTGGACGGTCAACGACGGGAATATCGTCAAGTTTGCCAACAGAATTATTGTGGCTGCCACCATGCGTTCCCGAGCACAGAGAGAGAAAAAAAAGAAAAAGAAAGCCCCCCCCCCCCCAAAAACTTGAAACCCCTCCTGAAGCCCCTACTACAGCAGCACTTTGACCAAGGTCCCTCAATGTACTCAGTGTGCGAGCAAAGGATCCATCCCTCAACATCCAAGGTATGGTCGCAGCTACAATGTTTGCCGCCGAACAGCTCTGAAGAGCCGGAACACCAGATGCCTGTGGCGTGTTTGGGGGAGCTCAACAGGTTCTGCATCCTTGATGAGTAGAAAGCCACTGTTAAGGAAGCGACGGAGCAGACCCAAGAGTTAGTCGAACATGCGCTGAAATGAGAGCGAGTGAGAGGGAGGACGAACACACAACCAGGACTCGCTTCAAAGCCATGAAGCGTAAAAACAACACATCTCTGTGGCAAAGGTGACCAGCGGATGTATGAAGACGGCAGAGAACGCAAAACAGTGAAATGGAACCCTTCTCTAGGCAAAGGATACCCCTTTTGCTGAAAGTCCCTTCGCGTTCAGAACCACATGGAAGGCTCAGTGACTCGGTTAGAGAAGAAATGTGTGTGAATCTCAAGTGGCACGGACTGCTGTGCGAACAGCCAAGGAAAGACTTGAAGGAAACGCTTCCATAGCCTGTCCAAGGAAGCTTCTTGCAGTCAGAGCACTCCTGGAGCATCGTTCACAGCTTTCAGGCCGAGGACACTGACATGAAGAAAGGGCTGACAGAGATAGTCAACAGTGAGCGGGTCCTTCCATGCCGAAGGCCCTGGAATTTTCAATGCACTGGCTTCCAGAACCCTGAACGTCATCGACCCAGGCGGTGCCTGGAGGAATTCAAGCTACAGATGAAGCCCACTGATGCAAGTGCGTCAGAACATTGCGTGCAAGGCTTCGCAGCAGTCCCTGAATAGCAAACAGCAGCAGTCTCCTGCTCATTCACCCTCAGCGCCACCACCTTGTCTACCCGTCTCCATGGCCCCGGATGCAATGGTGTTGCCAGAGAGGCACTGGATGATTGACACATGAGCTATGAGGACGAGTATGATGAAGGCTAATACCTCAACCGGATGAGGTGCTGAATTCCAAGTTTCAGGGAAAGAAGGTCTACATAGTGCAAGAGTGTGCAGAACATATTGGAGGCTGTTGATAGGCTGTGCCACAGTTGCAAACAAGCTCTGGTTGGGGGGTATTGTCACGGACGAAATAGCTTTCGTTTGTAAGATAATTCATTTCTGCAACAAACCTGATAAAGTGGATGTTGCCATGACATCTTCACTACATTGCCGGGTGTTGCCCCATGTGTTATTTGTGTCAACCTGGGCGCGCTACGTCCGTGCATTTTGCTCCCATCCTCCAATATTTCTCTTCTTTATTTTTTTTAAAAGCTTTTCTTTTCCTGTTACTTTAACGTTTTCCACGTGGGTACATCATCTGTGTCAGGTGACACAGGTAGCGGTTTTGTTACTGGTTGGCCCATCTTGGTTATGGCGAGTGGAGTGGGACTCGCTACCGAACTTTGGAGTCGGAGAGATCTCTAACTCGGTCCAGCTGGAGCCTTCCTGTTAGAATCCACATCGACGTGGGTTTGCTGGAACCGTCTTTCACCCGTCGGTTGGAAGGAATAAATCCGCTTGTAACCTCTGGATCCTATCCCTGCCAGCTGGAAGAACACCTTAGGTCCTACCCAGACCTGGAGTCCACTTCATTGGAACCGTCACGGTTTTCGGCTGCCATCCTCATCGATTGGGAGGCGGACCTTTTCTTACCTCGCCCACCGCCATTTTTGGTAACTATATGGTCTGTCTTGCGACAGTGTCTTGTTTATTTTGGGTTTTCTAACCTCTCAGTGATAGCGTTTTTCTTCTGCCTTAATATGCTGTTGGCTGGACACACCTTTTTTGTGTGTAACTGCTCAAAGAGGGCGTGCCTGTTTGGAAGTGGTATCGAGATATGATTATGTGGGGAATTGTAGAACGCATTTTCTTTAATTGCTTTCGGTCCTTAGTGGCCTAGGTATTCGGTACATTTGGACAAAGTGAAAGTCTCTAATTAACCATTTAATGCAACAGAAGCTGTATTTGTGTGTTCTCTGAGTATACAGGTCAGTCAATGACTTGTATTGCTTAATATTGTGATGTGGGCCGATGGATAACGTAGTGTTGTTTTTATTTTCCTTGTTGTTTTCTATGTACGAGACGGATCGTGTAATGCATGAGCGTTCGAATGGCTCACACTTAGACCACGAGTGTGAATTCGGCCGTATCGCCCCGCATGTGGTGCCGTCTTGGTGTCCTTTCCTATATGTTTGTGTAACACCACGTATGGATGTATTTAGTGGTTTTATTTAATGAGATTTGGCTAAGAATTAGCTTATACGGGGCATGTATAGGTACAGGATTCAAGGAATGCCATGAGTACAGGTTAAAAGCAAAGGAAAAAAAATGAAAGAAGTATATAGTTTATTTACCCTTTTTAAAAGTGACAGTGACATTGTTGACCTTTACGGCACTGTGACCCTTCACACTGACGCACTGCCGAACCCACTGTTGCCACACACCTGACCAAAGACGATAAAGAGATGATTCTCTTCTGGAGACCAGATCTCCGCCGTAGGGCGGGAAAAAATTGCCATTATGTTTTCCGAGGCAGCTCGGTCTTGGACTGGCGAAGGACCCAGCAATCCCGGGACCTGGCAGACGCCATCCGGTATCCATGCACCAGTCCGCTGCACAGAGGAATGTTTGAAGGTGAGCGCTTCACCCTTCACTGGGAAACCTTCAACCTCGACTGAAAGACAGCCCACTGCCTGCAACTGAGACTGTTTGAAAGGTGTGTTTTCACCCTTCACTGGGACTTCTTCGCCTCAACTGGAAGACAGCCCACTGCGGGCTTCGCCCTTCTTAGATTCCACCTCCCACGGTGAACCTCCTCGGGCACAGGATTACGAAGATAAGTCTTGAGTCGTGTGTGGTGTGGGTGTGGGGTTTGGCGTGTGGTGGTGTGGGCCTGAAGCCGGTCACTATTCGTTTTTTTTTCTTATTGTTTTGTTTAACCCGGACTAGGGTCCAGTTTGATTATTATTGTTTCTAGTACTGTCCTTTCTTCCTGTTATTAAAGTGTCCTTTGTAGCGGTTTAGTTGGTTAGTGGTTGGGACGGAAGCGGGATCCAGGATATTGCGTGTTTTGTGGTCTATTTAATATACTTTGTCCCCTAGGACAGTTAGTTCTGAATATGCTTTTTCTCTTCTATGCCCATTGTTTTTTTTTTATTCCTTATTCATTCTTTTTCCTCTCTCGGCTGTTTTTCCTTCTTCTTAAGTTTATGACCCATACCCCATCTGGAGTGCCTAGTAGTGAGTGAATGTTGTAACGTGAAGAAAAGATATTGTTGAAACCTCTACTCCTGTGGTCTTGGTGGTGAGGGATTGAGTATCGCTCAGTTTCTGCCCCTGCACATTATCTGTTAAGAACCCCCCTGTCAGGTTGTAACTCGCACGCGACAGTCAGTGGTCAGGGTTGGTCTGTTTTCTCTGGGGTTGTGGGTGTCAGTGGTCCCTGTATTGGATCCCTGGGTAGTGGGTCATAGTCACTGTACTGTTTTCACTGGGTAGTGGGTCAGTGTCACTATGTAGCTTTATGATTTCTCTGGGGTAGTGGGGTCAGAGAAGAGAGAGAGAAGAGAGAGAGAGAGAGAGAGAGAGAGAGAGAGAGAGGAGAGAGAGAATGGAGAGAGAATGACACACACGAAAGAGGGAGAGAGCACAGAAGAGAGATACATGTCAACCTGTATGCAGGTAGTAACATTCACACTTGTGAAAGCACACACACACACACCACCACACACACACACACACACACACACACACACACACACACACACACACACACACACACACACACTGTGCCATCAGGTCACTTATAATTGTCAAATTTCATGCATAATGCCAGCAGCTGAACACACAAGGGCTACGAACCCTTAATTATCCATTTCCAAGAATGTTTCAGTAATTGGTGATCAGAAGCAGGAACCTACAATAAACACATAAATTTACATAGGTAACGAAAAATTAGTGTCAGCATGCAGATTTTTTTTTGGATTTTTTTTTTAAGCCAGAGAACCAAGAAGCATTTTTGCACAAGTTTCGGCATATGTACCGGAAAAAAAGAAAAAATCTTATGCACAAACACAGACATCTCTCTCTCTCTCTCTCTCCTCTCTCTCTCTCTCTCTCTTCTCTCTCTCTCTCTCTCTCTCTCTCTCTCTCTCTCTCTCTCTCTCTCTCTCTCTCTCTCTCTATTATATATATAATATATATAGTTGTGTGTGTGTGTGAATATCTTGTCAACATAGTACATCAGCTGATCAAGAACTTCTACAAATAAAATAGAGAGTTACGCCCAACCAACTAAAGTCATGAACTTTTGCGAGTGAAACACATTTCAAATGTTCTCATCAAATCAACAAAAACTGACCTGTCATCTCATGCTTGTGTTCGTTGTTTCATGAGAATGCACATGTTTCGCAGAGTGAGTGGAGATGTTTCTTACACAACCAGTTCTTACACATTCAACAGGCAGAAGTTGTTTTCACATCTTTCTTGTATGGCTACTTTCCGCAACGTCCTTGCCTTTTGCGTCCTGTGGGCTTCTGTTCCAGTTCCTTTTTTCCCTTTCTTCCATCTTTTGATTTATTCTCTGTCTTCTTTGAAGGCTGTCTTGGTGAGCCCTTTCCTTTCTTGGATTCTGATGGTTTGTTTGAACTTTTTTCTTTGGACCCCTCTTCAGCACCTGCACCTTTTCTCTTCCGGCTTGTTGGATTGTCGTCTGTCACAAGCTGTGCTCATGACCCTCCGCCAAATGACTAGGGCAGATTGGATGGTCACTTTCAGTGCTCTGGAGTGAAATGGGATTGCCAAGCGACAATGGAGGTGTCTAGCACAGAGTTGTTCCGCCACTGTAAGGATAAATTTCCACCTGGCATCTCTGAGAGAGTACTGGTCCTCTGGAAATTTCAGCATCCAAATGCAGCGTGCTACAATTGTTGCAAGGTCAAGCAGATTGAAAAACATTACCATTGGCCATCGTTGGGTTTTCCGCTTGGTTGTGCATGCATGGGCAAGTTTGTCCATTGCATCGACAGCTCCCTTTGTGGAATTGTAGAATGTGATCATTTCTGGTTTGTTTTTTGTTGCATTCAGATCAATTTTGCCCTCCTTGTGCATTGTACTGAGGACAACCACACTGTTCAACCTCTTGGTCTTGTAGAACACAAGCGTGCCATCATGACGGTAGGCAAATTCTGACTCATGCAGTTGGAGACGTGACTTTGCTTTGAACTCCTCTGGTAGAAATCGTTTGTTCTGTCGAACATTCCAACACATGTCAGCCCTTTGTTTTTCAGTGTCTGAGCCAGCTCTAGATCTGTGAAATAATTGTCACAGGTGATGTTGCGACCCGTGTTCAAAAAGGGCTCTGCAAGATCCAGAGCAGTTTTACGCCCCAGATGTTGTTGTCTCTCTGTGCCTTGTTTACCCAGGTAAGGAATTCCGTACACTGGGAAATTCTCAGCATCTGCCAGCCAAAACATCTTTATGCCATAACGATCTGGCTTTGAGGGCAAACACTGAAGAAACGAACACGGCCCCTAAATGGAACCAGTTGTTCATCAACGGTCAGAAGAGGACCAGGCACATAGTACTTGTGCAAATTGTTCTGAAAAGAGCCCCAGACGTCCCTGAATGGGGCAAAGATGTCTCTGGCTCGCCTGTGTGAGGGGGTCTCCTTGTCGTCAAACCTCATGTAAGTCAGCAGGTCTATGAAGCGCTGACAACGACCCATTGTTGCTTTTACCATTGGGTTTCCATAGAAGGAATCCCAGATTCTTTCAGTGCCCAGCATGTTCTGTTTCTCAGCACCGAGAAGCAACAAGCAGCCGATGAGTGCTGTGATTTCACAGCTGCCTGTCATCTTCCACTGCTTTTTGTGGACTCGTTGAGCTTCTTTGTTTGTGTTTTCCACAATCCTGTCAATGATCCCTTTGTCTGAAATGAACAGACAGAATGCATCCATGGGATTTTCAATGCCAGAGGTGTTAGGTGTTTGTGTGTTTGGTGGCTTGAAAACATGTTCTTTTCCAGTGCGAGTTTGTTTTCTTTGGACGGGCATTTTACTCCAAGTTATGTCTGCCTCTTTTGTGACATAGGTTTTATCAAAAGTGTCTTCTTCCTCATTACTTGGCCCTGCTTGAATGTCTTGTTATTCACTTTCGGTCGGCTGTAGCGCTGGCCGATGAAATGTTTGACTTGCATGGGTTGAAGTTCAGTCAAGAGGCGGTCTCCTTCATCATCACTGGAGGCAGCAGACAGTGATCCTCACAGCCAAGTCAAAGAAAGGAGTGGAGCACAGGAAGCAAACTGGTCCTTGCCTATTCCTTCACATTCCAGAACTGAAGTGAAGCTTGCAGTGGTATCATATTACTGATAAGGAATGTTGCCTTTCTGGACTCAGCACCTCACTGTCTGAGACTGCTACCAATGTTCCAGTCTGTTGCCATGGCAACAGCAGCACGATGTATAGTGAAAGGGAAGGGTGTCTAAAACACCCACAGTCAGTGGATATGGATAAATTGGCTTTTTCAGTCTATGAGTGTAAGGGTGTCTAAAACACCCACAGTCAACTAATAGGAATATACAGAATTTTCATTCTGATAAAGTATGGGTGTCCCAAACCACCCACACTCAACAAATAAGGGTATTTCAGCTTCATTGTTTGTTTGTTTGTTTATTTTCAAAGTTTTACGGTTCTGTTTGGAGTATGTGGTGTGAAATGAAAACGTTGATAGCTATTGAAAATTTTAGGTAAATATCTTGATTAGATTAAAAGTTATTGACAATTTAATGGCAGCCAGGGTGTTTTTACACCCACAGTCATCGGTGAAGGTTTTAACGCAGTGAAGTGTGTTACATAATGACTCTACCTGGCTTGGTACAATGTGGCTTAACGCAGTGAAGTGTGTTACATAATGACTCCACATGGCTTGGTACAATGTGGCTTAACGCAGTGAAGTGTGTTGTTACATATTGACTCCACATGGCTTGGTACAATGTGGCTTAACGCAGTGAAGTGTGTTACATAATAACTCTACAATGGCTTGGTACAATGTGGCTTAACGCAGTGAAGTGTGTTACATAATGACTCCACATGGCTTGGTACAATGTGACATAACGCAGTGAAGTGTGTTATATAATGACTCCACGTAGCTTGGTACAATGTGGCTTAACACAGTGAAGTGTGTTACATGATGACTCTACTGGCTTGGTACAATGTGGCTTAACGCAGTGAAGTGTGTTACATGATGACTCTACCTGGCTTGGTACAATGTGCCTTAACGCAGTGAAGTGTGTTACATGATGACTCCACATGGCTTGGTACAATGTGGCTTAACGCAGTGAAGTGTGTTACATAATGACTCCACATGGCTTGGTACAATGCGGCTTAAAACCTAATGTGAATTTGATGTTTCCGGACCCCGAACGAATTCTGTAACTAGTCTCTCGAATCGGTAAAGATCTGTGTTGATGCTTTCTCTGGCTTCATTGAAAGGACCCATGGAAAAGTCCGTGGCCGGAATCTGGATGGGAGCCTGAAAACTTTGACTCGCATCTGAAGAGCTATGTGTCTCAGCGGATTTTGCAAGTTTCTTAGAGTGAGTTTGTGCTCTCTTACTTTCTGCTGCTCTGCCGCTTGATGTTCTCTGACTGTGTCACACTCTGTGACTTCTAATTCATGCTGCTGTCATTTATATGCCATGGTCTTTTCTTTTTCGAACTGGATAGTCACAAATGTGAGCAACCCTTGACCAGATTAGCCCAGGGATTCTCCCCACTCCTTGATTTTCCGTCTAAGTTTCACTGATTCTGCAATGATCATGAAATGTAACACAAGTCTAAGCAAACTGGTTTCCACTAAGTACAACAAAGTAAACAAGAATGTAGCACCAGATTAGATTGATTATTACAGAAAAATTCTTTTCTTTAACTTGACGCCGAGCACCCATCCGTCACTACGCTACTCGTTCATATACAAAAATGTAAAGGGCATACAGATAATCCAGTGATGCATCCCTTTTTTCTCAATTATTGTAAATTATTCAGGAAAGACAATATTCCAATAATCTGTCTAGTGCCCATATAAAGACAAGAGAAAAATGAACATTCGCAACTTGCCAGCTTTTTCCCTCTTCTGAATTGTTTGGTTCCTTCATCGTCCTCTTTCATTACAGTCACGTTGACTACCCTCAGGTCTACCCGATTTGGTCGAATCCCATTTGGGGGATACTGGCAGTGCAGCTGTTGATCGAATCCCCGTACTCTGCCGCAATTCGCTGAAAGAGTTCCTGCCGGCCTCTCCCACAGGTCTGCTGTCACTGCAGACAGCCTGGAAGCTCCCTGTATAGGTCCCAGCAGGCTGACACGTCTTGCCGTCTTCTGTCTCCCACACAGGTAGACAATTCTCTACTCGACCACCTTGGACTCCGGTTCGTCGTGGGCTCATGAGGTTAGAGCAGACCTTCTACTAGATAAAAGTCTTCTTGTCTCCGGTTCGTTGTCGGCTCATGAGGTTAGAGCAGACCTTCTACTAGATAAAGTCTTCTTGCCTTCACTTCATCTCGGTGTATTTTTCTGAGCTGTCAGGAAGACGGGTTGATTTGACTCCCACAAAGTGAGCCGCATTTAACTGGGTTTTCTGAGCGTCTTATAACCGTTTGTAAACAATGAGAAACTGAATACGACTGGTTCAGCCGATGGAATCATGGGTCACACACACACACACACACACACACACACACACACACACACACACACACACACAACACACACACACACACACACACACACACACACAACACACAACACACACACACGCACGCACACACCACACACACACACACACACCACCACACACACACACACCACACACACACACACCACCACACACACACCAACACACACACACACACACACACACACACACACACACACACACACACAAAACGACTTACACCAATAACCGTGAAAATCCCAACAATTGAGTCTCCAAATTATTTTGATTCAACCAATGAATCATTTGTGCACCCTTACACATGCACAACAAAGACTTGGGCACCGTGGTAGCGCACATCCAGTTCCAATCACATGCAATTCCCCACACAACCTGTTGTGGTCCCATCAGCATCTAGGAAGCTGGGGGCGTTGTACTGTGCTCTCTTCCATGCGATGATAACATCGCCAGAAATGAGAGCGTCGTGTCGTGATTAAGTGACACACAAGATTGTTGCCATTTAGCTTCTTTTGCTTTTTCAGCCACTCTTTTGATTAAAAAAAAAATGTCTCTTTAATTAGCTGGATCGGGCAAGGTTTCTTCTTTCTCTCTGCCCAATTCTCACAGCCTTGCCCGTCTCTTTCCAGGCTGTTTCAGTGTTTCTATTTAGTCTTTCAGGTTCGAGATTGCTCGTTACCACTAAGTGGGGCAAATGCTCATTGTGATTTTTACTATTGTTGTCAACCCCTGAGATGATATTTTTATGACAGACCTGTCGATCTTGTAGCTTTTTGTGTTTTTTCCATTGATTTGGTTCGCCATGCACGCTCCAGAGTGGAACGCACGTGAGGTTTAAAGATGATAACTTAAAATGAAAATGAAATGTTTTATTTGATGATTGTTTATTCTAAAAACTACATAAAATTATATTAAAGTGCTTGTCCCACACCTACCCGCAGAGAGCCTGCCCGTGATAGCAAAATCCAAGAAGAGAAGCATAGCAATTGAAACTCAACAGCTTCCAGTCTATGTCTCAGGAGAAAGGGTGGGACCATAACCACTGAAGACCTTGGAAAATGACACAGGTGAGCACAGTGAACATGTCCAGACAGCAAGAAGAAAAGATCTGATTTGGATCTTAAGCCGCTTGGTAAATGCAAGAGAACAGAGGGTACCTTCATGGACTAGTTTCAGCATCTTGACAAGAGATAAAGAGCACACAGAAAAAGATGTTGTTGGTTATCTTCTAACAATAAACGCCCCAGCAACAGAGATGGCACCTGTGCGGGAGATTCTTGTCCAGTCTGAGTTTATCAGAACCTCCCTGAATCTGGACAGCATCGTCGTTGTGTTTGATCAAGCACTGTATGCAAAGGCGGCTGAAATCGTCTGGAAGTACAAGAACAACTACAGAGCTGTTATTTTGAGACTCGGAGCCTTTCATAGCATCATGGTTGTCTTGTCTATTTTTGGCAAACGTTTCCAAGATGCTGGGCTTTGTGATCTTTGCATCGAGTATGGACTTGTAGCATAAGGCTCTGTCAGCAAAGTATTTGAGGCAAGCTCTACAAGCGAGGTGTCAGGACACACAAGTGCATCCTTGAAGTACTCATATGGATGATGTGACACTGCTTCATCCCTGGCTAAGAGACAATCACACTGATGTGGCACTGCTTCATCCCCTGGCTAAGAGACAATCACACTGATGTCTTAGCGCTCGTGCGGGAACTTGAAGACAAACTTGCTGATTTCCTGATAACATCTGCCAAGACACCTTCAACTCGCTGCTACAAGAATCAAGTACCAACAAGATCTTCCAAGCATGGGAAGACTTTCTGCAGCACTTACGTGTTGAAAATGGAGAACTATCCATTCTGGATGACCTACGTTGACCTGGTTCAAGATCTCCTTCTTGGTCTTCTGCGAGCAGCCCGTGAAGGAAACTGGAGTTTGCATCTCCTTGCCATCCGTTCACTGATACCCTGGTGCTTTGCTTATGACAAGCTGAATTATGCCAGGTACCTGCCAGCATATTATGGAGAGATGACAAACCTGCTCCAGGAACACCCTGGGATTTATCAGGAATTCAGAGATGGCAAGTTCGCTGTTCAGCTTTCAGAGGAAAATCCCTTCGTGCGAATCCCAGTTGACCAGACTACAGTGGTCACCGTGAACAAAGACACTCAAACAGTGGGAGGGACCACAAAGTTCAGCCTGCAGCCAAGTGCAGTCAGTAGGTACTGTCTTACTTCTGAAGTGGATTCTTGGCAAAGCTTAGGGAACTGGTCAATTCAAACAGACAAGGATTCAATCATCCAGACCTGCAGCAGTCAAGGATCAAGGTGGACGAGCAAGCTGTGTCTGCTGTGGAAGAGACACTGTCGAGCTGGATCAACCCATCTGAAGAGAACTCTGATCTTGTCAGCGTTTCACCTGGTGCCACTGCGCCAGCAGACGTAGCAACTGACGTCAAAGAAGCCCATGAAAGAGGAGAAGAAGCCTATGCTGTGTTCAAGAAGGACAGACTGGAAACGGCACCACCCTCAAAGAAGTTCCATGACCCAATGAAGAAATGTTCACTGAAAACACTAGGAACAGTTCTAAAGAAGAAGCAAACAAGGTGCCATGATGGGGGGTCAATGATCTTGAAAGCAGACAGAGCACTGTTTGGCCGCATGGGGGTGATGGGTCAGGCAGAAATATCGACATGAAAGAGCTTCTGCGTCACCCTCTGGGACCACTGCCTTGGTCTCTTGCCACTCCTGATGGGCGGTTGAGGAAGACAAACAAGTCATCTTTGGCTAAAAGCTTGCAAAAAAGCTCAACACTGGTTGACTCAGTGCCACAACATTCTGCTACAGTCCATCAAATACACGAGAGAGAACAACTCCTGGGGGCGATTCCAGTGGCTTGAGAGTGCAGAATGTTGCTCCTGGACAGATGATCAATGGCGCAGATTCCTCACTGAAGATGCAAACAAGACAGGCCTGGTCAAGTTTCTTGCTGATGAATGGAGGGGACATAAGTACAAAGAAAAGCTTGACCTACTGAGAAAAGTCCCGTACTTCACTTGTGAAGAGAGCTGCTTTCGTCTGTCTGCTGTGAGGTGCCACTCTTCCAGAAGAAAAGAATGTCAGCACGGACACACTTGATTGATCTGAAACAAACTGCTGATTCTCTGGGGACAGATGTCTGTGGTGCACTGGTGGGAAAGAACGGTTATACAGGTTGTGACACAGTCAGTATTTTGCAGGAAAAGGAAAAGCCAGTGCTCTGAAGACCCTGAAGACAAACAAGGCTGTGTGTTGCACATTTTCAGAATTAGGGCAGAGCTGGCAGTTGACAGGTGAACTGTTCCAGAGGCTTGAGTGTTTCACTTGCAGACTTTATGCACCACGAGAGACTGTCACTGATGTGGATGAGCTACGGTATCAACTATTATGTGCCAAGAATGGCGATGTTGTATCACATCAACTGCCACCATGTAAGGACTCCATCAGAAAGCATGGTATGCGTCCAAACTATCTGGCAGGGCTGTAGAAAAGATGTCTCCAGAATGACCCAGAAAGCCCATGACCAACAGAGAGTGGATGGAAGACAGTGCATGGATGACAAGAATCTGCTGGTTGTGAACTGGATGGATGTTGCACCTGCTTCCATCAGTGTTCTTGAGCTGCTTGCGTGTTCATGCAAGGAGACATGTATCTTGGATGACTGTCCATGTATGCAAAACAAGCTGAAGTGCACAGACACGTGCAAATTGAAAGACTGTACGAATCAGGTGGGTGAAGATGACGGTGACATGACCAAGCTTCTGGATGCAGCTGGTGATGAGCTTGGGATGTTGTGAGGTGTGATGTTGATGCTGCTAAATCTTCAAGAAACAAAGGACTGTAACAGACAGCTGATACCACAGTGATGGAGGGCTTAGGTGAGAATGATTCCAGATATTTTATACCTGTGTAATGCATTGTTTGATTTCACATTTGTGACCTGTTTTCACAAAATGAGTCTTAAGGTGAAATTAACAGATTTTAGGATATTGTAATTTACAAAATGTCCAGATTATTACCTTTCTTTTTATATGAAATTTATCATTCTACTCCTAAAAATAAGGAAGTTATGGGTGTTTGAAGTGTTTAACATAGCAAACGGCCATTTTGAGAAAATCAAGTTTGAAAATTGTCACCACTTCAGTGAAGTTTTACCTTAGCGACAGGTATTTCTACTTCACCAATCTTTACCAAATTTTTGTCCCATGGTAAAACAGATCATGCCACAATAGCACACAAAAATTGGTGTGAAAATATGATGTAGTTGTCTTGTTATTTAAGTTTTTATATAGCCTTTTTTCTGACACAAAAAGCAAGCCGTGTTAGAAAAATAAATTTTATTAAATTTAATCTGTACACACCCATGTCCATTCGCCTTACGTGAGCGTATCTGTGCTCTTTGTAGCATAGCTGGCACGCCGTTGTCGACATCCATATTACACTCTGCACCTTCTCTTACTTCTTGTACGTGGACGAGGGTTTGTCAACTTCATCTTGTGTTGGGTCAAGCTCCACGGAATCGACCGGCGAAGTTTCGCAGTCATCGTCACTGTCAAGCGTGTCTTCGTCTTCATAATCACTTGCAGCGAAATATTCGGTCACCAGTTTGCCCAATTCATCTTGATCTACTGCTGGTAGAGTTGAAGACTGACCAGCACTGAGCAAAAAAGAGTCTTTCTTTGCAAATCGTGGTTTTCGAAGCCATGCTGTTCGCGGCGAAAGGCGTAAAGAAAGATCGGTCAGCCAACCCCTAAGCGCGATGTCCCTGCGGTTACCATGAAAGGTTCGTAACGCGATCCCTCATTGGTCTATCGGCTCGACCTACTTCGCTTTTTGTTTATGCCAAAGATTTCGAAACAGTGTTTCGGATTGGCTGATTTTCACGCAGTGAATGTGTGACAAAGAAAGTAGAGTTCATGACCTTTCCAACGATGTACAACATGCTGGGGCCCTTTCGAGGGTGCTCTACACAAATGTTGATCAAAATCATGTCTGCTTTTAGCGTTTACCAAGGATCATCGCTATGGGTTATCGGCTTAAAACGCATTTTAAATACATTTTCCGATTGAATTATAAAGTGCCGATTACACGTATGTGTAGTCCTTCCCGTACGTCGCCAAAAAACTCACACGCCGTACTTCGTGGGTGCGCACACACCCATGGTCGTTATATAGGCGATTCGGTGAATAGTCCTCGCCGTACATCGTGGGTGCACACACACCCATGGACGTTATATAGGCGATTCGGTGAATAGTCCTCGCCGTACATCGTGGGTGCACACACACCCATGGTCGTTATATAAGGCGATTCGGTGAATTGTCCTCGCCGTACGTCGTGGGTGCACACACACCCATGACTAGTTCATAGATTGGCATTTGTATTTTTGCATTGTTTTTCTATGCTGTGTGTGTGTGTGTGTGTGTGTGTGTGTGTGTGTGTGTGTGTGTGTGTGTGTGTGTGTGTGTGTGTGTGTGTGATGGTGCCAGTGTGTGTGTGTGTGTGTTGTCTGTCTGTCTGTCTGTCTGTCTTGTCTGTCTCTCTTCCTCTCTCTCTCTCTCTCTCTCTCTCTCTCTCTCTCTCTCTCTCTCTCTCTCTCTCCCCACACACACACACACACACACACACACACACACACACACACACACACACACACACACACACACACACACACACACACACACACACACACATGCTGCGAGTGCGTAAGAATAAAAGAAAAGAAGACAAGTTCTGCAGATGAAAATGTTTATTAAACTAGCTTAAGAGCAGTTCATCTATAACCTATCAGCGCATGACAAAAGCAAGAACAGCAATAACATTGTCATTTGATAACAAGAGGGTGATAAAGAAAGCAAGCTGATAAAACAACCATGTAATTTTCATTTCTCTGTTGAAATAGAAAATCAACTTTGTTTCAGCAAAGTAAAATAACAAGCATGACTAGATTTATGACAGAACCATTTGTTGCAGCTGTTGAACTTTGGAGGAAGAACTTCTTCCAGACAAGTGGAAGACGACCAAGTTGCAGATCTCCTTAGGGTGCATCAGTGATGGAATCGGCACACTGTTTGCAGACAAACATGGTGTGCTCTTTGCAGAGCCAAGCGGAACAGCAGAAGCAAGATTTCCGAGCTTTTCTATCAAGCTTCCAGCTGCATGATCCACAGCGACCTTGTTTCTGCTTTGGCTCTTTGTGGCTGCTCTGTTTGCTGGTAGATGGTCTCTGGGTCGATGCTGGTCTTTTTCTTTTGCCACCTGCACGAGCACTTTGTCTTCCATCCTGTGAAGCTATCATCTTCTGTTGAAGGTGTTGAACATGAAGCTTCACTGTGTTTCTCAGTGGGTTTGGCAGGTTTTTTGCACACAGCCTCCTCTCCATATGTTCTAAAGACAGCTGCTCAGCGACCCGGAGAATGAACAGAGGCCTGGCATCCTTTTTGGAGAGAACATGGTCTGGAAATTTGATGCTCCAGACAACACGGGCAGCAATGGTGCTGAGATCCACAGTGTTGTAAAACATCACCATTGGCCATCGTTTGGTGATGCGTTTGGTGGAATATGCATGAGCCATCTGATCAAGCGAATCCACGGCACCCTTTGTGGCGTTATAGAAGCGCACAATGTCTGGCTTCTTCTTTGGGCATCAGGAGCTACTGCTCTATCATGATGCATGGTGCTCATGACCACAACGTTCTTGTTGGCTTTTGTCTGATAATTCACGATGGTAGTTTTGTCCTGGAAGAGAAATGAGGACGCATGAAGGTGCAATCCTTTTTTTTCTTTGAAGGGCTCGGGAAGAAATCGCTTGTTGGCACGAACAGTCCCAACAAATGTCAGGCCATTGCTCTGGAGAACGTCAGACAACTCCTTGTCAGTGAAGAAATTGTCTGTTGTGATGTTCCTGCCTGTTCTGTAGAAGGACTGACAGACGAAGAGCAACATTCCTCCCCAAATTGACCTGTCTTTCAGCACCCAGTGGTCGCCCCAGATAGGGCTCTGCCACAAGGGGGAAATTATTTTCTGCATCTGCTGCCCAAAAATTTTTTATGCCATACCTGTCTGGCTTGGAAGGCAGATACTGGATGAATGAACACCTGCCACGGAACGGAACCAGCTGTTCATCAATGGTGATAAAAGGACCAGGAGTGTAGTGGTCCCTCAGGTTCTTGGTGAAGTCATCCCAAAAATCTCTGAAAGGAGCAAAGACATCTCGGCTCCTCCTGGCACTCCTTGTGTCTTTGTCATCAAACCTCAAAAAGTTCAACAGCTGCACAAAACGGTTTCGGCTGAAGGATGCCCGAACAAACCCCTGCCCATACATAGTATCAAAAACAGTAACGGATGACAACATGCTTTGCTTCATGCCACCCAAAAACAGAATACAGCCCAAAAAAGCCCTCATTTCAGTGCCGTCGGTCTCCACAAAGTCTGACTTCTGGCGCTTGCCTTCTAGATTGGTGAACTTCACCATGGACTGTATCAGCTTATCCGACATGAACAGCTGAAATGCATCTACAGGTTCCTGTACAGAACCGCAACCAGCTAGCTGGTTTGCAGGCATCGTGAATACATTTTCAGCAGAAGCTCTCCCAACAGATGCAGAAGGGGGAACTGAGCTCCATACTGTACCGTCCTTGCCTTTCATGACCGATTCTGCCAGGTGCCCAATTTCTTCCAAACTGTTGACATCTTGCCTGGGTGGTACTCTTTTCCTCTGCTGGCGAATAGCTTGGATCTGTGCCGTCAAAAAGGGTAGTCGTCAGAGGTATCAGACTCACAGTCAGACTCAGGAGCACATTCATCTGACTCCTCAGCACTTGCAGAAGCTCTGACAACTGCAACAACAACAATAACCATATCTGTTACACATACACACACACACACACCAAAGACACACACACACACACACACACACATACATATATCTTTGCAAAGTCATTACTATAATGACTGAAGAATTGTTAGCCTGCACTTGTTTTCCCCCACTACTTAATTGTTCAGCATTATGTGTGTGTGTGTGTGGTGTGTGTGTGTTGTGTGTGTGTGTGTGTGTGTGTGTGTGTGGTGTGTGTTGTGTGTGTGTGTGTGTGTGTGTGTGTGTGTGTGTGTATCTCACAAGCATGAATGCATAAATATGTGCGCAAATAAACATATGAGCCTCATTTTTATTTGACACCATAGCACTGAAAACTGCAACAAAAATAAATTTGTAAACACACATACTCCTCCCCATCCGCACACGTGCGCACACAGAACATCAATACCGGGTTCATACATGTTGTTGGTGTGTGTGTGTGTGTTGTGTGTGTGTGTGTGTGTGTGTGTGTGTGTGTGTGTGTGTGTGTGTGTGTGGTGGTGTGTGTGTGTGTGTGTGTGATTTCTCTTCACCCTTACCATTTGCTTGTCCTGTGACATCAGGTTCCTCTTCATCAGTAAGGTCGTCACCACTGACTAGTCTCCCGTCACCATCCGTGTTGTCTTGAATAAAATTCAGTGCATCTCCTGGGGCTGAAAAAAAAGAAATATAAACGTTTCTTTCCTGTTCTGTGTGTTTCTGTTTACGTATGTGTAATATATGTAAAGTGTGCATACATGTTTCTATGCTCAGATGTGTGTGTGTAAGTATATGCATCAAATTCAATGTGCGTCTGTACTTTTAGAGCATAAACTGACGTTCATCAATACACACTTTGATCGCTGCTCACTGCACACATGCACATCTGGTTATACTGACTGCTCAAAGCGTGAGGCAAATGAGGGGCTGAATACTTACAGTTTAGTGCTTCAACAGCATCGTCTGGTTCAGCTCCATTGGCAACATTCAGGGCTTCAAATATGTTGAGACGTTCCATTATGGATGCAGCATGCAAATACATGTGTACCATTTTATTTTATGGTTCCCAAAATACATATTTTGTTTGATCTAACCATCAGTTTTCAGCTCTATAGCTGTGCTGCATAGATTTGCTGTATGCAATAAATTTGACTTGCTTTCATGTACTTTCAGGCGATGAAGCCTTTTTACTGCTGTGAGTGTTGTAACAATTACCATCAATTTATTACTGTAGCCTATACGATCAATGAAATTAGTTTCACATGCTAAAATTAAAAATGATAGAACACAAACGCAGAATGTAGTTGCATCGCACCTACTACAGACACAATGTTATGCTTGTTTGACTACAGCTCCTGTAATATAAAAAGAGCATGAGCAGTAAGTGTAAAGAAGATCGAGCCTGTTATGGAATGCAGTGTAACATTATGTATAAAATGAGAGGTAGGTAAACAGAAATGTGAATGTATACTTACTTTGAAACACAGCGAAACTTCAGCACGTGGCGATCTGGAACTTTTCCACAGGCTCGGCAGGCTTCAGTGGCGGGAATGTGACGTCAGTAAACCACGCAGTACCTATATTTTGCACACGGCACTGTTCTGTCGAGTTCTTAGATGATGCTAGCACAGTGTGTGAAAACTTCCATTACTGAGTAGGGCTAAGCACGCATAGTTTCTTCTTTGGGAGTATGGGTGTGTGTGCACCACGACGTACGGCCCGCACAGTTCCTTCTTTGGCAGTATGGGTGTGTGTGCACCCACGACGTACTGCCCGCACAGTTCCTTCTTTGGCAGTATGGGTGTGTGTGCACCCACGAAGTACAGTAGGAAGTTTATACGATGTTTTTGTTGTTTAATTATTTGTTTATTTAAAGGCAGAATGGCATCATTTTTGGGTAGTACGTGCTCAGTCCCTTTACTAACAAAGTGATAAAATTTCAGTAAGATTGTATGCACAATAACTGAAATATGAAACATTAAATAAAAGTATGGGTGCATTTGCACCCACGGTGTACGGGAAGGGTTTTAAAGATTAAACATTCCATTTTTGATTAAAAGTAAAAATTGACAAATTCGACCTATCACACCTTTTCCGGGCCTCTACGCTTTTCGGTGCGTGCGAGTTAAGACTCATTTCGTGAAAACGGGTCACATTTAAGCTTTTAAACCCTATGATAAAAGCAATTTAGTTGTACATTGAAGGCAAGATATTGAAGAGTAGGACGTCAAGGGCAGTTAACAAAGAAAGTGAAGCTTTTTCTTTGTTGGAAAGCGATAGAAACCACTGTATTTCATGTAAATAACATGACAATGCTATTTTCTAATTAAATTTTATGTCTGAAGCTGTTTAATATGTAGTATTACTTGAGTTTTGCAAAAAAGTGCCGAGCTTGGCGTGAATGCATGACGCAAGATGGTAGGTGTAGAAATCATGAGATAACAGACAGAAAGCTACAAGATCTGTAGGTCTGTCATAATTTTTTTTTATATCAGGGGACCCTGAAGATGTTAAAATCCATGATAGACCTTGCCCCACTTAGTGGTAACAACTACCCCTACTTCACTGACCAGGCTGAAAGGCTAATTCCACCAAAGGGGTTGAACGATTTCTCAGCTTTAGTATTGTTTCTTTTGCATCTTCTGCTCCATAACTTTCTTTTACATTTCCTACATTGTTGTCATATTGAAAAGAGGGTCCTTTTGTTTTGTTTGTTTTACTTTTGATAGTTTCTGTAAACCGAATACGACAGGGAAATGGTCACTTCCATGTCAAGAAGCTGGATCGTCCATCAACCCTACAAAAACCCAGACATTGGTCTGCACTCTCAGCAAGACATCAATACAGTTACCCTTCCAGTTTCCTTCAGTGGAATACCTGTTGAATCAACCTTCAATATTTGGGTGTAGGCTAGACAGAATCTGAATGCTGAGCTTTAAGAAATATAGTGAGAATATTGCTCTTAACCTTTCCCGTACTCCGTGGGTGTGAAATCACCCAGACACGTGTTTTTTGCTCTGTAACTCTAGTAATTTTGAAGCCACTTCCACTTAATTTCATGACTTTGTCCCTAATATATTATACTACATATCAACTGAACATTATTTTGTTTTATACATAAACAAAGAAATTATTAAACAATTAATGTCCCAGTACGTCGGGGGTGTGAGAACACCCATACTACCAAAGAATAAACCTTGCACGCCGTACGCCGTGGGTGTGGGGCCACCCATACTTACAAAGCTTGCGCGCCACACGCTATGGATGTGACGTCACGCGTGCTTGCTACAGGGAGATAAGAGTCGCGTTGGTAAGAAATTCCTTGCAGCTTTCTTCCTGAGCGGGGCGCTTACTGCCAAGTGTGGGCAATGTACGTCATAATGAAAATGATGCAAAGTAACATTACGTATTTAAAAAAAAAAAAAAAACCACGTAGGCCTTGGTATGTTGCACATTCTAGGAAACGTCATACTGACAGAGGATCAAGTATTTCTAATGTTTTACCAATGCACACACACACGCGCGGGCCCGTGCACGTGTATTATATAGCATAGCTCATATATATCTTTCCATGCATGCACACACACACACACACACACACACACCCACACACCACCACACACAAACACACACACACACAACACACACCACACACACACACACACACACTTTCTCTCTCTCTCTTGTGTTTCTCTTTCTCTCTCGCACAAACATGCAATAATGCTAACATGCACACACACAGATAAACGCACATTCATGCGGCCGCCTGTGCAAGTTATTCACCGAGAAACAACAACAACGAACAACCGTTTGAACGCAAGATTTATTAGGCTATTTCATCATGGCGTCTGCACATCACAAAGGTGAAAAATTGGAATTATTCAAGAAGTTGAAAGAAATTCAGGACAGCAGAAAAACATTATGGAGGAAGAATAAGAAATTGAACCAGCCGCCGTGGCGAAGTAGTTCGCGTCGCGGACTCCGGCTGGAGGTCGTGGTTCGAATCCCATCACAGTCATGTGGGTTTTTCTGCCCCGACCGGCTCCTACCCAAGTTGAGTTTGCTGCGGACTCACTTGGGAAGACTGGGACCACACAGTCCGAGTTTCATCCACTTAATGGATGCGTTTCTGAGAGTGTTGCTCAAATTTCCTGACCAACACTGCAGGTGCCTGTATATCTCGGGCCTGGTTGACGCCAGGATATATTATGAAAGGAAGCGTAGAGTACAGCCCTGTCATGTAGTCTCAGACTGAAATGGAAATCCGTAGCATCATCTTAACCACCCTCATCAATCAGCATAAGAAAAAAATGTCTCAAATTCTGTGGCCCTTCATGCCCTGCTCTCATGGTGACCTCAATTTCGAGGTCCTCTCCACGTCTGTGGTCTTGGTTTGGCTCCGTCAGGGTCACCGGTATCGGCGAGTCCATGGCGGCTGTCGTTGCACGGACGTAGTGGCGCCCTCCGGAGGGAGAGCTCACTCACGCCGGCTCCGCGACTAAGCAATTATTGTCGTCAGTAGGGGGCTTAGTAGGTGGTGTCCTGCGTATGTTAGATCAGAACAGGCGCCACTGAACACCACCGAAGTGACTCGGCAGCAGTGCAGTGTCTCCTCCGGTGGGTTGCCTCTTGATGACTTGACATTGACTGCTCCCTGTGGATTGCCGGTGCCGGGGCTGCGGCGGGGCCGACCGGGCTGTGGCTGTGGACGGGGTGTCGAAATGAGTGGCGTGGGTGCAATGCCTCTGAGGTGGCGCAGAGGTTGGGACAAAAAAAAAATTGAAATTTGTTGGTACCTATGGCAGAGAATCAGAGAGGTTTGACAGAACTGCGGCAGGTACATGTACCAGTGCCTTTTTGTTGCCATGCGGACTGCTGTACATGTAGCAGAGTGCCTTTTTGTTACCATGCGGACTGCTGTGTTATGAGGATGAAAAACAAATTATCCTTCTAAGATCTCTCTCTTCACTGATAATGGCTGAGCTTTTTTTTTTTCTCTTCGTCCAGCTGTGGCAACAATCATCCATTGATGTTGTTTCAGAGAAAGTGAGAATTTCTTGTTTTCGTCCGGCTTTGGCAACAGTCATCTGTTGTTTCACAGAATATGAGAATTTGAAGGATTTTTTTTTGTCCAGTGTGCAAACAATCATCCTTTTCTGTTGTTTAATAGAATGTGAACATTCACATAACAGACATTAAACTGTCTTTCCCTGTATTGTATATGAGTGACCTAGTGTATACTGCTAAAATGATGGGGGGAATAAAAAAAAAAAACCCTCTTGACTGTACACACAAAGACAGTAACACATTTGACTTCTGCTGCAATGATGGAGAAAAGTAAAAAAAAAAATTCTTGTTAAAGACCTTATTGAGACACTTCTTATTTTCTGGTTATTGTGATTTCCTGTCAAGCAAAAAATTGCTCTCTAGCACGGGGGAGTGCGTGTATTCCAAAAACAATTATTTAAAGAGTTTACTTCCATACCAGTGCATACTCTAAAGACCGAACAGTGTGAAACAGTAACCGAACAGTGCAGAACCCCCCCCCCCCCCCCCCCCCTCCCCTCCCACCTTCACATTGCGCTGTGTAAATTCTTCCGACAATCTATTCCTTTGAAGTCTTCAGAATAATACACCGAGTTTTGTTCGCCTGTTTTACCCATTATCAGTTTCTAAGCCTTCGACTTTCAGTGTACGTGAATGACATTGTGATCTGTTTATATTCCTGCGCAATATGGCGACGTCACAACTGGCTAATCTTCTTCTGTGACAGTATGTTCTCTAATGGAAAGAAAACGACCAAGACTAGGTTCCAGCCTATGAGAGGAACGTCAGCTAAGACTCTACAGGCACATGTTCAATGAACAGGAGAAGACAAAGCTTCAAAGCAAGAATGGGAAGAAGGATGCTTCGACCTCTACTGAAGTGTTAGAAGTACTGGACGAAGTTTCTAACGGCATGCTCCCTACTTGACCCGGCACTAACACTGGCGCTGATTCGATTTGTAAAAATCCGTCGTGCGTAAGTACAACCATTAACATTTTATGCGATCGAGTCAAAGCATTGGAAACAACAATAGCTCACCTGTCCAATATTATTGTGAATCTGAAGAAGATAATGTGTCGGAAGGGAAAGGGGCGGTAAAATAGTGCAGCCCGTTCAGAAGAATGTGCTCTACTCTGATGCTGTTAAAACAGCTGCTAGTGTACCCTTCCATTGAATAAAGACTTACCTGAAATGCCGATAATAGAGGACAGAAGGGGGCAAAGAAGCCAAAAACTACCTACTTGCCTGCGGTGAGGGAAAAGAACGCGGTTTCTGATGCGAATATCCCGATGACGTAATGCCGCCGGCGTCATCCTCTCAAAAAAAGAAAAAAAAATCAATACTGAAGCTTGAAATGCTGGATCAAGTCTGAAAAGTACCTCCAGACAGAAAAAGATCTTCCTGGTATTGCCATCCTGCACGATTCTGTACTGAATGGGGTGCAGGCACGTAGGCTTGGTCTTTCCTATGGACTTCGTGTCATCAAACGTAAATTTATGCCTGTCCATGGATGATATTGAAAGAGCTGCTAGATCTGCTATAAACGCTAACCAAGAACTCGATGCTGTCGTGTTGCACTGTGGCATCAACACCCTGAGAAACAAGACCCCTCAGGCTGCCAGTGAAGCTTTTCTTGCTGCCGTGCGCAAATTACAGTCTGAGCATCAGAAAGTGAAAGTTATATTAGCAAAATTTCGCCAGTCAAAGATCCTTCCCTGCATGCAAAAAGATACCTTTATAACGCCTTGGTGTTTGCCGAGCTGGTGGAGAACAAGAATATCTCTTTCATCAGCCATGAGAACCTGCAGCGAGAGGTCCCCGGGATCAGCTTCACCCTAACCAACGAGGAGCGTCAGTGCTGGCCGGAAACTTGGGCAGACATCTTCACGGTCTTTTCTGGAATCAGCCCAAGCGACGTTCCAAATCGTACATTCAGCCGGATATGGGGTTTCTTTGACTGGAGGGGTTTTTGGTATCCCACTGGTGACAGCCTTGACAATGTATATTTTTAGCTGTAGTTAATATGTGTGTATGAGTGTGTGTGTGTGTGTGTGTGTGTGTGTGGGGGTGGTGTGGTGGTGCGTGTGTGTGTGTGTGTGTGTGTGTTATGTGTGCGTTGTGAACTGATGAGAACGTGGGTGTGTGTGCGCGCGCGCGCGTCTTTGTGTGTGGCTGTATGTATGCCTGTGTATAAATGTATACATTATGTTGGCTTGTGTGTTAGATATACCTGGATATTCTGTTTTGTGAAGGCACACACATCCATCATTGTTAATTAATTGAGGTCAGACCTGCACTTTGGAGACATACAAGTTCCTGAATAACGAGTGTTCATAGCCTTCATCGTTCTCATAGTCAGTATACTTAGTAGTGCGCTATTCAGACATTGGTTTATTGTTTATGTAACATGGTTCTTTTCGTGTTTTCTTTGAATGTATAGTTTATTTGTTAAGAAGAAGATGTTCCCCATTGTGGGCTATTTCGTATTTTATTACTACTGTAATAGGTCAGTCTCAATATCAGTCAATCTTGTTTGGTGGAGAATGTGCTGTGAAAGCCTATAATTTGCATAACAGCAGTTATGTTACAACTTGCAATCTGCCATGAAAGCTAAGCAAAATGATTGTTTCAAAATATTTCAATGGAATGCCAGATCACTTCCCAGTAATTTATTATCTTTTGAAAATCATGTTCTGGAGGGAAACCACTCTGTGCTAGCACTTCAGTCTCTGAATGTGGAAAAGCACAGATTACCTAATTGGAGAATTATTTCTACCCTCCACTTTACACAGTCAGTGAATCAAACAAAAAAGTCCAGACTGCGCTATACTTCAGACGGGACCTGGAATTTACTAGGATCGTTCCATTTCCGGTGCCGCAGGAAGATGAAGGTGTATTTGCGACAGGTGCTGTAATCAAAGTGAACAAAGATTCAGTTTACAATATACTTTCTGTATATTATCCTAATGGACCCCAAGAGGATAATACAGACTGGATGAAAAATACAAACTTTACAAGTAAGAAATGGATCATTGTTGGCGACTTTAATGCTCATGCACCATTTTGGGATTGTGAGTGTTCTAAAGTTTCATCCAACAGATTCGTTGAAAATATTATTGATTCGTCTTTAGTTTTATTAAATGATGGTCGAATCACAAGAATTCAAGATGTTTCAACTCACAAATCTAGCGCGATAGATTTATCCTTAGTTTCACCTAGCATTGCAGTAAACTGTAATTGGTCTATAGGAGATTGTTTGGGAAGTGATCACCTCCCCATCACTATAATCTTTAATGATGACATAAATAATGATGTAACAGACATCGAAGACAAGATTCCAAAGTTTAATTATAAACTTGCCAACTGGGATGCCTACCAGATTTTTCTTGCATCGTATAACACAATATTTATTGAGAATGATGATGTTAATTTATTTCATTCTAATTTCAGCAAAGTCATACTGTTAGTAGCCGAGCATTCTATCCCTAAATGTAAATTTTCAAAGATTGGTAAATATATGGGTAATGTATGGTGGACGGAAGAATGCAGACTAGCTGTTAAATCAAAGCGAATAAGTTACAAGACTTGGTTACGAAATAAGACAGAAGAAAATTTTGTCTTTATGAAGCAAGAAAAGAACAAATGTAATAAAATTATTGCTCAAGCTAAAAAGAAATACTGGGCAGATTTTGTGAGACTGAAGTAAAAGAATTGAAGGATATGTTTAAGGTTTTGAAAAAAGTAAAACAAATGAAAAATTGTTACAAAAACGCAAGCTTACCCTGTAAAATTAACAAAAGAATTTCCAAGCACAATGGAAAAGGTGGAAGCTTTCCCATTTCTTTTCAGAAAATAGTCGAGCTGTAAATCTTCCAGCAGAAATCAAGTACCATAGACAAAAAGAGGAACAAAAAGAACAATATAAGAGTCCCATACCAGACAATAATAACTACTTAAATTATCCATTACAATCATCAGAACGTCTTGAAGCGATAGAATCCATTACATCTTATGATTCAGCAGTGGGCCTAGATGGTATTTCTTACGAGCTTCTTCTTCACTTGCCTTCTTCGTGGAAAATATGACTACATCCGTTGTTCCAAAAATGTTGGACGTACGGCACTATTCCTACAACCTGGAAAAGTTCAGTGGTAGTACCAGTACCAAAAGAAGGTAAAACGAGAACATCTGTAAATAGCTATAGACCCATTGCTTTAACATCTCATGTTGGTAAACTTCTTGAAAAAGCTGTACAAACACGTTTATTATATTATTGTGAAAAAAATGACATTATTCCAGTCCAGCAAGCTGGATTCAGAAAAGGGTGTTGCACAACTGATCATTTAGTGAAACTAACTTCTCATATAAAAAAGCAATTTTCATGCAGAAAAAGTACATTAGCTACAATCTTTGATGTAAAGAAGCATATGACCGTGTTTGGCATGCTCGATTATTGTATAAACTGAAAAATATTGGTATTTCTGGGAATATGTATGATTATAGAAAAAAAAACTTTCTAGAAGGAAGAAATATATGTACACGAATTGGAAAAATCTATTCATCATTCAGGAAAATAGATATAGGCATTCCTCAGGGATCTGTTATTGCACCTTTATTATTTATGATCCTTATACATGATCTCCCAAAGGCATTATCAAAATCCACCAACGTAGTGCAGTATGCAGATGATATTGCCATTTGGATTAATACTTCATTAAGGAAGCACTCGAATAAAAGGGCAGTTAAAATTTGTACAGACAATGTATCAAGGAGAATTGGACAGATTGTCTGCTTACATGAAAGAGAACGGTCTTGAATTATCTGGTGAGAAAACTTGTTTAATGCTTTTTAATAATGGCGAAAACCCAAAAGCTCTCCCCAACCTTAATCTTGATGACAGTGTTCTACAATGTAAGCAAACAGTCAAATTCTTAGGAGTGTTTTTAACACCAAAGCTGAACTGGAAAAAGCATATTGAAAATTTGTTAGATAAAGCTAGGAAAAGATTAAATTTGCTCAAAATTATATGTTGTCAACCGTGGGTCAAGACTGTACTGCACTTTTACATTTATATACATCGTTAGTACGATCAAAATTAATATATGGACAGGAAGTATACATCTCTGCATCTAACTACCTTTTAAAGAAACTACAAAGCTTAGATAGCAAAGCTTTAAAATTAGCTTTGGGTGTTCCAGTGTACACAAACACAATGAAATGCTATAAGGAGACAAACATTTTACCTCTTAATGAACAACAAACGTTGGATGTGTCCAAATACGTTGTAAGAGGCCTATCTGTAAAAAAAAAAACTCTGCTACTGATGAAATTCTTATGGATTCCAATAAGGAATCCCCCAAAAGGTCTAAAAATATATCGTACATAGAGCCGATTAGAAATTTCACTTAATAATAATAATAAGGAACATTTAGTGCGCTTAATCTTAAACAAAAGCCCTAAGCGCTTACAGCAATAAGCCCTAACACACACACACACACACACACACACACACAACACACACACACACACACACACACACACACACACACACACACACACACACAACACACACACACACACACACACACACACACACGCACACACCCACACACCAGCGAAGGAGCAGAAAAATTATGTTTTGAAGAGAGTTGTTTTGAGGGAGGACTTGAAAGAAGAAAGACTGTTTGAGTTTCGGAGTGCAGAAGGAGATTGTTCCAGCAGGAAGGAGCCTGAAAAGAAAAAAGAACGTTCACCAAGTGTTCTGGCTCGAAAACGAGGGATCTGCAGAATGCGAGTGTCAGAAGAAGAGCGAAGCTGTCTGGAAGGAGTATAGGTCGACAGAAGTTTAGAGAGGTAAGATGGAGCGAGGCCATCCAATGCCTTGTAGCAGAGCAAAGAAAGTTTGTACTTGATGCGTTTTCAACAGGAAGCCGTGCAAAGATTTAAGAAAAGGGAGAAACAGAGAGGTTTTCGGAGATTTCGAGACAAGGCGAGCAGCATTATTTTGGACTTTCGCAATTTTGCAGGAGATTCTGTGGACAGCCAGCAAGAAGAGAATTACAGTAGTCAAGTCTTGAAAGAATGAAAGCAGAACAGAGTCTTGGTGGCTTCTTCAGACAGAAGGTGGCGCACAGAACTGATTCCCCGAAGCTCCAAGTAGCAAGCAGGCGATAGAAGAAATCTGATTTTGAAAAGAGAGTGTCTGATCAAGTACAAACGCCTAGATTCGCACAGTGGTAGAGGTCTGAATGAGAGAGGTACCAAGTTGGACAGAAGAAGGAACAGAGATTGTAGACATGAGCCGTTTTGGGAGAATGAAGATCGTTCAGTTTTGTCATTGTTTAACTGAAGTTTGTTGCAAGTCATCCATGCCTTTATGTCAGAGATGCAGAGCTGTGAGCGATCAATGATGGAGGAGAGGAGAGAGATGTCACCAGAAATGTACATTTGATTGTCATCAGAGAAGCAGTGGTGTGAAATGTCATGATGGGCTACAATGTCAGAGATGGGTTGGGTATATAGAACAAACAGAATGGGACCAAGGACAGAGCCTTGGGGAACACCATAATTCAAGTCAGCAGAGCTTGAAGAAAAACCATTGACAGAGACAGTTTGGGTTCGACCAGAAAGGTAAGAATAAAACCATGCCAAAGCTTGAGAAGAGATGCCAAAAGTATGTTGAAGTCTAGTGAGAAGGGTGGAGTGATCAATGGTATCAAAGGCAGCGGACAAGTCAAGAAGAGAAAGCAGTGAAACCTGACCATTATCCAGAGCAGAGAGAAGATCGTTTATTATTTTCAGCAGAGCAGTTTCTGTACTGTGTCCAGTGCGATAGGCGGACTGCAACGAATAGAGCAAGTTGTTTTGGTCAAGGTGGTTTTGGAGTTGGAGAAGTGCTATCTTTTCAATTATCTTTGAAAGAAAAGACAAGTTGGAGACAGGTCGATAATTTTTAGGTTTTCAGGGTCAAGAGAGGGTTTCTTCAAAAGAGGTCGGACAACAGCAGCTTTCAGTGCAGGTGGGAAACAACCAGAAGTGAGAGATTCATTTACCACACTAGTGATATATGGCAACAAAACATCCATGCATGCAGATAATAAAGTAGATGGAAGAGGATCCAGTACACATGTTTTGATAACAGTCTTGTCGATGACATCTTTGACAACAGCCACTGTCACAGGTTCAAAGTCAGTCAATGAAATGCCGGAAAGAGTAGTATGGAATACCAGGTTCAGATACTGACTGAGCATCCAGACTTTCACGGATAAGTCTAATTTTGCTAGTGAAAAAGTCACAAAATTTCTGTGGAATGTCAGAGGGACAGACAGATGAAGGAAGGGGAGATGATTTTGTTCTCCCATGAGTGTATCAGTGACCTTAAACAATTGCTTGGTTGTTGTGCATGCTAATATTTTAGCATTGTAGAAGGCTGATTTTGCTTTTTGAACAATTTCATTCACAGCATTACTAGCAATTCGCAAAATTTGTTTGTGAATCTCGGGTTTGTCTTTAGCCACTGCCTTTCGGCCTACGTCTAACACGTTTAGCATCAAGAACTTCAGGGCCAACTGCTGGGAACCAGGGTGAGGGTGGACGGCTGGAAATCTTGCGTCTAAGTACTGGGGCATGGTGATCAAGGACATCTTGAAGTAGGCCATGGAATTGCTCCGCAGACAGTGAAGGTACAGATTGAAGGGAGGACAGCAGGTCAGCTCGGAAGATGTCAAGGTCGATGGAAGCAAGGTCCTGGACTCGACGTACCTGGGAGGCTTAATAGGAGCAGATGTGTTCAGATTAGCCAGGACCGCATGGTGGTCAGAAGTCAGGGTCAGACTGGTGGTGGGTGGCTCGACCAGGTCATCATCAGAATGGACAACCCAGCTCACTTGTGAGCTTATGTCAGAATGTAGTATTGATATTGATGCAATTTCGGAGGTTCCCATTTTTCCTCAAATGCCCCCATGGGAGCATCTCAACGCAGAAATTGACTTATCCAGGTCACTTCCTCCTCCCCTTCCTCCACACCACTTCCTCCTCCCTCTCCTCCCAGGTCACTTCCTCCTCCCCTTCCTCCCACACCACTTCCTCCTCCCTCTTCTCCCAGGTCACTTCCTCCTCCCCTTCCTCCCACACCACTTCCTCCTCCCTCTCCTCCGGGTCACTTCCTCCTCCCTCTCCTCCAATGCCTCTGTCTCTTTCAAAAAAGTCGGAAACACGTGTCTGTTTTTTTGAATCCTCAATGTGGCGTAAGAGAATCTCCTTGAACCATTGAAGCACTTGATCAGTTCCGTCTTTCCTGTCAGCATACAAAAGTTGCTAATGACCGTTGCGGACACCATACACGATACACGATACACGATATTTTATTTGTCCTCATAGTATACAAGGAAAATTTGTTTGTGGTGCCATTATCAAAATTCACATATTGCAACAACTTATAAACTACTATATCATTAAAAATATTCCACTCTTTGCACTGTGCTCAGTCATTCCTTGTCAATTCATTTATCCATCTTGTGTCACTCTATATATATAAATATTAACACATGCACACACACACATCCTACCACCCCCCCCCCCCCCCACCCCCCCCCCCCCCCCCCCAGTTACACACACACCACACCAATACAGAATCACACACACACACCCGCCAAAACAGTGTCATACACACACACACACACACACACACACACACACACACACACACACACACACACACACACACACACACACACACACACACACACACACACACACACACAGAGGTGCACACATCACCACCACAAACCACCATCACATATGCAATATTATAACAACACTTAAATAAACACTCCAACTGTAAAACAGAATGCTCCAAGATAAGCTCAAAGTTAAGTATAAAAAAGAAAAAGAAAGAAAACAAAAATAGCCTTTCTTGATGACACCTGGGGCATTTCTTCGTCTTCTTCCTCTGAAGATGCATCGGAATCTGGGATTCTGGAAGTGCACGGTTCTGCTGCTACATCCGGTGCGGCTGTTGGATCCTCGGTGAGCACTTCCTCATCAACAGTGACGTAATCAGATGGGGGGACGTTCCACTCCTGAAACAGGCGAGAAACGAGCGGCTCCACTTCCTGTGGTCTTTCTCAAGGCAGGGTTCTGAATCTGATGTTGTCTGGTCATCTGGGGAAAATGACGGAAGCCAGCGTTGCGAAAGCAGTGGGCAAGGGTTTGTCTGTAGTGACCTTTTCCCACGACTGCGTCGTCATGTATAGGGTGTCAAGGAGCGTGAAACCTCTCACAAAAGGCATTAGATGCTTGGAGGCAAAGGGACGTTGTACGTAGTATACAAATAGGTAATATACCAATTAACCAGGGTACCTTACCCATCGCACACGGCCGAACTGTGTGAAAGAAGGCCGAAGTGGCCAGATGATAAACAACACCTGTGAGAGAGTTCGGCCCTGCCCAGTGGCGAAAGGGGGAAGGGATGAAAACCCACTACGACCTCGGGTTCCAAGTGAGCGCTAAATTGCTCGGTCAGCTGAGGTTCTTTTGTAAACAGTCAGTGAAGAGCAGGGGTCTTGGAGTCGTTCGGATGGTGTTGCCGTGGGTCACCGTGTTGGTTCTATTGTCAGGCTGGCTGAATGCGTGTGGAGGTTGTAGTAGCCCTCCTTAAGATAATTACTGTGTTAAGTAACCACCGAAGTCGGCGGGAATTTTCGATGTCATTGGGGCTAAGTGTGTGTTTGCTAATCAATTAGGTAGGGGTGTGTGTAAATGCTGATGTGTGGGAGAATGTAGCGAGTGGAGAATTCAGGGTACTTGTGAACTAGGGGTTTAAGAAAGCAGCGTGGACAAAGGCATGGCCCGAAGGGGAAATCCTTTGTTTCCTCCCTATATAAAATGAGGGAGAACAACGTGACGGAGAACAACACCAGGAAGAGAGAGAGAGAGAAGGCAGAGGAGAGAGAGAGAGAGGAAAGGAGTGAGCAGGACAGAGAAAAGGTCGAGAGAAACGAGAGAAACGTGGTCTGGGAGATAGAAGAGACAGCTAAGTCTTGGGGTTAAAGACAAGCTGGAAGAGAAGGAAACTAAGTTTGATAGCCCAGAGGTGGGTGAAGACAGACAACTGAATTTGAAACCCAGAGGTGGGTGAAGAAGACGAAGAAGAAGAGTTCGACGTCGAGATCCCAGAGACGACCACGAAGACCCAGTCCTGAAGCCTGGAGCCAGTAAACCCAAGGACATCACCATCAAGCAGTGCTGAAGAAGACGTGAAGAGACTTTTTTCAAGAACTGTGGTGTGGTGTGAAAGCGTGGTTGTGTGTGTGAAAAACCTGGCCAGGTAAGAAGTCATTTTATTATAACCGGGATTAGGAAGTATTGATCTTTTATGTTTTGATTTGTGCATCTGTGTAATTGGATATTTTTCATGTTTGATTATAAGTAGCATAGAAATTGTATTTCTTGTGCTCAGTCGTGTTAGGAGAGAAACGAATGCGTGACATCCCTTTCCCCAGAGAGAGGTGAATGTTTGGTGTGCGCATGAGTGTGCATATGCGTGTATGAGTGCAAAGATAACCTTGGTGTGTTAAGCCTGACTAATAATACATCAACTTAGTGCACTTAAGCAATACCATCACGATTTCCCCTGTCCTGGACAGTATGGCATCAAGAGGAGTTGGCTGGTAGGTACCTCCTCCGCCCTCAATGCAGGCGAGAAGGTTCAAACACATGGACCTCCTGTACTTCACTTTGAAATTCTGAATGATGCCGCATCAAGGGGCTGGAGTTTCGATGTCGCATTTGGCGGAAGGAAAGTACTCGACTGCACGGAGATCAGGCAATTTGTGACTGGAACAGTTGTCCATCACGAGTAGGACCTTCCTATTTTGCCTTTCCATGTCTCTGTCAAACTGAATGAGCCAGGGTTTGAATATTTCTTTTGTCATCCAAGCAGATGCGTGCTGTCATATTGCACAGGCAAATCTTTCTTGGCGTGTTTAAAGCATCTCGGATTCGCGTATTTGCCAATAAAGATTGGCTGACGTTGTCTGTTCCGGTCATGTTGCAACAAACGTGATTGTCACCCTCGCGCGATTTCTTCCCTCCGGTGCAAGTCTCCCCTCTGAAGGCAAATGTTCTGTCAGGCAGAAGTTTCCAAAACAGACCTGTCTCGTCCACGTTGTAGACGTCGTCGGCCTTGTATCTGTCTAGCGTTGGGCCCCAAAATGTCTTCGACCCAAGCGTCTGTTGACTTTTCGTCGACGGAAGCCCTCTCGCCATGCATCTTTTTGAAGACAAGGCCATGTCGATTTCTTCCAACGCTGCAGCCAGGAGTTTGTGCATGTCCAATGCTTTCTCCATCGATGCAGCCAACTCCTCGACTTTGGAGCGGATGATCAAGCCGTCAAGGGGAACGTTGCTTAACCTGAATGTGGAAATTTAAAAAAAAAGTTGAATTACATTTTTGAAAAAGAAATCAGCAGTGGAATTATGCACTCATTGTTTTATTTCTTGACAGCCAATTCAAATTCAAATTTTTTTAATACACTTCCATGCGGAAAACTCTGTGTGGTTGGTCAGTAAATGAAGTAAAGCATTCTAAAAAGACATTCTCTATAAAAAATCATGAAATAAAAGGTGGATACATATTCCATACAAATACTCATGCAATATATATTTTCTAAGGATATTGTGCCATCACACACGCACACACCACCACACACACACCACACACACACACACACACACACACACACACACACACACACACACACACACACCACACACACACAACACACACACACACACACACACACACACACACACACACACACACACCCTACACACACCCAACTGCTGCACCCCCACCACTTCCTCCCCCTTCCCCTTCCACACACACATACACACACTGATGCGCTCACGCACACACGCTGACACGCCACACACACCCCACACACACACACACACACACACACACACACACACACACACACCCCACACACACACCCCACACACACACACACACACACACACACACACACAACACACACACACACCCCACACACACACACCACCCCCACAAAATCACACACACACGCACGCACCAAAAGGTGTATATTATAAAGCATGTACATGTATCACAATTGTGTGTCAAGTATCACATTATGTCATATCACATTTTAAGCAGCCAGTACTCGAGCGACAGCAGGAACCCACGCATGCATCTACGCTCACGCTCCCACACGCCCTCGCGCACGCACGCACACACATACACACCCCCCCCCCCACACACACATGCATGCACACAAGCACCACACACACACACATCATGCGCGCACATACACACACATACACACACACACACAACACACACACACACACAACACCACACACACACACACACACACACACACACACACACACACACACAGAGGCACACAATGCATAAATGGCGTCAGAAGGGGAGGAGGACGCTACGACAAGATCGGGGTTGGAGGGGCGGGGGGGGGGGGGGGGGGGGGGGGGGGGGGGGGGGACGGGGAGGGGGGGAAGGGCTAGAAGCGGAATTCAGCCGCACAGGTAGTATAGAATGTAGAACTGGATATTGAACGCCCATAACTTGATTGCCCCTCCCCCGGCCACCTCCATAAGTTTTTAGGCTAGCAGACAATTTAGGCACTGAGGCACAAAGTACAGAAGACAGACAGACAGACAGACAGACCAGCAAACAGACAGACAGGTACACGGGCACCGAGACAGGAAGATAGACAGGCAGACAGACAGCAGACAGACAGACACAGACACACACACACACACAACACACACACACACACACACACACACACACACACACACACACACACACCCCACACACACACACACACCACACACACACACACACACACACACTAGCACGCACGCATGCGCGCACACGTACACACACTGACACGTGCGTATTTGCACACACATACACACACTGTGACACACTGATACCCACTTTTAGAGCGCGGATAGTATCAACATACAGTTTCAAATCAATCAACAAATAAAAATTCATAAGGAAAAAAATAAGAATAGCCACCTGCATGACGTAAACCAGTCCAGCAGCGCTTTGTCACAGGACGGCAGCTGAGAGCTCCGTGCCCGCTTGCTCGTCGTCACAATATCGCCGCTTCTTGCCTGAGCAAGATATTTGTTCTTGTCTTTCATGATGTTCGACAGCGTTGGCGGGGGGTGGGGGGGGGGGGGGGGGCACCTAAATCAATGGCCATCTGTGTTCGGGATTTGTGTGGACTGTCCTCTACTGCCTTTATGATTTTTAAGGCGCTCAGACAATGTCAAACACTCTACGTTTGCCTGTAACTTTCGCTTTGCGGTGCGGGTCCGCCATTTTGCAAGTTCGAGTCGCTATGGAAGGGAAATTACTCTTACCACACTTTGGTGACTTGGGTCTACTTTCGTTTTCTTACAACCGGTCTTGCAACATCGCATTTGTGCTGCTCGGGGCCAGAGATTTGCTTTCATACAACCGGACTTTTATACATCCGATTTTCATACAACCGGAAAATTCTAAGTAATAACAAAGAGTAGCTTCTGCCGGGACCCTGCCTGCCCCTTTCATACATCCAGACTTTCATACATCCGGTGTTTTATACATCCGGTCTATACTGTACTACCCAAAGAGGATTGTGACCGTTAAAGTCACCCAACAGCAAAAAAGGTCGAGGAAGTTCTCCTATCAGACTGACGAGCTCCTGACGACAAACCGGGACAGAAGGAGGTAGATAAAGAGAACAGATTGTTACAGTCTTGTGGAGAGTGACTCTCGCAGCTGCAGCTGAAGGGAGGTTAGACAGAGCGACAGGACTATACAGCAAAGTTTTGTGTAGGAGAAGGGCAACACCGCCCGACAGTCCAACGTGGATGGTTGTGCAGGTTTTGAAAGAATATTAAAGCCAGAAAGAGTAAAGGTCTTCTGGCTTTGAATTTGAGTTTCCTGAAGAGCCACGACGGAAGGTTTTATAGATTGACACAGAAGCTGCAGCTCCTCAAAGTTGGAATTTAGTCCACGGATATTCCAATGGAATATTGTACTATCCATGGTGCAGAGGGCGAAAAGGAGAGAGATCAGGTCATCTCCTCCTCAACGTCTGCTTCCAATGGAGTGAATTTATTACTTAAGTTCACTGGACTGTGTTGGTCTACAGACCTGCTGGCAGACTTGCCAACAGGTGAAGAAGGTCTGGATTTGGGTGATGGTGGAGGGTTCTTCCTCATCTCCACCATCTCCAACTGGGTTGAACTCCCTTGCCCGCACGGGCACTGGACAGAGGAGTTTGAGGTGGGATTGCTGGTTTTTTAATCTGCCAGCAGCAGATGTTGTAGACTGCTGGGCAGTCTGAGGGGTGGCGGATTTTTTGCCTCACCAGGGGCATTCACTTTGGGTTGGGAGGTGGTGGGACCTGCTTCCACCAGAGTTGACAATTCGTCCTTGCAATGTCTTCGAAAACATGAATTCATCAGTCTGGCAGCAGACTGACCGAGTGGGAAAATGTGGGAACTGTCTTTACGGCCGAAGCATATGAAGCTGTTGGTGTCTGACAGCCCACAACCTGTTTCCGGGCCTCAAAAAAGGAGATCTTTTCTGTTTTGATGCGCTGTATAGTGGATTCCTGAATCCCAAAGAGGACAGTTTCTTGAAGAGGAGGGATGGTCGCCACCGCAATTAGCACAATGTGCGGATCTTTACACGGCCATATGAGTTGCCTTGCAGCAAACACCGCACACCTCCTGCCCAGAACAGCGGTCTCTGACGTGGCCAAACCTTGGCATCTGATGGTTTTTGTATGCCCACCGCCGATGTTATATAGCGTGTGGGCTCACGTTTGCGGTTGTTTGCACGTGCGGGTTGGCCCGCACGTGTTTTTTGGGGCTTTCAGGTTTTTGTTTGGGATGTGTTCACTAACAACGATTTCCATTTATGCCTGCAGTTGTTTACTATTTCTGTTTTGGTGTTTAAAGTTGCTAAGTGTGGTTTGCATAGTATTAACCATTTTTCAGTTAAACATAAGTTGCACCTTTTTGAAACACTGCTGTATGGTGATGCTCTTTTTATGATTTTTTCCCGGATATATTGTAGCTTGTTTTTGCGTCTTTAAGTTTCCAGATATATTTGCTCAGTTATGTTTGGTTTTTTATATTTTTCTTTATTGAATGACTGTTTGTGGTTTGCATATCTGGTTTTGAAGTGGTTTTCAGTGATCCCTATGTATGTTTCTTTTTCATTTTCTGATGTTACAGTAGCCTGGTATACAATGTTGTTGTGGAGACATTTATTGTTTAGTGGGCACTGCTCCTTTCTCGTGCAATTGCAAGATTTCCTTTTCTTCACCCTTCTTTGCTGTGTTGATTTTCATTTTATTGGATGCGTCAATCAGGTTTTTGAGGTTGGGCATACATGAGTCGATGTTTGCAGTGTTTTGTTAAATATTTTGGACAGTTGTGCTTATTAAACCATTAATGTCCCAGTACGTTCGGGGGAGTGAGAACACCTACTACCAAAGAATAAACCTTGCACGCCGTACGCCGTGGGGTGTGGGGCCACCATACTTACAAAGCTTGCGCGCCAACGCTATGGATGTGACGTCACGCGTGCTTGATACAGGGAGATAAGAGTCGCGTTGGTAAGAAAATCCTTGCAGCTTTCTCCTGGCGGGCGCTTACTGCCAAGTGTGGGCCATGTACGTCATAATAAAAATGATGCCAAGTAAACATTCGTATTTAAAAAAAAAAAAAAAAACCACGAGGCCTTGGTATGTTGCACATTTAGGAAACTTCATATGACAGGGAAATCAGGTTATTTCTAATGTTTTACCATATGCACCACACACACGCGCGGGCCCGTGCACGGTGTTTATATAGCATAGCTCTTATATATCTTCCATGCATGCACACACACCACAACACACATCACACACACACACACACACACACTCACACACACACACTCACACACACACACACACACACACACACCACCACCACACACTTTTCTCTCCTCTCTCTCTGGGTTTCTCTTTCTCTCTCGCACAATCATGCAATGTAATGCTAAACATGCCCACACAAGATATAAAACGCACATCATGCGGCGCCGCTGTGCACGGTTATTCACCGAGTAACAACAACAACGAACAACCGTTTGACGCAAGATTTATTAGGCTATTTCATCATGGCGTCTGCCACATCACAAAGGTGAAAAATATTGGAATTAGTCAAGAAGTTGAAGAAATTCAGGGACAGCAGAAAAAAACCTTATGGAGGGAAGAATAAGAAATTGAACCAGCGCCGTGCGAAGTAGTTCGCGTTCGCGGACTCCTGGCTGGGAGGTCGTGGGTTAATCCAATCACCAGTCATGTGGGTTTTTTCTGCCCCGACCGGCTCCTACCCTGAAGTTGAGTTGCTGCGGATCACTGGGACGACTGGGGACCACACGTCCGAGTTTCATCTCCCACTTAATGGATGCGTTTCTGAAGTGTTGCTCAAATTTCCTGACCCAACACTGCAGGTGGACTGTATATCTCGGGCTGGTTGACGCCTGGATTATATTATGAAATGGAAGGCGTAGAGGTACAGCCCTGTCATGTAGTCTTCAGACTTGAAATGGATATCCGTTGCTTCATCTTAACCACCCTCATCAATCAGCTAAGAAATAATATGTCTCTCATTCTGTGGCCCTTCATGCCTGCTCTCTGGGGTGTCCTCAATTTCGAGGTCCTCTCCACGTCTGTGGTCTTGGTGTGCTCCCGTCAGGTCACCGGTATCGGCGAGTCCATGGCGGCTGTCGTTTGCACGGACGTAGTGGCGCCTCGGAGGGAGTGCTCACTCACGCCGGCCTCCGCGACTAGCATTTATTGTCGTCAGTAGGGGGCTTATAGGTGGTGTCTGCGTTTATGTTAGTTCAGAAAGGCCGCTCCATGAACACCACGTAAGTGATCGGCAGCAGTGCAGTGTTTCGGTGGGTTGCCTCTTGAATGATTGACATTGATGCTTGTGGATTGGGTTGGGGGGTGGGCGGGGGAGGGTGTGGGTGGACGGGTTATGGTGTGACATTCATTGGTGTGTTTTCATATCTTATTTATCCTTAATTTCCTTCCCCCCAACCCCCAACCCCCCCAATCCCAAATAATTAACATTCTCTCCACCTTTTAAATCCTCCATTTCTTCTTACATACTATAAAATAATATTTCATATACCATCCTCTATCCACAAATAACTAATATTAAATATCATCCCCCCAAAAACCTCAAAAAACAACAATCAAACCACCAAAAAAAAACCACCTTTTTTTTTACTTTTAATTTTTTTTTTTTTTTATTTCCCCTTTTTTTACTAGCCTTTTGTTGTGTGGCCCCTGGTGGTGCTCCCCGGGGGGGGCCCCGGCCCCCCCCCCCCCCCGGCCCCAGCCCCCCCCCCCACGGGGGGAGCTTTTTTTTTCTCTTTCGTCAGCTGTGGCCAACATTCATCCATTGATGTTGTTTCAGAGAAAGTGAGCATTTCTTGTTTTTCGTCCGGCTGTCGGCCACAGGTCATCTGTTGTTTCCACAGAATATGAGAAATTTGAAGGATTTTTTTTGGTCCAGTGTGCAAACAATCATCCTTTTTTGTTGTTTAATAGAATGAGAACATTCACATAACAGAATTACAACTGTCTTTCCCTGTATTGTATATGAGTTGACCTAGGGGATACTGCTAAAAATGAGGGGGGAAATAAAAAATTAAAAACCCCTCTTGACTGTACTCACAAAGACAGTAACACATTAGACTTCTGCTGCAATGATGGAGAAAAGTAAAATAAAAAGATTCTTGTTAAATGACCTATTGAGACTTCTTATTTCTGGTTATTGTGAGTTCCTGTCAAGCAAAAAAATTGTACTCTCTAGCACGGGTGAGTGCGTGTATTCCAACACAATTATAATAAAGAGTTTACTTCCCATACCAGTGCATACTTAAGACGAACAGTGTGAGAAACAGTAAATCCGAACAGTGCCAGCAGCCGAACAGAAAACCAGCAGAACTCCTCCCCCCCCCCCCCCTCCACCTTCACATTGCGACTGTGTAATTCTTCCGGACATCATTTTCCTTTTGAGTCTTCAGACTTATACACCCGAGTTTTGTTCGCCTGTTTTACCAAATTATCAGTTTCTATGACTTTCGACTTTCAGTGTACGTGAATGACATTGTGATCTGGTTTTATTCCTGCGCAATATGGCGACGTCAACAATGGCTAATCTTTTCTGTGGACTGTATGTTCTCTAATGGAAAGAAAACGCAGACTAGGTTCCAGCCTATGAGAGGAACGTCAGCTAAGACCCTACATGCACATGTTCAATGAACAAGGATCAAGGACAAAGCTTCAAAGCAAGAATGAGGAAGAAGGATGCTTCGACCTCTACTGAAGTGTTCGAAGTCTGGACGGAAGGTTTCTAACGTCTGCTCCCTACTTGACCCCGGCTCTAACACTAGGCGCTGATTCGATTTTGTAAAAATCCGTCGTGCGTAAAGTACAACCATTTAACATTTTATGCGATCGTAGTCAAAGCATTGGAAACAACAATAGCTCAACTGTCCATATTATTGTGAATCTGAAAAGAAGATAATGGGTCGGAAGGGAAAGGGGCGGTAAAACAGTGCAGCCCGTTCAGAAAGTATGTCGCTCTTTCTCTGATGCTGTTAAAACAGCTGCTAGTGCTCCCCTTCCATTGAATAAAGACTTACTGAAATGCCGATAATAGAGGAAGAAGGAGGGCAAAGAAAGCAAAAAAAAACTACCTACTTGCCTTGCTGGGGGGTGAGGGAAAAAGAACGCAGTTTTGATGCGAATATTACTCCCGATGACGTAATGCCGCCGGCGTCATCTCCTAAAAAAAGAAAAAAAATCAATATGAAGCTTGAAATGCTGGATCAAAGTCTGAAACAAGTACCTCCAGACAGAAAATGATCTCCTTGTTTTGCCATCCTGCACGATTCTGTCCTGAATGGGGTGCAGGCACGTAGGCTTGGTCTTTCCTATGGACTTCGTGTCTCAACGTAATTTATGCCTGTCCTTGGATGGATATTGAAAGAGCTGCTGCTAGATCTGCTATAAACGCTAACCAAGAATCGATGCTGCGTTGTTTGCACTGTGCATCAACCCCTGAGAAAACAAGACCCCTTCAGGCTGACCAGTGAAGCTTTTTATTGCTGCCGTGCCGCAAATTCCAGTCTGACGCATCAGAAAAGTGGAAAGTTATATTAGCAAAATTTCGCCATCAAAAGATCCTTCTGTATGCAAAAAGATTCTTTATAAGCCTTGGTGTTTGCCGAGCTGGTGGAGAACAAGAATATTCTTTGCTCAGCTTGAGAAACCTGAGCCGAGAGGTCTCGGGGATCAGCTTCACCCTACAACGAGGATGCGTCAGTCTGGCCCGGAAAACTTGGGCCGACATTTCACGGTCTTTTTGGATCAGCCCAAGCGACGTTCCAAATCGTACATTCGCCGGATATGGGGTTCTTTCGACTGGAGGGGTTTTGGTATCCCCAACTGGTGACAGCCTTGACAAATGTTTATTTTTAGCTGTATTCATTGTGTGGTATGAGGTGAGTGTGTTTGTGTGTGTGTAGGTGCGTGCGTGTGTGTGTGTGTGTATGTCGTGCGTTGTGACTGTGAGAACGTGGGTGTGTGTGTGCGCGCGCGCGTCTTTAGTGTGTGGTCTCGTACTGTATGCCTTGGTATAAATGTATACATTTGGTTGGTTGTGTGTTAGATATACCTGGATATTCTTTTTGGTGAAGGACACCACATCCAGTCATTGTTAATTAATTGAGGTCAGACCTCACACTTTGGAGACATACAAGTTCCCTGAATCACGAGTGTTCATAGCCTTCATCGTACTCATAGTCAGGTTACTTAGTTTAGTGCGCTATTTCAGACATTGTTTGATTTTTGTTTATGTAACATGGTTCTTTCGTTTGTTTTCTATGAATGTATAGTTTATTTGTTAAGAAGAAGATGTTCCCCATTGTGGGGTATTCGTTTAGATATTACTACTGTAATAGGTCAGTCTCACTATCAGTCAATCTTGTTTGGTTGGGATTATTGTGCTGTGGAAAGCCTATAATTTGCACGTAACAGCAGTTATGTTATACAACTTTGCCAATCTGCCATGAAAGCTAAGCAAAATGATGGTTTCATATATTTCAATGGAATGCCAAGATCACTTCCCAGTAAAAAATAAAATTATTATCTTTTGAAAAATCATGTTCTGGAGGGAAACCACTCTTGTGCTTAGCACTTCAGTCTCTGAATGTGGAATGCACAGATTACCTACTTGAGAATTTATTTCTACCCTCCTCTTTACACAGAGACAGTGAATCAAACAAAAAAGTTCCAGACTGCGCTATACTTCAGACGGGCCTGGAATTTACTAGGATCGTTCCATTTTTTCGGATGCCGCAGGAAGATGAAGGTGTATTTGCGACAGGTGCTGTAATCAAAGTGAACAAAGTTCAGTTTACAATATACTATCTGTATATTTATCCAAATGGACCCCAAGAGGATAATACAGTCTGGATGAAAATAACAAACTTTTACAAGTAAAGAATGGATCATTGTTGGTCGGACTCTTTTAATGCTCATTGCACCATTTTGGGATTGTGGTGTTCTAAAGGCCGTTCTTAACCAAGCCAACACATGCTTGAGCAACAGTTTTTGAAAACACTTCAAAAAATGTTACGCAACTTAACCGCGCTAACATGTGTTGGGCCAGAGCGCTCAAAACCGTGTTGCCCAACACTTCGCAACTGTTTGGGAGTTTGCAGCTTCGTGCTCTGGGCAACTTTGGTGTTGCTGCGTGTTCATTGGTCAATAAATTTAGCAGCCCGGATCCGTCGCTCTGAACCAAATCATGGCGGACACGAACCATCGCACGACTCCGCAACCACGAGCGCCTTTCATCGACTTTGGGGGCCAGTTTCCCTGCTTGTGGATGTAAAAGATCCCACATACAGATAAACAAATTTTCCAAGGCATGCTGCGTTGAAGAAGATCAGGCGACACGTTTGGCCCAAAGGCTGGGACTACTGGTAAGTGTGTAGTGCCTGCAACTGTTGTTATCTTCTTCAGAATCCGTGTTAACATCATGATCACATCGCTAAAAACATTGAGAACAGAGAAGAAAGAAGCAGCTTTTTCCACAGTTGGAAAGGCGTTTTATGACGTCAATTAAGTATTCGATGTTGCAAAACGCTCCGCCAGGTAATGTGTGCGAGCAGGAGAGGGGGAAGTAGCGAATTCTAGGCCTAGTTGTGAAAATGGAAAGCTGTAGATTTCTCACATTTGTATGTCAGTGGGGAGTCATTGAGTGTTATGGTACATTATGTGTGTGTGGTCTGCATCCATGCATATATGTTTGTTGTGTGTGTCACGTTAATGTGTTGTTTGTGCATATATATGTTACATGCTGCATGTCTGCGTGAGTGCTGCATGTTGTTTTGTGTGCATGTAAGTTTACACTATGTGCGATGTGTTATAAATTATGCCTTATTCATGTGTGTCATTTTGAGTGTGTTTGTATAAATTGTTTATGCATGCATTGTATATTGTTTGTGCATGCGTTGCGTGCGTGGGATCTCTCCATTAATATGTGGAGGTGTCTACAATTGTTTAAAGGTTTTATGCTTGTGACCTATCGCTTTTGAGCGCGCTGGTGAACCTAACTCGTTTTTGAGTGAACCAGTATTTTTAGAAGAAGAAGAGATGCTGAATGGAAAACTAAAATATATATTATGTCATAATAAAGAATATGCAAGCTTCCATAGTATTTATAAAACATCATGTGCACACGCATGTATGCGTGTGTGAGTATGTATATTCCCAAGGATGTTTTCCAAACGGTTGAAATATTAGGGTTTTGTGAGTGAGGTGTAACATGAATCAACAAGGTAAAGGATTTGTCTATGAGTATATGGACACATTAACATTTAAAAATTTATTTTTAGCAAAAATTCAGCCTTGGTATAAGTGGTTGGCTTTCTGACGTATGGTACCAGTTAAAGTCAGGATTACTAGAGAAGTTGTGAAATCTATCATTTCATTGATTACTGTTGGCAGATACCACATTGCAAGGGAGGGGAAGAAGGAGTGAGATCGTGAATGAGTGTATTGATGATGTGTCTATTTCAGTAGTAACTTTGTACATGAGCTCGCTGTTGTGTGTGTACACTGTGTGTGTGCTGTGGGCATATATATGTGGGCGAGTAGGCGAGTTGTGGGAGGGGTATGCTTGTGTGGTTCATGCTTTCGGTCCTTATATGTGAGAAATTTTATGTCTTTGGTAATGGCATTGGTGGGAGGTAGCGCGCTGCATAGATACTTACATTAAAGTCATTTGATGATTAATTTCTTTGGTTGCAGCTGCTGTAGAGAGGAAATCAAACAGCTCAAGAGTCTATTACCTGAAGGTCCGGAAAGTGGTATTGGGAAGAAAACGGGCATGTCGGGGGGAAAAATCAAGCGCTGTGGAACACTCCACCAGATTATGGCTTACTCGGCTCAACCCAGTATGATTGGGAGCACAGTGAGCAGCGAGCCAGTGCCCTGGTTGATCACGGATGATGAGTTTGATGTAGTATTGCGATGACTTATATTTGACCAAGACCCATTCACCATTCTACAGTGCAACCTAGCTTCACCATATATTTTTATCGCCCCCCCCCCCCCTAGGGTACGTTGTGCTTCTTCATGTTCAGGGCTTACCATGGAATATTTTAGTTATTTAGTGTGGATATTTTTTGGTGCTGGGCAATATTGTACCAAATTTTCCATGTTTTATGCCGGACAGTATACATTCTGTATTATTCCTGTGGTCCTTATATGGTATGGCTCATTACATACTGTGCATGGTAAATGACATTTGCGGTAAAGGGAAACAACTTCACGTATTAGTTCTGAGTTGGAACTCGGACACCAGGGGTGTTATTCCCCTTCGGAAGTGACCCCCAGTTTTTTCAATCTTGGTTTGGGTTCAAAGTTAGGGCACTTCGTTGGAGTTTTTAGTTGTTTCTTTTAGTTAACTAGATATATTGATAGTCATAACAAATAATAGAGTAGTGTAGGGCTGTAAGTAAAGAGTAAGTACAAATAATATTAAAACTAAAAGAAAGCTACCATTCTGGGTGAGAGTTGCTTGCGATTGCTCCTCAGGAGAATTACATCCCGGTGCACAGGCGCGTCTCCTGAATTTTGCGCCAGTCAGAAGCGGTATGTCCACCTCATCAAGACACAACATCTATTCCAGTCTGTCTGCTGCCTCCAGGTTGGTGTTGAAATGACTTTTATTTTCGGTTACGATTGTGTTGAGTTAGTTTAGGGGTTTTGTTCGGAACAGCCAATGTTGTGGAATCGGTAGTGCCAGAATTATTAGAATGACAGGGTGTGAACCGTTCCGGACGCGAAGTTTTTTTTTGGTGTGGTAAATTGTTATCTACTTTGGTCGTGTACATTTGTCCTTGTCATAATAAATTGAGCCTTACTAAGAAGCTGGGGTGTGTTATGTTCTGTGTTGCCTTGGGTGAGGCTACAGAGTTTCTTGGTTTGGGGCTCTGCATGCGTGGTGGAAACAGACGTTTCCCTTTCAAACCGGGCCAGCCTAAGGATAAATCCCTGGGAAAGATTTGTCATGATAATGCTTGAGATGGACCAAAGGATCTTTTTTATGGTTGGACTTGTAGAGAAGTTTGGGTGCAAATTGTTTGAAAGGTCTGTGAAAAGCCAGATTTACCTCCCTTCCACTATCGCGTCTACTGACTGATCTAAAAGATTATTTGCCTGATATTTTGTTTGTTTATTTTTGTTGAGTGTGTGTGCGCCTTTTTGTTAGGTTTGGTTTTGACAATGGTTCTGCTGTTTCTTCTGTGTGTTTATTTTTCTCTTCCCTTCATTGTTTTTTATTATGGGCGTACGGCATGAGAGAAGTGTGTGTAGATTGTTAGAGTATGTGTATGTATATTGTTTAAATGGAAAATATTTTATCTCGGTTTTGCTGTTGCTCACTGGAATTTAGTGTGGGGTTGTTATGTCCTGTTCCCGCTGTGTTTCCTTTCCATCTTTTCTCAGGAGCTAGATCAGTCCATAGTTGTGGGATAGGGACTGAGACTAGATGACCCCTTCCTTTTATATCTTCTCTCCACTTGTGGGAAACCCTGAAATGGGGTAAAGCCTGTTCGGTGTTGTTGTAGAGGATGCATGGTTCTTGCGGTTCCTTATTAAAGTGTTGTGGGACACTGCCAAATAATAGGCAACGTCCATGCAACAGAAGTTCACAGTTGGGCTGTGGTAGTCTTAAAACTGTAAGAGTTGAGATGCCTCAGTCTGTGGTGTGATGTGCTAAAGCCTTAAAGGATAAGAAAACGCCAATGCTTCGTAGGGAAGTTGGCTGGGTTTATAATGTTATGTACATGTCCCTCCAATATTTCTTCACGTAACGTGGGAAATAACAGGTATAAGCGGGCTAGTGCAGTGATGTGAAAAACCAATGGTGGTTTGAGTTCAAGATTCCACTGCGGCCTAAGTTCCTATCCCTCAAATACATCATTTGTGAACCAATATCTTGTTTTCTTTGTCACTTTTTTTAGTATTTCATGTTATGTATTTTGTTTGTGTGTATCACTTATTGTTAGTATTCCTTTTTTCACTTTTACTTTTCGGGGTACTTCTTGTTATGTACATTTTTTTATGAGTTTCACTTATGTTTTATTTTGATGAATGTTGTCATTGATCCTAAGACTATTATTAGAAAGCTAGAATGTTTTTTTTTTTGTTCTTTTGTTTCAGATATATAGCTCGGTGGTTTTTGTTTAGGTAGGGAATCTTTGAGGGGGAAAATTTTGAAAGTTAATTGGGCAAAATCATTTCGCTCGCCATTTAGTTAGGACGTAGGGTTCTTATCATTGTATACAATGTCCTCATCACCTATGCCCCCACAACAACATTTGGCAATAAAAGAACTGGAATTTGAGCTCTCTCGTGTGGTCATTTGAACGAGAGATGTACACGGGGGAAACGACAAGCATTGAGACAGGGAGCAAGTGACCACCCTACCCCCCCCCCCCCCCCCCCCCCCCCCCCCCCCCCCCCCCCCTCCCCCACCCCCCCCCCCCCCACTCCGTAAGATTTGGCGCTGCGTGCAGATGGATGATGGGGACAAAAAAAGTTAAGAAAAAAAATTTCAGACTAGATATAAACCACCGGGTTCACAGACGACCCGGGCCCGACGACTGGACGGAAGAGCCATACGGAGGGCCGTGCGTTGATGAACGCTGGGCTTGGAGACCCTAGGGGGACCAGACAGCTGGGCGAGGACCATCAGTCAGGACAAGCAGGCGGACACCGGCAGGCCAAAGACGAGACAGCCCCCACCAGCCCGTGGTGTATACTTTGGATTTGCATAAACAACAACCAACAAATGATTCTCTGTGGAACAATTGATTTTTGATTTTTTTCTTTTCATGAGCAGGAAAGGTGTATGCCTTGAGTGACATTTTCCAGAGAAGGCAAATTTTGGACCTTTTAATTTTTTTTTTTTACTTCATGAAAAAATCCTTTGGTTTCACAACGTGTGGACAGATGTGTGAGTATTAGCGAGTGGGTTACACTTCATTATTGGGTCTGTTTTGTTTTCTCTAGCCCATAGTGCTCTCAAAGTCGGGGAACAGTTGGATGCATTTGGCGTATGGTTTTGGGTTTGGTTGTTTTTGTTTTTGTTATTGGAATTGTTCTGTTCCTTTTCCCTTCTGTTATGAACGTGTTGGGTATTTTTTTTTGGTGTGGGGTTGTGTTGTTTGTAAAACAGTCCAATTATTTGGGTGTTGTACCATTGGTAGTTTTAAAAAAAAAAAGAAAGGCAGTTGTCAAGATGTCGCAAGAGCGTGAAAAGCGCATCTGCCTCCCAACGATGCCATAACTTACAGGCAGAAGTTGGAAGATCCCAGGATAGGGAGGAGGGCTGATGATTAGTGGTGGTATTGGGGGGATGTGGAACAAGCCAGGCCATATATGGTGGCGTTAGTGGAGGAGGTCGAGAGGCCTACGCAGGCAATTAAGAGGAAATGACCTCTCGGCCGCAGAAGGTTGTGGTGACTGGGCCCAACAAAAGAAAGTTAGGAAAATTCACGGGGAGCAGAGGTAGATTGGGGGGGTACGTAGTGGGGATTTTATAGAGGAGGTTTAGGGTATTGCTAAGAGGGGAGGAAGATAGAGAGGAAATGGAGCGGCAGCTGGTTCTCGCCATCTGAGGGGGGGTCAAAACACGGAGGTGCGGTCATGTGGGAGACCACAGGACTCTTGCGAATGCCATTTTGGAGACCTTTGCAACATGCATTCGGGGACCGCCCGTTCCCTCCCGGCCTGATGGCCCAACTTTCGCCGAACGGAACTCAAGGGGCAGAGAGGGGCATAAGAGAGTATGCCAATGACCTGATTTCCCGACATAAAAAATTAATACAGAAGCAACGGGAAGGAAAGGAAAACAGTTGGTCGAAGGGCTGCATTTGGTAGGTCAGTTTGTTAGAAGGACTCCGCGACAAGAGCCTGGCACTTGACTGAAAAAGGCAAGGTAAAAAGGAGCATGCCCATCTTTTGCAGAATTAGGGAAGAAGCTCTAGTGTGGGAGAGGGGAAATGAAGGGGGGACCGTTAATAGCCGAATAGCAGGTATTGGGGCGTAGGGAGTGAGCTATCAGAGTTGGAGAGGGCCCAAGAGGAGCTGAGACAGGAATAAACATTGAGCTTGAGGAGATCGGTTAGAGGCCCTGAGGCAAAAGGGGAGGAGACGCACGATGAGGAGAAGAGAAACGGCAAAGGGGGGTGCGGCAGGGGGTCAGTCGTATGTTATCTGTGTAGGAAGCAGGCCACATCCAGAGATTCCTGTAGGGGTACTTAGGGGATCAGATTTTAAAGGGAGAACCCTCAGTGTAGGGAGCCGTACTACTGTTGGAACCCAGCGTGGTCATCACTGCTGTTCCCAGGACGTGGGGTGAGCGGGCCTACCATCAAGGTTAGAAATAGGTGGTGTAGAACTAGAGGCGCTTTGGGACACAGGCTCGCAAAAGTCACCATCATGAGTGACTGCCTATATCGTAAGTATTTTTTCGGGGATTCACCACTAGTTAAAGATGTCCAGTTAGTTAAGTTAGTGGCTGCCAACGGGTTAGAGGGTTGCCATACATAGGGTACACTGTCATGGACGTCAAGATAGGGAGCGGGTCATTCCAGCCAGGGGAATCCTCGTACGGAAAGATAAAGGTGGTCAAGGTCAGGAGGCTCATGGTGGCGACTTCATCACTCCTCCTGGGTTATGAACGTCATCCGGTAAATTAAGGGGATCCTGAGGTGGTGATCGACGGGAAGATAATAAGTATATCAAGCAAGCTTGATCAGAAGCCCCAGCGGGGCGGAATCCACCTTCCAGCGAGGGTCAATCACCAGCGTGACTGTTCCCGGAAGGGGGGGGAGGGAGCGAGGTCAGCCAAGGTCAGAATGAGTAGGAGAGAGTACATCATAGAACCACTGAAAGAGCCAGACTGATGGCAAATTCTTGGTTGCCCAGACAGTGGTGGCAAGGAGAAGGGACCATGGACCATCCCAGTGGTGACCATCGGGGACGAGGATATCTTGGTAGCTGGTAGGACTCCGTTAGGCATAAGTCAATGAGGTAGGGCCATGTTGTGATGTCGAGGTTGGGTTCAAAGGAAAGTTAAGGCGTCAGTTATTTGTCAGTGTAATAGAGTAGGGAGTGCTAGTCAGGCTAGTCTCCGGCACAGGTAGATCTGTCCCAAGTAGAGTGCTCTGCTCGGAACGGATACAACTGAGGCAGCTCCTGGGGAGTTTGCTGACACCTTGACCAACGATGAATTTCGACCGGTGGTCACACCAACGGTGTGACCAATAGATTCCGGTAGAGGATGACACCCCCGTGGTGCAGGCCTACGGAGGATTCCGCCCACTCCTACTGGGAGAGGTGAAGCAGCACCTTTCAGGAACTCCTGAGAGACAGAGATCAATCCGACAAGCAGCAGCCCATACGCTTCACCTGATCGTCCTGTCAGAAAGAAGAAACGGGAGCCTGAGGATGTGCGTCGATTACCGTAAACTGAATGCGAAGACCCCAGACGGGATGCTTGCCCCCTACCCGCATCGACGAATCCAGGATGCCTACAAGGGGCTTGTTATTCTCCACGATGGATTTTTGGCTTCAGGTTACCACCAGGTTTGAAGTAGAGGAAGAGGACAACACAAGGACGGCCTTTACAACACATTGGCCTCTTTGAGTTTATTCGGATTTGATACCTTTGGGCTGTGTTCAAGCCCCTCGACGTTCCAACGGCTCATGCCTTCAGGAATGAGGACATCCTTCCAGTCTGCTGTCTATTTGGATAACATTTTTAGTATTCAGCAGGACCTCCTTCAAACACCTGGAGCGAACTGAGGATCGTTCTCACGCGTCTGCGGGAAGATGGGCCTGAAGTTGAACCCCGAGGAAGTGCAAGTTTGGCCAGAGGTCAGTCCAATACTTGGGTTAACTCCTTCGCGGCAGAGGGAATCGAAACCGAACAGGACCAAGATCAATGCGTGCTAGAGTGGCCCCATTCGGAGAAGCTAAAGGCTCCTGCGGGCATATTTGGGTTTTGCTTCTTATTATCGAAGGTTTGTGGCGGGTTTTTGCCCATATCGCAGGCCCACTACATGCATGCGTAGGAAAGAGACTATGAAGCAAACATAGCTTCCAGCCAGAGGGAAGACTAGCTAGACTAGGTGGAGCGTGGACATGAGTGTCAACGTGCATTTGAAGATTTGAAGGCGCATTGGACATCTGCTCCTGATCCTGGGAGGATACGCCGACTACAGGCCTCCCTTTCATGTGGAAACAGAGGCCAGTCTGAAGGGTTAGGCGCTGTGCTGTCGCAAAAGTCCGGATGGGATAACGGAGAGTGATTGCTATGCCAGCCGCACGTACGTTCCTACTGAGAAAAACATGGACAACTACAGTTCAATGAAGGCTGGATGGTGTTACTGGCATTAAGTGGGCTGTCACCGAGAAGCTGGGGTACTTGATAGTGCCAATTCGTTGCTTACACTGACAAACAACCCCCCAGCTACCTTGAAGACATCCAAGTTGGGGGCGGTGGAGCAGCGCTGGCCGCTCAACTGCAATTTGTCGATTCGACTTCAAAGTACCGCTCCGGAAAGTCGAACGTGAATGCGGATATGCCTCTGCAGGTATCCGTTGGAAGCTTCAGGGGAGATCAGGGAGGAGTTAGTAGCTGCTATGTCTATCACGGCTACTCCCATCCTCCAGCGTAGCCAGGCAGGAAGGACAGGTCTTGGCACACATACAGTGCCACATCAGCTTCCCAAGTTACACCTGACTCAACAGATGAAGACTGGGATGAGGAGGGGGGTGACGGAGAGAGGAAGGGTGACCCAGGCGCAGCGCGAGCAGACCCTTATACTCCTACGACCCGGATGGATCGCAGACGTTTCAAAGAGGAAGTTCAGTCATTCAACTCCAGTACTGCATGGCTTGGAGAAGAAACAACGTTTTCGACACGGGCAGAAAATTGTGGAGTTGGAGCGGCATGTGGTACACTGTTCGCCAGTGGGACAGACTTTGTCTGGAACAAGACCTTCTGTACCGGAAGATCAGGATCCTGCTGCCAGACAGGACTTGTTTCCAGTTAGTCCTGCCTGAGAAGTGAGGAGACCAGGCCTTCGAAAATGTACATGCAAACAGGGCACCAAGGTTCTGACGTTGGTACGCTACTGCAAAAGAGCATGGTACTGGCAGGATGCATGCGATGGTGGAGAAGTGGGTGAAGCGTGCGAGCGCTGCAGAACATTGCCAAAATGCCCCGGGCCGATGTCACCGCCCCCCATGGGACATCTCCGAGCAAACCCAAGCCTTCTAGAAGTGGTGGCGATGGATTTCACGCTGCTGGTGAAAGAAGTCGTCCGACGGCAGAGAGAAGTCTGGTCCTGCACGGATGTATTCACAAATACACCCATGGCCATCCCGACCAGAACCAGAAGGCAACACTGTCGCGAGAGAATCTTGGTGCCAAGGAATGGTTCCAAAAGTTTGGGTGCCCTCGGGCTATCCTCTGATCAGGGCCGAAATTTTGAGGGTGAAGTGATCGAGAGCTTTGTGCAAATCTATGGGATCAGGACGTCCCGCACCACGCTACCATCCCAGGGAACTGCACAAATGTGAACGACTTCAACAGAACACTACATAACCTGCTCCGGACGCTGCCAGAAACACCAGAAGAGGCGTTGCTCCTGAGTACCTTCAGAATTGGTGTTCATGTACAAACGTCACGCCCCACTCTTCAAACCAAGTTTTCGCCATACCTCCTTTGGTTTGGCCAAGAAGATCCAAAGCTGCCTGTAGACTTCTTGCTGGGAGGAATCAAAGCCGGAAGATGACGCGACCCGGTTACCAACCTCGGATTGGGTAAAGTTCACCGAGAGAGAGAGGCGCCGCAGGCACATCAGCTGGCAAACCAGCATCTGCAAACAAGCGGGCAAGATCAAGCAAGGTGAGGATGGACTCCCAGGTGAAAATCCTCACTTGCGATGGGACAAGAGGTGATGTTCCGAGAGCACCACATGGGCGTCCAAGATTCAGGATGCGTGGAAAGACAGAGGAATTTCGGGGTCATTGGGACTTCCAAGTCAAGACGGAGCACCCTACATGGTGGAATCCAAAGTGACAGGAGTGAAGCGCTCCGTGTGCATCGGGTCAGAACTGAAGATATATCAGGGCCCGAGATACAAGGATGATGTCAGCCCTTCAAACTGCCTTGCTTCGCCGGCAGAGGCAGTGTGGGAAAGTCCGACTCAGCGACTCGGACGATGAGGGAGACCGTGGCCAAGGTAGATCATGAAGGCGAATGCTGGGGTGCATTCAAACCCTTACAGATTACCTCAGGTGGCAAACATTGATTGTTTTGTTGTTTCCTAGTTGATTTGTTTTTTTGTTGTCGTTGCATACGATAGGCTCGGGTTCTGCAAGTGCTAGAGGTGTGCTTGTTTCATGATGTTTTCGGCTGTGCAGCAGGAGGCCATAACAGTTTGGTTTTTTTGGTGTCGTTTGATATTCCACAGAGGAGAGACTGCTGATATAGGCACTACTAATATATATATTTTTTCATGATCTGTTTCATTTTTCTAATTCTCACACTTGGGAATGGAGGTGAGTTAAGTTGCATTTCTCAGGGATTTCTGGGTAGCAACTATAACCTTGTGTTTTGTAATGAGGACCTATGGTTTTGCGTTCTCTGAGTGCGGTTTGGGTGGTAGTGAGTGTAGTCCCTGGTGAGTTGGATCTGTTTATGCAGTGTGCATGGTATTGGGGCGTTCGTGCCGTAATCACCAGATTTTTTGGCATGGTGTTTCAGGGTGGTACAGACAGTTGGCATTTGATATGTTTGTTGTTTGTTGGGCGTTAGTAGATTGGGTGTCTCAGGAGCGACACATTTCACAGTCGGGGAGAGTGTGACATGTTAAATGACATTTGCGGTCAAAGGGAAACAACTTCACGTATTAGTTCCTGGGTTGGCAACTAGACCAGGGGTGTTATTCCCCTTCCGGAAGTGACCAGTTGTTTTCAATCTTCGGTATGGGTCAAGTAGGGCTCTTCGGTTTTAGTTTTTAGTAGGTTTTTATTAGTTTACCTAGGATATGTGATGTAATAACAAAATATATAGAGTAGTGTAGGGCTGTAAGTAAAGAGTAAGTACAAAATTTTTAAAACCTAAAAGGAAAGCTACCATTCTGGGTGGAGTTGCTAGCGATTGGCTCCTCAAGGAGGAATTACATCCCCGGTGCCCAGACGCGGTCTCCTGAATTTGGCGCCTAGTCCAGAAGGCTCCTGACCCCCCTCAGATCACGGCACAATCCTATTCCAGTCTGTCTGCTGCCTCAGGTTGGTGTTGAAATGACTTTTATTTTCGGTTAATATGTGTTGGAGTGTTTAGGGGTTTTGTTCTGGAAACCAGCCAAGTTGAGGAAGGTAGTGCCAGAATTAATTAGTTGATCCAGGGGTGCGACGTTTCCCTGGACGCCGAAGTTTTTTTTTGGTTGTGGTAATTGTTTATTTACTTTTTGGTGTTGTGCATTTGTCCTTGTCATAATAAATTTGAGCCTATAAGATGCTGGGTTTTTTTAATGTTCTGTGTTGCCTTGGGTGAGGCTACAGAGTTTTCTTTGGTTTGGGGCCTCTGGCATGCGTGGTGGAAACAGACGTTCTCAAACCGGCCAGACCTAAGGATAATCCCTGGGAGATTGTCATGATAATGCTTTGAGATGGACAAGGATCTTTTCTATGTTGGACTGTAGAGAAGTAGAAGTTTGGGTTGCAACTGTTTGAAAGGTCTCGGAAAAAGGCAGAGTTACCTCCCTCCACTATCGGTTACTGACTGATCTAAAAAGAATTATTTGCCTGCATATTTTGTATGTTTATTTTTGTGTGTGTGTGGTGCGCTTTTTGTAGGTTTGGTTTGAATGGTTATGCTGTTTCTTCTGTGCGTTTATTTATCCTCTTCCCTTCAATTGTTTTTTATTATGGGGTACGGCATGAGAGAAAGTGTGTGTTAGATTGTTAGAGTAAGGTATGTATTTGTTAAATGAAATATTTTATCTCGGTTTTGCCTTGCTTGCTCAGTGGAAAATTTATTGTGGGGTCTGTTAATGTCTGTTCCGCAGTGTTCCTTTCCTTCTTTTCTCCAAGGAGCTAGATCAGTCCCTAGTTGTGGGATTGGAGCATGAACTAGATGACCCCTTCCTTTTATATCTTCTCTCAAACTTGGTGGGAAACTTGAAATGGGGGAAAGGCTAGTTCGGGGTTGATGGGCTGCATGGTTCTTGAGGGTCCTTAGTTAAATGTGTGTGGGGACAATGCCAAATAATAGGGAAAGTCATGCAACAGAAGTTCACAGTTGGGCTGTGGTAGTCTTAAAAAACTGAAAGAAGTTGGAGATGCCACAGTCTGTGGTTGGGTGAAGTGGCTTAAAAGCCTCTAAAGATAAGCACGCCAATGCTTGTAGGGAAGGTGGCTGTTGTTTATAATGTTATGTACGTGTCCTATCCATTATTTCTTCCACGTAAAGTGGAAATAACCAGGTATAAGCGCGGCTAGTAGCAGTGATGTTGAAAACCAATAGTGTGGTAGAGTTGCAAGATCCACCTGCGGCTCAAGTTCCTCGACCTCATTACATCAATTTGTGAACCAATATCTTGTTTTCTTTGTCACTTTTTTCTAGTATTTCATGTTATGTATTTTGTTTGTGTGTATCAACTATTGTTAGTATACCTTTTTCACTTTTCTTTTGGGGGTACTTCTTGTTATGTCATTTTTTTTTATGTTGTTCACTTCTGTTTTTATTTTGATGAATGTTGTCATGATCCTAAGACTATATTAGAAAGTTAAGAATGTTTTGTTTTTTGTCTTTGATTCAGGATAGCTCGGTGGGTTTTTGTTTATGGTAGGAATCTTCTGAGGGGAAAATTTGAAAGTTAATTGGGCAAACATCATTTCGGCTCGCCCATTTAGTTAGGGACGTAGGGTTCTTATCATTGTATACATGTCCTCATCACCTATGCCCCACAACAACATTTGGGCAATAAAAGAACTGGAATTTGGAGCTCTCTCGTGTGGTCATTTGAACGAGAGATGTACAAGGGGGAAACGACAAGCATTGAGACAGGGAGCAAGTGACACCCTACCCCCCCCACTCCGTAAGACATGCTGCAAAATAAACTTCACGACCTTTGGAAAAATTATCTTCTATTCAGGATTTTTACCCCAGCAAACAAAAAACAAACCTTTGAGTGTAAAAAAAACTGCAATATGTCTTGGGCTGACATTTACATCAAACTTGGAATGAAATTGTTATGCATCTATGGTCTTACACACAAAATAAACATCAGTTTAAAGTAATCATGTAAAAGTATATAAACTGACCACACAAAAAAAAAACGTGTTCATGAAATGCCCAGCAAAACGCTGCAGAAAAGAAACATCACTGGCACCCTAAAAACTAGTTTATAGTGTCACAACTTTGAGTGACACCAGGGAACTTAATGCTAAAGAAATGTCAAAAAGACCGTCCTGTAGAGCAAAATGATCACGTTCCCTCTTACAGTGTTGGTCCACATACACCTACATTGTACTAGCCCACTACCTGAGGGAACCTTTATATGAAACTTGACTGTAATACCGAGGAAGCTGGAAATGGAACAGCTAACCTAGACAATGTACATGTAGCGGATTACACCCTCAGGAAAAAGACATGGTTTCAGCACCTGTTCTACACTTTGCCAGCTGATATCCTCTGAAGATAGCAGAAGACTTCTTCTTCTTCCTAAAAAAACTGGTTCACTCAAAAATGAGTAGGTCACCAGCGCGCATGTTTAAAAAAACCCAACAACTTGGTTTGAAACAGAAAAAGCTTAGTTCTGGGTTGTCACTTTAAACTGACCTATGTAACACCATGGAAACAAGCACAGTCTGTATGACACAGACACATGGCAAAAAGACAAATGAAAGCTGTTGCTGAAGGTAATGTTGCGCGATCTGATTAATCATTAAGCATATATGAAAGAAGTAACATGAGACAAATGAAAAATTAAACACGTTAAGCATGTCAGCTTCACTTGTGGCACCAATGAAATTCTGAAAGACTTTGACCTACCCCTCTGACACGAAAGTGCACTGAAGGACAGAAAGCTGATGCTGGAACCTGCTGTTCTCGGTGTGAAACTCTTTCATACATTTCTAGACATGATTTGCTACCAAGAGTTGGTGTAAAAATGTACACTCTACTTTTATACTGCCTTCTAAACCGTTGCAGTTCGTAACGTTGACATTCTCTGAAAATGGCTCGCATCTTGAAAACAACAAGAAACAATTTAATACTAAAGATTAAGGTAATCCTTGGAAGTAGGACTGTGCTTTCTTTGTGTCATTTCTTTCCTTCCTTTTCTTTTTTTTTCTTTCTTTTTTTTTCTGTTCGTATATTTATTCCTTTCAGTTTCAATGTCTGAAAAGTCTGAATGCACACTTCATGCAGAACTCGTTCATCAAAAGTTAGGGCTAATTTTTAGACCAACCGAATTTGAGCATTGTTAACCCATTAAGCAACTGTATAACAGTAAACCAAATAATTCATACTACTGTAAAATGATTCATACTACTGTAAAACATTTAATCTCATTCACAAAATAATGACTGACCTCCTCTATCATCCCCCACTACTTCCCCAAGGAAAAAAAAGAAGAAACGGTATCTTCTGTTAACAAACTTGCGCTATCATTTTAATGCATCTCCTTTCTTGACCATATGCATATCACGAGCAATTCATTGACGCCATTTATCTTAGCTAACTCTGTACAACACACTAACAAACTACCATCATTGATAAACAGCAATTAAACATGTTCATCTTTGCAAGACACATTTTCACACACACCACACACACACCACACACACACCACACACACACACACCCACACACACACACCACACACACACACACCACACACACACACACACACACACACACACCACACACACACACACACACACACCACACACACACACACCAACACACACACACACACACACACACACACACACACACACACACACACACAACACAACTTACATTCACTTCTGGTTAATCATGTAAACACAACCGACAAAAAATATATACCCAAGCAACCAAGCCAATGTTGTAACACCTCGCCTAGAAACATACAACAGGCATGCCTCTTTTGCAAAGCTTTCGATTCATGCTGTTTATAAGCCCAGCTGATAGCAGGGGGCCCTATCAGGGATGAGGCTAAAGCTTATGTAGGGGATGCTAAGCAGATGAGAGCGAGGGTAGAGTCACAGGTATCAGAATTGAAAACAGAGATGAGGTTAGAGTCACAGGTATCAGAATGATAAACAGAAATGAGGTAGAGTCACAGGTATCAGAATGATAAACATAAAACAGAGTGAGGTAGAGTACAGGTATCAGAATGATAAACATAATAAACAGAATGAGGGTAGAGTGACAGGTATCAGAATGATAAACATAATAAACAGAATGAGGGTAGAGTGACAGGTATCAGAATGATAAACATAATAAACAGAATGAGGGTAGAGTCACAGGTATCAGAATGATAAACATAATAAACAGATGAGGGTAGAGTCACAGGTATCAGAATGATAAACATGATAAACAGAGTGAGGGTAGAGTCACAGGTATCAGAATGATAAACATGATAAACAGATGAGGGTAGAGTGAGCTGACAGGGTATCCAGAATGATAAACATAATAAAACAGAATGAGGGTAGAGTGACAGGTATCAGAATGATAAACATGATAAACAGAGTGAGGGTAGAGTCACAGGTATCAGAATGATAAACATAATAAACAGAATGAGGGTAGAGTGACAGGTATCAGAATGATAAACATGATAAACAGAATGAGGGTAGAGTGACAGGTATCAGAATGATAAACATAATAAACAGAATGAGGGTAGAGTGACAGTATCAGAATGATAAACATGATAAACAGAATGAGGGTAGAGTGACAGGTATCAGAATGATAAACATAATAAACAGAATGAGGGTAGAGTCACAGGTATCAGAATGATAAACAAGTAGTGAGGGTAGAGTCACAGGTATCAGAATGATAAACATAATAAACAGAATGAGGGTTAGAGTGACAGGTATCAGAATGATAAACATATAAACAGATGAGGGTAGAGTGACAGGTATCAGAATGATAAACATAATAAACAGAATGAGGGTAGAGTGACAGGTATCAGAATGATAAACATGTAAACAAGTGAGGGCAGAGTCACAGGTATCAGAATGATAAACATAATAAACAGAATGAGGTAGAGTGACAGGTATCAGAATGATAAACATGATAAACAGAGTGAGGGTAGAGTCACAGGTATCAGAATGATATACATATAAACAGAATGAGGGTAGAGTGACAGGTATCAGAATGATAAACAATAATAAAACTCAGAATGTAGGGTGAGTAGAGTCACAGGTATCAGAATGATAAACACGATAAACAGATGAGGGTAGAGTGACAGGTATCAGAATGATAAACATGATAAACAGAAGTGGGGTAGAGTCACAGGTATCAGAATGATAAACATATAAACAGAATGAGGGTTAGAGTGACAGGTATCAGAATGATAAACAGAATGAGGGTAGAGTCACAGGTATCAGAATGATAAACATGATAAACAGAGTGAGGGTTAGAGCGACAGGTATCAGATGATAAACATAATAAACAGAATGAGGGTAGAGTGACAGGTATCAGAATGATAAACATGATAAACAGAATGAGGGTAGAGTGACAGGTATCAGAATGATAAACATAATAAACCGAATGAGGGTAGAGGCACAGGTATCAGAATGATAAACAGAGTGAGGGTAGAGTCACAGGTATCAGAATGATAAACATAATAAACAGAGTGAGGGTAGAGTGACAGGTATCAGAATGATAAACATAATAAACAGAATGAGGGTAGAGTGACAGGTATCAGAATGATAAACATATAAACAGAATGAGGGTTAGAGTGACAGGTATCAGAATGATAAACATAATAAACAGAATGAGGGTAGAGTGACAGGTATCAGAATGATAAACATGATAAACAGAGTGAGGGCAGAGTCACAGGTATCAGAATGATAAACATAATAAACAGATGAGGGTAGAGTGACAGGTATCAGAATGATAAACATAATAAACAGAATGAGGGTAGAGTCACAGGTATCAGAATGATAAACACGATAAACAGAATGAGGGTAGAGTGACAGGTTTCAGAATGATAAACATGAATAAACAGAGTAGGGTAGAGTCACAGGTATCAGAATGATAAACATAATAAACAGAATGAGGGTAGAGTGACAGGTATCAGAATGATAAACAAATATGAGGGTAGAGTCACAGGTATCAGAATGATAAACATGATAAACAGAGTGAGGGTTAGAGCGACAGGTATCAGAATGATAAACATAATAAACAGAATGAGGGTAGAGTGACAGGTATCAGAATGATAAACATGATAAACAGAATGAGGGTAGAGTGACAGGTATCAGAATGATAAACATAATAAACAGAATGAGGGTAGAGTACACAGTATCAGAATGATGAAAACAGATGAAGGGTAGAGTCACAGGTATCAGAATGATAAACATAATAAACAGAGTGAGGGTTAGAGTGACAGGTATCAGAATGATAAACATAATAAACAGAATGAGGGTAGAGTCACAGGTATCAGAATGATAAACATAATAAACAGAATGAGGGTAGAGTGACAGGTATCAGAATGATAAACATAATAAACAGAATGAGGGTAGAGTGGCAGGTATCAGAATGATAAAAAACATGATAAAACAGAGTGAGGGCAGAGTCACAGGTATCAGAATGATAAACATAATAAACAGAATGAGGGTAGAGTGACAGGTATCAGAATGATAAAACATGATAAACAGATGAGGGTAGAGTCACAGGTATCAGAATGATAAACATAATAAACAGAATGAGGGTAGAGTGACAGGTATCAAATGATAAACATAATAAACAGAATGAGGGTAGAGTGACAGGTATCAGAATGATAAACAGAATGAGGGTAGAGTCACAGGTATCAGATGATAAACATAATAAACAGAATGAGGGTAGAGTGACAGGTATCAGAATGATAAACAACAATGAGGGTAGAGTCACAGGTATCAGAATGATAAACATATAAACAGATGAGGGTAGAGCGACAGGTATCAGAATGATAAACAAATAAACAGATGAGGGTAGAGTGACAGGTATCAGAATGATAAACATGATAAACAGAATGAGGGTAGAGTGACAGGTATCAGAATGATAAACATAATAAACAGAATGAGGGTAGAGTCACAGGTATCAGAATGATAAACAGAGTGAGGGTTAGAGTCACAGGTATCAGAATGATAAACATAATAAACAGAGTGAGGGTAGAGTCACAGGTATCAGAATGATAAACATAATAAACAGAATGAGGGTAGAGTGACAGGTATCAGAATGATAAACATAATAACAGAATGAGGGTAGAGTGACAGGTATCAGAATGATAACATAATAAACAGAATGAGGGTAGAGTGACAGTATCAGAATGATAAACATGATAAACAGAGTGAGGGCAGAGTCACAGGTATCAGAATGATAAACATAATAAACAGAATGAGGGTAGAGTGACAGTATCAGAATGATAAACATGATAAACAGAGTGAGGGTAGAGTCACAGGTATCAGAATGATAAACATAATAAACAGAATGAGGGTAGAGTGACAGGTATCAGAATGATAAACATAATAAACAGAATGAGGGTAGAGTCACAGGTATCAGAATGATAAACACGATAAACAGAATGAGGGTAGAGTGACAGGTATCAGAATGTAAACATGATAAACAGAATGAGGGTAGAGTCACAGGTATCAAATGATAAACATAATAAACAGAATGAGGGTAGAGTGCAGATCAAATGATAAACAGAATGAGGGTAGAGTCACAGTATCAGAATGATAAACATAATAAACAGAATGAGGTAGAGTGACAGGTATCAGAATGATAAACATGATAAACAAGTGAGGGTAGAGTGACAGGTATCAGAATGATAAACATAATAAAAAGATGAGGGTAGAGTGACAGGATCAGAATGATTAAACATGATGAAACAGAATGAGGTAGAGTCACAGTATCAGAATGATAACACCATAATGAAACAGAATGAGGGTAGAGTCAGCAGGTATCGAATGATAAACATAATAACAGAATGAGGGTAGAGTGACAGGTTCGAATGTAACTGATAAACAGAGGAGGGTAGAGTACATGTATCAGAATGAAAACATAATAAACAGAATGAGGGTAGAGTGACAGATATCAGAATGATAAACATGATAAACAGAGTGAGGGTGAGTGACAGGTATCAGAATGAAAAAATAAAAACAGAATGAGGGTAGGAGTGAAGGTATACGAATGATAACAGAATGAGGGAAGAGTCACAGTATCGAATGATGAATACAATAAAAAAAAAATTCCAAATGAACTGACAAACAACTTCGACGCGAAAACACCGACGACACTAAATCCAGACCGAATGACACACCAAAATGGACGGAGTGGAGGGGGAAGAAGGGAGGAAAGAGGACCGGGATAATGGAGGGTGCGAGGATGACGGGAGGGAAAAAGGGGGGGGGGGGGGGGGGGGGGGTTGGGGGGGGGGTTGGGGGAGTGAATTAAAGGAGAGGACTGGGGGACTGGAAGAGGAGTTCCTTTACACAGCCATCCGTTTCTCGCACTTCGATCCATGCTGCTTTTCTATAACTCATCTGCGGCCATCATAAAAAGCTCATGCAGCGTTTCACTATAAAATCGTCCTTGAACGATGGTACTTCGTTTCCTTCCATGTGAGAACACAAACTGTCCTGGAATGATGATCCACAAAACTGTTGATAAGTGATTTCAAAAAAAAGGGTAAGGAGGAAGGGGGGGAGAGCCTGGAATGTTGAAGAGGGAGATGAAGAGAGGAGGGGGACGGGAGTGTTCTGTTCCTTGGATTTGTGTCAGGGAAAAGTGGCGGAGGTGTGGGGGTGTGGGGTGGGGGGGGGGGCAAGAGGCAGTTAATCCTCCAAAGAGAAACATTGGCAACTGGAAGAGGATCTATTCTACGTTCTAAACATTTCTAGCACGACAGAAATTCTGAACACTGACATACACACAAACACAAACCCAGGAATTCAGTCACTTTTCATACCAAGAGCAGTGCAGCGCGTGAACTGGTCAATGGCGCTCTTGGACATGCAATAAGCCAAGACATTTGGGAACTGGAACAACAAAAAATAAAATAAAAAAAATAAAAAAGAAAAACACTTCTCTCCACAAGAAAATATATCTCTCTGTCACACCGCCTCCCCCTTCCATCAGTTCCCATAACTTCTGAACTCTGTTAAAAAAAAATGCAGTTTACTAATGACATAAAGGCAGTTTTGACCCAACAGTCCCCTACACTAAGATTATTCGTTCAGTTCCCCAGCCGCACTCCTACCCGCTTGCCCTTACAATCCACAATCCCTGAATCTGTATCATTCTACTGAAAACACTGGTGTACACATAGAGAACAAGACAAATAATGGGCATTTCTCATGGAAAATGTTTATAAAGCCATCAGAGAGTACAAACGTCTGCAACACTCCATCCCACAACAGAGCTCCCCAAAACTAATGTGCACCTTGCCATCCAGGTTGTCTCCATTCACTCTCCGATACCTGACCATTCCCTTTTCTCCATTTTAGATGCCACCCCCATGTGGTCCATTCTGCTCATCTAAATAAAACATCAACGGAAATGCTAAAACAATGCCCAACAGACGTTACAGGCAATATGAATGAAGAGAATGGCATGACAATGCATGCGACTGCCTTCACGTCTTCTTTTAAAAAAAAAAATGAAAAAGGACAGACAGCACGATATATAGTTTTAGAAACATGTCTTTTTTTAACTTACTGAAGGCTTGTTTGTCCAAGTTCACACCATTTATAATGAGACCAAACACCATCTCCCACCATCTACCCTCCCCCCCCCCCCTCCCTGCTTACCTCCCTCTTAACTCCCACCCTCTACCATCTCTCGGACTCCCACTATCACTTTCCCCTGCCTCCTCCCCCCCCCCCCCCCCCCCCCCCCCCCCCCTCAAAAACAACAGGCAACTGCTAGAAATCAAGACACGCAAATCAAACTGTCAATCTGAGATTCACTCTTTACATATTATTTTGTTCTTAAAGATACAAAATAAAAATAAACACAAGAGGAAAGATACAAACCGATCTTAGTCCGGTGACGCTGGAGACGTTGACAATGTTACCTTTACTCGCCACCAGGTGCGGCACAGCCAACATCGTCAAGTGATACACTGACCTGCAACAAAACAATGACACATCTCAGCAACAACCCGACCCGTGAGATGGACAAAGACACAGTAATGACACATGGGATTGTGGTCTGAGAGAGGGACAAAACCCATGCGTACGTAAACTCACCACAAGCTGGCGCTGCCTTCGCCATTGTGCACTTTCATTATTTGTCATTAATGAGTTCACAGCAATATGAACTTGTCCTACAGATCCTTTCACTGATCATACAATCCATAAAAAAGGTGCAACTAGACCATCAAATAAATTACACAAACCAACAACAAAGCAAGAAAAATACAACAACAAAGAAATGACTTAACTCTGTGCTGGCAAGTGTCTCTGTATTCATTGGAGACTAAAAAAGTGAGATGAGAGTTATCTTCTCTTGTGTGACGAAAATGGGCAATTAGATAAGAAAGGAGGGTTACAAAAAAAAATGGCAGAATAAATTTGTAGCTTTCATTATCATAACCCAGCTGACAATGTTGGACATTTTCAAGGTTGTCAAAACTTATATGGGAAGACAGATCACATCCTGAAAAAAGGGTCATATCCTGAAAAATGATTAGATCCTGAAAAATGGTGACTTCCTGGAAAATGGTTATATCCTCAAAAACTGTTACATCCTGAACACATCAACAACCAACTATGACAATATCTAACATGGTAGCTGAACTATTGACATCTTTAAGTGGAACAGACCAGGTTGTTCTGCAAGCGCCAGCAATTCTGCTTGATTTCTCGGTCCCAGATTTAAACAAAAGATTCTAACACTTAATTGAAAGAATCTGAATATAACAACAAAGATGACTTTCAAAAATCACAGAGGCAAGTAGAGACTGCAGATTAGCTAGACTGTGTGTATAATTTCCACTGCCTTGATGCCATATCATAACAAAAAAAAGAAGCTGGCTTGTTAGGAATTATGACCACAAAAAAAAGAGTGTAAAAGAAATTCAAGAGTATGGACAGGTTTCACAGTAAATGAGCAGAACATCCCAGTCATTTGAAATTTACTAACTCATATCAACACACAATGCAAGAAAGAACTAGCTTCATAACAATTCGAAACGCTTTCTCCCCATCCTCAGATACTTCAGATCAGTCTGTTGTTTTTAACGGTACCACACTCTGTGAGTTCTTGCCAGTGTCCGAGCAGACTGTTCGTAAAATCATCACACAGTCTGCGAAAACATCCTGTGACCTTGACCCCATTCCCACCCCACTCCTCTTTGAACACCTTGACTCTCTCCTTCCTACCATCACCAAAATTCTTAACGAGTCTCTGTCTTCTGGCACCAGTTCCCCACTGACTTTAAGACCGCCCTTGTTAAACCTCTACTCAAGAAAAGCATTTCTTGACCCCAACGTTCTTAAAAATTACAGACCCATCTCAAATCTTCCTTTCCTATCCAAAATTCTTGAGAAAGTCATTCTTCAACAGCTCTCTGACCATCTGGCCTCAAACAACCTCCTCACACCACATCAGTCAGCCTATCGCCCTGGGCACAGCACGGAGACCACCATCCTTCGCATTCTCAATGATATTCTAAATTCCTTAGACGAAAACAAAATTTCTGTCCTTCTTTTGCTAGATCTTTCGGCAGCCTTTGACACCATAGACCATGAAATCCTTCTCTCTCGTTTGAAATACACATGTGGCATCAGGGAAACAGCTTTAAATTGGTTTCGTTCTTATCTTCTAGATAGGAAACAGTTCATTCAAGTAGGTGACCACCGTTCTGATGATCTAACCTCCAGTTTGGCGTGCCTCAGAGATCCGTGCTGGGACCTGTCCTCTTTATCTTGTACACCACTCCATTGTCTAATGTCATCCACGGCCTTTTCCGTTTCACACGAAATGTTTGCGGATGATACTCAGCTGCTCCATTCCTCTGTCATCGATGACTACTCACCCCTTGTTTCTACTCTTCAATCTTGTACTTCTGATATTGAGACCTGGATGTCAGCAAATAAGCTTAAATTAAACTGTGAGAAGACTGAAGCCATCCGTTTTTCAAAGCGGTCACATCATGGCCCTGATCCGATCCTTCTTCTTTGACATTAGGTTCCAGCACTATTGAATTTTCATAACACTGTTCGTGACCTTGGTGTTCTCCTTGATAGTGACCTCTCAATGAAACAGCATGTCACAAAAACTTGTCAGTTAGCTTACAGGGAAACTTAAACAAATTTGCTGCTATTCGACCTATCTCACTGAAAGACGCCACAAAACTCTCGTTTCATCATACATCCTTTCAAGGCTAGATTACTGCAACTGTGTTCTCCTTGGCTGTCCCTCAACTGTCATCCAACCCCCCCAACGTGTACAGAAAATCTGCAGCCCGTCTCATTTGCAAATCTCCTAGGACCCAACCCTGCAGCCCTCTCCTGAAAAAGTTGCACTGGCTCCCCGTTGAAGAAAGAATTAAATACAAATGTTGTTGTCTCTGCTTCAAGATTTTCACTGGCGATGCCCCTGCCTATCTTTCCGATCTCCTTCAAGTATATGTCCCATCACGAACGCTCCGCTCCTCCACCGACACCAGGACCTTCCGCTTTCCCAGTTACCGTCCCCATCGTAAACAGCATGGCGAACGAGCTTTCTCATACGCAGCTCCCAAACTCTGGAATAAACTCCCTATGACTTAAACATTCTCAAACCTTTTCTTCCTTCAAAACCTCCCCTTAAAACCCACCTTTTCAAACAATACTAAGAAGACAGTCATTACCAGATAGTTGATTGGGCTCTTGTTGCTTCTGTGGATCGCTTAGTAGTTTGTGCTTGTGCGACTGTTGTGTATTGTGTGGTCTGTGCGTGAGAGTGTGTGTGCGCGTGGGAGATAATGGGAGAGTGCCTCTGTTTTTCATTTCTGAGCCGTTTTTCAATGCATTTTCTTTACATTTAGCAATTGTATTTTTTCTGCCTTTTTAAAGCGCCTTGTGCCGTGGAAGGCGCTATATAAATCCCCATTTTTTATTATTATTATTATTATTATATGCTCTCCCTGTACTTATGATTCATGCAGGAAATATGAGTTAAATATGCAAGGTCTGAACCAAGATTGAAGGCTGACCTCAAATTAATGGGGCGATGGCTGCATAAGGATATGCCGACAGATGTTTAGCGGCTCATATTAAGTTCTGCAAAAAATGTGCTTTGTTTCCTTTCTCTTATTTTAGGACAGACAACTACAGGTCAATATCGGTTACCAGGGAACCCTCCATAACAATCTATAGAAATCCTTAATCTCTAGCCTGTTTAAGTATTTTACTTGCTGTGCTTTGAAAAAGTTTTTGTTTTGTTTTAATAGAAATTATAAGATCACTCACATCTGCATTTCTGTTTTGCAGTTTAGCTCTGACTCTATTCAACATAGAGCCACAGAAGTATACCAAACAATGAGAAAAGAACAAAGATTTTAAGTTCAACCAGATATTAAGAACAATGATAATAAGAAATGAGAACATCGACAGTCAGTGATGTGCGCTTCTGTAACTTCAACAGATTAATACAACCAAGTCTCATAACTGAGACTGAAGTCAGTCTCATTTGAAACCAACCTTCCTCAGTTTGACCGTCCTCACATCGACATCTACACCCCCCACAAAATGCATCACATGTCATTTCCTCTGTTGAACCTTGTCAAGTATGAAGACAATGCAAACCCATTCTGATTCACCGTTGTAGCTCAAAACTTGGTTCAGCCGTGTCACAAAATAACAGTGAAAAATGGCAACTTGCACCGTGGTGCATTCCATGTCATGTGCCACTCACAATGAAACATGTCCTTTCAGAGTGTGGGACTTGCACGTGTGAGGAAACAAACATTTTACAGCAAAGTCATGAAGATCCTGTTCAGAGATGTCCCGCCCGACGTGATCTTTGAGTTTTTGAGAGAGATCAACATTTTGTATCTGATTTTTAACGAAGTTTCTGGTGCGTTCTAGAAGATGTCATTTAAAGAGATGTGTGGAAAGTTTGTTTTTTTTTATTTTAAAATGACTTGTGAGTTGATTTTAACGTGGTGACAGCCCTGATGTGGCCCTTTGCGGTCGGCTGGGCTATAAGCAACATTATCTTATCTTATCTTATGGCTACTTGCCACTGAATTGGAAACTGACACACCTTGCTGCTTTCTGGATACAGAGAGCTTGAAGTGAAGCGATATTCTGACCGTCTCTTTAAAATGCAGTTGAAAAATGGAGAAAAAACCCCTGTTAGCTTGGGATGTAGACAGTACGTCCAGACAACATCACTACTGACCAGAAGAGGCTTACCCTGTACGTCTACACAATTACAGTGTTCAACAGAGGCAGTCTTCATTCTGTTGTTGCTGCTGTTCTTGTTGTCGTACCCTGGCTAAAAGACTCCAGGGATCATCCAAACAGCCGAAGCATTTGAACACTATAGTACAAGTGCATCAGCTGGGGATGAGAACATTATGTGTGTGACCGTTTTTGGTTACCCCGCCACATGGGCAGCCACACTCCGACTTCGGGGGATTTTGGAGACTGATAATGTTATGCTAGGAGCTCGTCACAACTGAAGACAGTCCCTGCATAATTATGCAGAGCATAACATTTTGACGTAGCCTTGGTGTTCTAGCCTATGTCAGTTGGCCTGACACAGCCTTAAGCCAAGGCGAGTCTCCTTTCTGAGGGTGTGTGCTTTGGGACAGCTTCACTGTGACCGAACACACTGAACACACTGGGCCGCTCACCTGACGTTGATGTTAAACAAGCGGTCATACTGCTCCAAGGAGGAGGTCTCGATACTCCCCAACTCCAGGATCCCAGCACAATTTACCTGCACAACAACCAGCAGACTGGGAAACAGTTCAGTCTAAACGTCACAGCCCCGCTGACCAAACAGGGGTCTTTTTCCAGGCCGTCACCAAACAGGGGCGAAAAGCCCCCATCATAACCCCCCACACACACACAACCCCCCCCCCCCCAAAAAAAAAAAAAAAAAAAACAAAGACAGACAATATTTATACTGTAAATCAAACAAATAGCCTGGCAGTTTCACTATTGATATCTTTAAGGCAGACACATAGGCCAAGTCGAGCGCACCAGCAATTTTGCTCCATTTCTTGGCCCCAGTTTACCTGAAATCGTGAAGGAAAAACATTCATCATGTTAAAACAAACAAGCAAAAGAGAAAAAAGAAATCCAAGCCACGTTGAGCATACCAGCCATTCTGCTCGATTGTTTGTCTTCATATCAAACTTAACACACAAAAAAATTAAAGACAACTCACTCAAACACAACACACACACCACACACACACACACACCAACACACACACACACACACAACACAC
>CM031610.1:14601174-14616174 GCA_018398815.1 Conus ventricosus
TGCTTGATTTTTTTAAGCTCCTTTTTATAGCTGTATTACTCCATGTGAAAGTACTTTTATTTGATTACCAATATGTAGTGAAATTTCTGTACTGTTTTTAGAAATTGTCTTTGCAACTTGTATGTTTGCAGTATCAATTCATAATGGTGTTAAATGTAGAGGTGATTATACCAACCTTTTTTTTTGGGAACCACCTAGATTGATTTGTGTATCTGTGGTGTGTTATTTTAAAGCTGTAACACAGTACTATGTTGCTGTTTGTTGATGTGATTTTTAACACACATTTTTTAATGAAAGAAGAGCATTGTTAAGCCAATATCATGGAAGGTTATTTGATAGTATTTAGTTGTTTTTAATGCCTGTTGATTGGATGATTTGTGATGAAGGTTCACATTTTGCAGATGCATGGCAGTGCTCAATTTTTTACATCTTTTGGTTTAATATTTGTTTCCTTCTTCCCATAAGACAAAAAAGTAAGGTCATTGTATGAATGTTTCATGTTGTTTTCTCCAAAATGTGTTTTTTGGTCTGTAACTTCTCTCTTGTGCATTATGTATATCTGTATTGCTGTCAGTTAGTGTGCCACTGCCAGTCCTATTATTACCTGAAAGTTTTCAGGGAAATTATAATCATCCCGCAACTGATTTAAAAAATACTATGCTTAGTAGACAGGGATAATGCTTGTGGTTCTTTACAACTTTATGAAGACATGCTTAGAGCTGATTTTTTAAGCCTTCCTTTTATCAGCTGTATTTTACCTCATGGTGAAAATACTTTATATTGATTACCAGTATGTAGTGAAATTTCTGTTACAGTGTAACTGTTTTTAGAAATTAGTATCTATGTAACTTTGTATGATTTTGCAGAGTCATAATTCATAATGGTGTTAAATGTAGAGGTGATTATAACCAGCCTTTTTTTTTTGGAACCACCTAGAATTGATTTGTGTATCTGTGGTACCTTGTCACGACGACCCCTGGAGGTCTGCCCTGACAGGATCGGTCTAGGTGGGAGTGAAGGGAGTGACTGACCTCACACGCTCCGCAAGAGACCACACAATAAAGATTACGATACAACACCCCATTTATTCACACCAGCAAATAAACATTCCAACACACGCACCCTGCACGATCACAATAAAGCACTCCAACGCACACAACATGCACAATCATGATCAAGCACTCCAACGCACACAACATGCACAATCACGATCAAGCACTCCAACGCACACAACATGCACAATCACAATCAAGCACTCCGCACCCACAACATGCACGATTATAAATAAGTATTTCGCCATACGACGCACATGATCACACTTACAGCATTCCAGCAATATGACAAATACACAATTATAAGGAAATATTTCCAGCATTGACCCTTCCTAACACCATGGAGTGCGTGCACACCCCTGCCCCTGTCGAGTCTGCTGGGAGCACCCTGTCGCACTAGGTGCTCCGAGCCGGGTTGGTTCTCGCAGGGAGTCGCTCAAAGCCGACACCCTCGACTTCCAAGCGGGCAGTGAAGAGCGTGTCCCGGGGGGGGGGGGGGGGGGGGGGGGACGTAGCTGTTACTGGAGGTCCTGGACGGGGGTCCAGGCGGCCAGTCAAGACGGCGGGCGTCTCTACCAGCCCTCGGTCCCGACCAAGGCGTGGCCTCGATCAGCGTGTGGCACCATCCCGTCCGTGGTCTCAACCAGAACGTGGCCTCGACCAGCACGTGGCACCATCCAGATCGTGCTCCAGGTGAAGCCCCGGGAGGGGGGGAGGACGTAGCTGGGAGGAGAGTCGAAGAGGAGGGAAAGAAGAAGGAAGGAGGAAGGAATAAGGGTACTGGAACCCTGCCGTCAGTACCGTCTGACCATTGCTGTCAAGTCTTAGCCACTCGCATGATGGGCGAGGGGAATGTATTCAACGCACACATTAAACCATTGAATCAAGTCTTCTCACACAATGCAGGTAAAAGACTGCATTAAATCAACAGGTTATAAAACAAATATGAATTATCTTCACCCTTCTCTCACTCACGCTTAACGTTTTCCTTCCTTAGGAAATAAATCAACACAGCGACCATCGCTTAATAACTGCCACCACATTTGCAAATAATAATTCAATGGCTCAACTGTCACATTTTATAAATACATTTCAAAATAACACAAACTTCCAACCACGCATCCGAACGACAAATCATGCGCACGCACGCTTGTGAACATAAAACTCGCTCTCCTTGCACACACAAACAGACGGTGGCCGAAGGATAAAAGTCCGGAGAATGTGACAGGGGCGGACGAGCGAGACCAAGCAAGTTCCAACCCTGAATCACCAGGTTCTCTCCCTTCCCCACCGACTACCGCATCACCAGATACATAAACAGGAGAAAGAATTTGGAAATAATTTAGAATGGCCAGGTTAAAGATGGAATTAACCAGAGAAAAGGTCTCACACAATATTTCTCTTACATTTCGAAAACAAAAGAAAATTGCGCAAAAGCGAAGACTAAGCCGGCTAACAACAACAAATCAAAACAAACAGACCACGAAACTGATGCTTACCAGCTACCCGTGGGTGACCCGAAGAGGCGGGCAAAGGACTCTCTCTACCCTCTGTCCAGTCGAGAGGACAGAGGCGAAGATGCGGAAACAGAAGAAATGATGTCCCTCTCCTACAGGCCGACTGCAGGAATTGAAAGTACTGACTGTACTCTCGATGATAAGGTAAAGAACCAGGACTGGAGCAGGCGCCCCAGAGACATCTTCCGCTCGAGTGAAGAGCTAACCTCCCTCAGCAATGGCGGCCAACATGCCATGCTGCGTCACAGAGTGAGCATACTTCAAACTAAAAGAAACGAAGCACGTGCGACAGGTAAAAAGACAGGCGAGAGGCCGATAGACAGAAAGTTCGAGAGAAAGGTACCGGCCACCCGTGAACTTGCAGGATGAATAGCACGGGCGGTGGAATTAGAGAGAAAGAGAGAGAAAGCAAACGAAGTTGAGCTGAACCACACCAAGGTGCAACTGCACCACAAGCCACCCTAAGGGACGGATACACGACAACAGCAACGACAATAAACAAATAAGTAATTCCGCCACCTAGGTGGGTCGAACGTCGTAGGCTCGTGACAAACTCGTGACAAACCCCCTTCTAAAGCATCTGTTTCTCTGAGATACAGTGCTCCTTTGAACCTTGTCGCATGTGCAACTTCACAACAATGGGACCGAACCAACTCTCTGTGATCGACAGAGTACGATGAATCCAATACAAACATTCCACGATAGAATCACACGGGGAAATACATAGTACTACATTTATCAAACAACTAAGCAAACCTTCCAACCATGAAAGTAACAATCCGAACCATTGATGATTCACTACCGTTAACCTCACTGAAGTGACAACTGTCACTACACCTGATACAGAGACAAAAAGGGATATAACCCTGGTTGAGGGGAAGTGTCTTCTGACCGATTTTCCCATATGCTAACTACGGAGCTCGGCTAAGATAGTCAGCATCCGTATTACAGGAACCTTGATATGACGGAAAGTGAACGCATGACTCTGCAGCTCCACTGCCTAACTCATGAGTCGACGACCTGACTGGCCGGATCGGTCCCGGCACTGGAGAGGATGATGATCGCTCTCCAGTACAAACTTCCGGCCGTACTTCTTCTTGGGCACGCCAGTGCGCGTCCAAATCTGCCTGAGAGATTCAGTAACAGTAGGGGCATCGATAGTCCTAAGCGGGACAGCCTCTGGGTATCGACTCGCAGATTCTACCACTACCGAAGTGTAGCGGTGACCGCGATCGGATGGAGGATTAATGGGTCCCACCAGGTCGACACCGACCTTGCTGAATGGCTCCCCAACCAGTGGCACTGACCCTAGGGGAACACGCTTCAAGCGCCCCTTAGGCGTTGTCCGTTGGCAGACATCGCAACTGCGGCAGTACTGCCTAACCTGTGAGTTCATCCTGGCCAAAAGAAGTCCTGTCTGACTCGCTCGAGAGTCCGCTTGGAGCCCATATGACCTGCCATGGGGAATCATGGGCCTGCCGGAGAACAGACTCTCTCAAGCTTTGGGGAACGACAAGCTGCTTGGCCACACGATCTGCCTGAGTGAAAACCCTAAAGAGGATCCCTTGTGGAGCTTGAAGCTCACCTTGGCGTGTCGGGCCGACTGAGCGGGACGATCCACAAGTTGTCGTAGGCGTTGGACATCCAAGTCCTTGGCCTGAAGACGGATAATGCTAGCAGGATCGGCTCTTGCCAGAACCTCGTTAGAGATCGGCTGAAGAACGGGACGCAATTCCTGTTCCTGCTTCTTAGCTTTGGCGCGTGTGGTGACTCCCACACACGCCTGTACGGGCAAATCCGTAGACACGGGCTGACTGCGTCCGTCTGCGAGGTGATAGTTTCCCTATGATAAGGGAATACAGAGGTCGCTCCACCGCGATGGCCCATACTTCGCCACAGAAGTAGGGAGTGGAGATAGGAATAAGTACAGAAGGACGGGTGGAGGTAAAACCAGCCTCCAACCCGCACACATCATAACTAGCGCCCGCGGGCCTCAGGGGAAACCAAACTCTTATCCACAAAGATCGTTGATGCTCCCGAATCCCTGATGGTGTCGACCAAGGAGGAACCAACAACAGAGAGAAACATGGGCACTCTGAATCACCAGAAGCTTGGATGGAACCCACGTTAGCGAGGCCGAGGATGCTGGAAAGGGACTAGCCCCATGACTACCAGCGGCTCTAGGGCAATCTTTCCTGACGTGGCCAGGACGACCACAAAGAAAACAAAATCGAGGTGCTGAGGTCCCGATGGACTGCCTGCCTTATTCGACCCGCTAGCAGTTGTCGGCACCTTATTGCTATTAAATCCTGTGGAGGGCTTCCTCTCCGTATCTGGGCGATGCCATAAGCCCTGCGAGCTTCAGCAAACACCTCAGCGGTGTGAATCGCAGCCGCGAAATCCTGAGGTGCTGTCTCGCCTATCCGGATCCTCAACTCTGGGGACACAGTGTTGGTGAGCTGTTCAATGAGGATCAGATCCTCCAGCTCCAACTTAGCTAACTGACGCCAGTACCCTAGCGTTTTGCGCAGCCTATCACCAAACTGCACGAAGGTCTCATCATTATTCTTCTTCATGGACCTAAACTTCCTCCTGTAGGTCTCTGGGGTAAAGGTGGAAACGCTTACGCAGAGCCAACTGCATGTCTGCATAAGACGCGCCTTCATTTAGAGTGAGCACACACTCCCTTGCAGCACCAGATAATCCAGAAAAAAGGTGCATAGCCTTTTGTTCCTCAGACAATTGGTATGAAACAAGCAACCTTGTCAAAATGCTCTAAGAACATGTCAATGTCCTCACTAGGTCTGAACTCTGGAAGCTTTAACTTTGGGCCTCTAACTCTATCACCTGCCTGGTGATTAACCCCCTGGTTTACAGAAGCGGGAGGCCGCGAAAGAAGTTGTTCCATCTCCTCCCTACGCAGAGCCTCCATCCTGTCTAGTTCTTCCCTACGGAGGGCTTCCTGCCTGTCAGCCTCTTCCCTACGCTGAGCAGCCTCCTCCCTACGCTGAGCCTCCTGTTTAGCAGCCTCCTCTCTACGCTGAGCAGCCTCCTCCCTACGCTGAGCCTCCTGCCTAGCGACCTCCTCTCTGCGCTCTTCCCTACGGAGAGCTTCCTGCCTAGCGACCTCCTCTCTGCGCTCTTCCCTACGGAGGGCTTCCTGCCTAGCAACCTCTTCCCTACGCTGATCAGCCTCTTCCCTACGCCGATCCTCCTGTCTGGCAGCCTCCTCTCTACGCTGCCGCTCCAGAAACAGAAGGACAGAGGTGATATCCTGAGCGGGGTTCACCACTCCCGACACGGGAGGATGATCCGTCTGACCAGTCCCTTGGGTCTCGACTTTCCCATAGGAAAGTCTTCTGGGGCATGCCCTTACGAGGGGAAGCCTGGAGAGGAGAAGGTTTCGGTCTCTGCGACTCAACAGAAGCCCACAGTTGCTTCGCTATACTCTGACGCTTCCGAGCGGAAGTGCCAGTCGGGGTCTCGACAGGGAGACCCCCCAGCGAAGAGGTAGTAAAAGTACTCACTGGACTACCTGCTACAGCACTGGAATAGGTAGAAGTTACCGTAGTCGAAGTACTGGTACTAATAGTAGGGACTACAGTAACATTTTGAATACCCTTCTTCTTCGACGCACGCGTCGCCATACACCAGCGCCGGACGTCGCCATGACAACAATATCCTACAGTTTTCCAAATACAGGGGAAAACAATTCCACTAGAGAAAAAAAAACAAAATATTTTAGGGGCGTGTGTATATGTGTGTATGTGTGTGTGTGCGTGTGTGCGGACAAGTTCCGGCTGCTCCCACTCTGGCAACACCGCGCTCTACAGCACGAGCAACAGTGCGGTGGGGCTCACCGAAAAAAAAAACAAAACAAAAACTATGTCCGGCTGCCCCCACTCTGGCACACCGCGCTCTACAGCACGAGCAACAGTGCGGTGGGGCTGGCCGAAAAAAAAAAAAAAAAAAAAACCTAGCAGACGGGATCCGGAGAGAGGAAAAAAAAAACACTAGCGTCCGATACAACCCCTGTACTCAACAACCCGGTAGAAGAAAAAAAAAAAAAGAACTGGCTAAATACAAAACAGGAATGGAAGACTGAGCGGCAACAGAAGGGCAAGACTTACGGCCGTACCTGCGTGAGGTACCGGCGGAAGGAGGTCTGGACGCGGTCGACTCCTCTTGGTCTCACCTCGACCCCGAGTCACGCCGGATGTTCCCTCAGGCCACAACAAGACTCCCTTCACTCTAGTCACCCAGCCAACCACCCACGAAACAAACACGACAAAACTGACTAAAATCTACAAACAGACAAAACTAAACAGGTACTCTGCGAAACGAGAGAGAGAGACAGCCAGAGCCCTTCACATCCCGGACGAGCCCCACAGTTGTCACGACCGACCCCTGGAGGTCTGCCCTGACAGGATCGGTCTAGGTGGGAGTGAAGGGAGTGACTGACCTCACACGCTCCGCAAGAGACCACACAATAAAGATTACGATACAACACCCATTTATTCACACCAGCAAAATAAACATTCCAACACACGCACCATGCACGATCACAATAAAGCACTCCAACGCACACAAATGCACAATCACGATCAAGCACTCCAACGCACACAACATGCACAATCACGATCAAGCACTCCAACGCACACAACATGCACAATCACAATCAAGCACTCCCGCACCACAACATGCACGTTTATAAATAAGTATTTCGCCATACGACGCACATGTTCTCACTTACTAGCATTCCTGCAAATTATGTCATAATAACAATTATAAGGAAAGTTTTCAGCATCTTTGGTCCCTTCTTCAACACCATGGTGTGCTGTTGCACTCCCTGCCACTGTCGGGTCTGCTGGGTGCACCCTGTCGCTCTTTGGTGCTCACGAGCACGCGGGTTGGTTCTCGCAGGGAGTCGCTCATAAGCCGCTCTCCCTCGACGTCCTATGGCGGGCAGTGAAGTAGAAGCGTGTCCGGGGGAGGGGGGGGGGGGGGGACGTTGCGGTTTCTGGATGGGTACTGGACGGGGGTCCGGGGCGGGCACAGTCAAGTCGGCGGGACGTCTATTCCTGCCATCGGTCCCGACTAGGCGTTGCCCATCGTTCAAGAGTGTGGCACCAGCCGTCCGTGGTCTCATACCAGAACTTTGCCTCGAACGTCGTCGGTACCATCCAGATCGTGCTCCAGGTGTGTAGCCCCCGGGAGGGGGGGTGGACGTAGTGGGAGGAGAGTCTCGATGAGGAGGTGGATAAGAAGTAGAAGGAGGAAGGATATTAAGGGTACTGGAAACCCTGCCGTCTAGTACCGTCTGACAATTGCTAGTCAAGTCTTAGCCTCTCGCTTGTGGGGAGGGGAAAAGTGTATGCTCCGCACACATTAAACCCATTGAATCAAGTCTTCTCACACGATGCAGGTATAAGACTGCATACTTACTTCAACAGGTAATATATCAAATTTGAATATCTTCACCTTCTTCACTCACGCTTAACGTTTTTCCGTCATTAGGTAATAAAATCCAACACCAGCGACCATCGCTTTCATAAACTGCCACCAACTTTTGCAATATAATAATTCAATGGATAACTGTCAACATTTTATATATACATTTCAAAATAACACAACTGCCATCCACGCATCGAACGACAAATCATGCGCCACGCTCGTTACCGTGAAACATAAAACTCGATCTCCTTGCACACACAAACAGGGACGGTGGCCGAAGGAATAAAAGAACGGAGAATGTGCAGGGGCGGAACGAGCGAGACCAAGCAAGTTCCTACCTGAATCTCCAGGTTCTCTCCCTTACCCACCGTCTTCCGCATCACAGATACATAAAACAGGAGAAAGAGTTTGGAAATAATTTCAGAATGGCCAGGTTTAAAGATGGAATTAAAACAGAGGAAAAGGTCTCACAAGTTATTTCTCTTACAATTTCGAAAACAAAAGCAAAATTGCGCCAAAAGCGTAAGACTTAGCCGGCTAACAACAACAAATACTCAAAACAAAAAGACACGAAACTTGATGATTACCTGCTAACCGTGGGTTGTACCCGAGTGGCGGGTCAAGGACTCTCTCTTACCTCTGTCCAGTCGAGAGGACCAGAGGCGAAGAGCGGTAACAGAAGAAGTAATGATGTCACCTCTTCACGTCTGGCCCGACTTGCAGGAATTGAAAAGTACTGAAATGTTACTCTCGATGAATATGGTAAAGATCCAGGAATGGAGCAGGGCCCCCAGAGTCATTCTTCCGCTCCGAGTGAATAGAGCTATCATACCATCAGCAATGGGCGGCCAAATTCCATCTGGTCACAGTGTGTGAATACTTCAAACATAAAAGAAACGAAGCACGTGCGTGCGTCAGGTTTTTAAAAAGACCGGCGAGAAGAGGCCGTTAGACAGATTAGGTTCGAGAGAAGTGAAAGGTACGGCAACCCGTGAACTTGCAGGATGAATAGCACGGGCGGTGGAATTCGAGAGAAAGAGAGAGTTAGCAAACCGAAGTTGTGCTGAAACCACACCAAGTGCAACTTGCACCTCCATCCCACCTAGGGTCGGAATTCACGACATCAGCTAATCGGACAATTATACAAAATAAGTATTCCGCCACCCTTGGGTGTGGTTCGAACGTACGTAGGCCTCGTGGACAAACTCGTGACATACCTCATCGGTGAAAATACTTTATATGATTACCATTATGTAGTGGAAATTTCTGTTACAGTGTTACTGTTTTATAGCGAATTTAGCATCTATGTTCTTTGTATGATTTTGCAGTGGTCATAATTCATAATGGTGTTAAATGTAGAGGTGATTTTACCAGCCTTTTTTTTGGAACCACCTATATTTGATTTGTGTATATGATGGTGTGTTATTTTATAGCTGTCACTCAGTACTATTTGTGATGTTTGTTGGATGTGATTTTTTAAATATCACACATTTTTAAATGTAAAAGTAGAGCATTGTTAAGCCATATCAATGGAAGGTTATTTGATAGTATTTAGTTTGTTATTTTTATGCCTGTGTTAATATGATTTTGTGATGAAGGTTCTCATTTTTGCAGTTGCATAGCGTGCTCAATTTGTTCTACATCTTTTGGTTGATTTTTGTTTCCTTGTTCATGATAGACAAAAAGTGCAGAGTCATCATTCATAATGGTGATTTAAATGTAGGGTGATTATACCAGCCCTTTTTTTTTAAACCACTAGATATGATTTGTGTATCTGTGGTGTGTTATTCTAAAGCTGTCACACAGTACTATGTTTTTTTGCTGTTTGTTGATGTGATTTTTTTAAATACATGGCATTTTTTTAATGAAAGATGAGACTTGTTAAGCCAATATCTTGGATAGGTTTATTTGATTGTATTTAGTTGTTTTGATGTTAAACAGACAGGGTCACCTTGTGAAGTATATAGGTAGTTGGTTTGATGCAAAGCTCTGCAATTCATTTTCTGTTGTGTTCACAGTTTGAAATAATAAAAATTAGATTCAAAGAGGCCAGTAAAATTACTTTTAAGAAAAATTCCATCTCTTACTGGTGCATCAAAAATTTGATGAGCTGCTTTAATGATTCTTCCAAGGCAGTTATGTAAAGCTGATTTTTTGTATTTTCAGCGCCTATTACGTTTATGACATTGGTAAACACCATGGACTTGCTGGTAATTCTTGCTGGGTAATTTAAACTTAAGTTGTATGGCCTTTCTTATGTTTTTTTTTCTTTGATCATGTATGATGCAAATGATCTCTTGCCCCCCACCCTGTTTCTTTCTTTTTTTTAATCATTTTTTTTTTTTGTGTTTCTGCACTTTGACATATAGAATTAAACGCTTCCAAATATTCTATAAATGCATTTGGGGTCAGAGTGCTTTCAACTGTTTTGATTGACTGTGTATCGGTGTATGTGTATGTAGACATGATGCAAAGAACTGGGTCCATGGTGACTATTTCATACACACTACAAAACTGATTTCTGTTCTTTCTTCTTATTTACATGTTTGTTTTGTAGATCTCATACATCCATTACACGTAAGGTAAAGGGCATCCATAGCTGAAAAAGGCCCTCTGGGGGCTGTGATCTGTTAGAAATTCACAGCACCTTGGGCACAGCATGATGGATAGGCATCACCCATTCCCTCTTCCTGTTGCTGCATTTATCTCCCCTGAATGAATTCGGTGTACCCAATTTCTGCTGAGTATACAGAGAGGGTTTTTTTGGTTGTAAAATTCCAAACTCCATTCGGGATTTTTTCCTCCGACCTTGCTCCACAGCTGAGTGTACTAACCACTTGACCACGAACACATCCATCCATTCTTGTGTAACATTGCTGCAGACACTGAATTCATTATGCAATGATGAATAATTGATTCACTTTATTCAAAACGTGTGAGGTGATGCATTCAAATATTCTTTATTGAATTTGCTCTTGACCCGACAGTTTTATTGATCCAGAATGTTGAACATTACTAATAAAGAAGTTGCCATTTTGAAAAAAAATAATTTGACATTAACCAATCATCTATTAGTCATGTGGCTTAATAGCCCAACCGACTGCTGTGGGATATAGGGTGGGCTGTTCGCTTTCGTAAGTTGATTTCTATCACAGTCTTTAGGGAGAATGAGAGGAAGGGGTACTATTCACTACATGCATTCGCATTTCTCAGTATTAGTGTTCACTTTACCTGCTAAAATCATTTTGATAAATTTCTCTGTCAGAGTCTTAGAGCACTATAGAAATTATTGATTTCTATTCAGGAAACTGAAATATCACGTCCAGTGGGAAGTCTCGGAACAGTGTTTTCATTGACTCAGCCTTTTGTTTAAATGTTTTGTCTCTGAATCTTGACAAGTCCCAACAGTCCACAAGAATATGATTGATATATGTGTGGGTGTAGTCCAACGGAATGCCACCAACTGAAGCTTCGTCTTTAAAAGAGCGAGTGGGTGTAATAAAGAAAGAGCCCGCCCCCAGACCAGTCGTAGCTTGATGTATAGGATCCAGGGGTTTACGGTAGGAGGGTCTTGCAGAACTAAACTACACAACTTCAGTCCAATTGGGGAGGCGGATAAGCGAGCCACAGACCCCACACCCCCCACCACCCCCCCACCCTCTGGAAGAAGAGTTTACTTTTTGGGCAACCACAATCCGTGTGTGCCTTGAATCGGTGGATGTTCAATGTTTTCTGACGGGATGTTATGAGGTATTGTGGTGACTTCGAAGCTGAGTTTTTGATTATTAAAAAAAAATAATCTACTAAAAAATTTTTGGCAATCTTTCTTACAAATTGAATACACTGTCAAGTATGGTCTAAAGGTTTTCCCCAAAGGCTGTCTCCCGCACCTGCAGATTGCTCAACAAAGAACCCACGGACAATTTCACATTCACACTTCTTTTATTTTCGTTTAACTGAATGAATAATGCAATGTAGATGGCGGGACGACCTAACTTTACCTCTAACAAATGGATAAAAAAAATTCCCAACTACACCCCCCCCCACCTCACCTCTTCCATCCTAACTCCCATAAGTCCGGGAAGCATGGGATATGGGGGAGGGGCTTGAAACGATGGACTAAAACATGGATGAGGTGAGAGCAAACGAAAGGTTTTAGACGAGTCTAAGACAGAAGTAGTAACGAGTGTACACTGATCATCACACCCCTCTGCACAGCACACCATCACTTATCTCTCCTCAGACCAAAACGTCTTGGCTCAGTTCCTTGACGGTTTCAGGGTCTTCGAGTCCGTCGCCACGATCTGACGCACGGAGGGTTTGTCCCCGTTGTCTCTGGCTGTGGGTCACAGCACTGAGAACGAGCTGAGCAGGGAGGCTGATTATGTAGTCCCGACATGATGTGGGAAGGAAGGAGTGGGGCTGAAAGGCCGTGTCGCACTCGGCTCCACACACAGGTGCTCACAGGAACCTCACCTCACGGAGACGACTGTCAAGAGCCTCTCTCCTTCGGCACTCCAAAGTCGGAATCCTCAATGCGGAGGGAGAGCATGAAGAGTGAAAAAAAAGAAGTAAAGAACTGGACTCTAGATAGAGGCTACACACAAGGCTCACATATACACTACCTCCCTCCGCCCCCAGAAGTAACGCGGCGGTGGTGGGGAGGGGGTTGGGAGCAATCCTGCTGTCGGTTGCGACACCTAAGTGCTTGTCTGCTCTCCCTCTCCTTTTTTAAAGAATGTCTCTTTCTCTTTTTCTCTCTGCGGTCTCCCTACAGAGAGTTAATCCCCACTTTTACATGTGGTCATTACCAAGCAGTTTCATCATTATAAAATATTAATTTCCAAGTTGAAAATCATTATGACCAAAAGTGAGGCCTGAAACAAATTTAAACATAACAAACATTTTAACATAAAAATTATAGCTGTTTGCAGGGGCCGCGACCTCACTATACTTTTCTTTCTATTTGAACATCAGCCATCACCTTTTGATGGTTCTGATGTGCTTAATAAACTGGGGGTTTCCACAATCTGGTTGTTGGTATGCAAAAATGGCGGGGGGGGGGGTGGGGGGGGGGGCTGTGGGGTGGGATGGTCGTGGTTAATGATGGGGGGTGGGGGGAATCGGGAAGGGGGCGCTCGCTGGTCAGATTCGGGGACTCGAGGCACTCTTCCAAGGCTGAGGAGGAAGCCTCGGGAGACTGGCTGTTCAAGTCCTGACAGTTCTCGGGTAGAAAAGTTTTACTTCCGGTAGTTTGTTTTAAGAAGGAAGGAGTCCTGTACGTCTCCCCATGTGGACTGTCTTGTAGACCTTGATGGGGGATTAGGTGTGGGCCTGTAAGGGTTGTGATGCTGACCTGTTTCTCGGTGGTTTCTTGTAGAAGGTGGGCAGCATTGTTGCTGCGCTTCTTCTGTCTGCTAAAGTGGACCACCTGTCGGTGTGTCAGCATGGTAGTACGCACACTTGGGTGATGACGGTGGCGGTTCACAACTCATCGAGCAGCACGACTGTTGGTACTTTGTCTAGGTTGTTATTGTTTTTGGCAGTGTCGTAGGGGTCCAGACCGGCGAGGCGTTATTCATGAGTGGGGCGATCTAGGGCTTTTAGGGCAGGTTTCCTTGAGTTGTTGGAGCCCACTGTCAGGTTTCGCCCTGAGAAAGCCTATAGGTCTTGTTTGTCTGTGGTTATGGTGGAATTGTAGGTGTCCCAACTGAGGTCTTGAGGAGATGGTGTCCCCCTGGTATTAGTCTTCTTCTACTCTTTTGAGGTTTTGGCCATGAAGATCGGTACGTGCCAGTTAGTGTGTTCGCTTACTGAATACTTTTCCTACCTCATCAGCTCGTGTGTTCAGGTTCGACCGGACAGGATCAGCAGCGCTCCCCAACGAAAGGGAGCTGTTTTCCCCAAAACGGGTAACAGCCTACCGTCAGTTAATTACGAAAGTGTGCTGGTGGCACGGGCAATGAAGTGCTTGACTCGTCCACGGAAGGTCGAAAGTGAGGGTCGGGTCACGCTCCCGAGACAGCTGCTCTTGGTTCTGCGTCTCCGCCCCTGTGTCTCCCAGAGCGATTCTTTTTTTTTTTTATTTTTTTTTTTTTTTTTGCTGTCCCAACTCGGGCACCTCTGAGGCTGTGTACCCACGCGCTCATTCCACGAAACCCCGTCCACAGCCACACCGGTCGGCCCGCCGACAGCCCCGGCACCAGCAATCCACAGGGAGCAGTCATGTAAAGTCGTTAGAGGCCAACCACGGATGGAGACAGGGCACTGCTGCCGGTTCACTTCGGTGGTGTTCTGTGGCGCTGTTTGATCAACATACGAGGACACCAACTACTAGCCCCCTATGACGGACAATAATTTGCTTAGTGCGGAGCCGCGCGTGAGTGAGCTCTCCTCCCGGAGGGCGCCATCACGTCCGGTCTCCACGACAGACCCCATGGACTCGCCGATACGATGACCCGACGGAACCAAACCACAAGCACAAGACGTGGAGAGGAAATCGAAATTGACCGGTCACCATGAGAGCAGGGGCATGGAAGGGCCATTGAATTTGTGACATTTTTTTTTATGATGATCAATGAGAATGAGGATGTTTAGATGATGTACGGATTTCCATTTCGGTTTGAGTCTACATGACTGCGGCTGTTCTTACGCTTCCTTTCATAATATATACGGCGTCAACCAGGCCCGTGCCGAGATACAGGCCACCTGCAGTGTTTGTCAGGAAATTTGAGCTACACTCTCGAAACGCTTACATTAAGTGGATGAAACTTGCGACTGTGTGGTCCCAGTCTTCCCCAACGGAATGCCGCAAGCAAAACAACTCATGGGTTGGAGCCGAGGTCGGGAGGAAGAAATCCCACATGACTTCTGACTGGGATTCGAACCCACGACCTCCTGCCGGGCGTCCGCGACGCTAACCACTTCGACACGGCGGCTGGTCCCAGTGCGATTTCTCTTTTAGGCCCTCCCTCTTG
>CM031610.1:14618674-14636648 GCA_018398815.1 Conus ventricosus
TTTGCACGCTGGTGTTATGTTTAGATTTAATTCCTTATGTCAGATTCGTTGGCTGACCTAAATGGGGAGGGGTGGATCAAATACGGTTCGACATGCTCTGGATTCTCACTAGTGGTGAATCTCTAAGAGTTCTTGCAAGAGGTGTAAACACAACAAAAAAACTCGGTTTTGCTTATTGGTGTGCTTCTTGGCTACGGGAACCAATGACTGCTTATTGAACAACTCTTTTCTAAAAACGGATTTTGTTGCACTTTATGTGTTTTCACACTGACAAATAACATCTCAACATTTTCTTGAACAATGAACTGCCTGCCAATGTGACTCGAGGATATCGTAATTGTTTCATACTGGAATGGGCGATTGTTATCCAGTTATTTGTTTCTGAAAGTTTACTGTTGGTACGTTTCCTCTGTTGTATAGGGACCTTTTGAAATAATCTTTTTTTTTTCCTTTTGGAATGAAGAAATGCAACTCACAGGTTAGAAGGCATATAAGAATGTAAGCAGTAAATGATCTGATGTGATATATAGCCATACCAGAGCTAGATTTTGGCCAAGCATACTTTCAGGTCTTTTGTCTAGATTGGCAGGCATTCAGTTGTTCAGTTAAAAAAATTTTCATTACATGGATTTGTGTTAGATTCCTAAAAGCCATTAGTACACTGGTAGAGTAGCAACCTCAATCTATTGAGTATGATACGGTGATATTTTATGCTCAGGCAGAGAACTTTGTGTTTGGCTTGTGTTGTGTGGTGTGTGACTTGTGTTGTGTGGAGTGTGTATGTGTTTGTTGTGTGGTCGTGTGGATGTTTTGTGTGTTGTGTGTGTGTGTGTGTGTGTGTGTGTGTGTGTGTGTGTGTGTGTGTGTGGGTGTTGAGTGTGCGTGCGTGTGTGACGGTGTGTGTGTGTGTGTGTGTGTGTGTGTGTGTGTGTGTGTGATGGTGTGTGTGGGGTGTGTGTGTGTGTGTGTGTGTGTGTGTTGTGTCGTGTGTGTGTGTGTGTGTGTGTGTGTGTTGTGCTCGTAGAGAGAGAAAGAGAGAAGAAAAGAGACAGAAATGAAAAGTATCGCATGTAAAAATGACACGGTGGTCAGAAAAAAAATGGAAAAATATAATCAATGTATAAACAACAGTGCCAGATCTGGTATTGGTAGCTGCGACTGCTGTGCTTTTCTCCATGGCGGGGGGCACCTTGGCGCTTGACCGGCCGGAAAGTGGTGATCCTGAATGCCGCTGTGGGCAGTCAGTGTGAAGAGGCTAGCTGGGATAAGGTTACAGAACATGCTGGTGTCGTTCATGTGTGCCTTCTTGGTTCCATTGTGGTGTTATGGTGTTCCTGTCCTGGTTTACACTATGCAGGTTTCATAAGCACACAAAAACATGTATGCGCGCATGCATGTACATACAAACATACGTCGTGCACACGCGCACACAGCAGTCACGCACACGCGCTCACAATCTCACACACACCTCTCAACACGCACTACTCACACTGACACTCTAATTTCACCATAAGTGTGAACTGTCTATATATCTCACAACACAACACATACACGCTCGCACGCTCAGCACACTCACACACACACACACTCACACACCACACACACACACACACACACACACACACACACACACCAACACTCTACACAATCACACACACACACACAACACACACACCCACACTCACACTCAATCAAACACACACACACACACACACTCCTGATGCTGTGTGTGTTGTGTGTGTGTGTGTGTGTGTGTGACTTGTGTGTGATGTGTGTGTGTCTTGTTGGTGTGTGTGTGTGTGTGTATGTGTGTGTGTGTGTGTGTGTGCTGTGTGTGTGTGGGTGTGTATGGTGTGTGTGTGTGTTGTGTGTGTGTGTGTGTGTGTGTGTGTGTGTGTGTGTGTGTGTGTGTGTGTGATGTTTTTTTTTTTTTTTGTCTCTGTCTGTCAATCTGTCGTCCTCTGGTACCTCGCTCTTAGGTGATGTATACATGGCAGTCATACGGGTGGGGGGGTACGGTGTCACTGCTCCCCTGTCTCAATGTTGTCGTTTCCCCTTGTACATCTCTCGTTAAATGACACTCGATGAGTGCTCCTATTCCAGTTCTTTTATTGCCCCAAATTGTTGTTCGTGGGGGCATAGGTGAATGGAGACTTGTATACAATGATAAGAACCCTACGTCCTAACTAAATGGGCGAGCCGAAATGATGTTTGCCCAATTTACTTTCAAATTTTCCCTCAGAAGATTACCTACCTAAAACATAAACCACCGAGCTATCTGAAACAAAAGACATAAATAAAAACATTCTTAGCTTTCTAATAATAGTCTAGGATCTTGACAACATTCATCAAAATAATAACATAAGTGATACAAAAAAAAAAACATGACATTCAATAGAAGTACCCCCTTAAAAGTAAAGGAAAAAAGGATTACTATCAATAAGTTATTCACACTAAACAAAATACTAACATGATATACTAAACAAATATAGTGGCAATAGAAAACAGATATTGGTTCACAAATTGATGTCATTGAGGGCTTGGAACTTGACGGCCGCTAGGTTGGTTCTTGATCCTCAAACACACTTTTGGTTTTAACACATCACTGCACTAGCCGCTTATTCCTGGTTTATTTCCACTTTTCGTAAAGAAATATTGGTATGGACATGTTCATTACATGATAATCACAGCCAACTTACCTACGAAGCATTGGCGTGCTTATCCTTTAGTGGCTTTTGCTCTTCACACCACAGGACTGTGGAGCTCTATCTCTTTGCTGTTTTAAGACTTCCACAGCCCAACTGTGAATTCTGTTGCATGGACTTGCCCTATTATTTGCAGTGTCCACACACATTTAACTTAGGACATCAAGAACCATGCATCCCATCATCCCCGAACTGCTTACCCATTTCATGGTTTCCACCAAGTTGAGAGAAGATTATATAAAGGAAGGGGGGTTCATCTAGTCTCTGGTCCTAATCCAACAACTAGGGACTGGTTCTAGCTCCTTGGAGAAAAGTTGGAAAGGAAACACAGCAGGAACAGACATTAACAAACCCCACAATTAATTCATGTTGAGCAAAACAAGACAAGTCCATAATACATATATTTTACATTTAACATTATACATACACTTACTCTAAAAAATCTACACACACTTTCTTCTCATGCAATACCCATAATAAAAACAATATAAGAAAAAAAATTAAATAAAATTTCATCACAAATTACAACACATGAACCATTCAAAAAGCCATAACCTACAAAAAGCGCACACTCACAACAAAAATTAAATCAAACAATAATATAGGAAAATAATTCTTTTAGATCTGTTCAGTAGATGATAGTGGAAGGGAGGGTTAATCTGGCTCCTTTTCCACAAGACCCTTTAAACAGTTGCACCCAAACTTCTCTACAATCCAACATGAGAATAGTTCCTTTGACCATCTCAAAGCATTTTCTTGAACAAAAGTCTTTCCAGGGAGTCATCCTTAAGCCTGGCCCGGTTTGAAAACGTTCTGTTTCCACCACTCATGCCAGAGCCCCAAACCAAAGAAACTGGGCTTTGCCGCACCCAAGGCAACACAAATCTAAAAAACCCATGCTTGTGCTTAGTAGGCTCAAATTTATAATGACAAGGGAAAATTGTAAACAACCAAAAAGTAATAACAATTTACCACACAAAAAGGAAAACATTCGCGTCCTCTGGAGAATTACTAGGCGGGAACGTTCTCAAACCCTGATCATTCTAATATTCTGGCACTACCTTCCTCAACATTGGCTGGTGTTCCCAAAATAAAAACCCTAAACTACTCAAAACATCTTAAACCGAAAAAAAAGGTCTTTTCAACACCAATCCTGGGGCTGCAGACAGACTGGATTAGGATGTGAGTCTTGATCTGAGGGGGGTCAGAGCCTTCCTGACTGGCGCCAAAATTCAGGGAGACGCGTCTGGCCACCGGTGAGATGTAATTATCCTTGAGGAGCCCAATCGCTTGCCAAACTCTCACCCAGAATGGTTGCTTTCTTTTAGGTTTTTATTTATTTTGTCTTATCTTTATTACAGCCCTACACTACTTTATTTGTTATTTACTATCAATATATATTGTAAATAATAATAAATCTACCTAAAAACTAAAAACGAAGATGGCCTAACTGCGTACCCAAACCGAAAATGGAAACATACGGGGTCACTTCCGGAAGGGGAATAACACCCCTGTGTCTAGTTGCCATCTCCAGACGAACTATTACGAGAAGTTGTTTCCCTTTGACGCCAAATGTTTTTTTTCCCCAATTTAACATGTCACACTTCCCGGACTGTGTAATGTCCGCTCCTGAGGACACTCGCAATCCTACACCACCAAACAAACTAACATAATCAATGAACAACTGTCTGTACCTCCCTGAACACAAGCCAACAAATCTGGTGATTACGGCACGGACGCCCCATACCAAATGCACACTGGCATAAAAGTCCCACCTCACAGGGATACACTCACCTACACTCCAAACCGCAATTAGAGAACGCAAAAACCATAGGCTCATTACCAAAACACAAGGTTTTAGTTGCTACCAGAAATCCTGGGAAAATGCAACTTCACCTCTTCCTCCAAGTGTTGATATTAGAAAAAATGAAACAGATCATAAAATATATATATATGCCTATTCAGAATTCTCTCTGTGGAATTTTTTAAACACGTCACCAAAAAAAACCAAACTGTTTTGGCCTCCTGCTGCACAGCCGTAAAAATCAAGCTAACTAGCAACTCTAGCACTTGCATGACCCTGAGCCACTCGTATACAACGACAACAAAAAACAAAATCAAACTATGAAAACAAACAAATCATCAATGTGTGACCACCTGAGGTATCTGTAAGGGTTTGAATGCACCTTCGCCCTTCTTGATATCCTTGGCCACGTCTCCTCATCCTCTCTTTCTTCATCCCCTGTAGCTTCCAACGGATACCTGCCTGAGCATATCCGCATTCTCGTTCGACTTTCCGGAGCGATTCTTGAATGTCGAAATCGGGAAAATTGCCAGTTGAGGGCCTAGCGCTGCTCCACCGCCGCCAACTTGGTTGTCTTGAAGGTAGCTGAGGGGGGTTCGTTGTCAGTGTAGACAACGAAATTTGGCACTATCAAGTATCCACGGAACTTCTCGGTTGACAGCCACTTTAATACAGTTACTCCTGCTTTCATGTTCATTGAACTGTAGTTGTACCATGTTTTTTCTGTAGTACGTAGCGTGCGGCTGGCATAGCAAGATCACTCTACGTTTTTGCCACCCCCTTCAAGATGGCTGAGAACCTAGCTGCTCCTTTCCTCATTAGCAATTACCCTAACTCCTCTATAAAATCATCCACTACGTGCCCCAAATGCTAATTCTGAGCTCCCCGTGGGAATTTTCGGGGGTTTATTTCCTACTTTTTTGTTTGTGGCCCAAGTACACCACAACCTTCTGACGGCCGGAGAGCCGTCCCAATTTCTCTAATTGCATTGCGTAGGCTGTCGAACTCCTCACTAACCCACTCATATGGCGGGGCCTCGTGGGGGTTCTCATCCTCCCAAGACCACCACTAATCATCATCTCTCCCTATAGTCCTGGGGATCTTCAATTCTGACTGTAAGTTAGGTCTTCGTTGGGTTGAGATGCGCTTTTCACGCTCTTGGCGACTTCTTGACAACTACGCTGTCTACCCTTTTTTTATTTTTAAAAAAATTCTTACCAATGGTACACACCCAAATACTTGGTAGGTTACAAACAACACACAACCCCACACACAAAAATACCCCAAACTTCATAAAAGACGTGGAGAAAAAGAACAGAACATTTCTCAAAAAACAAAAACATCCAAAACCAAAAAACCACATCTGCCAAATGCATCCAATGCTCCCCGGACTTTGAGAGCACTATGGAGAGGCTAGAGAAAACAAAACACCCCAATATGTAGTGTACCCACTCGCCCTAAAGGAAGGGGCTCAACATACTGTCACATATGTTGTGTGCAGTGGAACATAGTGAATTTCAATTGAAGGTAAAAAAAAAATAAAATCTTAAGGTCAAAATTTGCCTCCCTCTGGAAATGTCTACTCAAGTGCATACACCTTTCCTGCTCATGATCAAGGAAATAAACATCTCAAAGATCTATGTTCCACTAGAGAATTTATTTGTTGGGTTTTGTTGTATTATAAATGCAAATCCAAAGTGTATCAACTCGGGCATGGTGGTGCTGCCTCGTTTGGGCTGCCGGTGTGCATCTCTGTCCTGGTTGATGGTCTCGCCCAGCAGTCTAGGTCCTCCCTAGGGTCTCCAAGCCCTTAGCGGTTCCTTACGGCCTCCGTATGGCCTTCTCCCGTCTCAGTCGTCGGGAGGGCCCGGGTCGTCTGTGTAGCCTCGGTGGTTTATCTAGGTCTGTAATTTTTTTTTTTTTTTTACTTCCTTTTGTTCCCCATTCACCATCCTGCTCGCAGCTGCCAAATCTTACGGAGTGGGGGGGTGGTCGGGTAGAAGGGTGTCACTTGCTCCTGTCTCTATGCTTTGTCGTTTCCCCCTTGTACATCTCTGTTTCAAATGACCACACGAGAGAGCTCAAATTCCTGTTCTTTTATTGCCCATAATGTTGTGGGTGGGGGCATAGGTGATGAGGACATGTTTACATTGTTAAGAACCTACGACCAATCCCTAACTAATGGCGTGCCGACGAAATGATGTTTTGCCCAATTAACTTTCAAATTTTCCCTCAGTAGATTCCCTACCTAAAACAAAAACCACGAGTATCTGAAACAAAAGACAAAAATCAAACATTCTTAGCTTTCTAATAATAGTCTTAGGATTCATGACAACATTCATCAAAAATAATAACATAAGTTGAAACACATAAAAAAATGACCATTAATCAAGAAGTTCCCTAAAGTAAAAGTGAAAAAGGACAATACTAACAATAAGTTTTACACAAACATAATATTATAACTTGAAATAATAGAAATTTAGTGGCAAAGAAAACAAGATATTGGTTCACAAATTGATGTCATTGAGGGCTAGGAACTTGACGGCCGCAGGTGGATCTTGAACTCAAACCACACTATGGTTTTCACTTCACGCACTAGCCGCTTATACCTGTTATTTTTTCCCAACTTACGTAAAGAAATTATTTGGTATGGACATGTAACATAACTTTTATTTCAACACAGCCAACTTCCCTACGAAGCACTTGGCGTGCTTATCCTTTAGAGGCATTTTGCAATCACACCCACTGACTGTGGCTCTCAACTCTTACAGTTTTCAAGACTTCCACAGCCCAACTGTGAACTCTGTTGCTTGGACTTGCCTATTATTTGGCAGTGTCCCTCACACATTTTAACTAAGGACCTCAAGAAACCCCAATATGCATCCCTCATCAACCCGAACAGGCTTTTCCCCATTTCAGGTTTTCCACCAAGTTGAGAGATGTTATACTATGGAAAGGGGTCATCTAGTAGCAGTCTCATAATCCACACTAGGGTATGATCTAGACTCCTTGGAGAAAAGATGGAAGAAACACAGCAGGAACAGACATACAAACCCCACAATAAATTTAAGAAGTGAGCAAAACTAAGTCAAAAACTCAAAATAAAATATCTTTCATTTAACATTATAAGACACTTACTCACATAAAAAAATCTACCACACTTTCTCTCAGGCATACCCCATAATAAAAAAAAACAATAAAAGGAAAATAATAAAATAAACTACACAAAAACAACAAATGAATCATTACAAAACCAACATACAACAAAGAGCACAAACTCACACACATCAAATATTAAAAAAACAAAATATCAGGCAATAACTTCTTTTAGATCAGTTCGTAGACTGTAGTGGAAAGGGAGGTATCTGGCCTTTACACAAGACCCTTCAAAACAAGTTGCACCCAAATTTCTACAATCCAACATTGAATAGTTCCTTTGGTCCATCTCAAAGCATTCTCATGACAATTCTTTCCAGGGATTATCCTTAGCTGGCCCGGTTTGAAGTCCCCCCTCTGTTTCCACACACATGCCAGAGCCCCCAAACCAAGAAGAAAACTGTGTAGCCTCACCAAAGGCAAAACACAAAACATAAAAAAAACCAGCTTCTTTGTAGCTCAAAGTTATTATGACTAAGACAAAATGTCACCAACCAAATAAAAGTATAATAAACAATTACCACACAAAAGAAAACATCGAAGTCCGGGCAGAATTAATAGGACGGGAACGTTCTTCAACACCGGATCATTCTAATTATATTCTGGCACTACCTTCATCTACTTTGGCTGGTTCCCAAATAATAACCACCTAAAACTACTCAACACATCTTACCGAAAATTAAAGTCGGATTTCAAACACCAACCTGGAGGGCAGACCTGACTGACTGGAATTGATGTGTGTCTTGATTGAACGGGGGGTCCAGGCAGCCTTCTGACTGCGCCAATATTCAGGAGGGGGGGGGAGGGGTGGAAAAACCCCCCCCCCGGGGGCCCGTTATGGCACCGGTGTATGTAATTCTCTTGAGTGCCAATCGCTAGGGGGCAACTCTCACCCAGATTGGTAGCTTTCTTATTAGGTTTTAAATATTTGTTACTTACTCTTTACTTACAGCCTACACTTCTCTATTATTTGTTTAATTACTATCAATATATATAGTAAACTAATATTAAACTACTAAAAACTAAAACGTAGTGCCCTAACTTGACCCAAACCCGAAAATGGAAAACAACTGGGTCACTTCCGGTAAGGGGAATAACACCCCTGTGTCTAGTTGCCAACTCCAGGAACTATTACGTGAAGTTGTTTCCCTTTGACGCCTATATGTCGTTTACATGTCACAGCAGTTTTATGCATTTACATTCCACTACAAGCTGATTTGTGTAGAACGGTTCTCTTTTCTGGGACTGATGTTACCCTTACCTTTTGGTCTGAAGCATTTACATTTATTAGAGGGCGGCGGATGCTTAGCTCGTGTCTGGTATTTGTCAGGTATTTACTTTCCTATAGCAGTTGTTTTCCGTTTTTTCCTCGCAAAGTTGTGCCTAAGTTGTGTGCTGCTACAAGGCATGGCATTATACCTGCAGTTCCCAAAGCAAAGACAGATTCGGTGGGTTTTTTGTTTCAAGCTTTGGGAGGACCCAAGCCTACTGCGGGAACTGAAAAAACTACCTCTTGCAAACTCTTTAAACTTGACACATGCAATTCACAATGGTACGGCAATATAATGAAATTCAGGCTACAGTATGGTGGTGCGTTGGGCACACGGCCATTCGTATTTTTACCCATTTTACCTTTTAAAGAGTGAAGAAGCTCCGTGGTTGCTGTCCATGTCATGCTCCTCTCACAATGAATCATGTTCTTTTAGAGTGTTGGACTTGCTCGATGGAGAACCAAAAATATTTCAGCGGTAAGTCCTGAGTCCTGATTCAGGGATGTCGCCTGACGTGGGATCCTTGTGTTTTTGAGAAAAATTACATTTTTCATTGAATTATGGTTTTTACGCCATAGATAGATCTTTTTTTCAAAGTTTCTGTGCGTTTGTAGACGAGGGCATTTAACGAGATGTGTGAAAAGTGGGTTTTTTTTATGACTGGTGAGTTGATTTTAACGTGGTGACAGCCATGAGTGGCCCTTTGCGGTCGCGGCTGGGCTATAAAGCAACATATCTATCTTATCTCGTGTGCGTTGTGCGCTGCTCCATCTTTCTGAATTAAACGGCTGCTGAGTTGATGCAGCATTCCACTCACACTGTTAACAGGCCAAAGTGATTGTAGGTGGTTCTGATACTTATGTGGCTCCGACACACACTGTTAAAACAGCCAAAAGTGACTTGTAGATGTTTTTACCACTTATGTGGTTACTCTGGCCTGTAGTGATGGTTTAAAGCATATGCTGGCTGGTCTCCTTCTCTGTTTGTTTGTGGGAGCATGTGCAAGGACTTCTTTCAGATATTATATTCTTTATCACTCATGCAACGATGAAAAGATTCAACACTGTCTGTAAGTATTGTTTCCCACCCTCCGCCCTTCCCTTCCGCTTCTCCTGTCTCCTCCCTCTCCATCCTCCACCCCCCCCCCCCTTGCCTTTACCCCTCCCCCCCTTCCCCATTCCACCTCCATTCCCTTCCACCTCCAACCCCTTCACCTGGACCCCCACCCCACACACCTTCAAACCCCACCACACCCTCCTTCTTCCCTGCGCTTCCCTCCACCACACTCTATTGTATGCTTGTGCAGGAACATGGCCTGTCTGTTGTCACAGTAATGCCATTCCTTATTGACTGGGCAATTTGTCAATTTGATTGAACATCCAGATCAAAGGCGGAGATGCAGGAATTCTTTCAGTCCCCCCCCCCCCACCCCCCCCCCCCCCCCCCCCACCCCCCCCCCCCCCCCCCCCCCCCCCCCCCCCCACCCAATTCCCCCCGTTTGACATTGCAGGTTTGGGCATTTTCTGACATTTGTGTAAAAATTTCTGTGGGGGTAGGGGGTGGGGGTTGGGGGGGTGGGGAGAAAAAGCATGGACCTCGGTGCCAAAAAAATCTGGCTCATTAGATATACATCGTATATGTGCTTTTCTTCTTATGTGCAGACTCGTAACACGGCACTTATGACTTCAATTCATGAAAAACATACTTAAACACTTGATTTTCCTATAACTCTTTTTCTGATCTTCCTTTATCTTGTCCGTATGACATAAACTGAGCATTTTTGTTTGATTTTTTTTATACACTTGTGTTTTATGCAAAATCACTGACTGTCTAGTTGATTTGTGTTGTGCATGGAGTGTGTGTGTGTGTGTGTGTGTGTGGTGTGTGTGTGTGTGTGTGGTGTGTGTGTGTGTGTGTCTGTGTGTGTATCGTGCTCCATGTTGTGTGTGTGTTGGGGTGTGTGTGTGTGTGTGTGTGTGTGTCGTGTGTGTGTGTGGTTTGATGTGTGGGTGTTGTGTGTGTGTGTGTGTGTGTTGTGTGTGTGTGTGTGTGTGTGTGGTGTGTTTGTGTGTGTGTGCTGTGTGTGTGTGTTTACGTTCACGGCGTGTGTGATTTGTTGTTGACCTTACAGACTTAATCGAGAATTAAAGGTCTGAATTTCAGTACAGGGACTTGACTTTCAAAATTTTTTGGCAAATATGTATCCAATTTTAGATTTCTTACTTTTTAATTAAACGTGCCTTCACAGCTTGTAGGAAAATTAAAAAAGCGTTTTCTTGCTAACAGCAAATTTTTTTTGTTGATTATCATTTCATCCATTGAAAATTGAAATTGTTTGAATACAATGAATAGAATCTCAGTGCTTTTTATCTGTTAATCAATATTTTTTTGGACATTATTTCTTTATCATAAAAATTGAGTGGTTACTATTGTTTCTTGTTAGCTGATGTTGTGAAATTTTAATCCAAAAGGAATGGATATTGTTTGTGTTTAAACAGTATTTACTTGTTCTTCTTTTTTTCATTTCACGCTGATTAAAGACTACAGTTTACTTTATAAGACATCGACGATTTTGCTTTTAACCCTTATTTTCTACCTCCCGAACAGTAAGCCCCTCCCCATCTCTCTCTCTCTCTCTCTCTCTTCTCTCTCTCTCTCTCTCTCTCCTCTCTCTCTCTCTCTCTCTTCTCTCTCTCTCTCTCTCTTTCCTCTCTCTTCTCTTCTTCGCTCTCTCTCTCTCTCTGCTGTGCATTTCCTCCCCACTTCCCCCCCCTCTCTCTCTCTCTCTTCTCTCTCACACACACACACAACACACACTCACACACAACACCACACACACAGATTGTTAAGGCTCTTTGGTTGATACAATTAAATATTATGGACGGGGTACATTAATTTATACAAACACAGGATACTGTCCAACGGACGATCAATCGCCTGGCACGGAATACTGTTGGATTGCTTGATCTACTGTTTTGGCAACGCCATACGCCTGGGATCGAACCAACCCCAACGTTATCAGAATGGGTAAAATTGAACATCAGGACGCACATAACAAACTAGCATGAGAAAGAAAATACGGCCACCTAATTCTTTTGATCTTAGAGCATAAGGAAGAGAGGAAAAAAAAAAAACAGAGTTTTTGGACGTAACAAAAATTGTTTCATTCATGTTTTCCTTTTTGTCACGATTTATTGTACGTCATCGTATGGTTAGTCAGCGCACAGAAGTACACTCGCAAGCTGACAAGACAGAAAAAAAAACGTCACAAAACGAAATGAATTCTAGTTTTCCAAAATCATTTATTATACTGGCCTTGTGGTTTTACCCATTGTGCCGGACTGTAGGATAAAAACTTGAAAAAATATTACTACAACTAGATGTAGCGGACGCTAGTGATAAGACCTCGAAAAACATCCATTACAACCGGAGTGTGGCGATGTATATTGTGATATCGGATGTAGTGATAGGATTTTTTGGTCCAGGGACTTCACTACTCCGGAGTTCACTGATCCGGTATTACAACTTAGATAAGTTTTATGCCAGAGCGGTGAATGCCAAGGTGAATCCAGTAAAAAACAGTAACATGACTAGAATTTGGTAAGGTGGTGAGCGCCCGAGAACGAGGGCGGAGGGGAGGAGGGTGGATATGGGGTGGCTTATGTGTGTTTAGTCATGACCGAGGTAGAGGTCTGCTTTCTCCTAGGTGGCCACTTTTGTGAGTTCTAGTTTTCTTTTATTATTTTTATAAAATGGCTTTTATTTGAATACTTGTTTACAACCAGTCTTTTGGTTTTTGAACCGGGAAACTGTTAAGCGCTTACTTAGAAACAATGTTTATGTCTCTGTTCACAGACATTGTTGAATTCTTTTCCCAATAAATGTATTTGTGACATACAGGGATGGGCATTTTTGGTTTTCCACCTCTCTCTCTCTCTTTCTGGCTCTGTTGGTTGCAGGCCACTGCTGTTACCGGCAGATTTGTGCAAGGAAGATGACACCTGGCAGTGCTGGACGAAACATCAAGCAGTTTGGAGGATGAACATACTGGTAATTTGTTGTCGATGTTGTCCTTGAGTTCTTCTTTCTTTTTGTTTTGTTTTTTAACATGCTCACCAAGCGTGTGCGCAAGTACACAATGCGTATGCCATAATGCACACTTGCACGCACATAAACACGAATGCACACATGCATGCAGCACGCACACACGTTGCGCGCGCGCACACACACACACACACGCAACACACACACACAAATGCACACACACAAGTATGCACACACACACACACGGGTCCAACATCACACAGTCAGGTACACAACGCACACACACACACGCACACACACAGCACATACACACTCACACACACACACAACACACACACACACACACACACACACACACACACACACACACACACACACACACAACACACACACACACACACAGGAGCACATACACACACACACACACACACACACAACACACACACACACACACACACACCACACACACACACACACCCACACTCACACACACCACACACTACACACTAACACATACAATACACACACGCACACACACACACACACACACACACACTCACACACCACAATCACACACACACAACACACACACACAACACACACACACACTCACCAACACACACACACACACACCACACACACACATCACACACACACACACCACTCAAACCACACACACACACACACACACATCACTGACTGACTGATGACTGAAACCATTTACTGTCAGATTGACATAGTGTTGTTACTGAACATTTAAAAAAACCTTAATAATTTAATGTGATACGAAAATTAATACAACTAAAATCTGAATGACATATAAAAATCATGAAGGATAATTAACAGCGGAAACATTTAACATTTATAAGTCAAATAATAAATCAGAATTTGTGAACAAGAAAAGAATTACATCTGAACGTACTGAAAATCAAAAAAAAATATCTCTCTCTTCCCTGATTGTGAACGGTTCTCCTTTTGGACTGATGTTACCTACCTTTTGGTCTGAAGCATTTCATTTATTAGCAGGCGGAGCTGCCGTGTCTGGAATTTGTCAGGTATTTACTTTCCTATAGCCAGTGTTTTCCGTTTTTCCTCGCAAAATTTGTGCCTAAGTTGTGTGCTGCTACAAGGCATTCATTATACCTGCTTCCCAAAGCAAAGACAGATTCGGTGGGTTTTTTTTTCAAGTTTGGGAGGACCAAGCCATTCAGCGGGAACTGAAAACACCTCTTGCAAACTTCTTTTAACTTGACACATGCAATTCACCATGGAACGGCCACATATAATGAAATAAGGCAACAGCATGGTGTGCGTTGTGCACACCGGCCATTCGTATTTTACCCATTCTTACCTTTTAAAGAGTGAAGAAGCTCCGTGGTGCATTCCATGTCATGCACCACTCACAATGAAACATGTTCTTTTAGAGTGTTGGGACTTGCACGATGTGAGACACAAACATTTTACAGCGGAGTCCATGAAGATCCTGTTCAGGGATGTCCCGCCTGACGTGATCCTTGAGTTTTTGAGAAAAATTAACATTTTTCATCTGAATTAAGATTTTACGGCAGAAAGATTTTTAACAAAGTTTCTGGTGCGTTTGTAGACGAGGTCATTTAACGAGATGTGTGAAAGTTGGTTTTTTTTTTATGACTGGTGAGTTGATTTTAACGTGGTGACAGCCCTGATGTGGCCCTTTGCGGTCGGCTGGGCTATAAGCAACATTATCTTATCTTATCTCGTGTGCGTTGTGCGCTGCCATCTTTCTGAATTAAACGGCTGCTGAGTTGATCGCAGCATTCCACTCACACTGTTAAACAGGCCAAAGTGATTGTAGGTGGTTCTGATACTTATGTGGCTCCGACACACACTGTTAAACAGGCCAAAGTGATTGTAGATGGTTGTAACACTTATGTGGTTCTGGCCATGTTAGTGATGGGTTTAAAGCATAAGCTGCTTGTCTCCTTCTCTGTTTGTTTGTGGGATCATGTGCATGACTTCTTTCAGCTGATTATATTCTTTAACACTCATGCAACGATGAAAAGATTCAACACCTGTCTGTAAGTATTGTTTCCCACTCCGCCCTTCCCTTCCGCTTCTCCCTGTCTCCTCCCTCTCCATCCTCCACCCCCCCCCCCTTGCCTTTACCCCCTCCCCCTTCCCATTCCACCTCCATTCCCTTCCACCCTCCAACCCCTTCACCTGGCCCCCACCCCCACCCCACCCCAACCCCCACCACCCCCTCCTTCTTCCTGCCGCTTCCCTCCACCACACCTCTATGTATGCATGTGCACGAACATGCCTTTCTGTTGTCACAGTGAATGCCATTCCTTATTGACTGGGCAATTTGTCAATTTTGATGAACATCCAGATCAAAGGGGAGATGCAGGAATTCTTTCAGTTCCCCCCCCCCCCCCATCCCCCCTTTTGACATTTCAGGTTTGGGCATTTTCAACATTTGTGTAAATTTCTGTGGGGGTAGGGGGGTGGGGGTGGGGGGGGTGGGGGGAGAAAAGCATGGACCTCGGTGCCAAAAAAATCTGGCTCATTAGATATACATGTATATGTGCTTTTCTTCTTATGTGCAGACTCGTACACGCACATACTGACTTCAATTCATGAAAAACATACTTAAACACTCTGATTTTCCAAAACTTCTTTTTTCTGATCTTCCTTAATCTAGTCCGTATTGACATAACTGAGCATTTTTGTTTGATTTTTTTTAACACTTGTGTTTTATGCAAATTCACATGTCTAGTTGATTTTTGTGCATGAGTGTGTGTGTGTGTGTGTGTGTGTGTGTGGTGTGTGGTGTGTGTGTGTGTGTGTGTGTGTGTGTGTGTGTGTGTGTGTGTGTGTGTGTGTGTGTGTGTGTGGTGTGTGTGTGTGTGTGTGTGGTGTGTGTGTGTGTGTGTGTGGTGTGTGTGTGTGTGTGTGTGTGTGTGGTGTGTGTGTGTTTTACGTTCACGTGCGTGTGTGATTTGTTGTTGACTTACAGACTTAATGAGAATTAAGGTCTGAATTCAGTACAGACTTGACTTTCAAATTTTTTGGCAAATATGTATCCCATTTTAAGATTTCCTTACTTTTTTAATTAACGTGCCTACACAGCTTGTAGAAAATTAAAAAGCGTTATTCTTGCTTAACAGCAAATTATTTTTTGTTGAATATCATTTCATCCATTGAAAATTGAAATTGTTTGAATCAATGAATAGACATCTCAGTGTTTTTATCCAGTTAATCAATATTATTTTGGACATTACTTTCTTTATCATAAAAATTGAGTGGTTACATATTGTTTTTGTTAGCTGATGTTTGAAATTTTAATCCAAAGGAATGGATATTGTTTGTGTTAAACAGTATTTACTTGTACTTCTTTTTTCATTTCACGCTGATTAAAGACTACAGTTTACTTTATAACAATCTGACGATTTTGCTTTTAACCCTTATTTCTACCTCCCAAACAGTAGCCCCTCCCCATCTCTCTCTCCTCTCTCCTCTCTCTCTCTCCTCTCTCTCTCTCTCTCCTCTCATCTCTCTCTCTCTCTCCTCTCTCTCTCTCTCTCTCTCCTCTCTCTCTCTCTCTCTCTCTCTCTCTCTCTCTCTCTCTCTCTCTCTCGTGCCATTTCCTCCCCCACTTCTCCCCCCCCTCTCTCTCTCTCTCTCTCTCACACACACACACACACACACACACACACACACACACACACACACACCACACACAGATTGTTAAGGCTCCTTTGGTTGAACAATTAAATATTAGGACGGGGTACATTAATTTAAACAACACAGGATACTGACACCGGCCGATCAATCGCCTGGCAGGAAAACTGTTGGATTGCTGATCTAAGTTTTGGCAACGACTACGCCTGGGATCGAACCCCAACCCCAACGTTATCAGCATGGTAAAATTGACATCAGACGCACCAATAAACAAACAAGCATGAGAAAGACAATACGCCACCTAATCTTTTGATCTTAGAGCATAAAGGAAGAGAGGAAAAAACAGAGATTTTGGAAACAAAATTCGTTTCATTCATGTTTCCTTTTATCACGATTTTGCTACGTCATCGTATGGTTAGTCAGCGTCACAGAAGAACACTCGCAAGCCTGACAAAGACAGAAAAAAACGTCACAAAACGAAATGAATCTAGTTTCCAAAATCTTATTATTACTGCCTTGTGGATTTACCCATTGTGCCGGATGTAGCGATAAAACCTTGAAAAATATTACTACAACCGATGTGCCGGACGTAGTGATAAGACCTCGAAAAACATCATTACAACCGGAGTGGCGATGTATATAGTGATAATCCGGATGTAGTGATAGGAATTTTTGGTCCCCAGGGACTTCACTACATCCGGAGTTCACTGTATCGGTATCTACAAACTTGAAAGGTTTTATGCAGAGCGGGACTGCAAGTTGAATCCAGTAAACACAGTAACATGACTAGACTTATGGTAAGGGTGAGCGGCCCGAGAAGAGGGGAGGGGAGGAGGGTGGATGGGTGGGCTTATCGTTTGTTTAGTCATTGCCGAGGTAGAGGTCTGCTTTCTCCTAGGTGCACTTTTGCTGGTTCTAGTTTTCATTATTATTTTTATAAAATGAGCTTTAGTTTACACACCAGTCTTTTGGATTGAACCGGAAACTGTAAGCGCTTACAAGAACAATGTTTATGTTCTCTGTTCACAGCATTGTTGAATTCTTTCCCCAAAACATGTATTTGTGGACATACAGGGATGGTCATTTTTGGTTTTTTCCCCTCTCTCTCTCTCTTACTGGCTCAGTTGTTGCAGCCACTGCTGATACCGGCAGATTTGTGCAAGGAAGATGACACCAGGCGAGTGCTGGACGAAACCATCAAGCAGTTTGGAGGACTGAACATACTGGTAAATTTGTGTCGCTGTTGTCCTTGAGTTCTTTCTTTCTTTTTGTTTTGTTTTTCACATGCTCACAAGCGTGTGCGCAAGTACACATGCTATGCATACACATGCACG
>CM031610.1:14637648-14657648 GCA_018398815.1 Conus ventricosus
TTTTTTCCCCCCCCCCCCTTCCCCCCTTTTCTCTAACCCCCCGGGCTCTTCTTCCCTTCACCTCCCTTTGCTCTCTCCTCCTTCTTCCCTACCCCCCCCCCCTCTCTCTCTCTCTCTCTCTCTCTCCTCTGTTTGGTCTCTGTCTCTTTCTCTCTTAGTCTGCGAAATAGAAGATAAAATTCATTTTGTTTTTAAATGTCTATCTCTGAAGAAGTAAGTAAATGTATTCTTGCATGCTTTTGTATTGTCAAAGGTACAACTCGGTGAAAGACCAATAGCAGTCATGTTCCAATCTCAGTAGTTATCGTGCGAGTTGTGTCAGCGACATAAGTTCTGCACAAAGACAAGGATGCTTCTGAAGAGAAACACAGATAATGGCTTTTCAGTGTAGAACTAATTCTCAGGATTTGATTGATGAGGTTTTGGATTTGATTCCAATCAGGTCCAGTGGTTTGTGTCTTTGGTAAAGATACTTAATTTCCTATTTCCTCACTCCACCCAGGTAAAGGAATGGGTACCTAACTTCCGTTGGGGGAGGGAGGGGGGGGGCAGCAGAAGAAGAGGGTTGGACTCCGCCTTCCATCGCCTTGTTCAAACACGGTGAAAAAACATTCACTGCGCCCTTATGGCCAGAGAAAGGCTATGGGAACTTTTAACAAATTTTTCAGCAGTTGACCTGTTCTTTCCCCAAATGGTTTTAATTAAATACGAAAGCTAGGTGACTGCAGCGGAAAAGATAAGGAAAAGAAACACAAAGTTTACTGTACTGTTAAACAAGTATATGACAAACATAAATTACAAGACAGACGAGTTTCAACCTATTGGTCTTCTTCAGGCATGACAAACAAACATAGAATACAAAAAGAACGAAACAGCCCTTTGTTTTTGGGTTTTGAATGCAGGAGCCCTTGCTGAAAAGAAAAGGGGGGTGTACTCCTGTGCACTGACTTGGGGTGGGGTGAGGGGAGGGGGGACTGTGTGGTAAAAGGGGTCAGGGGAACAGAGTGAATGATAATGACTAATAATAATAATGACAACAATGATGATTGTAGCTTTAAAAAAAAAATAAATAGATAAATAATTTGTATATGTGATAAAATAAATGGGATATCAATAAAAATAGAAAGAATAATAGTAATGATAATAATAATGATGATGCTAATAAAAAGATGACTAGAACAACAACAGTGACAATAAAACCACTAAGATGAAAATTACAAATAGAATGAATAATAAAAAATGAAATGAGTTTAACAGGACTGGGAAGAAACAAAAAAATGTGCGTAGGTGGAATGAAGATTTAAGTATGAAGGTGTCTGTGGGCGGGCACTTAACAGGGGAGGTGTGTAGGGGTTTATTGCTGTATGTTGATCCTGAATGGCAGAGGGTCCCCAGTCTGGCAATGAGAGGATTCTTGCAGGGTGCACTCAAAGTTGTCACTTTTGGATTGCCAGAGCGCCATGAGTTTGACATGGTTGATGTTGTGGTTGCGAAGTGTTAAATGCAGAGTGACTGGCTTTGGTGGTTGTGACAGATGTCTGCCACATGTTTTGAGATGGTGTGTCGGAGTGCGGGATGTCACCAACATAGATCTTGTTGCATAAATCAATGGCACAGGATAGCGTACACAATGTTGCAGCTCTGGCAGGAGAAAGTGTGATAGATTTTGATCGAGCCTTTGGGCCCAGTAGCACTTTGTTTGGCATGGTAAAAGGGCACGTTTTGCAGTGTGGTTTAACGCAAGGGAAGGTACCGGGTGGTGAGGGTGTAAGTGGTTTTTAATTTGGAGCGCACAAGGTCTTTCAAGTTTTTATTATGCCTGAATGTAATCATAGATTGGGTTTCAAACGTAGGCTTGTGGTTATTTATAATGTGCCAGTTTGACTTTAGGATTTTGCAGATGGGAAGTGTGTGGAGGTGGCAAAGGTGGCAGGCAGTGGGTCTGTCTGTCTGTTTAGGAGTTGGGCCTTTCACAGCAGATGTCCTGGACACTGCCATAGTGCGACGGAGGCGTCATCAATGACATGTTGGGGTAAAAGTCTGTCATTTTATTTGCCTGTTGTGCGAAATCTTCTTCATGGGTCAGAGTCTGCGGAGGTGGAGGAAATCAGAATATGGAATGCTGTTTGTTGGATGGGTGGTGGGAAGATGTCTATTCCAAATATGAATGCCAGTCAGTCGGTTTGTCTAAGACTAATGTGTGTAGTAATCCATCTTTGAGGAAGATGGAGATGTTGAGTAATTTAGTTGACTAATTGTGAAATTTTGTAAGTGAAGTTGATGGAAGGGTGAAGATACTGGACAAAGTGGATGAAATGGAGCAGGTCATGTTCTGGCATGAATGGTTTTAAGTTAGTTTGTCAGTGGACATATGGCATTGCCTTGGGACATAATAACTTCAGAAAAGTTTGACCATGGTTTATGAAATTTGTGTTTGGGTATGTGGACTGACAAGGGCACAGTCATTTGCAGATCACGTTCAGTCAAGGCATTTCTAGACCAGAGAGAATTCATGATCCAAGGTCAAATGTATTTATAGGACACACACACCCTCAAATGAGAATGTTTAAGCTAATATTATGTTTGGTACACAGATGGATGTGATAAATGCACGTCATGTTTTAACATGGGCTATGTAGATCATTGTTAATGTTATAACAATGGCATATGTGCAGAATGGTGATGATTTAGCATTTATGCTGTAATATTGATTTTGGTACCATATTGTGCTGCTATGTGTTATGAATCTGTCCAACCCACTTTTTGGGTTTCTTCAACGTCTTTCGAGTTAATGATATTGAATCTGTGTTTCAGTTAGAATATTTGATAACCCATATCTTTTCCCATTGCCTATGTTTTAGTAAATAAAGGTATGTTATGAAAAATATAAGGGAAAAAAACGTTGGTTGAAAGTTGGTGGGTTATGCAAGTCCACTGTATATCAACTGGTAATCTTGTGTATTGGCACCTTTTACACTGAATGATCTCATGACAAGATACCTTCATTAAGCTTTCCTCTTTAATGTGGTGAACAAAAGAAAATCAGGGATATCAGATTATTGTAGATAGAAAAAACAGTGGCATGTCTGTGACGTAAACATCAAGTTTTAGTCGAAGAATAATTATTATTTTGACATCAAGATGTACAATTCAGGAATAAAAATGACAACTTGGCTGTGTGTATCACTGAGTCAATAATTTGTGTTATTTGCTGTTTTAAACTGGGAGAAATATGTGCATATGCTTTCCCATTTTTGTAATTTTTGCTATAACTTGCCAGGACGTTTCGTTTTTTTTTTCAGCTGTGAAGAACCCTGCCACAGGTGCCAATGGTTCAAATGGCAATCTTCCAGGGAAACAAAAAAGAAGCTACCGGAGCAATTGCAGAAGCGGCCATGCATGGAAAAACAGGTAAGCGGACAACGCAAAAGTTTCCTTGTCCCATAGGAGGGTTGTGTCGGGGAAAGTAGTTTATTTGAAAAGCATTTTTTCTCAAATACTTAACTCGTTCCGAGCATGAGCTTTTTGCACTGCTCAAAGTCCAAGCAGTCAAAAGGATTTTGAAGGGTTGGAAAGTGTCCAGAAGATGGCTGTGGTTGGGAAGGTGATAGGCTTTTGACACAGCCATTTGTCATTCAAAGAGTCTTGGATTGAAAAAAGTCGCGCTAAAATGGTGTCTAAAGAGGTAAAGGAAAAGCTGGGTGATTCATGCCCATGTTCCAATAGCGCTCTTCTGCAACAACCTTTGTCAATAGTGAATCATGGTTTAAATCATTTCATGATTGTTTCTCTTATATTGAAGGGAAGGTAATTGTATCCCAGATTTTTTGGAAGAGCCAAAGAAAACTGAGAAAACTGGGGCAAAATTCGATAGGTTGCGCAATTGGTCAAAACTATCTGGTTCTTGCATTTGGAAGCTTGATTTCCATGTTTCTCATCTGGGTGAAACTGATCAACATTGGTAGAAATTCCCATCGCTCATCAAAAAATGGCTGATGGAAGTTCATGGAGCTCTGTTCGAAACTTGACTTGCACTGCTTCAGCCATTTTTTGGATTTTTTGGGGTGCATGTTTTACAGACTGCTTTTGGATGTTGCAACTGTGAACTCTAGCAGAGTCAGCTGAAAAGGATGCCTTTCACACTGTAACCAAACTGGCTCTGAAGAACGCAACAAAGGCGTAAGATTACAGACAGACACAGACTTGTGTATTGGAATGATGTGTGCAATTACTTTGTAATTGTGCAATGGCATCGACTGCATGGAAAAGTTTAAAATACACAGAGGATCTTGAGGACAGGAAAGATGCCGCGTGAAAGTTTTGGCATCTTTTGATGCTACGATTGTCCTGCAAAATGGCAAAAAGGACTGGAATTTTTGCAGATCTGACGGTAAAACATTTCATGGAGGCTGAAAGGAAATGGATGGTTTGTTTGTCCTGAGTGTTGAAGGAAAATACTTTCAGGAGTTTCTGAGGAGCTGGCATCGTCCTGTCCAAGTCTGGAGCATGCTCTCGTGGCGGTGTACATTGTAAATTTGCAGGCCTCTTTTCCACCAAAAATGAGCAGTTGTTTTGTGTGCATCAGGTGAACGCAGCACTGTAAGTGACATACATTTCTCTTATCAAAAGTGGTTGGAAGAGTTGGGACAGCACTCACGGTAATGATGTGGGTCACATCACATGGCCTCAATGATCGCAAAACCCTGGTGAGCCAAGTCCAGGTAAGGAAGGTGTAGTCTGGGTCTGTTCTAGAAGATTAGGGCTACGCCATATGGACCTTTTCTTTGGCAAGCTGACCGCCACTACGACACTGATACTTGGGATGAAAATCACAGCCAAATTCCGTCAGATTATCCAGAGGTTCATCCTGTGATGACTCGGAAGAGTCGGAAAAGTGCTGAATCTGGACTGTTGATTCGATGAGCTGATTCATCCATCCCAGTCATTCGTTCAACCACAGGTGCCTGAAGGTGTCAAACGCAACAGACAGCCCGTTCATTTCGTTGTTGGACGAGAATGCGTTTTCTCGGACAGGATTCAGCAAGACTCAAACGTTGCTGTGCTGGCCTGATTGAACAGGAAAGAAGGAAACATGTGCACTGTCACTAAGGATATGATCCTATAGAACTGTCCAATCAGCTGGTCCGGCATTGTGGACCTTCTGTTAACTATACGAAAATGCAGATCTGCCACCAAAATTCGCACTGAGTTAAGAAAAAAGTGTAACGATTTGTGTCACCGATTGAAGAAAGCTGTCCCTAATTGTACTCCAAATAAGATCTTTTCCAGTCACTTCATGTATAAAAGGGTGGAAAGATTTTTTTCAGTACACCATAGGGCTGATTGTAAAAAGCTTGGATTAGAGCAAGTGCAGCTTGTGTGTTCATCAGTGGGCAGCACTGCACAGCTTGGGAATACAGTCTTCACCAACTGCCAGAAGGAGCGCCAGGAAGGCTTTAGCGGTTGTGGGTAGAGCCAGTTCAGAAACATTTAGTTGGAAGTCTGGCCGGCTCTCGTTCATTGAAGGCACTATTGGTTGTTGATGGCCTGTTGAGCAGATGAGTGCAGGGCTGCTGGCGGAGGAAGTTCCCAGCTCCGTGGACATGGGAAATCCTGAGCTTCTGCTAACTGTCAGGGTGCTGAGAGAGACTGTGATGGTATGCTGAGGGTCGTGCAAAGCATTGTGGCAGGCCATGGGTTGGTTTGTGCGTCCCGGATGGCTGGAGGTGATTGGTCCAGTTCCCCCAAATGCAGCATCTTTTTCCACCCTGGGTTGACGTACACATCTAGGATGGCAGAAGGTGTAGGAAGCGTATGGCACACTTTTGGCCAATATATCGGGGGGGGGCTGGTTCCAGGGTAGCTTCCAGGTGTGCCCGGCTGGGGAGCAAACGTCGGGTTCATTGGGAGTGGCGTTTGTGACCTTATGAAGTGGCTGAAGTAGTGGAGCCTTTCAGATGTGTCAAAAGCGCTCACTGATTCGAACGGATGTGGCCACTGTTGCCTTCCCCGGTGTCCCCATCTGCTGATCCTCAACAGGTGAACTTGTGGAGCCATATGGACGAGGTCGCGAGGGGCAATAATCAGTTTCCTTGGGTTCTGTTTGGCTTGCAGTGCTTTCCGCGTCTCGGCTGGCTAAACAGGAAGCACTTCAGAGGACCTGCAAATCCCAAAACTAATCAGACATGGGCTAGTGAGGTGGAAGAGCTCCCTCCTCACTGCAACCCCTTGGGCGAAAAGCTATCATCATAAAGTCGGGGGGAGTGTAGGACGCACGGTTTCTGTGCACATAGGCGAGCTCAGACGGAAAGTGCACCTCGGTGAGAAGTGTTCCCGTCTGTCAGTAAAACAACAGAGGAACTCCGGGCAGTGGACGGCTAGGCCGTGAGATGAGGGACTAGCTAACTCGTACTTGTTAAATAGGGAGGTTTGACATAGGGCCGCCAGTTCACAGGAGGACAGTTTTGCCCTAGCACTGCGACAGAACAGACGTAGAGCTTAAACTACGGGCAGGCGGCTTCTTTGACAGTTACCACTGATGGTCATGACAGAAAGACTGGACTGTGTGTGACCAGACCTTACTTGGTAGTTCATGACTTGAAGTGTAAATTTCCCTACTGACGAAAACACCAAGCCAGAGTCTGGACGACCGTTAAAGGTAGAGTGTATAGTGTGTGAGTGCAAAAGTGCTAGGCTAGATAAACAAACTTCTTGTGAGTGTGGGAAAACACTCAGTCGTTAAGCGCACTAGAAACATACATGCCTGATCCCTTCGGCCCAAGGATGCGTAGCAACAGAAGCAGCTGGCACCTAAACATGTGTACCGCAGTGTACTGATAGAAGGTTTTTTCGCTCTGTATGTGAGGAAGTTAAATGACGGTTGAATTTATGTTTAAGTGGGATGATCAGATACTGTATGGTGATATCTACTTGCCTAAAGTGTCTCGGTTTTTGTTTTCAGCATCATCCAGGAAACAAAAAGAAGCTACCGGAGCAATTGCAGAAAGCGGCCATGCAAGGAAAACAGTAAGCGACAACGCAAAAAGTTTCCATGTCCCATAGAGGGTTGTGTCGGGGAAGTAGTTTATTTGAAAAGGCATTTTTCTCAAATACATAACTCAGTTCCAGAGCATGAGCTTTTTGCACTGCTCAAAAGACACAAGCAGTCAAAAAGGATTTTGAAGTGTTGGAAGTGTCCAGAAGATGGCTGTGGTTGGGAAGGTGATAGGCTTGACAAGCATTTGTCATCAAAGAGTCATGGATTTGAAAAAAGTCGCGCTAAAATGGTGACTAAAGAGGTAAAGGAAAAGCTGGGTGATTCATGCCATGTTCCAAAGCGCTCTTCTGCAACAACCTTTGTCAATAGTGAATCATTGGTTAAATCATTTCATGATTGGTTCTCTTCTATTGAAGGGGGTAATTTTATCCCAGATTTTTTGGAAGAGCACAAGAAAACTGAGAAACTGGGGCAAAATCGAAAGGTTGCGCAAATGGTCAAAACTATTCTGGTTCTTGCATTTGGAAAAGATGATTTCCATGTTTCTCATCTGGGTGAACTGATCAACATTGGTAGAAATTCTCCATCGCTCATTTCCAAACTGGCTGAAGGACGTTCATGGAGCACTGTTCGAAACTACTTGCACTGCTACAGCCATTTTTTGGATTTTTTGGTGCATGTTTTACAGCTGCTTTGGATGTTGCAACTGTGAACTCTCTCAGAGTCAGCCTGAAAGGATGCCTTCACACTGTAACCAAACTGGCTCAGGAAGAACTGCAAAAGCGAAAGATTACAGACAGACACAGACTTGTGAATTGGACTGATGTGTGCAATTACATTGATTGTGCAATGGCCATCGACAGCATGGAAAAGTTTAAATACACAGAGGATCTTGAGGACAGGAAAGATGCCGCGTTGAAAGTTGGCACTCATTTGCTGCTACAGATTGTCCTGCAAAATGGCAAAAGGACTGGAATTTTTGCAGATCTGACGGTAAAACATTTCATGGAGGCTGAAAAGGAAATGGATGGGTTTGTTGTCCTGATTGATGAAGGAAAAACTTTCAGGGTTTCAGGAGGAGCTGGCATCTTCCTGTCCAAGTCTGAGCATGCTCTCTTGGCGGAGTACATTGAAATTTGCAGGCCTCTTTTCCAACCAAAAACTGAGCAGTTGTTTTGTCGTTCATCAGGTGAACGCAGCACTGTAAGAGACATACATACTCTTATCAAAAGTGGTTGGAAAGAGTTTGGACAGCAACTCGGTAAAGATGTGGGTCACATCACCTGCTCACTGATCCGCAAAACCCTGGTGAGCAAGTCCAGGAAAGAAGGTGTAGACAGGTCAGTTCAAGAAGATATGGCACGCCATATGGACCATTCAATTGGCACTGCTGACCGCCACTACGACACGAATACTGGGATGAAAATCACAGCAAAATTCCGTCAGATTATCCAGAGGTTTCATCACTGTGATGACTCGGAAGAGTCGGAAAGTGCAGAATCTGACTGTGATTCAGATGAGCTGATTCATCCATCCCAGTCATTCGTTCAACCACAGGTGCCTGAAGAATGTCAAACGCAAACAGACAGCCGTTCATTTCGTTTTGGACGAGAATGCGTTTTCTCGGACACGGATTCAGCAAGACTCAAACGTTGCTGTGCTGGCTTGATTGAACAAGGAAAGAGAAAAATGTGCACTGTCACTAAGGATATGATCCTAAAGACAGTCCAATCAGCTGGTCCGGCATTTGTTGACCTTCTGTTCAACTATACAGAAATGCAGATCTGCACCAAAATTCGCACTGAGATAAGAAAAAAGTGAACGATTGTGTCACCGATTTGAAGAAAGCTGTCCCTAATTGTACTCCACATAAGCACTTTCCAGTCACTTCATGAATAAAAGGGGGAAAGATTTTTTCAGTACACCATAGGGCTGAATGTAACAGCCTCTGGATTGAGCAGTGCAGCTTGTGTGTTCATCAGTGGGCAGCACTGCACCAGCTTGGGTAATACAGTCTTCACCAACTGCCAGAAGGAGGCCATGAAGGCTTTTAGCCGGTTGTGGGAGAGCCAGTTCCAGAAACATTTAGTCTGAAGTCTGTGCCGGCTCTCGTTCATTGGAAGGCACTATTGGTGTTGATGGCCTGTATGAGCCCAGAGAGGCAGAGCTGCTGGCGGAGGAAGTTCCCAGCACCAGTGGACATGGAATCCCCTGAGCCTTCTGCTAACTGTCAGGGTGCCTGAGAGAGACTGTGATGGTATGCTGAGGGTCGTGCAAAGCATTGTGGCAGGCCATGGGTTGGTTTGTCGCGTCACCGGATGGCTGGAGGTGATTGGTCCAGTTCCCCCAAATGCAGCATCTTCTTTCCACCCTGGGTGACGTACACATCTAGGATGGGCAGAAGGAAGCGATGGCCACTTTTGGCCAGTATATCGGGGGGGGGCTGGTTCAGGGTAGCTTCCAGGTGTGCCCGGCTGGGGCGCAACCGTCCTGGTTCATTGGGAGTTGGCGTCTGCTGACCTTCTGAAGTGGCTGAAGTAGTGGAGCCTTTCCAGATGAGTCAAAGACGCTCACTGATCGACCGGATGTGGCCACTGTGCCTTCCCCCGGTGTCCCCATCTGCTGACCCTCCAACAGGCTGAACTTGTGGAGCCATACTGGACGAGGTCGCAGAGGGGCAATGAATCAGTTTCCATGGGTCTGTTGGCTTGCAGTGCTTTCCGCGTCTCCGGCTGCTAAACAGGAAGCACTCTCAGAGGACCTGCAAATCAAAACTAATCAGACATGGGCTCAAGTGAGGTGAAGAGCTCCCCTCCTCACTGCAACCCCTGGGCGAAAAGCTATCATCATAAAGTCGGGGGGAGTGTAGTGACGCACGGTTTCTGTGCACATAGGCGAGCTCAGCGGAAGTGCACCTCGCGTGAGAAGTGTTCACCGACAGTCAAGTAAACAAGCAGAGGAACTCCGGCAGTGCGACGCTAGGCCTTGAAGAGAGCGGACTAGCTAACTTACTTGTTAACTAGGGAGTTTGACACTAGGGCCTCCAGTTCACAGGAGACAGTTTTGCCCTAGCACTGCGACAGAACAGCCGTAGACGCTTAACAACGGCTAGGACGGCTTTGACAGTACCACTGCTGGTCACTGACAGAAAGACAGTGACTGTGTGTGACAGACCTTACTTGGTAGTTCATGACTGAAGGGCTTGGGAAAGAATCCTGACGAAACACCCAAGCCAGAGTCTGGACTGACCAGTTAAGGTAGAGTGTATGTGTGTGAGTGCAAAAGTGCTAGGTATATAAACAAACTTCTTTTGAGTGTAGGGAAAACACTTCAGTCTGTAAGCTGGCACTAGAAACATACATGCATGATCCCTTCGGCCCAAGGATGCGTAGCAACAGAACAGCTGGCACCTAAACATGTGGTACAGCAGTGGTACTGATAGAATGTTTTTTCGCTGTATGTGAGGAAGGTAACATGCCGGTTGAATTTACTGTTTAAGCAGGGATGATCAGATACTGGTATGGTAGAAATCACCTAGCTCTAAAGTGTCTGGGATTTTGTTTTCAGCATCATTGATGTGGCTGGTTAGCTGCTTGATTGCACTCTGAGCATGTGCCACTCGCTGAATATAGGCAACAGTGACAAGGAAAGATGAAAAACCATGTGGCGAGTAAAATGGTCTGCATCATACAGAAATCAGTTCAACTGAGAGAGCAGAAAGATGAGACAATATCAGTATATGCACACCAGAGTTTACTGACTATTACATGCTCACTTCGATGTCACTATCAGTGCGGAATGTTTTAATGCCTGTTGATTGGATGATTTGTGATGAAGATTCACATTTTGCAGATGCATGCAGTGCTCAATTTTTTACATCTTTTGGTTTAATATTTGTTTCCTTGTTCCCATAAGACAAAAAGTAAGGTCATTGTATGAATGTTTCATGTTGTTTTCTCCAAAATGTGTTTTTTGGTCTGTAACTTCTCTCTTGTGCATTATGTATATCTGTATTGCTGTCGGCTTAGTGTGCCACTGCCAGTCCTATTATTACCTGAATAGTTTTCAGGGAAATTATAATCATCCCGCAACTGATTTAAAAAATACTATGCTTAGTAAACAGGGATAATGCTTGTGGTTCTTTACAACTTTATGAAGACATGCTTAGACTTGATTTTTTTAAGCCTTCCTTTTATCAGCTGTATTTTACTCCATGGTGAAAGTACTTTATATTGATTACCAATATGTAGTGAAATTTCTGTTACTGTTTTTAGAAATTAGTATCTTTGCAACTTTGTATGATTTTGCAGTGTCATAATTCATAATGGTGTTAAATGTAGAGGTGATTATACCAACCTTTTTTTTTTGGAACCACCTAGATTTGATTTGTGTATCTGTGGTGTGTTATTTTAAAGCTGTCACACAGTACTATGTTGCTGTTTGTTGATGTGATTTTTAACACACATTTTTTAATGAAAGAAGAGCATTGTTAAGCCAATATCATGGAAGGTTATTTGATAGTATTTAGTTGTTTTTAATGCCTGTTGATTGGATGTATTGTGATGAAGGTTCACATTTTGCAGATGCATGGCAGTGCTCAATTTTTTACATCTTTTGGTTTAATATTTGTTTCCTTTTCCCATAAGACAAAAAGTAAGGTCATTGTATGAATGTTTCATGTTGTTTTCTCCAAAATGTGTTTTTTGGTCTGTAACTTCTCTCTTGTGCATTATGTATATCTGTATTGCTGTCGCTTAGTGTGCCACTGCCAGTCCTATTATTACCTGAATAGTTTTCAGGGAAATTATAATCATCCCGCAACTGATTTAAAAAATACTATGCTTAGTAGACAGGGATAATGCTTGTGGTTCTTTACAACTTTATGAAGACATGCTTAAGCTGATTTTTTAAGCCTTCCTTTTATCAGCTGTATTTTACCTCATGGTGAAAATACTTTATATTGATTACCAGTATGTAGTGAAATTTCTGTTACAGTGTAACTGTTTTTAGAAATTAGTATCTATGTAACTTTGTATGATTTTGCAGAGTCATAATTCATAATGGTGTTAAATGTAGAGGTGATTATACCAGCCTTTTTTTTTGGAACCACCTAGATTTGATTTGTGTATCTGTGGTACCTCATGGTGAAAATACTTTATATTGATTACCAATATGTAGTGAAATTTCTGTTACAGTGTTACTGTTTTACGAAATTAGCATCTATGTAACTTTGTATGATTTTGCAGTGTCATAATTCATAATGGTGTTAATGTAGAGGTGATTATACCAGCCTTTTTTTGGAACCACCTAGATTTGATTTGTGTATCTGTGGTGTGTTATTTTAAAGCTGTCACACAGTACTATATGTTGCTGTTTGTTGATGTGATTTTTAACACACATTTTTAAATGAAAGAAGAGCATTGTTAAGCCAATATCATGGAAGGTTATTTGATAGTATTTAGTTGTTTTTAATGCCTGTTGATTATATGATTTGTGATGAAGGTTCACATTTTGCAGATGCATAGCAGTGCTCAATTGTTTACATCTTTTGGTTTAATATTTGTTTCCTTGTTCCATGAGACAAAAAGTGCAGAGTCATAATTCATAATGGTGTTAAATGTAGAGGTGATTATACCAGCCTTTTTTTTAACCACCTAGATTTGATTTGTGTATCTGTGGTGTGTTATCTTAAAGCTGTCACACAGTACTATGTTGCTGTTTGTTGATGTGATTTTTAACAGGCATTTTTTAATGAAAGAAGAGCATTGTTAAGCCAATATCATGGAAGGTTATTTGATAGTATTTAGTTGTTTTTGCTGTTAAACAGACAGGGTCACCTTGAGAAGTCAATAGGTAGTTGGTTGATGCAAAGCTTCTGCAATTCATTTTCTGTGTGTTCAGTTTGAAAAAATAAAAATAAAGATCAAAGAAGCCAGTAAAAATAACATTTAAGAAAAATTCCATCTCTTACTGTGCATCAAAATTTGATGAGCTGCTTTAATGCTTCATACCTATGGCAGTTAATGAAAGCCAGATTTTTGTTATTTTCAGGCTATTACGTTATGACATTTGTACACACCATGGACTTGCTGTTCATTCTGCTGGGTAAATTAACTTAAGTTGTATGGCCTTTCTTATGTTTTTTTTTCTTTGATTCATGTATGATGCAAATGCATCTCCTTGCCCCCCACCCCTGTTTCTTTCTTTTTTTAATCATTTTTTTGTGTTTCTGGCACTTTGACATATAGAATTAAAAGCTTCCAAATATTTCAATAAATGCATTTGGTGACAGAGTGCTTTCAATGTTTTGATTGATGTGTATGGTGAATGAGTATGTAGAAATGATGCAAGAACAGGGTCATGGTGACAGTTTCATACACACTACAAAACTGATTCTGTCTTTCTTCTTATTTACATGTTTGTTTTGTAGATCTCATTACATCCATTCACGTAAGGTAAAGGGCACCATAGCTGAAAAGGCCTCTGGGGGCAGTGATCTGTTAGAAATTCACAGCACCTTGGGCACAGCATGATGGAAGGCAACACCCATCCCTCTTCTGCTGCTGCCATTTATCTCCCCTGAATGAATTGGGTACCCAATTACTGCTGAGTAAACAGAGAGGGTTTTTTTGTTGTAAAATTCCAAACTCCATACGGGATTTATACCTCCGACCCTTGGCTCCACAGCTGAGTGTACTAACCACTAGACCACGAACACCTCCATCCATTCTTGTACCTTGCTGCAGACCACTGAATTCATAATGCATTGATGAATAAATGATTACAATATTCCAAAACATGTGAGGTGATGCATTCAAATATTCTTTATTGACATTTGCTCTTGACCCGAAGTTTAATGCTCCAGAATGTTGAACATACTAATAAAGAAGTTGCCATTTTGAAAAAAAGTAATATGACATTCAACCAATCAATCAATTAGTCATGTGGCTTATAGCCCAACCGACTGCTGTGGGCTATATGGGGGCTGTCGCTTCGTAAGTTGATTTCTATCACAGTCTTTAGGGAGAAGAGAGGAGGGGACTATACACACATGCATTCGCATACACAGTAAAAGTGTTCACTTTACCTGCTAAAATCATTTAGATACATTTCTCTGTCAGAGTCTTAGAGCACATAGAAAATATTGATTTCTCTCAGGAACTGAAAAATCACGTCCAGTGGGAAGTCTCGGAACAGGATTTTCATTGACTCTGCTGTAAAATGTTTATGTCTGATATCATGCAAGTCCCAACAGTCCACAAGAATATGCTTGATATTGAGTGGTGTGTCACACGGAATGCACCACAGAGCATCGTCTTTAAAAGATACGAGTGGGTGTAAAAAGAAGAGCCCGCCCCCAGACACAGTCGAAGCCCTTGATGTATAGGATCCAGAGGTTTACGGTAGGAGGGTCTTGCAGAACCATAAACTACACAACTTCAGTCCAATTGGGAGCGGATCAGCGCCCAGTAAAGATGAAGAAGAGTTTACTTATTGGCACCCCAATCCGTGTGTGCCATGACTCGGTGGATGTTCAATGTTTTCTGACAGGAAGTTTTGAGGTATTGGGTGACATTCGAAGCTGAGTTTTTGATAAAAAAATAACTCCTAAAAATTTGGCATCTTTCAAACAACTTGACACACTGTCACGTCAGGTCTAAAGGTTTCTCCCCAAAGGCTGTCTCCCGCACCTGCAGACGTGCTCAACAACAGACCACGGACAATTTCACATTCACACTTCTTTTATTTCGTTTAACAGATGAATAATGAATGTAGATGGCGGGACGACCTAACTACCTCTAACAAATGGAAAAAAAATTTCCCAACTACACCCCCCCCCCCCCCTCACCTCTCCCAACCTAACTCCCACTAAGTCCGGGACGCAAGGGATATGGGGGAGGGGCTAGAAACGAGGAACTAAAACATGGATGAGGAGAGAGCAAACGAAAGGATAGACGAGTCAAAGACAGAAGTAGAAACGAGAGTACACTGATCAATCACACCCCTCTGCCACGCACACACAACACTTATCTCTCCTCAGACCAAAACGTCATGGCACAGTTTCTTGGACGGTTCAGGGTCTTCGTGTCCCGTCGCCACGACTGTCGCACGGAGGGTGTCCCCGTTGTCTCTGGCTGTGGGTCACAGCACTGGAGAACCGAGCTGAGCAGGGAGGCTGATTATGTAGTCCCCGACATGCTGAGGGAGAAGAGTGGGGCTGAAAGGCCGTGTCGCACTCGGCTCACACACAGGTGCTCACAGAACCACACACGGAGACGACAGTCAGAGCCTCCTCTCCTTCGGCACTCCAAAGGATCGGAATCTCAATGCCGGAGGGAGAGTCAGAAGAGTGAAAAAAAGAAGTAAAGAACAGAGCATCGATAAGATGGCTACACACAAAGGCTCACATATACACTACCTCCCTCCGCCCCAGAAGAAACGCGGGGTGGGGGAGGGGGGTGGGCGCAATCCCTGCTGACGGTGCCGCACACCTAAGTGCTCTGACTGCTCTCCCCTCTCCTTTTTTAAAGAATGTCTCTTTTCTCTTTTTCTTCTCTGCGGTCTCCCTACAGAGAGTAATCCCACATTTACATGTGGTCATTCCCCAGCAGTATCAACATTATAAATAATTAATTTCCAAGTTGAAAATCCATATGACCAAAAAGTGAGGCCTGAAACAAATTTAACATAACAAAACATTTTAACATAAAATATAGCTGTTTGCGGGCCGCTCACTATACTTTTCTTTCTATGAACATCAGCCATCATCCTTTTGATGGTTCTGATGTGCATAAAACTGGGGGTTTCCACAATCTGGGTTGTTGGTATGCAAAACTGGCGGGGGGGGGGGGGGGGGGGGCTGTGGGGGTGGGTGGATGGTGGTGGTAATGATGGGGGGAGGGGGGAAAGGGGGCGCTCGCTGGTCAGATTCGGGACTCGAGGCACTCTACCAAGGCTGAGGAGATAACCTCGGGAGACAGGCTGTTCAAGTCCCTGACAGTTCTCGGGAAGAAAGAATACTTCCTGTAGTTTGTTTTAAAGAAGGAAGGAGACCTGTACGTCTCCCCATGTGACTGTCTTGTAGACCTTGCTGGGGTGTTAGGTGTGGGCCTGAAAGGGTTGTTGATGCTGACCTGTTCTCGGTGGTATTTGTAGAAGGTGGTCAGCCTTGCTGCGCTTCTTCTGTCTGCTAAAGTGGACCACTGTAGGTGTGTCAGCATGGAGTCGACACTTGAGGTGTGACGGTGGCGGTTCACAACTCATCGAGCTGCACGACGTTGGACTTTTTCTAGGTTGTTAATGTTTTTGGCAGTGTAGGGGTCCCAGACAGGCGAGGCGTATTCAAGAGTGGGGCGAACTAGGGCTTTGTAGGCAGTTTCCTTGATGTTGATGGAGCCCACTGTCAGGTTTCGCCTGAGAAAGCCTAAGGTCTTGTTTGTCCTGTTGGTTATGTTGGAAATGTAGGTGTCCCAACTGAGGTCTTGGGAGATGGTGACCCCAGGTACTTCGTCTCTTCTACTCTTTTGAGGTTTTGGCCATGAAGATGGTACGTGCCAGTTAGTGTGTCTCTCTTTCTGAATACTAGTTCCTACCTCATCAGCTCGTGTGTTCAGGACGACCGGCAGGATCAGCAGCGCTCCCACACCGAAAGGGAGCTGCCCAAAACGGGTAACAGCCTACCCGTCAGTTATTAACGAAAAGTGTGCTGGTGGCCCGGGCAATGAAGTTCTCTGCACGACCAGCGAAGGTGAGTGGAGTCGGGTCACGGCTCCCGGACAGCTGCTCTTGGTTCTGCGTCTCCGCCCTTGTGTCTCCCAGAGCGATTCTTTTTTTTTTTTTTTTTTTTTTTTTTGCTGTCCCAACCTCTGCGCCACCTCAGAGGCAGTGTACCCACGCCGCTCATTCCGACACCCCGTCCACAGCCACAGCCCGGTCGGCCCCGCCGCAGCCCCGGCACCAGCAATCCACAGGGAGCAGTCAATGTCAAGTCGTTAAGAGGCAACCCACCGGAGGAGACACTGCACTGCTGCCGAGTCACTTCGGTGGTGTTCAGTGGCGCCTGTTCTGATCTAACATACGCAGGACACCACCTACTAAGCCCCCTACTGACGACAATAATTGCTTAGTCGCGGAGCCGGCGTGAGTGAGCTCTCCCTCCGGAGGGCGCCATCACGTCCGTCCACCGACAGACCCCATGGACTCGCCGATACCGATGACCCCGACGGAACCAAACCAAAGCCACAGACGTGGAGAGGAAATCGAAATTGAGGTCACCATGAGAGCAGGGCATGAAGGGCCACAGAATTTGAGACATTTTTTTTTAATGCTGATCAATGAGAATGAGGATGATTAAGATGATGCTACGGATTTCCATTTCGGTCTGAGACTACATGACAGGGCTGTACTCTACGCTTCCTTTCATAATATATCCCGGCGTCAACCAGGCCCGAGAGATACAGGCACCTGCAGTGTTGGTCAGGAAATTTGAGCAACACTCTCAGAAACGCATCCATTAAGTGGATGAAACTCGACTGTGTGGTCCCAGTCTTCCCAACTGAGTCCGCAGCAAACTCAACTCTGGGTAGGAGCCGGTCGGGGCAGAAAAACCCACATGACTTCTGATGGGATTCGAACCCACGACCTCCCAGCCGGGAGTCCGCGACGCTAACCACTTCGCCACGGCGGCTGGTCCCAGAGCGATTCTTCTTTAGGCCCTCCCTCCTTGCCTTCCACCCCTCGAATATCGGCACGGCCCAACCGATGGTCGATTTCATTTCGCTAGTTGGAAGGCCCCAACTGGCCGACCGCGAGAGCTCATGCGGGCTGGGTGCCAGCCCCACTTGGAGGGCGAGACCGAATGGCACGAATACACGTGCTTACCGTGAGACGTAAAACGTACTCACCCAAACGAGTCGTACCCGCATAAGATAGGGAGGGGAAAGATGAATAAAATAACAAATAGTCTGGCCATACAAGTGTTCTTTTCTTATGTAGTTGGTAAGGAGAGAGGAAAAAAGAGAAAAAAAAATAGTCACAGTCGAACCTGACACGTGACACACACATTCACCAAAAATACGCCGACATTGCTGCCATTCATCAAGACAGTAAGTTCGTCATTGCAGTATTCATGAGTTAGGTCATTCCAAGGAAACAATTCCACATTTTAAGTAACCATCCACATGAACCCTTAAGTTACATTCCACACTTGGTAACTATCCACATTTAAGTAACCAATCCACAATCTGGGTGAAGAAACCATCCACAATTAAAAGACACCATCCTCACCTCTAAGAAACCATCCACATGTGGATGGCGCCCTAAAGGGGGTTTAGGACACCAAACGTGTGGAAAAAAAGGAACACACACACACACACACACACACACACCACGCACCACACACAACCCACACACACACACACACACACACACACACACACACACACACACACACACACACACACACACACACACACACACACACACACACACACACACACACACACACACACACACACACACACCACACACACACACACACACACACACACTTTTACACACAGCCACATACACACACGGACACACACACACACACACACACACACACACACACACACACACACACACACACACACACACACACACACACACACACACACACACACACACACACACACACACACACACACACACACACACACACACACACACACACAACACAGATGTGCGTACACACACACACACACAAAAACACACATGCATGCACACAGGCACACGCACACACACACGCATGCACAGATAATTATTTCTGTCATACCTGACTGAATTTCACAGGCATATGCAACTCTTTCATTGCACACCATTCATTTATGCTGGCTGTGAGTTCAATGTCAGCAGGCCTCTCTGTGTGTCTCTGTCTCTGTGCATGTGTGTGTGTGTGTGTGTGTGTGTGTGTGTGTGTGTGTGTGTGTGTGTGTGTGTGTGTGTGTGTGTGTGTGTGTGTGTTGTGTGGTGTGCGTGCGTGCGTGCGTGCGTGTGCCAACTTTACTCTGGGTAGGAGCCAGTCAGGACAGAAAAATCCCACAAGACTCGGATAGGAATCGAATCCACGACCTCCCAGCCAGTAGTCTGCGGCACTAACTACTTCGCCATGGCGGCTTAAGTACCATTTCACACTTTTTTCCCCATAAATACCAATTATTTAGGTTCCAGGTTTATAAACTCATATAGTTTGAAAGTGACCCATTTGATGTGTTGATGATGACATCCATTGTGTTTCTGTAACCAGCATGAATGACAGCATCTGATTGAGCTCAACACTGATAGTATAAAAGGCTGAATGCTATTTATTTGATTGAACATATCGTACCTTGGCTCCTCTCAAGATAGACGGCAAAAGTGGAGCTATTGGCTACACATCCCAGCATTCTCAGCACTGTTTGATGACGCGGTGAACTGCTAATTTATTGTTAAAAGTAAAGAAAAGATACAGCAATTATTGGGGCATATTTTAAGAACAGAAATAGTGTATCCAAGTAAGCTTATTTAAGACACTAAAACTACAGTTGTTATGCGAGATTCATAATCGGTACCTAAGCCATCATGAGTGTAACTATAGTTACAACAGCAAACTAATGTTAAACAAAAGCATGATTGATAACTTGTCTCCCTTTATACTGGTTAACCAAGTGGATTGTAATATTGTACTGTCTTCAAAAGAATATGCAAAGCTTGCTCTCTCATCATCTAGAATTCAAGAATATATTCAATTTAAAAATCATTGGTGGATGAGGTAATGTGGAGCTATAAAGAACTCAAAGTCTTGCATCCTAACCTCAGGCCTGATTTTGTCTGGTGCCAATACTACGGTCAGACACAGGCTCTATGTGGAGGCCCAGGTTATCATACCCACTCAAGATGCCATGGTTGAAAAGATTTGCTCTTCGGAGCAAACCATTGTGTAGAGCTCCAGTCCCCCTAATCACTTCAGATAGGCTTAAGGAGG
>CM031610.1:14660148-14680034 GCA_018398815.1 Conus ventricosus
TATTGGTTTTCACATCACTGCACTAGCCGCTTATACCTGGTTATTTCCACTTTACGTAAAGAAATATTGGTATGGACATGTACATAACATTATAAACACAGCCAACTTCCCTACGAAGCATTGGCGTGCTTATCCTTTAGAGGCTTTAGCACTTCACACCACAGACTGTGGCATCTCAAACTCTTACAGTTTTAAGACTACCACAGCCCAACTGTGAACTTCTGTTGCATGGACTTGCCCTATTATTTGGCAGTGTCCCACACACATTTAACTAAGGACCTCAAGAACCATGCATCCTCATCAACCCCGAACAGGCTTTACCCATTTCAAGGTTTCCACCAAGTTGAGAGAAGATATAAAAGGAAGGGGTCATCTAGTCTCAGTCTCCTAATCCCACAACTAGGGACTGATCTAGCTCCTTGGAGAAAAGATGGAAAGGAAACACAGCAGGAACAGACATAACAAACCCCACAATAAATTCCAGTGAGCAAACAAGACAAAACCAAAATAAAATATTTTCATTTAACAATATACATACACTTACTCTAAAAAATCTACACACACTTTCTCTCATGCAATACCCCATAATAAAAAAAACAATAAAAGGAAAAAAAAATAAAATAAACTCACACAAAAACAACAACATAACCATTCAAAACCAAACTACAAAAAAGCGCACACACACACACAAAAATAAAACAAACAAAATATCAGGCAAATAATTCTTTTAGATCATCAGTAGACTGATAGTGGAAGGAGGTAATCTGGCCTTTCCACAAGACCTTCAAACAAGTTGCACCCAAACTTCTCTACAATCCAACATAGAATAAGATCCTTTGGTCCATCTCAAAGCATTATCATGACAATCTTTCCAGGGATTATCCTTAGCCTGGCCCGGTTTGACGTCTGTTTCCACCACACATGCCAGAGCCCCAAACCAAAGAAAACTGTGTAGCCTCACCCAAGGCAACACAAACATAAAAAAACCCAGCTTCTTAGTAGGCTCAAATTTATTATGACAAGGACAAATGTACACAACCAAAAAGTAAATAAACAATTTACCACACAAAAAGAAAACATCGCGTCCGGGAGAATTACTAGGCCGGGAACGTTCTCAACCCTGATCATTCTAATAAATTCTGGCACTACCTTCCTCAACATTGGCTGGTTCCAAAATAAAACCCCTAAACTACTCAACACATCTTAACCGAAAATAAAAGTCATTTCAACACCACCTGGAGGCAGCGACAGACTGGAAATAGGATGTGTGTCTTGATCTGAGGGGGGTCAGGAGCCTTCTGACTGGCGCCAAAATCAGGAGACGCGTCTGGCACCGTGATGTATTCTCCTTGAGGAGCCAATCGCTAGCAACTCTCACCCAGAATGGTAGCTTTCTTTTAGGTTTTAAATTTTTGTACTTACTCTTTACTTACAGCCCTACACTACTCTATTATTTGTTATTACTATCAATATATCTAGTAAACTAATAATAAACTACTAAAAACTAAAACGAAGAGCCCTAACTTGACCCACCCGAAATGGAAAACAACTGGGTCACTTCCGGAAGGGGAATAACACCCCTGTGTCTAGTTGCCAACTCCAGGAACTAATACGTGAAGTTGTTTCCCTTTGACCGCAAATGTCATTTACATGTCACAGAGTTTATGCATTTACATTCACTACAAGCTGATTGTTAGAACGGTTCTCCTTTTGGACTGATGTTCCTTACCTTTTGGTCTGAAGCATTTCATTTATTAGCAAGGGCGGAGCTGCCGTGTCATGGAATTTGTCAGGTATTACTTTCTATAGCCAGTGTTTTCCGTTTTCCTCGCAAAATTTGTGCCTAAGTTGTGTGCTGCTACAAGGCATTCATTATACCTGCTTCCAAAGCAAAGACAGATTCGGTGGGTTTTTTTTTCAAGTTTGGGAGGACCAAGCCATTCAGCGGGAACTGAAAACACCTCTTGCAAATTCTTTTAACTTTGCCACTGCAATTCACCATGGAACGGCCACATATAATGAATAAGGCAACAGCATGGTGTGCGTTGTGCACACCGGCCATTCGTATTTTACCCATCTTACCTTTTAAAGAGTGAAGAAGCTCCGTGGTGCATTCCATGTCATGCACCACTCACAATGAAACATGTTCTTTTAGAGTGTTGGACTTGCACGATGTGAGACACAAACATTTTACAGCGGAGTCCATGAAGATCCTGTTCAGGGATGTCCCGCCTGACGTGATCCTTGAGTTTTTGAGAAAAATTAACATTTTTCATCTGAATTAAGATTTTACGGCAGAAAGATTTTTAACAAAGTTTCTGGTGCGTTTGTAGACGAGGTCATTTAACGAGATGTGTGAAAGTTGGGGTTTTTTTTTATGACTGGTGAGTTGATTTTAACGTGGTGACAGCCCTGATGTGGCCCTTTGCGGTCGGCTGGGCTATAAGCAACATTATCTTATCTTATCTCGTGTGCGTTGTGCGCTGCCATCTTTCTGAATTAAACGGCTGCTGAGTTGATCGCAGCATTCCACTCACACTGTTAAACAGGCCAAAGTGATTGTAGGTGGTTCTGATACTTATGTGGCTCCGACACACACTGTTAAACAGGCCAAAGTGATTGTAGATGGTTGTAACACTTATGTGGTTCTGGCCATGTTAGTGATGGGTTTAAAGCATAAGCTGCTTGTCTCCTTCTCTGTTTGTTTGTGGGATCATGTGCATGACTTCTTTCAGCTGATTATATTCTTTAACACTCATGCAACGATGAAAAGATTCAACACCTGTCTGTAAGTATTGTTTCCCACCTCCGCCCTTCCCTTCCGCTTCTCCCTGTCTCCTCCCTCTCCATCCTCCACCCCCCCCCCCCCTTGCCTTTACCCCCTCCCCCCTTCCCATTCCACCTCCATTCCCTTCCACCCTCCAACCCCTTCACCTGGCCCCCACCCCCACCCCACCCCAACCCCCACCACCCCCTCCTTCTTCCTGCCGCTTCCCTCCACCACACCTCTATGTATGCATGTGCACGAACATGCCTTTCTGTTGTCACAGTGAATGCCATTCCTTATTGACTGGGCAATTTGTCAATTTTGATGAACATCCAGATCAAAGGGGAGATGCAGGAATTCTTTCAGTTCCCCCCCCCCCCCCCCCCATCCCCCCTTTTGACATTTCAGGTTTGGGCATTTTCAACATTTGTGTAAATTTCTGTGGGGGTAGGGGGGTGGGGGTGGGGGGGTGGGGGAGAAAAGCATGGACCTCGGTGCCAAAAAAATCTGGCTCATTAGATATACATGTATATGTGCTTTTCTTCTTATGTGCAGACTCGTACACGCACATACTGACTTCAATTCATGAAAAACATACTTAAACACTCTGATTTTCCAAAACTTCTTTTTTCTGATCTTCCTTAATCTAGTCCGTATTGACATAACTGAGCATTTTTGTTTGATTTTTTTTAACACTTGTGTTTTATGCAAATTCACATGTCTAGTTGATTTTTGTGCATGAGTGGTGTGTGTGTGTGTGTGTGTGTGTGTGTGTGTGTGTGTGTGTGTGTGTGTGTGTGTGTGTGTGTGTGTGTGTGTGTGTGTGGGGTGTGTGTGTGTGTGTGTGTGTGTGTGTGTGTGTGTGTGTGTGTGTGTGTGTGTGTGTGTGTGTGTGTGTGTGTGTGTGTGTGGTGTTTACGTTCACGTGCGTGTGTGATTTGTTGTTGACTTACAGACTTAATGAGAATTAAGGTCTGAATTCAGTACAGACTTGACTTTCAAAATTTTTTGGCAAATATGTATCCCATTTTAAGATTTCCTTACTTTTTTAATTAACGTGCCTACACAGCTTGTAGAAAATTAAAAAGCGTTATTCTTGCTTAACAGCAAATTATTTTTTTGTTGAATATCATTTCATCCATTGAAAATTGAAATTGTTTGAATCAATGAATAGACATCTCATGTTTTTATCCAGTTAATCAATATTATTTTGGACATTACTTTCTTTATCATAAAAATTGAGTGGTTACATATTGTTTTTGTTAGCTGATGTTTGAAATTTTAATCCAAAGGAATGGATATTGTTTGTGTTAAACAGTATTTACTTGTACTTCTTTTTTCATTTCACGCTGATTAAAGACTACAGTTTACTTTATAACATCTGACGATTTTGCTTTTAACCCTTATTTCTACCTCCCAAACAGTAGCCCCTCCCCATCTCTCTCTCTCTCCTCTCTCTCTCTCTTCTCTCTCTCTCTCTCTCTCTCTCTCTCTCTCTCTCTCTCTCTCTCCTCTCTCTCTTCTCTCTCTCTCTCTCTCTCTCTCTCTCTCTCTCTCTCTCTCTGTGCCATTTCCTCCCCCACTTCTCCCCCCCCTCTCTCTCTCTCTCTCTCACACACACACACACACACACACACACACACACACACACACACACACACACACAGATTGTTAAGGCTCCTTTGGTTGAACAATTAAATATTAGGACGGGGTACATTAATTTAAACAACACAGGATACTGACACCGGCCGATCAATCGCCTGGCAGGAAAACTGTTGGATTGCTGATCTAAGTTTTGGCAACGACTACGCCTGGGATCGAACCCCAACCCCAACGTTATCAGCATGGTAAAATTGACATCAGACGCACCAATAAACAAACAAGCATGAGAAAGACAATACGCCACCTAATCTTTTGATCTTAGAGCATAAAGGAAGAGAGGAAAAAACAGAGATTTTGGAAACAAAATTCGTTTCATTCATGTTTCCTTTTATCACGATTTTGCTACGTCATCGTATGGTTAGTCAGCGTCACAGAAGAACACTCGCAAGCCTGACAAAGACAGAAAAAAACGTCACAAAACGAAATGAATCTAGTTTCCAAAATCTTATTATTACTGCCTTGTGGATTTACCCATTGTGCCGGATGTAGCGATAAAACCTTGAAAAATATTACTACAACCGATGTGCCGGACGTAGTGATAAGACCTCGAAAAACATCATTACAACCGGAGTGGCGATGTATATAGTGATAATCCGGATGTAGTGATAGGAATTTTTGGTCCCCAGGGACTTCACTACATCCGGAGTTCACTGTATCGGTATCTACAAACTTGAAAGGTTTTATGCAGAGCGGGACTGCAAGTTGAATCCAGTAAACACAGTAACATGACTAGACTTATGGTAAGGGTGAGCGGCCCGAGAAGAGGGGAGGGGAGGAGGGTGGATGGGTGGGCTTATCGTTTGTTTAGTCATTGCCGAGGTAGAGGTCTGCTTTCTCCTAGGTGCACTTTTGCTGGTTCTAGTTTTCATTATTATTTTTATAAAATGAGCTTTAGTTTACACACCAGTCTTTTGGATTGAACCGGAAACTGTAAGCGCTTACAAGAACAATGTTTATGTTCTCTGTTCACAGCATTGTTGAATTCTTTCCCCAAAACATGTATTTGTGGACATACAGGGATGGTCATTTTTGGTTTTTCCCCTCTCTCTCTCTCTTACTGGCTCAGTTGTTGCAGCCACTGCTGATACCGGCAGATTTGTGCAAGGAAGATGACACCAGGCGAGTGCTGGACGAAACCATCAAGCAGTTTGGAGGACTGAACATACTGGTAAATTTGTGTCGCTGTTGTCCTTGAGTTCTTTCTTTCTTTTTGTTTTGTTTTTCAACATGCTCACAAGCGTGTGCGCAAGTACACATGCGTATGCATAATGCACACATGCACGCACATAAACACGCATGCACACATGCATGCACGCACGCACACACGTGCGCGCGCGCACACACACACACACACGCACACACACACACAAATGCACACACACAAGTATGCACACACACACACGGGTACACACACACACAGACAGGTACACACACGCACACACACACACGCACACACACACATACACAACACACACACACACAACACACACACACACACACACACACACACACACACACACACACACACACACACACACACACACACACACACACACACACACACCACACACACACACACACACACACACACACACACACCACACACACACACACACACACACACACACACACACACACACACACACACACACACACACAACACACACACACACCCCACACACACACACACACACACACACACACACACACACACACACACACACACACACACACACACACACACACACACACACACACACACACACACACACACACACACACACACACACTGACTGACTGACTGACTGAAACCATTTACTGTCAGATTGACATAGTGTTGTACTGACATTTAAAAAAACCTTAATAAATTAATGAGATACGAAAATAATACAAATAAAATCTGAATGACATAAAAATCATGAAGGAAAATTAACAGGGAAACATTTAACATTTATAAGTCAAATAATAAAATCAGAAATTGTAACAATAAAACGAATTACATCTGAACTGTACTGAAAATCAATCATCTTCTCTCTCTCTCTCTCTCTCTCTCTCTCTCTCTCTCTCTCTCTCTCTCTCTCTCTCCTCTCTCTCTCTCTCTCTCTCTCTTCTCTCTCTCTCTCTCTCTCTCTCTCTCTCTCTCTCTTCTCTCTCTTCTCTCTCTTCTCTCTCTCTCTCTCTCTCTCTCTCTCTCTCTCTCTCAACACATACTGAGTATGGGCTATGGCCTTTATCTGAATAAATCATTCGCATTGGCATTGGCATTGGCATTCTCTCTCATACACACATACACAGTCTCTCACACACATACATACCACAGGTCAACTCAACACAACACACACGCAGGTGTGAAAATGAAAATGCTATGATAAAATTTAAAAAAAAAAACCGAGAGGCTTGCATAACAAGAACCTGGCTTTCAACTGACAAAGCCATCCCAGTGTGTCTCGGCCCAAACCGGCCCGACAGGCTTCCAAGAGAAGCAAGACGACTGTGGCCCCAGCTGATGATGTCACCCACCATGGGAAGAGAGGGCTGGGGCATGGTGACACGCAGGGAGCGGCTGTATTGATTGAAGCGCCACATTGTGCAGATAGATTTTCTTTTCCCCTCGCCCTTTTTCTTTTTCCACTGCAGTTCCTGGTTGTGGCCGCTCCTCTCGTGTTCCCCTGCTCCTGTTTCTCTAGCTCTCTCCCGCTTGCTTAATTAAGCAGGTGTGCAGCCTTCGGTTTTTCCCGCTGTGAGCAAGGGAAATGTGAAAGTCGGCAAAGCCAACACACACACTCAAATACACACACAGACACACACACAGACACACACACACAGACACACACACACAGACACAAAACACACACACACACACACACACACACACACACACACACACACACACACACACACACACACACACACACACACACACACACACACACACACACACACACACACACACACACACACACACACACACACACACACACACACACACACACGTAGGTCTGTGTGTGCGTGCGTGCACAATCGCACCCTCCCACGCATGCACGCAGGTGTGCAGCCTTCGATCTTTCCCGCTGTGAGCAAGGGAAATGTGAAAGTCAGCAAAGCCAACACACACACACACTCAAATACACACACAGACACAGACACAGACGCGCGCACGCACCACACAACACCACACCACACACACACACACACAACACACAACAACACACACAACACACACACACACACACACACACACACACACACACACACACACCAACCAACACCACAACACACACACACACACACACCACACACCACACACACACACACACACACACACAACACACCACACACACACCAACACAACACACAACACCACACACACACACACACACACACACACACACACACACACACACACACACACACACACACACCACACACACACACACACACACACACACACACACAACAACACACACACACAACACACACACACACACACACACACACACACACAAAACACACACACACACCCCACACACACACACACACACACACACACACACACACACACACACACACACCACACACACACACACACACACACACACACACACACACACACACACACCACACACAACACACATGCACTCCACACACACACACACACACACACACACACACACACACACACACAACCACACACAACACACACACACACACACACACACACACACACACACACACACACACACACACACACACAACACACATCTGTGCGTGCTTGCATGATCGCACCCTCCCACGCATGCACGCATGCATGCAGGCACGCGCACATGCACGTACACATGCACACGTGCACATGAAGGTTTGTGTGTTCCATAAAGGATTTTTGAAAGTTTAGGAAAAGTTAGATACCCTTCTTAAGGGTTTAAAAGTCTGTAAAAACTGACTCGGGTTTGCAAAAATTTGAACATTTCATGTTGTCCCCTTCTAGGGGTAAAAAAAACGTGTTTGTTGTAACTGAATTCAGTTTTCAGCATGGGTTCAAAGACTTGACTTCTTGAACATTTCAGTTTTTAGAAATACTTGGAAAATAGGATCCTGTCAAAATTAGCATCATGGTGAGTGGACTTTTGCTTGTCTGATTGAAGCACGCAGCCTGTATTCTGAAGCAAAGGTAAGATTGTTCACAGGTGTTAGTTTTTAGTATGAATAATAAGCAGTCTTCAGTAAATGTACCAAGTTTGTAAATTTATTGCATTGGGACTAACCAGTTTTTAAAAAGTTGGTAAATTATGTGTCCTTTCTTTGAGTAAGATCCAGTTCTCTCTCTCTCTCTCTCTCTCCTTCTCTCTCTCTCTCCTCTCCTCCCACACACACACACACACACCACACACCACACACACACACACACACACACACACACACACACACACACACACACACACACACACACACACACACACACACACACACACACACACACACACACACACATATGCATGCACGCACGCATGCACACACACACACACAAGCACGCATGCTTGCACACGCACGCACGCATGTGCATATGTGCGGCCATGTACTGTCAAGAACGAGACAGAACGACCAAAGTTCATGTCAGCTTGTGTATATGCAGACTATACATGTTTGCATGCAGATGACATTTGCACACACACACACAAACATGTTCCTAGTACTTGCTAACACGACGACAAACCATGACATGATAATGTATGCTCTGGTCATACTCCTGTTTAGAGAAAGAAAAAAAAATAATAACCCAAACTACATCACTGTCTCTAAAGTTAGTAAAAACAGCTCGGGTGAGGATGTAGACAGCCCTTTATTTTACAATTTAACTGTAGCGTGTGACTAACATATGTACCTTTTTCATGTGAGAATAATGCACATTTCTAATTATTTCTGTAAAGAATGAAAGCATCATTAGGTCATTGATGCTTTAAATTATTGATTTAACCCTTTCCATGCCAGCTTGGTTAGGCCCATAGCTTGCTGAGTAACAGTCTCCCTGCCTGTAGTGTCTGCAATATCAGGCTCCTGGACAGTCAGCTGTGGTACGAATAACTTCACAGAACCAATTTATCTGACAAACCAAAGCATTATTTTTACGCATTTCTTTTTTGAATGTTGAGTAGAAATGCATGAAACAGTGTTATTGTTTTAACCCTCTTGCACTTGCATTTTCCAGCCCAAAACTGCTCTTAGTATTCATATTTTATTTTTTTGAGAAATCGGTGGAATGCGGGCAGTTCATGACCCTAGTCTTTTGAATGAATCGTTTCCCACACCCTATACTACTGTTAAGATTTCACTGGACACCTCTCAGGGATGCCCTGACTTAAAATAAGACTGCAGTGTGTGAGGGAAAGAAACATGGCGTGTGTGGCCAGTTGCAGCCGTCACGAACACCAGGGGAGACAAACAGAATGGCCGGATATGGAACGTTTCGGATTGACGAAAAGCAGCCGCGGCACCTGAGATGGGTACCCTTCAAAATTAAGCCAAAAGGGACAGTGCGTCCCAAGATTTTTTTGTTAACATGATTTTTCGTGATCTATACACTCTAAAGCACCCAAAAATACATGTGACAAATTTATTAGGGGGGGGTGCAAGGTGGACCGTTTCTCGTGACGGAGTATATTTCTTTGGCTGGTTGACCATGATGCTGCTCACAGTTGACAGCTGGTCTGTACCTCGCCTGTAAGAGACCGTGTGATTTGAGTTGAGTTGTCATCAGTGAGCGCAGTATTGGTAACTAGTCCTTGGAATGAGACTGTAGACCAAGGTTCTGTGTGTGAATGCACACCCCCATAACCTTTTTGCACACACGTACAAAAATTCTATCACAGCTTTCGGAAGAGACGAACAGTTTGGTTTTTGGTATGGACGCCATGTACACTTGGCATGCATCCTCAGAGCAAAAAGGAAGAAATGAGTGAAAGACTGAGTGAACTGGTATTTGACCAGATTTCACATGAAATGAGTGAAAGACTTGGTGAACTGGTTTTCGATGAGTGAAAGACTGAGTGAACTGGTATTCGACTAAATTTTTCAGGAAATAAGTGAAAGACTGAGTGAACTGGTATTTGACTAATTTTATGGGAAATGAGTGAAAGACCGAGTAAACTGGTATTTGACTCAATTCTTACAGGAAATGAGTGAAAGACTGAGTGAACTGGTATTCGACTAAATTTTACAGGAAATGAGTGAAAGACTGAGTGGACTGGTATTCAACTAAATTTCACAGGAAATGAATGATTGGTGTCAGCAGGCAGCTCTTCAGTAAACTTTGCCTGGGTGGGTGGGGGGGGGTGGGGGGGGGGGGGGCCCATTGCGTAATGAAGAGCGTGGATTGTAAAGCGTGTAGAACTTGGTGTCTACTCAAGGATAGGCATGACATGAAATTTCTCAATGATAATTGATAATAACTAGAAAAAGTGGTGCGTGTGTGTGTGCGCGCGCGCGTGCGAGCGCGCGCACGCGCGGCGCGCGCGCGGGGTGTGTGTGTGTGTGTGTGTGTGTGTGTGTGTGTGTGTGTGTGTGTGTGTGTGTGTTGTGTGTGTGTGTGTGTTGTTGTGTGTGTGTGTGGTGTGTGTGTGTGTGTGTGTTGTGTGTGTGTGTTGTGTGTGTTTTACAAAGATGAACACTACATGAAATCCCTCCATGATGAAAACAACTAGAAAGAATGGTTGTGTGGATTTCCACCCATTGCCTACCTCCTTGGGAGAAAAAAACAGCAACAACAAAACCTGCTGATAGGTGTTAATGGCATGAAAATTTAGGCCACAACAGGCAATGGAAGTGAATACCTGGAAACAGCTGTGCCACTGAGCGAGAGTTTTCATCAACTCGTTGATGCTGCAGATTGACATGAGCACACCACCGGCCTGATTGTGGAGTGGGAATGGTCTCTGCAGCTGTGCCTTTCTGTTGTCTGTCTGCATTTTTCTCCATCCTCCCTCCCCCTCCCCCCTCTCTCTTTCTTCTTCTCTCTTCTCTCTTCTCTCTCTCTCCTTCTCTCTCTCTCTCTCTCTCTCTCTCTCTCCTCTTCTCTCTCTTTCTTCTCTCTCTTCTCTCTCCCCCCCCTCTCTCTCTCCTTTCTCTATCTGTCTCTCTCTCTCTCTTTCTCTCTCTCTCTCTCTCTCTCTGACTCTTTTTCTCCCCTCTGATTTCTCTCTCTCTCTCTCTCTCTCTCTCTCTCTTCTCTCTCTCTCTCTCTCTCTCTCTTTTCTCTCTCTCTCTCTCTCTCTCTCTCTCTCTCTCTCTCTCTCTCTCTCTCTCTGTGTTCTTCTGTTCCACCCTCCACTTTTCTTTTCTGTCTCTCTCTCTCTCTTGTTCTCTTTCATTTGCCTCGCATCATTAATTATATGTTTGTGTTCTTGGGAGTAGAACTTGAGCATGTAGAACATTTCCGTGAAATTCAGGAGACAGATACAAAAGTAAATGGAAACAATCCCAACTTGGATGGGATTATTAAAAAAAAAAGAAAAAAAAAGAATAGTGGTAGAATACGAAGTGATGCTTATTGACACACGATATAAATCAGACTAGTGAATTTTGGGCAGATATGTCGACATCAAACACCAGAGATAAAATACATGATACATGAACAATGCACATGATAATGAGCCATTGGTGGCAGTCAGCAGGCGATCGCCATCTGGGGCAGAACTGCTGTAAATCATGAAAATACTGTTGTACCTGTCGAGTACAGTTCACAGGTAATGCTGCTTGTTGCAGGCATGTTTTGTGTGATAGTTGCTTCTCCTTCTCGTGTGTGGTGTGTGTGTGTGTGTGTGTGTGTGTGTGTGTGTGTGTGTGTGTGTGTGTGTGTGTGTGTGTGTGTGTGTGTGTGTGTGTGTGTGTGTGTGTGTGTGTGTGTGTGTGTGTGTGTGTGTGGTGTGTGTGTGTGTGTGTGTGTGTGTGTGTGTGTGTGTGTGTGTGTGTGTGTGTGTGTGTGTGTGTGTGTGTGTGTGTGTGTGTGTGTGTGTGTGTGTGTGTGTGTGTGTGTGTGTGTGTGTGTGTGTGTGTGGTGTGGTGTGTGTTGTGTTTGAGTGAGTTGTCTTTAATTTTTTGTGTGTTAAGTTTGATATGAAGACAAACAATCGAGCAGAATGGCTGGTATGCTCAACGTGGCTTGGATTTCTTTTTTTCTCTTTTGCTTGTTTGTTTTAACATGATGAATGTTTTTCCTTCACGATTTCAGGTAAACTGGGGCCAAGAAATGGAGCAAAATTGCTGGTGCGCTCGACTTGGCCTATGTGTCTGCCTTAAAGATATCAATAGTGAAACTGCCAGGCTATTTGTTTGATTTACAGTATAAATATTGTCTGTCTTTGGTTTTTTTTTTTTTTTTTGGGGGGGGGGGTTGTGTGTGTGGGGGGGTTATGATGGGGGCTTTTCGCCCCTGTTTGGTGACGGCCTGGAAAAAGACCCCTGTTTGGTCAGCGGGGCTGTGACGTTTAGACTGAACTGTTTCCCAGTCTGCTGGTTGTTGTGCAGGTAAATTGTGCTGGGATCCTGGAGTTGGGGAGTATCGAGACCTCCTCCTTGGAGCAGTATGACCGCTTGTTTAACATCAACGTCAGGTGAGCGGCCCAGTGTGTTCAGTGTGTTCGGTCACAGTGAAGCTGTCCCAAAGCACACACCCTCAGAAAGGAGACTCGCCTTGGCTTAAGGCTGTGTCAGGCCAACTGACATAGGCTAGAACACCAAGGCTACGTCAAAATGTTATGCTCTGCATAATTATGCAGGGACTGTCTTCAGTTGTGACGAGCTCCTAGCATAACATTATCAGTCTCCAAAATCCCCCGAAGTCGGAGTGTGGCTGCCCATGTGGCGGGGTAACCAAAAACGGTCACACACATAATGTTCTCATCCCCAGCTGATGCACTTGTACTATAGTGTTCAAATGCTTCGGCTGTTTGGATGATCCCTGGAGTCTTTTAGCCAGGGTACGACAACAAGAACAGCAGCAACAACAGAATGAAGACTGCCTCTGTTGAACACTGTAATTGTGTAGACGTACAGGGTAAGCCTCTTCTGGTCAGTAGTGATGTTGTCTGGACGTACTGTCTACATCCCAAGCTAACAGGGGTTTTTTTCTCCATTTTTCAACTGCATTTTAAAGAGACGGTCAGAATATCGCTTCACTTCAAGCTCTCTGTATCCAGAAAGCAGCAAGGTGTGTCAGTTTCCAATTCAGTGTGCAAGTAGCCATAAGATAAGATAAGATAATGTTGCTTATAGCCCAGCCGACCGCAAAGGGCCACATCAGGGCTGTCACCACGTTAAAATCAACTCACAAGTCATTTTAAAAATAAAAAAAAACAAACTTTCACACATCTCTTTAAATGACATCTTCTAGAACGCACCAGAAACTTCGTTAAAAATCAGATACAAAATGTTGATCTCTCTCAAAAACTCAAAGATCACGTCGGGCGGGACATCTCTGAACAGGATCTTCATGGACTTTGCTGTAAAATGTTTGTGTCTCACATCGTGCAAGTCCCAACACTCTGAAAGGACATGTTTCATTGTGAGTGGCACATGACATGGAATGCACCACGGTGCAAGTTGCCATTTTTCACTGTTATTTTGTGACACGGCTGAACCAAGTTTTGAGCTACAACGGTGAATCAGAATGGGTTTGCATTGTCTTCATACTTGACAAGGTTCAACAGAGGAAATGACATGTGATGCATTTTGTGGGGGTGTAGATGTCGATGCTGAGGACGGTCAAACTGAGGAAGGTTGGTTCAAATGAGACTGACTTCAGTCTCAGTTATGAGACTTGGTTGTATTAAATCTGTTGAAGTTACAGAAGCGCACATCACTGACTGTCGATGTTCTCATTTCTTATTATCATTGTTCTTATATCTGGTTGAACTTAAAATCTTTGTTCTTTTCTCATTGTTTGGTATACTTCTGTGGCTCTATGTTGAATAGAGTCAGAGCTAAAACTGCAAAACAGAAATGCAGATGTGAGTGATCTTATAATTTCTATTAAAACAAAACAAAAACTTTTTCAAAGCACAGCAAGTAAAATACTTAAACAGGCTAGAGATTAAGGATTTCTATAGATTGTTATGGAGGGTTTCCCTGGTAACCGATATTGACCTGTAGTTGTCTGTCCTAAAATAAGAGAAAGGAAACAAAGCACATTTTTTGCAGAACTTAATATGAGCCGCTAAACATCTGTCGGCATTATCCTTATGCAGCCATCGCCCCATTAATTTTGAGGTCAGCCTTCAATCTTGGTTCAGACCTTGCATATTTAACTCATATTTCCTGCATGAATCATAAGTACAGGGAGAGCATTATAATAATAATAATAATAATAATAATGGGGATTTATATAGCGCCTTCCACGGCACAAGGCGCTTTACAAAGGCAGAAAAAATACAATTGCTAAATGTAAAGAAAATGCATTGAAAAACGGCTCAGAAATGAAAAACAGAGGCACTCTCCCATTATCTCCCACGCGCACACACACTCTCACGCACAGACACACAATACACAACAGTCGCAACAAGCACAAACTACTAAGCGATCCACAGAAGCAACAAGAGTCAATCAACTATCTGGTAATGACTGTCTTCTTAGTATTGTTTGAAAAGGTGGGTTTTAAGGGAGGTTTTGAAGGAAGAAAAGGTTTGAGAATGTCTTAAGTCATAGGGGAGTTTATTCCAGAGTTTGGGAGCTGCGTATGAGAAAGCTCGTTCGCCATGCTGTTTACGATGGGGACGGTAACTGGGAAAGCGGAAGGTCCTGGTGTCGGTGGAGGAGCGGAGCGTTCGTGATGGGACATATACTTGAAGGAGATCGGAAAGATAGGCAGGGGCATCGCCAGTGAAAATCTTGAAGCAGAGACAACAACATTTGTATTTAATTCTTTCTTCAACGGGGAGCCAGTGCAACTTTTTCAGGAGAGGGCTGCAGGGTTGGGTCCTAGGAGATTTGCAAATGAGACGGGCTGCAGAGTTCTGTACACGTTGGAGGGGTTGGATGACAGTTGAGGGACAGCCAAGGAGAACACAGTTGCAGTAATCTAGCCTTGAAAGGATGTATGATGAAACGAGAGTTTTTGTGGCGTCTTCAGTGAGATAGGGTCGAATAGCAGCAATTCGTTTAAGTTCCATGTAAGCTAACTGACAAGTTTTTGTGACATGCTGTTTCATTGAGAGGTCACTATCAAGGAGAACACCAAGGTCACGAACAGTGTTTGAAAATTCAATAGTGCTGGAACCTAATGTCAAAGAAGAAGGGATCGGATCAGGGCCATGATGTGACCGCTTTGAAAAACGGATGGCTTCAGTCTTCTCACAGTTTAATTTAAGCTTATTTGCTGACATCCAGGTCTCAATATCAGAAGTACAAGATTGAAGAGTAGAAACAAGGGGTGAGTAGTCATCGATGACAGAGGAATGGAGCAGCTGAGTATCATCCGCAAACATTTCGTGTGAAACGGAATGGCCGTGGATGACATTAGACAATGGAGTGGTGTACAAGATAAAGAGGACAGGTCCCAGCACGGATCTCTGAGGCACGCCAAACTGGAGGTTAGATTCATCAGAACGGTGGTCACCTACTTGAATGAACTGTTTCCTATCTAGAAGATAAGAACGAAACCAATTTAAAGCTGTTTCCCTGATGCCACATGTGTATTTCAAACGAGAGAGAAGGATTTCATGGTCTATGGTGTCAAAGGCTGCCGAAAGATCTAGCAAAAGAAGGACAGAAATTTTGTTTTCGTCTAAGGAATTTAGAATATCATTGAGAATGCGAAGGATGGTGGTCTCCGTGCTGTGCCCAGGGCGATAGGCTGACTGATGTGGTGTGAGGAGGTTGTTTGAGGCCAGATGGTCAGAGAGCTGTTGAAGAATGACTTTCTCAAGAATTTTGGATAGGAAAGGAAGATTTGAGATGGGTCTGTAATTTTTAAGAACGTTGGGATCAAGACTGCTTTTCTTGAGTAGAGGTTTAACAAGGGCGGTCTTAAAGTCAGTGGGAACTGTGCCAGAAGACAGAGACTCGTTAAGAATTTTGGTGATGGTAGGAAGGAGAGAGTCAAGGTGTTCAAAGAGGAGTGGGGTGGGAATGGGGTCAAGGTCACAGGATGTTTTCGCAGACTGTGTGATGATTTTACGAACAGTCTGCTCGGACACTGGCAAGAACTCACAGAGTGTGGTACCGTTAAAAACAACAGACTGATCTGAAGTATCTGAGGATGGGGAGAAAGCGTTTCGAATTGTTATGAAGCTAGTTCTTTCTTGCATTGTGTGTTGATATGAGTTAGTAAATTTCAAATGACTGGGATGTTCTGCTCATTTACTGTGAAACCTGTCCATACTCTTGAATTTCTTTTACACTCTTTTTTTTTGTGGTCATAATTCCTAACAAGCCAGCTTCTTTTTTGTTATGATATGGCATCAAGGCAGTGGAAATTATACACACAGTCTAGCTAATCTGCAGTCTCTACTTGCCTCTGTGATTTTTGAAAGTCATCTTTGTTGTTATATTCAGATTCTTTCAATTAAGTGTTAGAATCTTTTGTTTAAATCTGGGACCGAGAAATCAAGCAGAATTGCTGGCGCTTGCAGAACAACCTGGTCTGTTCCACTTAGAAGATGTCAATAGTTCAGCTACCATGTTAGATATTGTCATAGTTGGTTGTTGATGTGTTCAGGATGTAACAGTTTTTGAGGATATAACCATTTTCCAGGAAGTCACCATTTTTCAGGATCTAATCATTTTTCAGGATATGACCCTTTTTCAGGATGTGATCTGTCTTCCCATATAAGTTTGACAACCTTGAAAATGTCCAACATTGTCAGCTGGGTTATGATAATGAAAGCTACAAATTTATTCTGCCATTTTTTTTTTGTAACCCTCCTTTCTTATCTAATTGCCCATTTTCGTCACACAAGAGAAGATAACTCTCATCTCACTTTTTAGTCTCCAATGAATACAGAGACACTTGCCAGCACAGAGTTAAGTCATTTCTTTGTTGTTGTATTTTTCTTGCTTTGTTGTTGGTTTGTGTAATTTATTTGATGGTCTAGTTGCACCTTTTTTATGGATTTGTATGATCAGTGAAAGGATCTGTAGGACAAGTTCATATTGCTGTGAACTCATTAATGACAAATAATGAAAGTGCACAATGGCGAAGGCAGCGCCAGCTTGTGGTGAGTTTACGTACGCATGGGTTTTGTCCCCTCTCTCAGACCACAATCCCATGTGTCATTACTGTGTCTTTGTCCATCTCACGGGTCGGTGTTGTTGCTGTAGATGTGTCATTGTTTTGTTGCAGGTCAGTGTATCACTTGACGATGTTGGCTGTGCCGCACCTGGTGGCGAGTAAAGGTAACATTGTCAACGTCTCCAGCGTCACCGGACTAAGATCGGTTTGTATCTTTCCTCTTGTGTTTATTTTTATTTTTTATCTTTAAGAACAAAATAATATGTAAAGAGTGAATCTCAGATTGACAGTTTGATTTGCGTGTCTTGATTTCTAGCAGTTGCCTGTTGTTTTTGAGGGGGGGGGGGGGGAGGAGGCAGGGGAAAGTGATAGTGGGAGTCCGAGAGATGGTAGAGGGTGGGAGTTAAGAGGGAGGTAAGCAGGGAGGGAGGGGGGGGAGGGTAGATGGTGGGAGATGGTGTTTGGTCTCATTATAAATGGTGTGAACTTGGACAAACAAGCCTTCAGTAAGTTAAAAAAAGACATGTTTCTAAAACTATATATCGTGCTGTCTGTCCTTTTTCATTTTTTTTTTTAAAGAAGACGTGAAGGCAGTCGCATGCATTGTCATGCCATTCTCTTCATTCATATTGCCTGTAACGTCTGTTGGGCATTGTTTTAGCATTTCCGTTGATGTTTATTTAGATGAGCAGAATGGACCACATGGGGGTGGCATCTAAAATGGAGAAAAGGGAATGGTCAGGTATCGGAGAGTGAATGGAGACAACCTGGATGGCAAGGTGCACATTAGTTTTGGGGAGCTCTGTTGTGGGATGGAGTGTTGCAGACGTTTGTACTCTCTGATGGCTTATAAACATTTTCCATGAGAAATGCCCATTATTTGTCTTGTTCTCTATGTGTACACCAGTGTTTTCAGTAGAATGATACAGATTCAGGGATTGTGGATTGTAAGGGGCAAGCGGGTAGGAGTGCGGCTGGGGAACTGAACGAATAATCTTAGTGTAGGGGACTGTTGGGTCAAAAACTGCCTTTATGTCATTAGTAAACTGCATTTTTTTTTTAACAGAGTTCAGAAGTTATGGGAACTGATGGAAGGGGAGGCGGTGTGACAGAGAGATATATTTTCTTGTGGAGAGAAGTGTTTTCTTTTTTATTTTTTTTTATTTTTATTTTTTGTTGTTCCAGTTCCAAATGTCTTGGCTTATTGCATGTCCAAGAGCGCCATTGACCAGTTCACGCGCTGCACTGCTCTTGGTATGAAAGTGACTGAATTCCTGGTTTGTGTTTGTGTGTATGTCAGTGTTCAGAATTTCTGTCGTGCTAGAATGTTAGAAGCGTAGAATAGAATCCCCTTCCATGTGTGCCAATGTTTCTCCTTTTGGAGGATTACTGCCTCTTCCCCCACCCCCCCCCCCCACCCCCCACCCCACCCCCACCACCTCCGCCACTCTTTCCCTGAATCACAATCCACAGAGAACAGAACACCCCCTCCCCCTCCATCTCTTCATCTCCCTCTACTCATACATTCCCCAGCTCCTCCCCCCCCCTCCCCTCTCCCCCTCCCTTTTTTGAATACACATAATCAACAGTTTTGTGATCATCATTCCAGGACAGTTGTGTTCTCACATGGAAGGAAACGTAAGTACCTCTTTCAAGAGAGATTTTATAAGTGAATCGCTGCATGAGCTTTTTATGATGGCCGCAGATGAGTTATAGAAAAGCCAGCATGGATCGAAGGTGCGGGAAACGGAGTGGCTGTGTAAAGGCTACTCTCCCTGTCCCCCAGTCCTCTCCTTTAATCACCCCCCCCCCCAACCCCCCCCCCCCCCCAACCCCCCCCCCCCCCCCCCCCCCCCCCCGTTTCCCTCCCTTCATCCTGCACCCTCCTTATCCGTCCTGCTTTCCTCCTTCTTCCTGTCACTCGGTCATGTTGGTGGTGTCATTCGGTCTGGTTGTTAGTGTCGTCGGTTTTTTCTGCTGTCGTAAGTTGTTGTTGTCAGTTCATTTGTGGATTTTTTTTTATTGTATTCATCATTCTGATACCTGTGACTCTCCTATTCTGTTTATCATTCGGATACCTGTCCTCTACCTCTTCTGTTTATTATGTTATCATCTGATACTGTACTCTACTCACTTGTTTTCATGTTATCATTCTGATACTGTCACTCTACCCTCATTTGTTTATTATGTTTATCATTTGATACCTGTGACTCTACCCTCACTCTTATGTTTAATCTTATT
>CM031610.1:14681034-14693534 GCA_018398815.1 Conus ventricosus
AAACCATATAGCTGTTTAGTTCATTTATTTCTAATAGTTGAACACCCATTTGGCTCAATGGTTAATTTTGTCAATATTTGGCAGTTTGGCGTGTTAATTTTAGTTGTAAAAAGGTGTTAAATTTGGCCAAAACTGATATGTGATGGACGTGATTTGTATGTGAAAATGGGGTTTTCGTGCAGAATCACATGGGTGGTCTTGAACGAAGATATTTACATTCTCTCAAATCCATAAAAAAAGGTGCAACTAGACCATCAAATAAATTACACAAACCAACAACAAAGCAAGAAAAATACAACAACAAAGAAATGACTTAACTGTGCTGGCAAGTGTCTCTGTATTCATTGGAGACTAAAAAGTGAGATGAGAGTTATCTTCTCTTGTGTGACGAAAATGGGGAATTAGATAAGAAAGGAGGGTTACAAAAAAAATGGCAGAATAAATTTGTAGCTTTCATTATCATAACCCAGCTGACAATGTTGGACATTTTCAAGGTTGTCAAACTTATATGGGAAGACAGATCACATCCTGAAAAAGGGTCATATCCTGAAAAATGATTAGATCCTGAAAAATGGTGACTTCCTGGAAAATGGTTATATCCTCAAAAACTGTTACATCCTGAACACATCAACAACCAACTATGACAATATCTAACATGGTAGCTGAACTATTGACATCTTCTAAGTGGAACAGACCAGGTTGTTCTGCAAGCGCCAGCAATTCTGCTTGATTTCTCGGTCCCAGATTTAAACAAAAGATTCTAACACTTAACCCTCTGCCCCTTGTAACGCCCGCTGTGGCCCGAAACGCGATGCCTTTCGTATCCTTGTAACGCCCGCTGTGGCCCGAAATACACTGATGCCGTTTGGCTGCCCCTAGCAGACGAATTTTTCCCACAATGCTTTGCGGCGTTATACAGTGACGTAGTTCCGGTTTCCAACTTCCTTCCAGTCCAAACAGCGCATTTTTTCATGGAGGACTTCGGTCGCAGTGATTTTTTTAAGTTGAGAGCAAGTTTGTGATTGAGATTTTCGCTTCGGCAAGATGGACGACGAAACTGTGGAGATTTGGCGAACATTTTTGGTGGCAGTGACAGTGATGAGGAGCTATTTACTGGCTTTAAATTAGAAGAATAGTGAAAGGAGAGGAGTCCGATGTCGATTTTGGTGGCTGATGGAGGCGATCTCAGCGAAAATCTTAACATCAACTATGCAGATTACGATGGCCGCGGATGGCGTTTCATGCAGTTCGGTCAGTAGTGTTGAACTTAGCATAATTTTTTTACACCATTTATCAACAAAGATATAAGCTTTGATGCATGTGGAATTTTACTTCAAAATGTTAACTTAATTTTGGAGCAAATAAAACATATTTATGACCAAGGTTTGTATTTTTTCTGATTTTTTATTTAACATCAGTACATCCAATTTACGGAGTTACTTACCTTCCCTTAAGATTTTGATACTAGTAAGCACTCAGACGGTCCAAGGGGCAAAGGGTTAATTGAAAGAATCTGAACATAACAACAAAGATGACTTTCAAAAATCACAGAGGCAAGTAGAGACTGCAGATTAGCTAGACTGTGTGTATAATTTCCACTGCCTTGATGCCATATCATAACAAAAAAAGAAGCTGGCTTGTTAGGAATTATGACCACAAAAAAAAAAAAAGAGTGTAAAAGAAATTCAAGAGTATGGACAGGTTTCACAGTAAATGAGCAGAACATCCCAGTCATTTGAAATTCACTAACTCATATCAACACACAATGCAAGAAAGAACTAGCTTCAAAATGCTCTCCCTGTACTTACTTATGATTCATGCAGGAAATATGAGTTAAATATGCAAGGTCTGAACCAAGATTGAAGGCTGACCTAAAAATTAATGGGCGATGGCTGCATAAGGATAATGCCGACAGATGTTTAGCGGCTCATATTAAGTTCTGCAAAAAAATGTGCTTCGTTTCCTTTCTCTTATTTTAAGGACAGACAACTACAGGTCAATATCGGTTACCAGGAAACCCTCCATAACAATCTATAGAAATCCTTAATCTCTAGCCTGTTTAAGTATTTTACTTGCTGTGCTTTGAAAAAGTTTTTTTAAATTTTTTTATATAAATTATAAGATCACTCACATCTGCATTTCTGTTTTGCAGTTTTAGCTCTGACTCTATTCAACATAGAGCCACAGAAGTAATACCAAAGAATGAGAAAAGAACAAAGATTTTAAGTTCAACCAGATATAAGAACAATGAAAATAAGAAATGAGAACATCGACAGTCAGTGATGTACGCTTCTGTAACTTCAACAGATTTAATACAACTAAGTCTCATAACTGAGACTGAAGTCAGTCTCATTTGAACCAACCTTCCTCATTTGACCGTCCTCAGCATCGACATCTACACCCCCCACAAAATGCATCACATGTCATTTCCTCTGTTGAACCTTGTCAAGTATGAAGACAATGCAAACCCATTCTGATTCACCGTTGTAGCTCAAAACTTGGTTCAGCCGTGTCACAAAATAAACAGTGAAAAATGGCAACTTGCACCGTGGTGCATTCCATGTCATGCGCCACTCACAATGAAACATATCCTTTCAGAGTGTTGGGACTTGCCTATTAACGACCAAACAATAATATAAACTGATAAATCAATTACAGCAAATGAATAATAACAGAACTCGATATAGCCTTTGCTATATCAGTCATTTGGGCTGTAAAGAATTTCATGTAAAGCCCCAAATGAAGCAATATCTATCTTTAGAAATATATATAAAAGATGTTAGAACTTAATAGGCAAACTTTCATGTATTTGTGTGTCTCTCTCTCTCACTCTCACTCTCACATACACACGGGTGCGCGCATGCATGCACGCACGCACATGCACACTCGCGCTCACACACTCTCATATAACGCACTTACACACAAACACACATGTATATAAGGTGGGTTTTATTATTTTATTTATTTTTTTTTTTTTTTTTTTTTTTTTTTTAAAAGTCTAATACACCATCGTTGTGAACAGACTCTAAATTAAATCAATCCAAATCCATGTTGGGACTTGCACGATGTGAGACACAAACATTTTACAGAAGAGTCCATGAAAATCCTGTTCAGATGTCCCGCCTGACGTGATCTTTGAGTTTTTGAGAGAGATTAACATTTTTTATCTGATTTAAGATTTACGGGAGAAAGATTTTTTAACGAAGTTTCTGGTGTGTTCTAGAAGATGTCATTTAAAGAGATGTGTGAAAGTTGTTTTTTTTTTTAAAAATGACTTGAGTTGATTTTAACGTGGTGACAGCCCTGATGTGGCCCTTTGCGGTCGCTGGGCTATAAGCAACATTATCTTATCTTATCTTATGGCTACTTGCACACTGAAATGGAAACTGACACACCTTGCTGCTTTCTGATACAGAGAGCTTGAAGTGAAGCGATATTCTGACCGTGCAGTTGAAAAATGGAGAAAAAAACCCTGTTAGCTTGGGATGTAGACAGTACGTCCAGACAACATCTCTACTGACCAGAAGAGGCTTACCCTGTACGTCTACACAATTACAGTGTTCAACAGAGGCAGTCTTCATTCTGTTGCTGCTGCTGTTCTTGTTGTCGTACCCTGGCTAAAAGACTCCAGGGATCATCCAAACAGCCGAAGCATTTGAACACTATAGTACAAGTGCATCAGCTGGGGATGAGAACATTATGTGTGTGACCGTTTTTGGTTACCCCCCCACATGGGCAGCCACACTCCGACTTCGGGGGATTTTGGAGACTGATAATGTTATGCTAGGAGCTCGTCACAACTGAAGACAGTCCCTGCATAATTATGCAGAGCATAACAACATTTTGACGTAGCCTTGGTGTTCTAGCCTATGTCAGTTGGCCTGACACAGCCTTAAGCCAAGGCGAGTCTCCTTTCTGAGGGTGTGTGCTTTGGACAGCTTCACTGTGACCGAACACACTGAACACACTGGGCCGCTCACCTGACGTTGATGTTAAACAAGCGGTCATACTGCTCCAAGGAGGAGGTCTCGATACTCCCCAACTCCAGGATCCCAGCACAATTTACCTGCACAACAACCAGCAGACTGGGAAACAGTTACAGTCTAAACGTCACAGCCCCGCTGACCAAACAGGGGTCTTTTTCCAGGCCGTCACCAAACAGGGGCGAAAAGCCCCCATCATAACCCCCCCCCCCCCCCCCCCCAAAAAAAAAACAAAAACAAAAAAAAAACCAAAGACAGACAATATTTATAACTGTAAATCAAACAAATAGCCTGGCAGTTTCACTATTGATATCTTTAAGGCAGACACATAGGCCAAGTCGAGCGCACCAGCAATTTTGCTCCATTTCTTGGCCCCAGTTTACCTGAAATCGTGAAGGAAAAACATTCATTAGTTAAAACAAACAAGCAAAAGAGAAAAAAAGAAATCCAAGCCACGTTGAGCATACCAGCCATTCTGCTCGATTGTCTTCATATCAAACTTAAACACACAAAAAATTAAAGACAACTCACTCAAACACAACACACACACACACACACACACACACACACCACGCACACACACACACACACACACACACACACACACACACACGAGAAGGAGAAGCAACTATCACACAAAACATGCCTGCAACAAGCAGCGTTATCTGTGAACTGTACTCGACAGGTACAACAGTATTTTCATGATTTACAGCAGTTTCTGCCCCAGATGGCGATCGCCTGCCGACTGCCAGCCACCAATGGCTCATTATCATGTGCATTGTTCATGTATCATGTATTTTATCTCTGGTGTTTGATGTTGACATATCTGCCAAAAATTCACTGGTCTGATTTATATCGTGTGTCAATAAGCATCACTTCGTATTCTACCACTATTCTTTTCTTTTTTTTTTCTTTTTTTAATAATCCCATCCAAGTTGGGATTGTTTCCATTTACTTACAGTCTGTATCTGTCTCCTGAATTTCACGGAAATGTTCTACATGCTCAAGTTCTACTCCCAAGAACACAAACATAAATTAATGATGCGGGCAAATGAAAGAGAACAAGAGAGAGACAGAAAAGAAAAGTGGAGGGTGGAACAGAAGAACACAGAGAAGAGAGAGAGAGAGAGAGAGAGAGAGAGAGAGAGAGAGAGAGAGATAGAGAGAGAGAGAAGAGAGAGAGAGACAAGAAAGAGAGAAAATCAGAGGGGAGAAAAAGTCAGAGAGAGAGAGAGAGAGAGAGAGAGACAGAGAAAGGAGAGAGAGAGAGGGGGGGGAGAGATAGAGAGAGAAAAAGAGAGACAGGTAGAGAGAGAGAGAGAGAGAGAGAGAAAGAGAGAGAAAGAGAGAGAGAGGGGGGAGGGGGAGGGAAGGATGGAGAAAAAATGCAGACAGACAACAGAAAGGCACAGCTGCAGAGACCATTCCCACTCCACAATCAGGCCGGTGGTGTGCTCATGTCAATCTGCAGCATCCACGAGTTGATGAAAACTCTCGCTCAGTGGCACAGCTGTTTTCCAGGTATTCACTTCCATTGCCTGTTGTGGCCTAAATTTTCATGCCATTAACACCTATCAGCAGGTTTTGTTGTTGCTGTTTTTTTCTCCCAAGAGAGGTAGGCAATGGTGGAAATCCACACAACCATTCTTTCTAGTTGTTTTCATCATGGAGGGATTTCATGTAGTGTTTCATCCTTTGTAAAACACACACACAAACACACACACACACACACACACACACACACACACACACGCGCGCGCGCACAACACACACACACACGCACCACTTTTTCTAGTTATTATCAATTATCATTGAGAAATTTCATGTCATGCCTATCCTTGAGTAGACACCAAGTTCTACACGCTTTACAATCCACGCTCTTCATTACGCAATGGCGCCCCCCCCCACCCCCCCACCCCACCCCAGGCAAAGTTTACTGAAGAGCTGCCTGCTGACACCAATCATTCATTTCCTGTGAAATTTAGTTGAATACCAGTTCACTCAGTCTTTCACTCATTTCCTGTAAAATTTAGTCGAATACCAGTTCACTCAGTCTTTCACATCATTTCCTGTAAGATTGAGTCAAATACCATTTTAACTCGGTCTTTCACTCATTTCCCATAAAATTTAGTCAAATACCAGTTCACTCAGTCTTTCACTTATTTCCTGAAAAATTTAGTCGAATACCAGTTCACTCAGTCTTTCACTCATCGAAAACCAGTTCACCAAGTCTTTCACTCATTTCATGTGAAATCTGGTCAAATACCAGTTCACTCAGTCTTTCACTCATTTCTTCCTTTTTGCTCTGAGGATGCATGCCAAGTGTACATGGCGTCCATACCAAAAACCAAACTGTTCGTCTCTTCCGAAAGCTGTGATAGAATTTTTGTACGTGTGTGCAAAAAGGTTATGGGGGTGTGCATTCACACACAGAACCTTGGTCTACAGTCTCATTCCAAGGACTAGTTACCAATACTGCGCTCACTGATGACAACTCAACTCAAATCACACGGTCTCTTACAGGCGAGGTACAGACCAGCTGTCAACTGTGAGCAGCATCATGTCAACCAGCCAAAGAAATATACTCCGTCACGAGAAACGGTCCACCTTGCACCCCCCCTAATAAATTTGTCACATGTATTTTTGGGTGCTTTAGAGTGTATAGATCACGAAAAATCATGTTAACATAAAAAATCTTGGACGCACTGTCCCTTCTGGCTTAATTTTGAAGGGTACCCATCTCAGGTGCCGCGGCTGCTTTTCGTCGGTCCGAAACGTTCCATAAGTTTGGTGATCACCTGTGTCTTTGTTATTTAAGCTACGAGAATTTGCATTATGTATTTGTTGACAGTAATGCCTTCTACACGATAGGCAATAATCAGAACGATAATATATGCAATAAGGTGACCGCAGTAAAGCTACGTGTGTACCCACCGTATATCAAACGTTGCGAACTGTAAATTTGCCAAAGTGTTTGCAATAAATTATCTCTCCCGAAAACTGTGCAAATTATTAGAAACAAGTACACCACAGTATCAAAGAACGGTCTCTTGTGATTCTTTTGAGCTATGCCACATTACCATGGGCCTATGCTGATGCCCTCTGTTGCCGGTTATCTCCCCTACCCCCTATCTGGCTTCGACGCAAATTTAATTCTTTACAAATTCATATTGGACTTTTTATTGAAAATAAAGTTAATGTGCACTTTCCAAGTGTGAGCTCGTATGTGTGTGTGCGTGTTTGTGTGTGCGTGATTGTGTGTGTGTGTGTGTGTGTGTGTGTGTGTGTGTGTGTGTGTGTGTGTGTGTGTGTGTTATTGATAATGATGATTGTTCTCAGATGCTGGCACTGGAAGGCATTCTGTTTCATGGCGACATCTGCCAGACTGTATTTAAATCAACCACAATCTCATCATTCTGAGTCGCTTCCCTCGGCACAAGTAGAAAACGACTCTTCTGATACGTAGGCTATGACAGCTTCTTCTTCGTCGTCGTCAGAGTCTGGAAAATCCACAAGGAAGTCAACCATATCTGCGGGCAGGATGACGCCCTTCTCTTCTGCGGACCACACTGGTTCCAAGGTGCCATCAACGTCAATCCATCCATGTCCATTGCTTGCTGCTGGAACATCAGACATGGGTTCGAGAGCCCTCTTCCAAATGACAACTTGATAGTTGCTCCATTTGATGTGCTCTTGAAGAGTTTGTTTGCACGGAGGCATGCTTGCCATGTCAACGTTGTAGTTTGCGTTCAATGGCTCATCTCCACATCTCTCCTTGAGTAGCTGGTGTCGGAAGTCATTAGCACCGGTGAAACAATGTCTGCCGTACATGACACAGGTGAAGGTCTCAAGATCGGCTTTGACTTCTTCAGCGATGGCCCATGTACCTCCAAGGCGGGCAATTGTTTCCACAAATCTTGGATTCTGCTGAAGAACTTTGATGGGTTTAATTTTCCCAATGCCCTTGAATGCACTTGTTGTGTCGCAGCCGGTGTAAGCATGAAGAGCCAGGTAGGCGGTGCAGTGCTGTTGCCCGTATGCTGTAGCGATGTCAGCGACGTTTCAGCTGCAGAGCGAAGTGCAGGAAAATGAAGAAAATGTCCGAATCGGGACTCTTGACGCGGACGAAGCTGTATCCATTCCGTTCAGCGTACGCACAGTGGAGGACAACTCTGGAATCCGTCTCTTCTTGTGTGGATTTTAAGCGTTACGGTTGGCGTCCTTGTTGTCGTCAGCTCATCTGCCGATTGCAGCAGGAAGGCTTCTCCCTCACATATCAGCGTGACTTTTCTGTCCTTGAATTTTGGCGCATTCTCATCTTTGCTCCAAACGTCGCGTAATACTTGGCTGAGCTGCTTCTTGTTTTCGTCGTTTGACAGAAACGTTTTCCAGTCTGCAGGACGCTTGGTGCTTTCTCCTTTCATGATGATCTTATCGCCAGTGCCTCTCCTTTTCCTTTTCATTGCTTTGATTCAGTCCGTTTTGTACATGTCTGTATTGAACACCACGCCCGTTCCCTTTGGCAGCATGTCAGATATCTTCTGGCTGATCTCCCTGAAATTGGAGGGAAGCTGTTGCAAACAGTGAAACACTGCATTGCCATCGATCACAACCAGCGTCGCGTCATGCGGAGGTAGAGCGGCATTTTCCATATCTTTGGTGAGGTAGTTAAACCCTTTTGCTTTGTCGGTCTTGGCAAGGAAATTGTCAGCAGTGGCAATACTGTAAGGTACAGGAGTAAGTTGGTATGTCATCAACTATTTCAGATTGAGTTGAACACCTGCTTCCTGTGCCTTCACAAGGACTTGAAAGGCAAGGTTCCCTTGTTTTTTTGCATTCCACAACCTTCTTCTTGGAAGTCTTCATGTGGACGGTTTTGTTCATGGATGCCATCGTTTTCAGGTTTAGCCGCTTGACTGGTTCAAAAAAATTGTCATTTGCCATCAGTCTCTGTGTAATGAACGCCTCCTTCACGGCGTTACCAGCCTTTTCTGCCCTCAACACATCATGCTGAATGCCGGCTGGGACAGATGCTTCAGATGACAGGGCGATGAGTTTGACCAAGGCTTCCTCACAGAAAGGGTCATGAAAATTTTGACTGCATCCTGAGTCTTCATGACGTTGCTTTCACTATCAGAAGGATGCAAGTCTCGATATCTACTGCCAACCTCATCACCTTGTGCCATGCCAGCCATGTTGAGATCAAGATACTTTGACCTCTCATGGGTTGTCCTGAACCATCTTTGGTAGGGCTCCTGGTTCGACAGCAGTCACGTGAGACCAGCGCCACCTCCACCAGCTCCTCCTCTGCTTTTGGCGTGCTTCATGAACGTTTCTTCCATGGTCTTGTCCAGTGCACAGCGATTGCTAGGAATGAAGGACCTTGCCACGCTGAAAGCACCTCTCTACAGCATCTCGTTGGCTCCAGGATGTGACAAAGTCAATGTTTGCCAAGAAGACTGAGAAGAAGGTCAGGTAGCGTGCATAGTTTTGTCCACCGAAACTGAAGAAGAGGTCTGGCATTTGGGACATCGTTTGTGCGTACAGCAGGAAGTCGTTGATTTTGACAGCCTCAAGGAGCGCTAGGACAAGCCATACATGATCGATGTACGACAACCAAAATTGTGCAGTTGGTCCAAAGGCTCCTTCTCTGACTCTGTCTCTGAACTGTTCGTACTCTGCCATGAAACTGAAGATAGCTTCATCTTGCTGAAGCTCAGTCAACGTCTCTTTGGAGAAAAACATGAGGCTGTCTGGAGTTTGATCATGCTGTCTTCTGACAGTGTCGGAAATGACGTGTCTTCATCTCTGATTTCAAGATACCTTTCCAGCAGCAAGCGTTCTAGACTCTCAAGCATTGTCTTATGGCAGAACAATGCTTGTTCATGTGTTTGCCAGACAGCAACCCTTGCCCAGAACCAGAAGAGATCAGACCTGCCTTCAGAAGGATATCTCCGAACCCAGAACCATCCAGCTTTTCCCCAAGCACCTTGAGGTACGCACAGGCAAGGTGGAAAGCACCGATCAGAATAATATGCTTCTTGTACCGGTCAGGTTGGTTCCCGACGATCGGGTAGGCTTTCATACAAACCCCAAGATCAAACGTAGTGATAACGTACTCTTGTCCAACAACTCTCGTGGCCTTCTCTGCAAGTCGCAAGCATTCCTGGACTGTCTTGTACTCGGTGATTGGGTGATGGCTCACAGGGTAGTAGTCTAATGTCGTCTTCTTTGCCGGGTTCTGCCCACACTGTGAAATGAAGCCAGCCCACGCTGGTATTTCCTGAGCTGACATGCTGCTGTATTTCCAGAGAAGAATCCAGTGGAGGTTTGAACTTTGAACTTTCTTAAGAGTATCTTCACCTCCACCAACGGTCCAATGCCTAATTGCAAAAGGTGGGCTTTTCCGCTGGTTTACGAAGCATTCTGGTAAATCCTCTTGTGCCAAATGCAGAGATTGCAGAAGAAGAAGCTGTCATATCCTACGTATGAGATGAGTCGCTTTCTACTTGTGCCGAGGGAAGCGACTCAAAATATTCAGATTGTTGTTGATTTAAGTACAGTCTGGCAGATGTCGCCATGAAACAGAATACCTTCCAATGCCAGCATCTGAGAACAATCAGCATCAATACACACACACACACACACACACACACACACACACACACACATGCGCGCGCGCGCCCGCACGCTCGCGTGTCCCCCCCCATCCCCCACACACACACACACACACAAATGCGCTCATACTTGGAAAGTGCAAATTAACTTTATTTTCAATAAAAAGTCCAATATGAATTTGTAAAGAATTAAATTTGCGTCGAAGCCAGATAGGGGTAGGGGAGATAACCCGGCAACAGAGGGCATCAGCATAGGCCCATGGTGATATGGCATAGCTCAAAAGAATCACAAGAACCTTTCTTTGATACTGTGGTGTACTTTGTTTCTAATAAGTTGCACAGTTTTCGGGAGAGATAGTTTATTGCAAACACTTTGGCAAATTTACAGTTCGCAACGTGTGATATACGGTGGGTACACACGTAGCTTTACTGCGGTCACCTTATCATTCTGATTATTGCCCATCGTGCAGAAGGCATTACTGTCAACAAATACATAAAGCAAATTCTCGTAGCTTAAATAACAAAGACACAGGTGATCACCAAACTTATGGAACGTTTCGGACCGACGAAAAGCAGCCGCGGCATCTGAGATGGGTACCCTTCAAAATTAAGCCAGAAGGGACAGAGCGTCCCAAGATTTTTTATGTTAACATGATTTTTCGTGATCTATACACTCTAAAGCACCCAAAAATACATGTGACAAATTTATTAGGGGGGGGGGGTGCAAGGTGGACCGTTTCTCGTGACGGACTAATACGCTGGCAAGCATTTTCTGCCTATGAATACATGGCTGAAGACAGAAAAACCTTGCAAACCAGTCTGCTTCGCAATCTTTACGCACAGTCTATCAGAACATCGTGAACACATTGGGCAGGTGGCAAAGATGAAAACTGCCATCATCTTTCAAGGTTTCTATTTCATAACCGCCATTCTGTTTAACTATTACACAGATGCATTAGCTTTATTAAAAAAACCAACTCAATGATACAGATACAGGGCAATTACCAAAGCTGACATCACGACTGGACCAGTAGTGTTTTAACAGTATCTGCCTTCTCAAGCTAACTTCTGTTGTCACATCCGTTCTGTCCGCAGAAAGCATGGAGTAAATAGGTGCGTTACTGTAGTAGTGTGAACAAGAACAACATCAAAACCAGATCAAAAGCCAGTTCATTTGATCAACAGCATATTCTTTAATACTGAAGTCTATCTGATGATGCTTTAGGCTGGACTTAGAATAAGATGAATTACATTTTTTGTGTTGTTTGCTTTTTGTTTCTTCAAGAATGAACTGGAGATTAACACTTTCACAGCTGTTGTCAACAAATGTCAACAGGGTAGCAAACTGCCATTGGTGATATTGTCTAAAGGCAAAGAGAATGACAAAGGTGGTGACCTTCCACCTGAGTCATAACTGTAGCTCATTCTCTGATCTCTTTCATTCAAGACAGGAAAAATTCTAGGTAATGTGATACTTGACACTTTGTTATGCCAGTGTGCGTGGCTTGTGGGTGAATGTACCTTTTTCTTCCTGTGCCGCCAGAGAATAATTCCCCCCCTTGTGTTTTTCAAGCAGTTTCATCTGTCAAGCCAGTGGAAGAGAAAGTTAGTTTATAACTACGGATGTCTTCTTTAAAACCCTCTTGCATTTGTTTCGCCCATATCCGGCCATTCTGTTTGTCTCCCCTGGTGTTCGTGACGGCTGCAACTGGCCACACACGCCACGTTTCTTTCCTCACACACTGCAGTCTTATTTTAAGTCAGGGCATCCCTGAGAGGTGTCCAGTGAAATCTTAACAGTAGTATAGGGTGTGGGAAACGATTCATTCAAAAGACTAGGGTCATGAACTGCCCGCATTCCACTGATTTCTCAAAAAAATAAAATATGAATACAAAGAGC
>CM031610.1:14698534-14701034 GCA_018398815.1 Conus ventricosus
CCTTATTTCATTATATGTGGCCGTTCCATGGTGAATTGCATGTGTCAAGTTAAAAGAAGTTTGCAAGAGGTGTTTTCAGTTCCCGCTGAATGGCTTGGTTCCTCCCAAACTTGAAAAAAACCCCCACCGAATCTGTCTTTGCTTTGGGAAGCAGGTTAATGAATGCCTTGTAGCAGCACACAACTTAGGCACAAATTTTGCGAGGAAAAAACGGAAAACACTGGCTATAGGAAAGTAAATACCTGACAAATTCCAGACATGGCAGCTCGCCCTGCTAATAAATGAAATGCTTCAGACCAAAGGTAAGGTAACATCAGTCCAAAAGGAGAACCGTTCTACACAATCAGCTTGTAGTGAATGTAAATGCATAAAACTGCCATGTATAAATCACCTAAGAGCGAGGGTACCAGAGACGACAGTTTGACAGACAGAGACTGAAGAAAAAAAAACATCACACACACACACACACACACACACATCTGTGAGTGTGTGTGTGTGTGTGTGTGTGTGTGTGTGTGTGTGTGTGTGTGTGTGTGTGTGCGTGCGTGCGTGCGTGCGTGCGTGTGTGTGTGTATGTGTGTGTGTTGTTGATTTATAGTCTGTTCACACTTGGTGATATTAGTGTGCGAGTGTGAGTGTGTGTGTGTGTGTGTGTGTGTGTGTGTGTGTGTGTGTGTGTGTGTGTGTGTGTGTGTGTGAGCCGTGTGCGTGACTGCATGTGTGCACAGTAGTGTGTAGTAATGCATGCGCACTACAGTGTTTGGTGTGGAAGCTGCTTTAGTGTTTACAGGACAGGACCCAAATTAACCCCACATGTAAAAGAAGCAACATGAACACACCACTGTTCTGTACTTTTTCCCCATAGCCTTTCACACTGACTGCCCGCATTCAGGTTCTCCATTTCCCGGCCGGTCGCGCCAAGGTTGCCCAAACTTGGAAAAAAAGCAAAAGCAGTGCGCCCCAATACCAGAGCTGGCAACTTTTGTTTTTCATTTTTTTTTTTCCTTTTTTTTTTGCCCGTGTTTTTTTTACATGCGATATTTTCTTTTCTGTCTTTTCTCTCCTTTCTCCACACCCACCACCACACACACACACACACCAAAAACCAACACACACACACACAAAACATCCCCCGTCCACAACAATGCACACACCCACACAAATACAAAAACCAAATCTCTCCCTGTGCAAAATAATCCCCGTCATACTCAACAGTTTGAGGGTTGTTTACTCTCCCAGTGTACTTGGATGTGGGTTTTAACTACCCTGAATTAAGTTTTGCATGCAATCTAGTAAAAAGACCAAAAAGTATGTGGGCAAAATTTTTAAACTTGGTATGCGATATATCAATCGATATTTTATGCTTCAGGTATATCCCTTCTCCGTGGTTGATTTCTTTTTTCCCAAAGGGGAAAAAAAAAAGATTTTTTTAAAAAGGTCCCTATACATCAGATGGAAAATTTCCAACGTAACTTCGAACATATAATGGATAACAATCGGCAGCAAAGTCTGAAAAAAATATTTTTCCGAGTCACTTTTTCGGCAGTTATTGTTTAAAAATTTTGTTGTTTTGTCAGTGTGAAATAAAGTGAACTAATCTTTTTTAGCAAATTTGTTCTTTTAAACTGTAATTGGATCCAGTGCCCAAACACATACCATTTAAAAAACAAAAAACAGAGTTTTTGTTTTGGTTACACCTCTTTGGGAAGCTCTTGAGATTACACGGTGAGAATCTGAGCATGCGACCGTTTCTGATCCACCCCCCCCCATTTAGGCACCAGTTCTGTCTTTAAAGGGAAATTAAATTAAAATAAACCCGCGGAAAAGTTTTTTTTCTGGTGTATCCCCTTTCACCCGCCCCCAGCACTGATGGCTTACTTTCTGAAAAGACAGAACAAGATTTCATGGGAGCGAACTTTCATGATCTGTTCACCAAGGGACCTCACTCTAAAGCCTCATTTAAGGGGCTAAGAGGGGATGGAGCCTACCAAATGTTCGCTCCGAAGAGCAATCTTTTCCAAAATGGGATCTTGAGTGGGGAAAGTAACTGGGGTCTACAACAAAGCCTGTGTTGACCCGCTAGTATTGGCACCCGACAAAAATAGGCCCCCGGGTTAGGAGATCAGACTTTTAGCTCTTTTTTCTCCATTAAATACATCACCAATTGATTTTTAAAAATGATATATTTTTTTCCCCCTTCTTAATGTTGGAGAGAAAAATTTGCATATTCTTTTTGGGGACAGTACCAAAATTTTCAACCACCCTTTTGGTCATATACAGTTTTAATGAGATGAACAATTTACATCACTGCTTTTGTTCAACATCTAGTTTTACGTGTAACTTATATTTACACTCCCTGACGGACTTGTGTTACCCTTATAGAATCTGCATAAATGTAGTTTTAGTCTTCTAAAAAAAGCTTTCTTGAAACATTATTTTTGTTCTTAAATTGCCCCAAAAAATTGCTGCTTTTTTTTTCTTTTTTTAACAAAATTTGCAG
>CM031610.1:14706034-14711034 GCA_018398815.1 Conus ventricosus
TGGAACTGGGCACTTTTTCCATTTCAAAACAAAAATTCACTGTGAAAACCAGCATATGCCTACGTAGTGGAATTTTTGTTTCATAGCCTTTTCTCCCCCCTCCCTCTCCACAAACACCATTACACACCCTTCCGCTCTCTGTCCCCACCTGCACTTTCCATCCATCCCATCCCCTTTGGTGTCTAAATCCTTGCAAAGTGATTCTCATAATGATAGAGGCAGTCTTTGCCTGTACATAGTTCCCTTCCACACTACTCATTTGTTCTGCATCTTGATTTAGTAAACAGAACATAACTGAAACTCCAACTGTTGGCATACTGTGAATTCCCTTGCATCATATCAACTGATTATCTTCATGCCTTTTATCACTTGTATTATTATGCCTTGTATCACAGAATGTCTAATTTTCGCTACTTGCTGGCAAGCAGACATGATAAATTGCGTGTTCTGCTCTGTCGTTAGTACTTTAAATAAAAATTTACAAATTTTATCATGACTGATAGGCAGGCCGCTCTGCCTGGGGGCAGGTACAAACCTTTGTCTACCATCTACCCTCTAACCTTCGGGCAGGTCAGAAAACAAAACAAAAAAATTCTACCTGCATGTACCATAAGAATTCTTTACACCAAAGCCAATAAAAAAAATGTTGGCATTCACTTTGAATCAATATGAAGGATCTGATCATATTCAAAGTGTGTTGTCTCCCAATTGACCCTGGCAGATTAACTATGTATTTGTAAGTGCGTTTAAGTCTTACCTAATTAGTTGATAGATTTGTCAAGATTACATGAATTTTCAATGATTAAATCACAGTCATAGGAAACTGAATTTAAACCTTTTTTTTAATAGTTTTTATTGTAAATTTCATGTACCATAATGTCCACAGTTTTCCTGTGAGAAGATAACACTGGGAGAAGCTTAATGAGTGTGCTAGAAAGCTTCTTTCCATCAAGGTATATCATCTTCTCTTTGCACACACAAAAAAGCACATTTACAAGGGCTATAAATAACAGAATTTAATCTATGGATTGATGAGGGCTTTCTGACTGGCTATCTTCTTCACATCAACAAATGATCTTCTCTCACATGGGTGAATGTGGAAATAGGCAACAGATATGGACACTGCTGCCTCAAGCCAGTTCCTATAAGTAGGCTATTACTCTGATTTTTTTTTTTTTTTACACTTAGGCCTAACTTCATTTCTGGTGCTTTAAATGTAGATCAGTTATTTAATGAATAGGCTTAACTGCCATAAATGTAAGGATAATTAAGCTATCACAACTCATTGTTTCTTGAATTTCTTATTGTCGTCTTTCAAAATATCTGTTGGGACAATTGACAATCTTCTTTATTTCACGTTTTTTTCCCACTGGTTCTGTTAGTCCGGCTTCATTTTTTTTTCTATCTTTACCAAATTGGAGGTCACTACAAGGTTTCCTCCCAAAGAAAGAAGTTAAACAACTTCTGTCAGCAAAACACTCATTTAGATAAAATCATAACAGCAGAGCTTTTTCTTTCTTTTCGTTTTTTTTTCTTCCCGGGGGAGGGGGAAGGGGAGGTTACCTCTATTCCAGACATATGTTTTTGCGTGCTTGCGATGCTTTTGTGGAAGAGAAACAAAAGGTAACATTCTCGCTGTTTTCGCCTTGTTTCTTTAAAAACTTAACTAGTCTCAGTGAAGGCGGACTGTGCTATTCATCAGTGAGAGATCTTATCTGGTGTCAGCTTACCGAACATAGCACGTGTGACTAGCGTGAGCAGACGCCCCTAACGGGCTGAAGTCGAATGACGACAAACAGCGACGACATGATTCAGCTCCACGGCAAAAAGTTGTGGTGATGGTACGATCTTGATGAATATTATGTCATGACCAGCGGTCTAATAGTAAAGTATTAGATTTACGAACCTACCTGTTATCAATGCAACTTTCCCAGTCAAGTTCCCCAAGGCTGAAGCCATTCTCCTGCGACTGTCTTTCTGTATGCCGGGTTTAAAATGTGAGATCGGAAAAAAGCAGACAACCGGCGAGTCAAAGCAGGCCACACGCCTCTTAAGGTGATACGCAACCAGGAGGTAGCACACCACAGATAAATACCGTAAGGTCGTAAATAAGCTTTAGCCCTGGTGAGATTTAAGATTTAAAATCGTGTATGAAAGTTGATTCACCTTCTTCATTTCATATGCTCAATAAAATTCATGCCAGATGGTTCCAAACAGACAATAACAGAAACAAGACTATTCAAGGAAGCCCAACTGACGCAAAGATGTCATAGGTGAGCTCTGCCATATAGGCCTAAATCTGATTGGAAGCGGTCAGTTCTTGCATGAATTCGTCGGCAGGGACTTCTCTGTATCCAGATATGGATTCAATTTTGATATAATAGGCGCCCATATGTGGCAGGCCTATAAAAAAAACAACAACCAAAAAACAACAACAAAAAAACCAAACAAACAACAACAAAAAATGAAGAAGAAACTGGCCTGGATTTTTAAAACAGGAGAAATGAGTGGTTGGGGAATATGTTGTGAATGCTGATATATGCTTTAATTTTGGTTTGATGTTAGCAATGCCTCAAAATGCTTGAAGATTATTTACATAGTTTAGTTATATAATACCTTTGTGCATATTCCTTAAAGTGGCCCGTAGACACAAAGGTCAGAGTGCCCTTGTGAAGGGAAAGTCGGAAAAAATCGATCTATTTGTAATCAATTTTTCATACACCTCTATACGAATTTGTCTTCTTACTTACTCGAATCGTAGGCATTTGATCTTTACCACAGCTGTTTAAAATTTTTTTATTTTACTTAAGTAACCAGCTAGATAAATAGATAGACAGACAGATAGAAAGATAGATAGATACATCAATTTTGACCAGGAATCCCTTCGGAATCAAAGAAATCGGGCAGAATACTCTTATTTCTTAAAAGTCTTGTGTTATCAGTCTCTAAAGACATAATAGCTGACAGTTCTTTATCATTCTTAATGTCGACTCAAAAAAAAAAGCAAAAAAAAAAGCACAGAATTAAAAAGAATTGACGATGTCTGATGTATCTGACTAGTTATGATAGGAACAATTACACACACACCCACACCCACACCCACACACACACACACACACACACACACACACACACACACACACACTCTCTCTCTCTCTCTCTCTCTCTCTCTCTCTCTCTCACACCACACACACACACACACACACACACACACACACACAACACACACACACACACACTTCTTCTCTCTCTCTCTCTCTCTCTCTCTCTCCACACACACACACACACACACACACACACACACACACACACCACACACACACAGGCCTATGGCTGATGTGCACTATAGAAATAAGTGTTCAATGTCCCCCTCCCCTGTCCCGTCCTCCGCCCCCCCCCCTCTCTCTCTCTCTCTCTCTCTCTCTCTCTCTCTCTTCTCTCTTCTCTCTCTCTCTCTCTCTCTCTCTCTCTCTCATATACACACACACTATCTGTCTTTCTGTCAGTCAGTCTGTCTGTCCGTCTGTGTGTGTGTGTGTGTGTGTGTGTTTGTGTGGTGTGTGGGTGTGTGTGTGTTATGTATGTGTGTGTGTTGTGTGTGTGTGTGTGTGTGTGTGTGTGTGTGTGTGTGTGTGTGTGTGTGTGGTGGTTCATGGAAATAAGGTGTGTGTCAGCAGACATGGCAGGCATGCAGCGTTTCATATACGCATGGACGTGCGGGCATTTCTGTGTCTGGTCAGAATGGACTGTAGTAAGGAAGAGGGTGGTGGGTGAGGAAGCTGGTACATCTGTCGTCAGAACATTTTCTGTGAATTCTAAATGGGAACAGTCTTGATGCCAAAAGAAAAAAAAAAAAAAACATGGTTCAAATGCATATAATATAATCGTTCTTTATCAAATGTGCTCAAAGAAAGGGGACTCGATAAACCGACAATTATTCTTTAGCAGCGAAGAAGGACGGGAACAAAATTCAGACTTTCATAGTTTTATTTTTGTTGGTTGCCGAGCACATTCACGTCCAGGCCGAGTGCGGACGCACACACTGAGGGCCAAGGCCAAGGTAGGTGTTGCTAATGCGGAATGCTACTGGCCAAAAGTGTGTGTGTGTGTGTGTGTGTGTGTGGGGTGGGGGGGGGGGGGGGGATGGAGATAAGGGAGGGAGGGTGTGTGTGACTGATAAGTCACAGAGTAACTTTAGCTAATGACAGTACATTGTATGTTGCTGCCGCGTTAATACTGGCATGTACCTTTGCGAGCGGACGAGCGAAGGTATCGATTTGAGGGACGCGACAGTGCTGAGTCTTTTGCGGATTGAACTGCAAGAACATCATTTTCAAATATCTTGCTTTTTACATTCGTAATTCTTCGTTCAGTTCTGTAAAAATTGCTTGTTAGGTATTTCTGCTGTAGTTGTTTGTTTTTTTTAGCCATGACATTTCATGAAAATCAGTTGGCCTACATACGCCGATAATTTATAAAATTAAAAATAAAAAAGGGGGGGGGGGGGGGCTGAATTTGTAGAATCAGCACCTGGTCATACACTTCTTCGGGACAAAAAGAAGCATTTTACAGAACGCACAAGAATGTACCACGTCATGATCGCTAGAAATACACAAGCCCTCGATGTTTCCAAAGACACATACCCTAGCTCAGTTCTTTGAGACGATATGTATCGTCTGTTGAGTAAAAAAAAAAAACAACAACCCCACACACACAAGAAAACAAACAAACATACAAACACAAACAAAACAAAAACAAAATTGGTTTCAGATCGAGCCACGACATCAATCGCTCAGAACAGCGACATCAATCGCTCAGAACAGTGACATGCTCTAAGTGACATGCTCAAAGAATTCTAAACCTGCTTCAACTAGTTAACCTGTTGCTCAAGCTGTTCGGCCGAGGACTCTTCTTCCACCTCTGCCACAGACCCAGGAACAGCATGTCGGGAATCCGTTAAAATGATGTGTTACACTGCATGTTGTTAACAAGGCTATATA
>CM031610.1:14718534-14723534 GCA_018398815.1 Conus ventricosus
TCTCTCTCGTTGTCCTGGGGGTTCCACCTGAGGGCTTGTCTCGTGGTGTTGGTGGCTGGCTTACGCAGAGCGTGGCCTATCCACCTCCAGCGGCGTTGCTGGATTATCAGCTCCCACTGGCTTCTGTCTTGTCTGCTGCCATAGTTCTTCATTGCTGATCTTGTCAGGCCACCGTATCTGGAGGATTAGTATCAGGCAATTGTTGATGAATGTCTGGATCCTCTTGGTCGTTGTTATGGTGGTTCTCCACGTCTCGGCTCCATACAGCAGGACTGACTTCACGTTGGTGTTGAAGAGCCTGATCTTGGTGTTGACTAACAGGTCTCTTGAACCCCAGACGTTCTTGAGCTGCAGGAAAGCTACCCTAGCTTTGTTGATTCTGGTCTTCACGTCTGCGTCTGTCCCTCCTTGCGTGTCAACGATGCTGTCGAGGTAGGTGAAACTGTCCACCTCTTCTAGTGCTTCGCCTTCAAGTGTGATGGGGGATGTGCCGGTGGCATTTACTTTCAGGACCTTGCTCTTCCCTCGATGGATGTTCAGGCCCAGCCTCGTTGAGTTGTCTGCCACGATGCTGGTCTTTTCCTGCATCTGCTGCTGGGTGTGCGAGAGCAGAGCTACGTCGTCAGCAAAGTCCAGGTCGTCCAACTGTGACCAGAGAGTCCATTCGATGCCATTCCGCCTCTGTGCTGTGGATATCCTCATGACCCAGTCAATGGCGAGCAGGAACAGAAACGGAGACGGCAAACATCCCTGTCTGACCCCTGTTCGGACTTGAAAAGCCTCAGAGACCTGACGTCCATGGACTACCCTGCAGGTGAGTCCCTCGTACGAGTCCCTGATGATGTTGGTGAGCTTCGCCGGCCCTCCGTAGTGTCGTAGCAGTTTCCATAGAGTCACTCTGTCTACGCTGTCAAAGGCTTTCTCATAATCGAGGAAGTTGACGTAGAGGGAGGCTTTCCACTCTAGGGACTGTTCTAGGATGATGCGCAGCGATGCAATGTGTCTGTGCACGAGCGATCTTTTCGGAAGCCAGCCTGCTAGTTTCGGAGGTGGGGGTCGACGATGTCCTTCATCCTGTTCAGTAGGATCCTGCTAAAGACCTTCCCAGGAACTGTCAGTAGCGTAATCCCTCTGTAGTTTGCGCAGTTGCTGAGGTCTCCTTTCTTTGGCAGCTTGATCAAATACCCCTCCTTCCACTCTGATGGCACTTGTTTTTCCTCCCAAATCTTCTTAAAGAGGGGGTAGAGCATATTGACAGTGGTTTCCACATCTGCCTTCAGCGCCTCCGTCAGAATGTTGTCAGGTCCAGCTGCTTTGCCTGTCTTCAGCTGCTTCAGGGCTTTCCTGATCTCTTCCTTGCTGGGCAAACTGCAGTCAATCGGCAGGTCGCTGTCAGCTGCCGGGATGTCTGGCGGGTCCTGAGGAGCTGGTCGGTTCATCAACTCCTCAAAGTGTTCCCTCCATCAGTTCTTCTGCCCCTCATCGCCTGGGATGGCCTTTCCATCCTTGTCCTTCACTGGCCTCTCAGGTTTGGAGAACTTTCCACAGAGCTTCCTGGTGGTGGTGTAGAGGTCCTTCATGTTTCCATGTTGGGCAGCTTCCTCTGCTTCTGTGGCAAGTACCTCCACAAAGTTCCTTTTGTCCACCCTTATGCTGTTCTTCGCGATTCTGGCAGTGTTTGCATAGGCCTCCTGGGCTCTGGCTTTCTCTGCTGTTGTGCGGCTGTTGTTGAGTACTACCCTCTTCTTCCTGTCCTCGATCTTCTTCAATGAGTCAGCTGATATCCACTCCTTGTGGCTGCGTGTGTTATAGCCTAGCACCTCCTGGAAGGTTGATGTCACTGTCTCTTTCACTGCTTTCCATTGCTCGTCTGTGGTCTCCTCTTCCAATATCTTCTGGAGAACTTGAAACCTGTTGGTGAGAGCCAGTCGGTACTCCTCCAGCTTGTTTGTGTCTTTCAGAAGTCCTATGTTGAACCGTTGACGTTGGCCTGTCTCTCCATCCAAGTTCCTCTTAAGCTTGAGCTTGAGTCTGGCTACAAGAAGATGATGGTCCGAAGCAATGTCGGCTCCTCACTTGACTCTCGCATCTTGGAGTGGTCTTCGAAACTTCTTTGAAATACACACATGGTCGATCTGGTTCTCGGTGGTATGGTCTGGTGATATTCAGATTGCCTCGTGGATTCGCTTATGAGGGAAGAGTGTTCCGCCGATGACGAGGTTGCTTGTGGCGCATAGGTCTGCAAACCTCTCCCTGTTGTCGTTCATCTGGCCCAGTCCCTGCTGTCCCTTGACTTCCACGTAGCCCTTGTTGTCGCTGCTCACTTTGGCGTTCAGATCACCCATCACGATGTTGAGATCTCTGCTTGGGCAAGTCTCTATGATGGTCTGGAGTCTGCTGTAGAATTCTTTGTCTGCCTCGTTGCTTTCGTCGGTAGGAGCATAACACTGGATGATGTTCATGCTAAGTCTCCTCTTCTTGGTCCTGAAGGATGCTGTCATGATGCGTGGCCTGTGGGCTTCCCACCCGATGAGGGCTCTCTCTGCTGTTGTGGAAAGCATCAATGCCACTCCATGGGTGTGCGGTGCATCCTCTTCCTCATGGCCTGTAAACAGCAGGGTTCCTCCCGAGACGAGTCTCTTCTTGCCGCTGCCCGTCCATCGTGACTCGCAAATCCGAGGATGTTGAGGCCGTAGTTCCTCATCTCTGCAGCCACCTGTGCCGTTTTCCCTGCTTCGTACTTGGTCCTGGCATTCCATGTCCCGGTGGTGATGGTAGTCCTGGTCGAAAGAATGGTAGTCGTCTGCGTGGCTTCCAGATGACTCCGGCTTTCACCACTCCGCATCATAGGTCCTCCAGCTGAAGGTCCATTCTCTCCCAGGGCTGAGTTTTCCATAGAGTCTCTTGTTGGCGTTTTTGTAGCATGATGGATTTTTGCATGGAGGGGGTGGTTGCCCCTCCCCCAACCCTCCCCCTTTCTCAACCGGGTTTGGGACCGGCCAAGGCGGAGCTGGATAGGGGTCAGCAGTTCCTAAATTCTGCGAGTGCTTTAGTTTCAGGAACAGGCGCTTGGGTTTCTGTCTTTTTAATAATGTTTGGAAGGAATTTTTTTAATGCACGAATTCTAAACGCAATTCAGGCTTTCTGCAACATGTAGCAGAGGCAGTTACAATATACTCGAATTTGTCTGGTCCTGACGCTTTTAAAGTTTTCTCTCATTGAAGTTACTTGATTTTCAAAGTCGTGCAAATCTGGTGGAGGAATACTGAATGGCTGAACCCCATTTTTTTGTTTTTGTTTACAGAAAGTTGATTATGTGTCTGAACAGTTTGGCCCGTGGCGGTTGGCTTGAGAGGGAACGGATGTACTGGCAACGGAAAGAGAATACGTATTGATGCTGTCTGCTATGAAATTCATAGATAAAACTGGAATAGTTTGTTCGGGTCTCTGGTTGGAGCATTGACGGGTTTGCTATATGGGAGCAAGCAAGAGCAGGCCTCCCACATTGCCTCCCAAGCTGTCACCGCACATTCTGTGCACGCATCGGCTTGATCAGCCATTTGCGTATCCACAAATCAGCTCCCCTGCCCCCTCAACCCCAAGATAACTGAAGTGGTTCTTGTCGACTCGACGGACTAACAACAATATGGGCGATGTGTCCTAGCTGTATTTTTTGTTGTTGTTGTAAATCTGTGAACAATTTTGTTGTTGTTGTTGAGATTTTTGTATGACGTGTTCAAAGATACTCAAGCGTACATTGTGCTGTGATTTTTGTTGTTGTTTCTTTTGTCGTTGGAAAACTTTCTTCCATTATTTTGAATACAGTTCTGTTTAAACTAGATTCTTAAGATTTTTGTATGAGGTGTTTGAACATCATTAAGCATGCATTTTGCTGTGGATTCTTTTAGAATGTTTTGCTTGTTTCCGTGTGTCTTTTTCAGTGTTGTTGGTGGTGGTGGTCGTCGTTTTCTTTCTTTTTCTTCCTTTTTTTGTTTTGTTTTGTTTTTAGCTTCATCAGTCTCTCTTGTGTACCAGGATGGAATCATAGAGTGCTTGATCCCCCCCCCCCCCCCCCCCCTTTTTGTGTGTTTTGTTTGGCGTATGGGAGCATGTTTGTCCTGTGTTTTAAAAAACAAAACACTAACTGTCATGCCAAATGTTGAAGAAAATGTTCGGATCACTCGTATATTATACTGTATAGAAAGGAGCGATAACGAGAACCATAAGTTGTGCAGCGTTATTAAGTGTGTGTGTGTGTGTGTGTGTGTGTGTGTGTGTGTGTGTGTGTGTGTGTGTGTGTGTGTAGTCTGAACGCCTGTGAATAAGATGCGTTATCGGATATTTCCTTACAGAAGAAAATTAGGATTGCTGCCGTATATTCACTGATACGACAACCTAGTCGTATTACAGGAACACCAGCAAAAGGGAATAAGTCAGAGGAATTAATGAATACGTTAACATCAATCATTTTGTTTGCAATGTGGTACACGTTCGAATGTCCAATACGCAAACTCTCTTCTCTCTCTCTCTCTCTACTCTCTCTCTCTCTCTCTCTCTCTCTCTCTCTCTCTCTCTCTCTCTCTCTCTCTCTCTCACCACACACACACACACACACACACACACACACACACACACACACACACACAATCTCTCTTTCTCTCTCTTTCTCTTAATGAGTTGTGGGCACAAGAGATTTGATGTTATCAACATAAAAGCAGTTGTCGTACAAAAATTTGGACAGAACGATGAATAACTAGCATCAGAAGAATAATCAAACGTTTATGAACAAAACGGTAATGAAATAAACAACAGCGATAAAAAAAAAAAACCCTCTCTTTGAAGACACTCTATCCATGTACTACAATTCTTTTTTTTTTTTTTTTTTTAAGAGTACGAGTGTTTGGTTCAGAACTGTCTTTTTTTTAAAATCTAGGTCAAGTACAGCAAAACAGATTATGACAGAAACAGCAGCAGCTGAGCTCTGCTTTGATGGTGGATGC
>CM031610.1:14736034-14738534 GCA_018398815.1 Conus ventricosus
TAGGATTAGCCTCCTCGCTGTGCCAAATTGGCTGGATCCGAACCATGGGCCCGTCTGCCTGACGCCTAGAATATTTGAGTTCGAGCTTATGTCCAAACAACCTGGACCACGACTTGGTTGTTCTATTTTTGACCGTGACATAGAGATCATTGACATCACTTGTACTCTTAGGTCTTTGTCTGGTCTGACAGAGAAGGTTCCAGGTTTCTTCAGAATCATGGAGCGTAGAAAGAATTCCTACCTCACAGTTGTTGTGCCTGATGCCTGCGATCCTTGGGCTGGAGGGTACCTTACATCAGACTTCAGTCAATCACATCTTAAAATAAATGTGTAGGGAACCGCCAAGAGAAACGTGGACAAACGAGTCACAAGACAAAACACGACGCGTTTCGACCTCTTAGGTTTCATCCTAATTGGTTTTTCATTCAACGCCTGCCTACCTTGCGCTGAAGAGGTCTAAGCTAAGTGACAAGTTTTGTTCATTTTCATTGTCCTCTTCGTTTGTGTCTTGCCTGAAGAAGACCTAAGAGGTCGAAACGCGTGGTGTTTTGTCTTGTGACTCGTTTGTCCACGTTTCTCTTAGCGGTTCGCTAACATTTATTTAAGATTTGTTTAGATTTCCGCCTGCAGTCGTCTCACTTTGCAGCTAGATTCAGTCAGTCAGATGCCTTCCGTTCTTCTTCTTCAAGAACAATCTGAAGCTGCTGAGGTCAGTTGCTTTATTTTCTCTTGAGCCTACAACTTTTTTTTTCTTTTTTTTTCTTTTTTAAAGCAGTCGGGAAAGTTTCACACAATTTGTTATCTAAACTGAATCTGCCTTTGTGAATTTGTCAGTCCGCTGTGGCATAGAGGATGCCTACTTTTCAAACGTACCCCCTTTTATTTAAACACTTCATTGGATAGCATGAAAAAAAAATATATACAGCGCAGACAGGCAGCAGGGCAGGGTGAGCGCGTGTGTGTGTGGGGGGGTGGGGGGTGGGGGGTGGGGGTGGGGGGAGAATTTGGGGTTTGAGGGGTTTCTGAACACCCCACACCCACCCTCATTCCCCCCCTCTCGGGTAGCCAAAAAAAAAAACCCACAAAAAAATCCACCCTGTACTGGGGTGGGAGGAAGCGTGGGAGTGTGTGTGTGTGTGTGTGTGTGTGTGGGGGGGGGGGGGGGGCACGTTTTCTTACCTTTTCCGACCGAGGGAGGGCTCGTAGAGCTCCTCCTACAAATTCCTCATCTCAAAACATTGATATCCCCCCTCCCCCCCCCCCCCCCCCCCCCCCCCCCCCCCCACCCCCCCCCCCACACACACACAACACTTCGGCAGCCATGTAACCCCCTGCCCCACCCCCTTCCCTCCTCCATCCGCCTTTCTCCTTAAAAAAAAAAAAGAAAAAAAAAGAAAAAAAAAGCCTTGTCCTCAGTGGTCGCTCAGCATCTCACTCAAGCTCCAAATCGCCGCTCCCACCCAATCCTTCACGCAGAGCTACACCCAGACTGGGTCTATCGCAGCACCAGCGCCAGCAGTCCTCAGAGAGCCATCAAGGTGTCATAATTATCGCCAGGAGGCGCTCGCCAGAGACCCGACTGTCCTGGCGCTGAATCAGTATAGTGATGCTTGATCTCATACCCAGGGCACCGCTTAATACATCAGTAGCTGAGCTCTGTCTTCAGGACACATTGAAGATACATAGTTCTTTCAGTCAGGATTACCATCGCCACTCTCAGGCATCGATATTCGACATCGCAGATAATTATGGACACGTTGTCGTCATGGGTGAGACTGTTGATAGGTAATCGAAATGGAAAGACTATCAATAGTGAAGCACACAGACTATGCATGGTGTGTGAGAATCGAAAAAAAACACACAACAAAACCAACCAACCAACACACACACTGTACACACACACTGTACACGCGCGCGCGCGCGACACACACACACACACACACACACACACACACACACACACACACACACACACACACACACACACACACACCACGCACGCACGCACGCACGCACGCACGCACGCACGCACGCACGCACGCACGCACGCACGCACGCACGCACGCACCACACACACACACACACACACACACACACACACACATACACACACACCACACACACACACACACACACACACACACACACGCGCGCACGCAACACACACACACACACACACACACACACACACACACACACACACACACACACACACACACCACTCACACACATACACACACACACACACACACACACACACACTGTACACACACACACACACACACACACACACACACACACACACACACACACACACACACACACACACACACACACACACACACACACACGCACGCACGCACGCACGCACGCACGCACGCACGCACGCATGCTTTAAGGTCATCAGATTACAAGAAAAAGACCAAAATTATCTTAGAAATCAGTCAGTTAATTCATGTCTTAACTTTAAAAGGGACCAACGTTTCCTTCTGCTGGGTTC
>CM031610.1:14763534-14778534 GCA_018398815.1 Conus ventricosus
CTTACCGATGATCATAATAGTGAAGGAACGCCTGCTGCGCTAGTGGTGGTGGTAGTGGTGGTGGTAGCACGACAGATTTTTTTTGCGGAGGAGTTCGACAAAAGAGGGGTGTGTGTGTGTGTGTGTGCTTGTGTTTGTGTTTTGTATTGCTGAGGAGGAGGAGGAGGAGGAGGAGGAGGAAGGAAGGACGGACGACCCTGTGATCAAACTGATCAGGTTAGTGTGAAATGTCACCCTTTGCGTGATCTAAAAAAAAAAAAAAAAAAATCTTTTATCTATTTTTTTTTTTTTTCTTTCTTTCTTTCTTTCTTTCTTTTTTTCTTCTTTTTTTTTTCTTTTTTTTTTTTTTCTTCTTTCTGTTTTTCTCGATCTATGTTTCATGGATGAAATCGTAATTGTTACGAAGCATGATCTCTGAAGAAGAAAGAAAGAAAGAAAGAAAGAACGAAAGAACGAAAGAAAAGCAGAAGAAGAAGAAGAAGAAGAAGAAGAAAGGAAGAAGAAAGCCGAAGTGATTGATATGACTAGAATAAGATCAGCTTTTGAAACTACGGATTTTGTTTGTTTGTTTATTGTTAGTGAGCAGTTCATGCGTGTTAGGGCCGACAAATTGGATGTACAAAAGTCACCGAGTGTTCATTAATCTTTCTCTTTCAGTTTTCCCTTGTCTGTCTTGTCTGCAGTTCCCCCTCTCATTCTCCCATTGTGTTGTCGTAAAACTCCCGTCCCCCACTTTCCCCTTTTTCCCCCCTTTTTTTTTTCTTTTATTTGTATGTCTCTGTCTGTCCCCCCCACCTTTTTTTTTTCGCCTTTTGTCTCTCTAAACTCTTCTCTCTGTCTCTCTGTTTTCTTCTCTCTCTCTCCCCTCTTCCCCTCTTTCTCCTTTTCTCTCCTCTCTCTTTCGCCCCCTTCCCCACTTCTCCCTCTCTCCCCTTTCCCTCTGTAGTATCTCTCTATTCCCTTCCCCAACCCCTTCCAAACCCCCCCCCCCCTTCTTTATCCCCCTTTCCCCTCCCCTCTCTCTCCCCCTCTCTCTCTCCCCTCTTTGCCCCTCCTCTCCCTCTTTTCTTCTCTCCCCTCTCAACTTTTTCCCGTTAAATTTTTTCTTTTCCCCCACCCTCCCTCACCCCTCTCCCCTTTTTTCTCTCTCCTCTCTCTCTCCCCCTCTCCCCTTTTTTCCCCCCCCTTTTTCTCCTCTCTCTCCCTCTTTTCTTTTCTGTTTTTGTAATTTTCCCCCTCTGTCTTGTTTTTCGGGCCCGTCTGTAGGGCTCTGTTGGGCTTTCTATCCAAACTCACACACCACACACACACCCCACAAACCACACCACCCAACACACACACACACCCACACACCGCGCGGGGCGCGCCCCGCGCGCCGCGCGCACGCACACACAAAATATACACGCAAACATCACAACACACACACACACACACACACACATACACACACACACACACACACACACACACACGCGAGCGCGCACATGATTTTATACATATACATATACAATACTTTACATACATCATACATACATACATACATATGTGTTGTGTGTGTGTGTGTGGTGGGGTGTGTGTGTGTGCGTGTATGTGTGTGTGTGTGTGTATGTGGGGTGTGTGTGTGGTGTGTGGTGTGTGTGTGTGTGTGTGTGGTGTGAATGTGTGGTGCGCGTGCGCGCGCTTGCGCTTGTCGCAACGGCGAAGAACTAGCAAGTTTCAGTTTCGCAGGGACGTGAATATTGACAAAAATAAATAACAATAATGGATAATGATAATGACACTAACCGTTAGCTGCCGCCGATTGAGGTCAACGGGATAATTGCACGCCGGAGCGGGGGCTAAGCCTAAAGGTTGGCCCGCTGGTTTCACGTGTAGCCACGGAATGCTGCGGTCCTTTGGTGCTTTTCATTTCAACCCACGTCGTTTGGGTTTCAGTTGAATGTCTCTTTCAGTGATGCCGTAAAAAGAGTCTTGTGGCAACACAGATAACACACACGCACGCGGCGCGCGCGCGCGCGCACTCACATACAACACATACACCGCACACACGCGCGTGCACACACGCAACACACCCCACCACACACACACACCCACACACACACACACACACACACACCACTACCCACACGCCCCACAAAAAAATAAATTATATTAAAATAATGATTAAATATATAATTAAAAAATATATATAATTGTGTGGTGTGTGGTGTGGGTGTGTGTGTGTTGTCTGGTGGGTTGCAAACGCGCAAAACAGGATGCCAAAAAACACATTAGGGGGGGTCATATGGAAAACGGTACCACAGCAAAACGCCTACAAATAGGTCTAGGCAACGACCTTTGATCCCTATTTTGGAACGCAACAAACGGGACTAAATTTAAAAAAACCTTTCCCCTTTTCACCCCAACAAGGGGTCACAAGACACCGGACACCGGAGGAGAGAGAGAGAGAAGAGAGAGAGAGAGAACCTGAACCGACCTTTTTTAAAAAGATAGGCCCGGCCCCTTTTCCACGGGGAATTTTTACACAAAAATAAGAAAAAAAAGACAAAAAAGAACAATAACCCCAAAAACAATTCAAGCATTTGTTTACAACCAAAAAAAGCTTGACTCGGAATATACCCAAAGCCCAAACACATTTTATTTCACAAATGCTAACGAAGAGTTAAATTTGAAATTTGTGGATGTTATAGTACTTCCCGGGGAATAGGGTGTCTTGAGCCCGTCCTGGACTTTGTAAAAAAAATGAACTTCCGTTTCTTTTTGGTTTCACAAAAAGGACACCCCCATCTTCCCCTGTCTTTTTTCAAAAAGGGAGTCGTGTTTTGTTTTGTGCCACCCCAAGTCGGAACGAATGGACGGGTTCAGTTTTCAATATGTTTCAGATCCAACAAAATGATGAAAGTCCAAACTATTTTAAATTAGGGTACAAGAGAACTTCGCTAGCAAAAAGTGTGAACCAATTTTCTTTGAACTCACTAATAACCCTTTCACGAAAATTGGGAAAGAAATTTTTTTTCATCTTCGACCCCCGTTTTCCCAAACTTCTTGAAACCCTATTTGTACAGCGTAAAACAAACAGAGAGGCCCATGTATTCCGTTTTGCTCTAAAGGTAGAGAACATCTTGAAAGCTTTAAGGCATCGATGTTTGGCCTTGAGAGTTTAAGCCAATTTTTAAAAGCTTTCCACATAAAAATTAAATATACGGGGGAAATCCCGATTCACCGTAGATATTCATTGGGTGTTCTGTACTAACTTTTAGAAAACGCTTCAGTGCGAAGTATGGACTTTTTCTATTATGTCTTTTTTTTCAATAAGACCCCAAATTTCCCGCCCATAGTTCACATCTTTGACTTGTGCTCAAAAAAATTGAAAAATATTTTGGAGATCTTTCACCAATCGTCCGCAATAACTTAAAAATGTTAATTACCCCCCTTCTTTGCACCCCAAACCCAAATTTCCCTTTTAATGGGGGGAAAAGACAATCGGTTTAAAAAAAAAAAAACCCTAAATATTAACAGTTAATCCCGAATTTTATTGTCCTAAAACCAAATTTTCTTATTGAAAAACCCCACCATTTCTGAACACAAAAATGTCGGATTTGTCAAATTTACCGACAAACCAAGACTCATTGCGTATCGGTAGCCATTCACTGTTTCTGAAGCCCATTAAAATCGGATATTAATTTATTCGTCTGCAAACTAAGGATAAGTATTCTAGTAAGTGGGGAATCAACTGAAGACCATGCTTTCCCTTTTAACGATTTACATGCCTTTCATCAAAAAAAGATGAGAAAAATACGGACTGGGAAAATTTCCCCCTTGTTTAAGCCCTAAAGGACACTAAAGGATCACTTAACCCCCACCGCTCTTACTCTTCTTTAATACATGAACATACATTATAGCGTGATACATTTTCCACGAATCCTCTTTTTCTTCAGAACATTCCACAGTTTGTGCGTAAAATGAGTCAAAGGCTTTTCTGAATTTAAAATTTGCGACATATAATTTTTTATGATACGATAAGTTTCGTTCACGCAAATAAAGTGAAGACATATCAAGGGTATGTTTTTTTCTTTCTAAAACCCCTTGACTTTTTTTTAACTTATTTCTTCAACCCTTTTATTCAGCTTTGTTTAAAAATTGACTAAAAATTTTTAACCACAAACATTGAGAAGGATATCCCCCCATAATTACAGGAGAACCCCATACCTTTTTTAAAAAATGGTTTTTTATAGCTTCGACCACGGGGATGGAAAAATACCCTGAGAAACCCGTTTGTTAAACAAAATTATCAGAAAAGGTACAATGATAAGGCTGCATTTGAAAACTTCTCCAATTAAACGATCAGGGCCAGCTCCTTTGCCTTTTTTTAAGGGCACGACAGCTGCAAAAACTTCCCCCTCTGTAATGTCATTTTAAAGAGTATCAGTCACGTTTTCCCCTTTCTTCCCCAAATAACAGTTTCTGACTGATCACAAAAATTTTTTCGTTACCCATATGAACGAAGAAACACACCAAAAAAAATTCCCGAACCACTCCTCTTTGCTGACGAGCAGCCGATGGCATGTTCGTGTTAAAAGATTTCACTTTGCCCAGAATTCCTTGGGTTTTCCTATTTTTTTCGTTCAGGACTTAACAACTTTATCACGGTGAGCCTTTGCTTTGTCCGTAGCAGTTCTTTGTACTCCCTACGTTTTTGATTATAGTGCCTCTAATGTTTGCTCCTCTTCAGATTCAGCATTGCTTTTCCATATCTTGTTTGTTCTAATTTGTCTGCTTTCGTCTCCTCGTCTTGTTTTATCATTTGGGGCTAAGGTTATACAATTTGCGTAAATCCCGGGGGAGCTCGCGTTTTGAATCTTACAGTCTGAGCAAACCAATGCTTTTTTTTTTTTTGCCATAAAATAATTGTTTCCAACATAACTTCCCACAGCAAGCCTCTTAAAGCAAAAATTTGCTTCGTTAACGTCAAAATCAAAAGACGTGTTGCTTTTTCTAACGGATTTTTGAATTCTTGTCAGACACTTTTCATAAAAAATCATTTACTTTTTCCCCTTCCCATTTCAACTTTTCCCAAATTTTTAAAAGGATTGGGGGCCCTCCCTGAAACCCTCATCGTCAATATCCAAATACAGAGTTCAACGGATATGTTTTGAGTCAACGCGTGGTGTGAATTCAAATATGGCAAAATTTTTTTAAAACATGAGAAGTTATGAATAATCGACAATGCTACATCCTTTGGGGAAATATAAGTGAATTGCCAAAAGAAGCATCATTTTGAGGTACCCTTTAGTATCCACAAACAAAGATTTACACAAATTAATCAATTGCTTTTCGAGGTCATTACAGACTTTCTTTTTTAGTTCGACAGATCTATCATCGTTCATCGACATCACAAAGTCACGTGAGGGTCCACGCCTAAGTTTCACTCTTCACATGCTTTTCACCACCAGTGCGTGCTTAAGTCCCCCATCATCAAGAAAGGACAGTTTCCAGGGTTTCAAAAAGGGTCCATTATGCAAATTTCCCAAGATAGTAACACCCTTTGTGATTTCTGTGTTCCTTTTAAAAGTAGATGAACTGGGGGGAAAAAAAACACCAACCAGAAAACATATCTCAAAAGTAAAGAGCCCCCCCTCCCTTTTCACCACAATAAATTTTCATATTCCACAGACTTTGTTCAAATAAATTTACAGCCTTTTTTTCCGAGAAGTGCAAGACCCCCAACAAAAAGGCAGTCACTCCTTCAGACAACCCAACCCCAGGGATTACAAAAACATCAATCAGGAAAAAGATAGGATGGGGAAAATTTGTAGCAAAGGTTAACCAGTAAGCAAAAATCAAAATTTCAAAGATAACCCCCGTTCCATTTTTAAAAACCTGTAAAATTCCCCTATATTATACGTTACAAAAATTCAGCCTTTTGTCAAAATGGGCCGGGCCGAGTCCCTATTTTTTTCCCCCTTTTTTTTCCTGTCTGTCTTTGGGTTTTGAAAAATGTATTTGTCATTGCCCGTTTCCTGTGATGAATGACTTTTTGTTGAGTAGACCCTTGTTACGTGTAGAATGGGTCCCCCACCCCATTTTCGTGTGTGATTATCTCGGTTCCGTTGTGTGCGCGGTATGTTGTCCCCCGTCTATTTTTTAGGAAACATAATTTCCTTTTTTCAGCTGTTTTTCTGTTGTCATGTCTGCTTCTGACCGCTTTGTCTTTCCCGGTTTGAAATGGGCGCCATGTCACAGAAGTTTTTGTTGAAAACTGTTTCTGATGAGCCGTATGCTTTCCACTGTTCTGTGGTTATCTACCCCGAGTGTCATTGTCTTCAAGTAGGTCATGTTGTTCAGCGAGATTGTCTCAGCCTTGGGCACTAATCCTCTACCTTTTGTGCGCGTTTTCCTGTTTCTGTAAATTTCCCTTTCTTGTCTCTTGGGGTTGTTGTATGGGGATCTATGCTTGTCCTGGTGTGTTTCCCTCCCCATGTATGCATGGTTTTCACCGTATCCGGAATGTCCTTAAGTCCCCTGCACAGGAAACAAGGGATTTTTCGTCTTTGCTCTCGGTCTATCAGACGTAGCTATTTACGGTGGAACGTATATCTGGTCGTTTGTATCATCATATTGTTCCCGGTCAAACAGTCCCTACCTGACCATGTGGCAATGGTCGGGGGGTCTACATCGTCAATCCTTTCAATGCGAGGCCTTGGTGCCAGGGGGGAAGTTGTGTGATACCATAACCAGCTGGGGTACGTCTGGGATTTTGCTTATCACCAGATTCCATCTTGTCCCCTTTTCGGTTCCACCGTACTGGAGACCCCGGAACGGTACCCCTGTTCAGATTGGTTTTGTGGCTGTTTTCGTGACGAAATTTTTGTCCCCATCTTTTGCCCCGGTACCCTCCCTTTGTTCCGTCTTCCCCGGGTTGTAGTAGTAAAGGGGGTGGCCCACTGCCCCCCTTTACCCTACTGCTGCGCCACTGTCGATCACCTCTGTCGCTGTCGTTTCCCCAAGTTGTAGTAGAGGACCGGCCACTCTGCGCCACACGACTGCGCTGCCACGCCGGGCACCGCCCCGTTACTGCGTTGTAGAGAGAGAAGAAGAGAAGGAGAGAGAGAGAGGAGAGAGAGGAGAGAGAGAGAGGAGAGAGACAGAGAGAGAGAACAGAGAGAGAAAGGAAAGGGCAACGACAGACGGCAGGCAGAGACAAAAAGACAGACAGAAGACAGACAGTGGGGCGACAGACAGTCTGAAAAAGGAAGAAGAGAGAGAGAGAGAGAGAGAGAAGGAAAAGGGGAGAGAGAGAGAGGAGAGAGACAACAGACAGACAGACAGACAGCAGACAGAGAAATCTCACAGCAAGAAATTTCCCGTAGGTGGGGGAAATAAAAAATATCCCCCGGGCCACCCCCCCGGGGTGGGGGGGTTGGATGGGGAAGGGAGAGGGGGGGGGGGCGAGAGAAAACTTGGGGGGGGGTTGAGGGGGTTGGGGGGGGGGGGGGGGGGGGGGGGGGGGGGTGGGGGGGGGGGGGGGGGGGGGGGGGGGGGGGGGGGGGGGGGGGGGGGGGGGGGAAAAAAAGCTAAAATTCCGTTTTTTCAAGTTCGTTTGGAATGAACGTTATTTTGCCAAAATAATTTTTATATCACTCGAAACGCAGTTTTGATATACCAGCAAGCTAGGCTTAGGGGTTATGACCCTTTTCAGACTTGAATTTCAATTTCGAACGAATGTTTGCTTTTGGGGTTTTGGGGAAGTCTTTTTTTTTTTTTGTTCCCCTTTGTTTGCGCTTGACTCTCTCTTCCTCTCTCCTCTCTCTCTCCCCTCTCTCTTCTCTCTCTCCCTTCCCCTCTTTTCCCTCTTTTCTCTCTGTGTTGTGTGTGTTGTGTGTGTTGGGTGAGAGAGAGAGAGAGAGAGGGGAGAAGGAGAGAGAGAGAGAGAGAGTGCATATACGTAGGTATGCGTGCAGCGCGCGTGCGCGCCGCGCGCGGGGTGTGTGGTGTGTGGTGTGTTGTTTTTGTGCGGCTGCGCGCGCGCGCGCGCCGCGGTGGGTGTGTGTTCGCGCCGCGTTTGTTTGCGTTGTGTGTGTGTGTGCAATTCTTATGTGTTTTCAAAGGGAAAATTCCGTGTTTGTGCACTGTGTCTTTACTCATGTGCAAGATGTGTTTGGTAGCGTGGTCAGCATGAATACATTCAGTATGTCTGTATGTATGTATGTATGTATGTATGTATGTATGTATGTATGTATGTAGGCTATGTATGACCAGATAAATATCAACTTACAGAGACGGGGTTTCTAGACTTTTGATAAGTTTTCTAACGGAGTCTCCACTCACAAATTGATTTCCAGTTTGTTATGTACAAAATCTATTAGATAGATCTGTTTGTGGACAGTGGCACCTGCTCTGTGCACGTGCTCTGTTCTGTGTGTGTGTGTGTGTGTGTGTGTTGTGTGTGTGTGTGTGTGTGTGTGTGTGTGTGTGTGTGTTTAATGATGTCAAGCGCTTTGAGCTCACCTGGGGAAGAAGCACTGAAAAAGGTGCCATTAATGTTAGAGATATGAAACGATTAGTCATTGATCGATAAGTGTGTGCGTGCGTGCATGCGTGCATGCGGCGTGCGTGTCTGTGTATGTTGTGTGAGTGTGTGTGTGTGTGTGTGTGTGTGTGTGTGTGTGTGTGTGTGTGTGTGTGTGTGTGTGTGTGACTCTGTGTGTGTGTGTGTGTGTGTGTGTGTGTGTGTGTGTGTGTGAGAGAGAGAGAGAGACAGATTCATTCATTGATATTTTAATGTCAATAGCAGTACAGCCATCATGACATGGGGCGTATTCACCCATGAAAATGATCTAAGACATGTATAGCGACTAACTTTAAACAACTATAACCATTTTATATATGTAGGTACAGCTTCATGTCATTATCCTACATACCTGCACACATGCATATACGTGCCTACGCACATACTCATATGCACACACACACACACACACACACACACACACACACACACACACACACACACACACACACACACACACACACACACATGTACATTCAAGTTAGTTACATTCATAATATCATAACCAATGTATAACCAATAACCACCGGGCACTGAATAAGGAAGAAGTTTACCTAACAGAAAATCAAATCAGCAACAGAAAATCAAATCAGCGTGTTTTTTCTAACTCTGCATGCTTCGGCAATGTATTTTGCTAGAGATCTGATTAACATCTCATTTTCCAGTGTCAGCACACGAGCTAGATTGTGGTTTTTCGCAGCAGGCAACTGAAACAAGCAACATTTTTCGCGTATTTGTCTGTAAGCTTCGCAGTGGAATAAAAAGTGACACTCGTCTTCATTGTCATTAAACTTACATACTGGACAGTTATTGCTTGCTGTTGTGCCGGGCATGAACCATACCTTGTTCTTGCCCCTGTTTGAAAACGCGATACATTTGTTTTTTTTTTTTTTGTGGGGGTTGTTGGGGGTGTTTTTTTTTTGTTTTTTTTTTTTTTTTTTTTTTTTTTTTTTTTTTTTTTTTTTTTTTTTTTTTTTGTTTTTTTGGGGGTTTTTTGACCCCCTGGGGGGGGTTTGGGTGTTAAAGAGAAAGGGAAACATTAGTTTTTTAAGAAAAGGTTGCCTCTGCATGGGGGGGGGGCCCTTAAAATTGTTTAAATGTTGGGTTGTTTTGTTTTTTGGGTGTTTTTTGTTTTTTTCCCTCTTTGTTGTGTGGGGGGGGGGGGGGGGGGTTTTTGAAAAAAAACAAAAAATTCATTCATTATATTTTTAATGTAAAAAACAATAACCACATGAATGGGGGATTCCCCAGAAAAAAAATCAAGAAAAATATAACGACTTTTTAAACAATTAACCATTTTATTTGTAGGAAAATTCCTTTTAAATTATTCATTGCCCCCTAAGAATAGTGACGTTTTGCAAAACCAACACAAACAACACACCCCCCCCCCCCACACCCCCACCCACCCACTGAAACCCCCGTTATTACATTCTTTTTCCCTCCTTTAAAAAAAAAACCCCCGGGTTAAAAGGTTTACCCAAAAATTTCTGAACGTTTTTACCTTTTTTTCTTTATCGTTGAAGTTTTGAAAACCCTTTTAAAAACCCCTTTTTTCCGTCCCCGAAATTTTGGTTTTCGGGGAACGGTTTTTCCGATTTGTCTGAAAGCTTCGCAGGGGAAAAAAAAAAAAAAAGTGACCCTCGTCTTTTTGTTTTTTAAACTACATACGGGGACAGTTTTTTGTTTTGCTGTTGTGCGGGCTGAACCATACCTTTTTGCCTGTAGCCCCAAAGGTTCTGTTCGAAAACGGCGAGTACATTCTTGCCACTATCTTTTAACCTGATGGTACTTTTCAGCTTGCGGGGTTGCTTTTTAAAAAAAGGGAAACTTTTTCATATTTATCATTTCCTTCCTATCAAATCCCAATTTTTTGAAACATACACCATCTTCTTTCAATTGGGAAAATAAACCTTATCGTTCCCTACTTTTTGATTCCCCAAAAACCCCAAAACCCGTTTTTCTGTCGGAATTTCCTTCTTTGGACACCCATTAAACTTCCCATTCTCATTTGTTTAATAGCATTTTTAGCCTGTTTTCCCAGTCTTTTTTTTGGGGGTTTTTTCAAAAGCTTTACCCCATATTTAATCATTTAACGAAGTGTTATAATAAGGATATCCCCCCATCTGCAAAACCATTTTGTTAGAAGAAGAAATGGTATTTTTATAAAACGCTTTTTGAAATGGGTCCTTTCTTTTTGATTGGTGTAAAGAGTGGCCCCCTTTCCCGCGCATACTTTAACAGGGGAAAATCTAAAGTGTCAAAAGTTTCCAAAATATTGATGGTTCAATGAAATTTCAACCCCTTTAAAGACTTAAGAATTTAAATCCAACCCCTTTTTTCCCCTTTTTCTACACACTTTGTCAGCCCCGCTTAAGATTTAGCTTATTTGTGAATTTTAACCAAGTATTTGTTAACTATTTGTCACTCTTTTCGACCACCGTACCACCATTTTTCATTTGGGGAAAGATGCCCCCCCATTTAAAGCCCATAATGTTTGTTTTACTGGGTTAACAGTTAACTGTATCGGCCGCTTTCTCTTTGAGAGGGGGTCAACTGTTCGAAAGCCAACATGGTATCAGAGAGAAAAAGACATCATCTAAAAACAGCATAGGAAGATTTCTGCCGTACCGGGTACATTTGAATCCCGTCCTGCCTTTTTTGTTAATTTCTTCGCTAATTCGTTCATAAAAATGAAAACCTGGGGGCTTAGAGGCATCCCTGCTTGACCCCCGAGGACAATTGAAATTGTCTGACTTTTTATTTTTTCGCGCACAAAAGCCACCCCGAAAACTTTCCCCTTAAAGACCCTTGACATTTTCCCTTTAATTTTCCATTTTTTTCAAAATTCCAGAGTGTTCCTGTTTACAAGTCAAAACTTTCTTAAAATCAAAAAAAAAAGGGAATATAATTAGCTTTTTTGGAGTGGTATTTTGAACAAGTGGAAGAGAGAAGAGAGAGGAAGAGAGAGAGAGGAGAGGGTTGCGGTGTGAGGGTGTGTGTGTTGTGTGTGGTGCGTGCGTGCGTGCGGGCGGCGTGCGTGCGTGGTGGTGTGTGGGGTTTTTGTGTGTGTGGTGTGTTGTGTGTGTGGTGTTGTGTTTGTGTTGTTGGGGTTTGGCTGTGTCGGGGTTGTGTTCTGTGCGGGGGGTGGTGAGGAGGAGGTTGGGGGGTGCGGCGTGCGTGCGTGTCTGGTGTTGTGTGGGTGTGTGTGTGTGTGGTGTCTAGAAAAAGGGGGAAGGGGTTGATGGGGGGGGGGGTAAAATAAAAAAGGAGACAGGACGGCCTGAGGAACCTGCTGAATTGTAAAAACAAGTTCATTTTTCGGGTTGACAGTATGCGCCGTCCCCCTTTTTCTTGAAGAGGGGGGTGCGGGTACCTTCAAAACGAGCATGAGAAAAAAAGGCGTTAGACTCGTCACTTCTTCCCTTTTTACGTATAAACTCCCAAAACCCTTTTATCTATTATGATAATAAATTATTTTTAAAATTAAGATAAATTTATGAAAATATGGTGGGGGGGGGGTGTGTGTGTTGTGTGGGTGTGTGTGTGTGTGTGTGTGTTTGTTGTTGTTTTTTGTGGGTTTTTCTGCGTGCGCGCGTGAAGTCCCCCGGTGAAGTCCCCGAACTAAAAAACTGGAACTTACAATGTGTGTGTGGGTGTGTTGTTGGGTGTTTGTGGGTTGTGTGTGTCCCGCAGGGGGGGTTTCCCTTTTTTAAGGGAATTTAGCAACTTCCTTTAAGGGGGTTGACCCCCCCCCCCCCCCCCACTCCACCCCCTCCCCCCCCACTCCCGTCTCCCCCGACTGCTCAACCAAGGGGCGGAAATTATGCGACAAAAAGGAAGCAAACCCGCGCGATGGGTTTTTCTGTCAACAGCGCCCGAAAATTGGCCCCAAAAACGGGGACACGTGATTAGGTCAAGAATGATTACCCTCTGAACGGTTTTGGGTCGCCCCGCGCTTGGCTGTATTTACTACGCAATTTTCCTATAATATAGAAGAGGCACCGATAACTATAGTGGTGACGAGTTGTCGCGCTTTCCCACCAATTCATGGGGTTTTACCCCGGGAAGTACTAACTGCGAAGTGGGTTTTCACCAAGGTGGGGGAACAGCCGATGACATTACCGGGCGTTTGCGCACTCGCCGGTTTGTCCCCTTGGGGGAAAGTGTCGAAGGGGGTGGGAAAAAAACAGGGGGGGTGGAGGGTGCGGGGGGGGGGGGGGGGGGGGGGGGGAGGGCTGTCATTCTGGCATTTTTTGGTAAAGGACGGAAAGGTGAATATGTTGAGGGGGGGTCGGTAAGAGTAAAGTGGGTGCACGCCAAAAATTAAAGCAGAAGGCCCTTTCTTAAGAAATGGAGTTTTATTAAAACGTCGCAGTTTGATTGTTTTGAGAATTTATTTTTTTTTTCTGTCTGAAAGTTTATTCTCCCCCATTTCCTTTCACACGGGCCCTCAAGAACCCAACCATGGCTCCGAGCGGGCGGATTTAAAATCAAAAAGGGAAGGGACAGTTTTAGGGGCCTTCAAAAAAGGCGCAAAGATGGGGTCACCGGTGAGTGCAAAAAGGGCCCGAAAAGTGACGTCAACAAAGGGGGAAGCATGTCTTTGAAAAATTTTTTGGGGTTTCATCGGTGAAAATCCCCCCCCCCCCCCCCCCCCCCCACACAAAAAAGGAAAAAATTTGTGGGGGGGGGGGGGGGGGGTTTCTTCTGCCGTAAGCGTTGGCCGGAAGGGTTTAAGGGTGAAAAAATGTTGAGGGAAATCATATGGAAAAAGGAAAAGACTGGGGGCAAAGATAAAATAAGGTCGTTTTTGGATACAGTGAAAAGACTGGGAGCGGAAATGATACTAAGGTCAGTTTTTTTTATGGGGTACACTGAAAGGACTGAAAGCACAAATAGTGGAAAAAGAAGAGAGAGAGAAACAAGGGAGAAGAAGACAGAGAGAGAGAGGGGAAGAGAGAGAGAGAGTCATTATGGGGTAAAATGACGAAGCGAAAGATGATTTGATGGGAAGAACCTGGATACGTGAAAGAAGTGTCAGGTGGACAGTTAGGGGACCATGGTGGTGTTTGTACGTCGCATAATCATTATTCATCCACCAAATAATTTTCGATTCTGTTGGCTCCCGAGGGCCCAAATCGGCCTGGAGCAGTGAAAGATGCACGTGTTTTTCCCCTCTTTTTGCACAAAAAGTCCTACTGTATAACAGTGACACGAAAGGGCCTAGGGGATAAAGTGACACAAAGGCCTACTTATAACAGTGAACCCCAAGGCTGCTGTAAAAAGTGGCGTAAATGGTGTTCGAAAGGGGTTTTTACACAAATCCACAGTGAAAATACTTCAAACTTCGCTTCAATTGGTTATCGGCTTTTTTCTTTGAAAAAAACAAACAAGCAAACGCAACAAATGCAGTCTCCGCCGTTGATCGTGTAGTAAAAATGGACCCATGGAGGCAAATCATTAACTGCACGTTACAGGCATTTTTCAGGATCGATTTGATGAAAAGGGCGGGGGCATTTGCTTGGAACTTAGTACGCAGTGACGACGGATAAGGGAAAAAAGAAGAAGAAGAAGAAGAAGAAGAGAAGAAGAAAAAAAAGGCGAAAAAGCAGAAAAGAAAAAAGAGAAGAGGCTAATTAAAAACCATTGCAGACGTAAAACAAGAAAAGGGATTCGGAGTCCGTAGGCCTGTGCTTAAAAATTAACAAACCTTTTGCTAACTGGAGGGGGGTTGTGATCCGGACAGGGGGTTTAGTCCGGGGAAAAGGGTTTTATCCCTATAGAGGGGTTTTAGTCCGTATAGATTGTAGTCCGGGTAGGGTTGTATCCGTAAGAGGGAAGTCCGGATAAGGTTTAAATCCGGGTATAGGTTTTAGTCCGGGAAAGGGGTTTTTAGTCCGGATAGAGGTTGTAGTCCGAAAGAGGGGATCCGTATAAATGAAGTCCGGTATAGGGTTTATCCCCGGGTTAAAATTTTTCCCGGGGTAAGGTTGTTCCCGGGAAAAGGTTGATCCGGAAGAGGTTTAGTCCCCCATATATTGTAATCCCGGGGTTGGGTTGTAGTCCGGATAGAGTTGCACCCCGGTAGAGGGTTTTAGTCCTCATAGGGGGAATCCGGCATGGGTTGTAGTCCCGGGTAGGGTTGTAGCCCATAGAGGTTGTAATCCGGGTATAGGTTGTAGTCCGGAAGAGGTTGTAATCCGATTTGGGGGGGGGTCAGGGTATATATGGGGTTTTAGTATAAGGTGGTAGTCCGGATAATAGGTTGGTCCGGTTTTAGGTTTTAGTCCGATTAGGTTGTGAACCAACCCCACCCAATCTTACCCCCCTTGTAGATGTAAATTTGTGGGGCCCCAGGGGGGGGGCCTTTTTTTTCTTGAAATAAAATTCTAATCAGGGGCAAATACGGGGAACCGGTATTGGGAAGCGTT
>CM031610.1:14783534-14796034 GCA_018398815.1 Conus ventricosus
AAACTGGCCGTTCTACCTTTTTTACTTTATTACTTCTCTGTCGAGGCTGTGATGTGTGTTCACCCCGGTCTGTTGTTGCCGTGGTAGGATTACACAGAATCTACAGAACTTGTCTTAACCAACTTTGTCAAAAACGTGGAATATGACCCTGGGACCAACCCATGAAAGTTTGGTGCGGATCCGTCGTGCTGTCTTGTCACAGGAAAAATGCACAAAAATTAATTAGGCTTAGCCGTAAATGTCTTGGTTAGGGGAAGTCACTCTTACAGATTTCGAAAAAGCACGAAGGTTTTGTTTTTTGTTGTTGTTGTTGGGTTTTTTTTTTTTTTTTGTGGGGGGGGGGGGGGGGGGGGGGGGGGGGGGGGGGGGGCGGGTTAAGGGAGAGGGGAGGGGGTCTAACGAGTTAGGGTCAGGGTTACACTCGATTTGGGTATAGTTAGGGTCAGGTTCGGGTCAGTGTAAGCTTTCGGCAGATACGCAAAAGATTGAAACTAATGGATTGATTCGAGTACCTACATTGTTCGTTTTCACGCACATCTGCTCTTTATTTTCGTACGTAGATTACTTTCTGATCTCCACTCACAGGAGAAGTACCACAAAATCTCACCCAACATGTCGAAACCAAAGATGTGCAAAGGCTCGCCGTCAGTTTTGAACAGAATCAGTCGTCGTAGCCCCTGAGACTGAAGATTGGATTCAACCGGATAGTTTGAGTCTCAGCACGCAGCATAACATTGTGTACGTTATCGGTGGTATGAAGATATGTTCATGAGAAATCTGTATGTGAATTCACCCCAGCAAATTTCACATGGCCGCTTGTTTGTTTGTTTGTTTGTTTGTTTTTCAAAAGTAAATTATATACTTTTTTTTCCAACCGTTTGTCAGCATTCTTGAGAACAACATTCGGCTTTGCACACCCTTTTTGATTCTGTACTCAGCACAAATCAAAAGACACTCTAACCTGCCTGATCGTTACATTGTCCACTTCCTGGGAGTTTTTTTTTTTTAAGTACTGGAAGGGAAAAAAAACGTAGGTGAGAAAGATCATTATTCAGCTTAAGTCAGCTTTAGTGCTTCAGCCAACATGACTCTAACTGAGGATCAATACCGCAGTCTTATAGGCTCTTATTTGACCAAACCATAAACTTAGGATCAGTCAAACTGAAGTAATCAAACTTGAAAGATATATGTACGTGTCACAGAAATCTTCTACTATGAATTTTAAGGACATTAGGAGCTCGACTTTATTCTTGGTTATTGATACGGCGTTTACCGGGTTACCAAATAATTCTTTTTATTGCAACGAAAAATGATAAGTATAAACCTTTCGATCCATTTTTTTTTATTGTATTGAGGAATGACACAATCCTTTGGCAGTGTCCATCACGGTGAATAATTGGTGTACGATTGATTAGATGATTCAGAGCCTGCTACTACTACACAAAGGGACGGAGGGTGGTGGAAAACATTGCTCCAAAAACTTTCTAATTCAAATGATGCCTTGATGCACAATACAACAAATTATGATACTGTTTACATGAATATCATGTATTTGAAAATACGCCTTTTTGTTTTAAACATTGTTCTTTGTAAAATGTTTATACGATTGCATCATATTTGTCCGCAATACATGTAATCATATAACAAAATACGTATTTGACTAGAGAGAGATGAACATAACTTTTATTGCAGAGGGATATTTCTTTTCAGGTAAGCGTTTAAAGCAAGCCTCTGATATTTGTCACAGCTGCCGAGGCTGTTTTTTTTTTTTTTTAAAGGACGAGACAGCTGACAATTACTGCTCGATAGGGAGACGGTGATCGATGAGAAAACACAGAGAGAGAGAGAGAGAGAGAGAGAGAGAGAGAGAGAGAGAGAGTCAGTGAGTGAGCGAGAGAGAGAGAGAGAGAGAGAGAGAGAGACAGACAGACAGACAGACAGACAGACAGACAGAGAGGCAGACAGACAGACGGACGGACGCCATGGACGAAAAGACAGATCTGCTGAGGCGCAGAGAAAGGGAAATTATGCAGCAAACAGAGAAAATGAGAGGGTGGGGGGTGGGGGGGGGGGAGGGGAGGAAAAAGTCCAGATCAAATCAAAACGTTCATTGTCCTCTCGTGTCCCACTTTCGCCCCTGGTCCATGTTTCCGACGGTACGACCCCCTAATAACCCATGTCACCTTTCGCTGTGGCCGTGTGGAGGGACAAACCAGCTTCAAACAGTGATGAGTTGCCGATCTTGACATCTGCAGATTCGTACAATCAAGTTTCTCCCACTCCCCTCCCCCCCCCCCCCCCCCCCCCCCCCCCCCCCCCCCCCCCGCACCTCCGCCTCCCTCGCCATCCCCCCTCCTCCCCCTTGTGTTCCCAACCCCCTCCTCCCACTTCACTCCCCTCCCCCTACCTCCCGCCTCTCGTCTCTCCACTCCCCCCGCCCCCTCCCCCCCCCCCCCCCCCCTCTCCTGTTCATAGCATTGACTCTCAGAACTTAACATCCCCCCCCCCCCCGGCAGTGTGACATAATTAAGATCGCCTGACAGATGTGTGCGAGGGCGGTATGTTCTGGGGGACTTGGGTCGGGAAGGTTATTGGGGGTTGGACAATGATGGCTCACAACGGCATACGGTTCCAATGCCATCGCATTTATTAGTGCAGAAGGTAATTTCCCTTGGCTAGACACTACACACACACACACACACACACACACACACACACACACACACACACACGCACGCACGCACGCACGCACGCACGCACGCACACACACACACACACATCTCTCTCTCTCTCTCTCTCTCTCTCTCTCTCTCTCTCTCTCTCTCTATCCATCTATCTATCTATCTATCTTTATGTGAGTGCATGGTATGTGTGCGTGCGTGCGTGCGTGTGTGCGTGCGTGCGTGCGTGCGTTCGTGTGTGTGTGTGTGTGTGTGTGTGTGTGTGTGTGTGCGTGTGTGTGTGTGTGTGTGTGTGTGTGTGTGTGTGTTTTGTCAGTACAACACTATGTTAATCTGACAGTAAATGGTTTCAGTCAGTCAGTCAGTTAGTGTGTGTGTGTGTGTGTGTGTGTGTGTGTGTGTGTGGTGTGTGTGTGTGTGTGTGCAGAAACTCCACAGTGTGATATTTTTTTTTCCGAAGGCCGATCTGTCAATGCCTCTATCCGTCAGTAAATTAATCTATAAATCTGTCTGTTAATCTATCTATCTATCTGTCTGTCCCTTTGTCTGTCTGATTATCTATCTATCTATCTATCTATCTATTCGTCTGCTTCTCCATCTTAAATCTATGTATGTTTTAAATAGTGGTGGTCCACTACTTATGTTGTTTAAATACATTTGCAATGCACTTATTTGGTTGATGTTGTTGTTAGTTTTAAACAACATAGATAATGCAAGTGTCCTCGCTCATTGATTCGCCCAAGCCCATTTCTTGTTTACAAACTTTAATTAGTGTTAGAGTCGTTCACGGCTAACAGCCGCGGTAAATTCCCAAATAACTCTTTCCCAAACGGAGCAAAGGTGACTTGAGACAAAATATGCCCTGTGAACCGAAACAGTTAAAACCTCTTTAGACAGTGCCATGGTGTACTAAAAGACCATGGATAACTCATAGAATTGATAGTAATCTGAAGAAGTTATTATTTATGGAACGTTTGGAGAAAATAAAGGCAGTACATAATTAACTATAATTGTTTTTTCTTAGACTTTTAACTTCTACAGACATCACTTTTCTTGTTCGTATTGAGAAAAAGGCGGATTTTAACAGATATAGTTAGAGATAGGATTGTTAAAATGTTTTTACTTTCTTTTTATACCTTGACACTAGTTCTTGTGGGTCTTATTCATTTGCTGAATTCCGTAAAGTTTCATGCCGAATTTTCATAAACTACCATGCCGAACTCCGTACACGATTGTCGTTGTTTTGAAATTATCAAGTGCCGTTTTAAGTGTTGATAAAAGAACGTGCAACACCACTCTGTTCCTTCTCGTCTCTCAGGGTCTGTGCAATCCTTGCGCCTTGAGTCAGCCGACACTTGAGGTCGAGGAGACACTTCCTGTTGTGTCTGCATTGTTTCCTTCGTCGACCGTGGATTCAGACCGGTGTAACAGCCTGTTCTCCCCCCCCCCCCCCTCTCGAACTTACCCCGGGGTAAGTCTGGGCTAGCCTGCTTTTACCACGGGGGTCGTTCTAGGACTAGTTAAAACTTACCCCCCTCCCTAGTTGGAATTTACCCCCTTGGGGGAAAGTTTGGGCTAGCCTGGATTACCCCCCCCCCCCCCCCCCCGCCCTCCCCAAAGGGTCAATCTAGGACTATTTGGAATTTTCCTCCACCTCCACCCCTCCCTTCAAGCAAGAGAGCGGTGTTCAGGGTTTTCCTCTGCCTTTTCCCAACACGCACACCCGCCTTTAAAAGAAAATTTGGGTTAGTCTGCATATTTACACCCCCCTCTCCCATTTCCTATATGCAGTAAGTTGGGTTTAGATAAAATGTAGTTCTAGACTCTTCTCAACAGATGGACCTCCTACTTCCCCCACCCCTCCCACCACACACACCCTGGTTCACTAACAGATACGTATTAACATTTTCTCTCTGTAGCTTACACGCGTGGGTCAATATTCGAGTGTGTGAGTACGCCCGTGCATGCGTGGGAAAGAAAGACGGGTACATGCCAATGTGACCAAGTGCCAATGTGACCAAGCGTACTTGTGACAAAATGTCGTTGTGACTGCGTGTCGTTGTGACCAAGTACCATTGTTGCTTCATCCCGTTTTGCCTCCTTTAACTATTTTACAGCTATTTAGAGTCTCTTGAGTACCTGTGTACCTTAGCTTGTACAATGCATGACTAGTGGTCAGTGCTGACCACTGGTCGTTTGCATTGTACAAGGTTCACAAGCACTCAGGAGACATTTATTAACTGTAAAATAATCGAAATATCCGGTTTAGGCCATAGAGACCAGTGGTAATTAAGTGCCACTGACAACCAGTCATCTACATGTGCAAGGTACACAAACACTCATGAGACACTTATTAACTGTAAAATAGTTGAAGTATCTGATTTACGTCATAGTGACCATGGTAATTGGCACTGACCACCAGTCTTCTGCATTGTACAAGGTACACAGGTACTCAGGAGACTATAATTAGTGTGTGAAATAGTTAAAATCTCCAATTTACGTCATAATGACCAGTGTTCAGTGGCACAAACCATAGTAATCTGCATTGTACAAGGTACACAAGCATTCGGGAGCACAGTTAAAATCTCCTATTTACGTCATAATGACCATTGGTCAGTGGCACTGACCACTAGTCATCTGCATTGTACAAGCTAAGGTACACAGGTACTCAAGAGACTCTAAATAGCTGTAAAATAGTTAAAGGGGGCAAAACGGGATGAAGCAACAACGGTACTTAGTCACAACGACACGTGGTCACAACGAGAGGGAAAACCTGAATAACCCACTCTTGTTTGAAGGGTGGGTGGGGTGGAGGAAGATTCCAAAATAATAGTCCTAGATTGACCCTTTGGGAAGGGGGGGGGGGGGTAAATCCAGGCTAGCCCAACTTACCCCCAAGGGGGTAAGTTCAACTAGGGGGGTAAGTTCTAACTAATCCTAGAATGACCCCCGGGGTAAAAGCAGGCTAGGCCAGACTTACCCCGGGGTAAGTTTGAGAGGAAGGTAAGAACGGGCTGTTACACCGGATTTCCTGTTGTGAAAAATCGTTATTAGTTTCACGAGTGGTTAGAATGAGCAGGTCGTCACATTGTAGTAAATCTCCAGGGTTGTTGATCACTGACTAAAATAACCGTGGCATGTTAAAAGTAAAGTTTAAAACTGAACCATACGATTAGGAAAAGTACTACCCACAAACAAGAAGCTGAAAAGGTGATCTACATTAAAGAAATGTCCAAACGTTTCGATTCATAAACGCTTTTGTCAGTGTTACGTGCGTATTGTCAATGGTGACACCGACAGAGAGCTTTACGGCTGCAAACGTTTGGGTTAAACAAAAACTGATTGTAGATCATTTGGTCAACCCATTGTTTGAATGTTTTTTTTTCTCCTAAAATAGCAACATTTTGAGTTTGTATGCAAACTGACTCTTTGTTTCAAATTTGGAAGTTTTCGTTTTTTAGAACTTGTAAAATTCCTTGGTGAAAACAAGGAGAGCAAGCTACCAAGACTCGCCTTGGTGAACGTAATTTCCTATTATAAGATCTTCTAAGCTGATCACGTTGAAGAATCTGTTGGAAAAGTGGATCGTGAGTACTATTACTATTGTTGCTGATGGTTGAGATGGTACTGCTGCTGCTGCTGTTGATGATGATTAATGTTCGAAGCTTGTTATCATGTGGTTTTGAGAATACCGCACAGATTCTCGGGCTCAATCTGTGAAGCTATATGATTTAGACTTGTTGTATCGTGATAATCCACGAAACGTCTCAAGGTTTTCATTGCCTATACAAGAAAGTTGAGGATGGGGTATAAAAGTAGACCCACTGGAGTTTTTGTGTGTGTGTGTGTCACAGGTGATTTTGATGGAAAAGCATTCGTTGAAATATATGGGTTTTAATACTGAATACGAGGGAATAATATCAAGCACACTAGTGCACAATGAGTTTATTTGTTTGTTTTTGAGAGGGTTGTTGGCGTGGAAGCTGATTGAGTACACTTCAGCTACGCCTTATTCTGTCCGGTGTTTGAGTTGTTTGTTCATGTCATGATGGAGGTTGCTTTCGCAAGATCACTTTATGTCCTCAGACTGTCCTGTTCTAGGAGTTTGTGAACCGCGTTCTTCCCACAGTCCATTTAAAGCAGCATCAATGTATTTTTTTCACGAGATTTAAAAAAAAAGAAGCTTCCAGCCTAAGAGGCCTTCAACCAAAATGGACATTACGCAAATATAACACATTATAGATGCATAGTGATGACAAAATTCATTTTAAAAAAACATACACCTAAAACGCATTCCAGCAAGTATAAGGCTATTACTTAATGCTTCTAAACGTTAGTGATATATGTGTCTGGATTATAGAAAAAGCATCACTGGCTAGACTAACGAAAACAGTTTTCCTAGAAACCGATGCCAAAATACAAGATACCATGTTTTCCCATAATTTTTACCTCCCCCCCAAAAACCCCCTCACTTTTACTCATATATATAATATATATATATATATATATATATATATATATATATATATATATATATATATATATATAATGCTGAACAGTTAAATCAGTGGGGGAAAACAAGTGCAGGATATAATATATATATATATATATATATATATTATATTATATATTTTATATATAACCTTATTCTAATTGGAAAAGAATGGAGGAGGGAGGGAGAGGAGGCTGAGGGACAGAAAGGAGTATGGTTGAGGAAGGGGGGGGGGGGGGGGATGGGGGGAGGGGGGGGGGGACAGGAGAGGGGAAGGCGGGGGTGGGAGATAAAGAAAGGACAGCTCAGAATAATGGTTATCTCCAGTCGATAATGAGAACTCTGCATCCGAGACGCCAGGCCTGGACACAGAGACACAGAGGTGTCCGGGCGTCGTTTAATGACCCAGTGAAGCCGCTGAGGTGTTGTTGGTTGACCCAGCTGTCGCCAGAACTAAAAAGGGGGACACAGGACACAGGCGCTTGCTATCCATCATGATCGGGTTTTCATGGCGGTCGTTGGAAACCCCAGTCTAGCGTGAATCCATCACGATCTTCATGGACCAATAAATCACACATGTAGTAGCATAGACACAAGGCGGAGGGGGGTGAGGGGGGGTGGAGGGGGGTCGATGGCAGCGGGGACGCGGGATACTGGAGGGGCCTCTCACTAGGGGGAGCTTACTCTATTTGAAAAAAAAGATCCTAGTTACTGTTTACCTAGATTATTTTTTTTTTAAATAATGAAAAGAAATAGATGAAATAAACAATAACAGTCACCTCAGGAGAACGGTAATTATGACGCGAAAGTAATTGATTACACTGGTTTTTTAGGCCGTTGAGATATCATAACATCAACAAATAAATGAATACATAAAACCATACAGAAAGAAGGAAGGAAGGAAGGAAGGAAAGAAAGAGACAGAAAGAGAGAGAGAGAGAGAGAGAGAGGGAAGGAAGGAAAGAGAGAGAGAGAGGAGAGAGAGAGAGAGAGAGAGAGCTAGAGAGAGAGAAAGAGAGAGAGAGACATTATATATAATATATATAGAGAGAGAGAGAGAGAGAGAGAGAGAAGGAAGGAAGGAAGGAGAGAGAGAGAGAGAGAGAGAGAGAGAGAGAGAGCTAGAGAGAGAGAGAGAGAGAGAGAGAGACACATATATATATATATATATATATATATATATATATATATATATATAGAGAGAGAGAGAGAGAGAGAGAGAGAGAGAAACATGAGCCCTGTAAACCCTTGAGCAATGAACATAGTTGATAGTTGGTACGTGTTTCCGCTTCCGGCATCCTGTGTCTTTGCAAATCAAGTCCTAAAGGCGTACAGTCTGAGCGTGGTATCAGCGCGCATGCGCATGAGACAGTTACTGTTCTCCTGAGTCACAAGTACCGTTTTCGTCATCATCATAACCAGTTCTCGTGAACCGTCATCACCTCTTTTCATGAGTCATTCTTACTATTTTTCAGTAATCTTGCTTATCGTTTTCATGAGTGATAACTACTGTTTTCATGAGTCGTAAGTGCCCTTTTGAATGAGTCATAATCACCGGTTATGATGAGTCGTGATGGCTGTGGTCATGTTCATCGCGTTTGACCATCATGTCAGACTGAAGAGCAGAGAATCTGAGTAATTATGAAGCAACAATAATTATCAGTGACCATAACTGACTTTCCACGTGCAAAAAACCCCCCACACTTATCACTCGGGGAAAAGCTTTTTTCCCCCCACGAAGTTTCAATTATATTATTATATTGGGTATTTTGGGTATTTATATAGCGCCTATCCTCGGTCACAGACCAAGCTCTAAGCGCTTTACAATAAACACACTACCTCACTCACTCAACGGGCTGCCCACCCGGGTAGAGCCGGCCGAAGAGCAGCCTACTGGCGCTCATTCAGTCGTTTCCGCTACCATTCAAATATCAGTCACTCATTTTCATTGATCTCATTTATTCCTCCAGTTTCTCACATAGGATGCATGCGATGTTTATACGTGTCCTCCATTTCCACCGGTACACGATGGCACACGATAACAGTAAGTGACAATTTTTGTGGCTTGGTAAGAAATACCAGGCGGCTATCTTCAATCTACATCAATTTTGCCAGGGCAGCAGGGCTCGAACCCACGCACTTCTCACACGTTGGATTGGCAGGCGAACGTCTTAACCACTCTGCCACCTTTCTTCCTAATGTGGTCATAGCCCAGCTCACCGACACACACACACCTCATTTAAAGGGTTCCAGGGTTGTCAGAGAGAGAGAGAGAGAAAGCTTTGCTTTTGATTCGGTCCCGAAAAATAAATTGAAATAAGAATAAACACAACATCGAGAACACTGCTAATTCTAGTCTTCTGAAGCGAGGAAGCTTCCTTATTTCATGCTTGTCAGTTTCAAGTTCCTCCACCCATACCCCCATCTCTACCCTCCCCCCCCCCCCGTCCCACCCCCGCCTCCCTCTCTCCATCGGACTTAACCCCTGGGCAGTGTCTAGTCTCCCCCCCACCCACTCCCGTCCCCCTCCCCAATCCCTCCCCCCCCCCTCCCTTCCACCCTCTTTCCTTTTTTTTCCCCTTTTTTTATATGCCAAACAGCTGAATTAATTTGCTGACGGTGTATGTCACGTCTTCATGTGTTATCGTTATATCGATCAGCCAATCTCTGTATCTTGCTTCGTTGTCTGTTTCCATCCGTCTGTCTGACTTTCCTGTCTGTGTCCGCCTGTAGTTCTGTTATGTCTGTCTGTCTGTCTGTCTGTCTGTCTGTCTGTCAATCTGTCTTTCTGTTTGTCTGCCTATCGATCAACCTTACATGGCCCATATGGTCAGCTAACATAGGCTTTGTATTTCTGTCTGTCTGTCTGTCTGTCTGTCTGTTTGCCTGCCTGCCTGCCTGTCTGTATGTAAGTATATGTGTGTATCTCTCTGTCTGTCTGTCTATCTATCTACCTGTCCATCTGTCTATCTAATCTATCTGTCTGTCTGTCTGTCTGTTTATCGATCTATCTATCGACCCATCGATCTGTATACTTCATGAATTACTTGTATGTCTGTCAGTCTGTCTGTCTGTCTGTCTGTCTATCGCACGACATTGATCTATCTGTCTCTCAGTGTGTCTGTCTTTCCGTCTATCCATCTGCATATCGATCTCTCCATCAAATAAGGTCCATATTATTTTTTCACAGTGATTCTGAATGACAGTCATGCGCATTACGGAATGCGCCGACTCAGGCTAAATCAGTTCGGTGCAGCAAAAAAAGATCAGTTCAGTTCAGTTCAGGCCAGTGGTGTATTTCATGTCTTTTCATCGCCAGATGATATTAGACACATTTATCCCCCCCCCCAAAAAAAAAAAAAAAAAAAAAACCCAAAAAAACCCCACTCCACACTTAACTCCATGTTAGTACTTTCAAACCCACATCTTCTTCTTCTTCTTCTTCGTTCGCTCAGACAGGAACCCAGATGCACTGATGAAGGCTGCCGTCCGGCGGAGGTCCTCCAGAGATCCACAGAGTTTCTCGCTCATCGGTTGGTCAGCAGGCCAGGTCTTTGCTCTCAGGTTACGGTGTGTTGGACAGTCTTGTAGGAAGTGTTCCACTGTCATTGGGGCTGTACCGCAGGGGCACACTGCAGACTCGCCAATGCGGAACCTTGTGAACATGTGATGGTGTAGCCTGGAGTGGCCCGTCCTCAGCCTCACAATGTTTACTTGGTCTGGTCTGGGTAGGAGGTAGTAGGGATCTGTCTGGTTATAATCTGGATGTAGCTGAAGCCATCTTTTCCTCTGCTTCTCCTTGATGATCGTCTTGGCCTCTTCATAGGAGATTTCCTGTTCCTCTTGTGGCTGCTGTCCTCCTTCCTTCGCCAGTCGGTCTGCCTCCTCATTGCCTGCTATGTTGCAGTGTGAGGGTATCCACTGAATGACAGTTAGTTCAGTGGCCTGTTGCAGTCTGGCAAGGGCAGAGACAAGGGGGTTGAGGTCCTTGTTCTTTGGGTTCTGTACAGCCTGCAGTACTGACAGTGCATCAGAGAAGATGACGACTTTGGGATGTATGGCCTCTCTATTCGCACACAGTGTCTCCGCTGCTGTCTGCAATGCGTCTGCCTCAGCTTTGTAGTTCGTGGAGAATTTGCCAGTGGGGATGGCTTGTCGGACGTGAGTTCCATCCTTCAAGGTTAGGAATATTCCTCCACCTCCATTGCTGGTAGCCTCCTCTGCTGAGCCGTCTGTGTATGCGTACGTCCACAGCTCCTTGGGATATGCCTGTTCTATATGGTCTAGAGCTAGTGCTTTCTTCTCTGGTTCTGATTGTGTGCCCTTTGAGAGAATGCCTGGGATTGTCTCTCTGACTTCCAGAAACTGGTCCCTTCTCCAAGCGGGTACAGAGCTGTGAGTTGGGATCTGCTTGTTCCCTTGCTGTAGCAGTTCAGGGTCCTGCCTCTCGAGTCTACGAGCGTTGTGCACAAAACTGCTGCGCTTCAGTCTGCACTTGGTTGGCTCTGACATTCTTTTGTTCATGGGGTGATTCTTCTATCCTCTTGAATTTGGCAGCTTGGGTGAGGATTATGGCATCTCTCCTGCTTTCAAGGCTTTGAAGACCTGTCAGAGTTTCCATGGCTTGGATCGGGGTTGATTTGAGAGCGCCAGTGATGATCATGAACGCCTGGTTCTGGACCTTGGCAACTTTGTCTAGGTTGGTCTTGGCTGCTGTCCCCCAGGCAGCTGTACCATATTCTAGGACAGGTCTGACTCGTCCAAGGTACAGTTTCTTCTGGATGTTGTGGTCGGCTCCCCAGGAAGTTCCTGATAACTTCTTCATCAATGCCAAACGTAGCCTGGCTCTTTCTGTGCACTTGTTGATCTGGTGTCTCCAAGTCATCCTGGGGTCAAAAGTGACTCCTAAGTAAGTGGGTGACTTATCCTGTGGGAGGACGTGACAATTCACCTGAAGGCGTGAAGCCAGGCTGAAGATGGTGTATGTGGTTTTTCTGGCATTGATGGTTACGAGCCACTTTTTTTGTCCATGTCTCGATCTTCCTCAGGGCTTCCTGGATCTTTACAGTGGCTGTTGTTATGTACTGCTCAGAGCACCAAATGGCAAGATCGTCTGCGTAGATTGCACCATGGATCCATGCAGGGATGTCATCAAGGATGTCGTTCATGAAGATGATGAAAAGCGTAGGGGAGAGAACTCCACCTTGTGGAACCCCTTCCTTCATGATCTTCTGTCTGCTTTGGTGCCTTCTGTTCTGTACCCGGGCTTTTCTGTTGGTCAGGTATTGGCTGATCCATTTGAACATGAGACCTGAGATACCGTACTT
>CM031610.1:14806034-14811034 GCA_018398815.1 Conus ventricosus
TGCCAACGACAGGTGTGTGTGTGTGTGTGTGTGTGTGTGTGTGTGTGTGTGTGTGTGTGTGTGTGTGTGTGTGTGTGTGTGTGTAACTCCTGCCAACGACAGGTGTGGTGTGTGTGTGTGTGTGTGTGTGTGTGTGTGTGTGTGTGTGTGTGTGTGTGTGTGTAACTCCTGCCAACGACAAGTGTGTGTGTGTGTGTGTGTGTGTGTGTGTGCGTGTGTGTGTGTGTGTGTGTGTGTGTGTGTGTGTGTGTGTGTGTGTGTGTGTGTGTGTGTAACTCCTGCCAACGACAAGTGTGTGTGTGTGTGTGTGTGAGTGTGTGTGTGTTTTACCTCCAGACCACCCTCTCCGGCCACCTACCCCCGTCCCCCAAACGTTATTGACATTGAAAAGACACACACACACACACACACACAGAGCATTTTTTCGTTCCCATTGTAAAGTGCTCCCTGTTCCATAAGAATCGGGAGTACAAAAACAACAACACGGAACCTGGGGGAACAGACCTAGGTAAAACAGTAGATATGAGGAAATAGCGATCTGGGTGAAACATAGACGGGGCTGGAAGATCGACCCGAACACAGACAGAACTGGGGGGGAACGTAGACCTGGTGAAAAAACAACAACCAGACCTGGTGGAACATAGGTACGTGGAGAAATGCCGATCTAGAGGAATCTTATGACCTGGAGAAAAGGCGCACAGACCTAAGGTTAGTTAGTCACACTCAGGTTTAACGTTCACACGGATATAAGGCAGACGAGGATAACCATCCTAGGACAGTGAGGGAAGGGAGAAGGGGGGAGGGAGGGGGGGAGGCTTGTCTTACATACACCATACCACCAGAACGACAACTCATCAAGGTAGGCAGCAGAAATGGCATTTTTTGTTGTTATAATGTTAGGTGTCAGCGGGATTGGAACTTGCAACTCCTGGCTGCGAACTCAGTGCATTGACCACCTGAGCCAACCTAGCTCAGACCTGAGAAAGGAAAGACAAAGAGACACCCGAAGGTGCGGGTAGGACCCAGAGAAGTACTACCCTCAACTGCCGAACAAACCAGCGGCGAGCAATCCTGCACCACCCTTGGAAGCCTGCGCAGTGTTCACATAGGGGTCAGGCACGCACGGGACATTCTATTAATAAGACGTCAAGGGACATAGCCGCTCCCTGGCAGGAGCCTCTGTGTCATGGCCACTAGATGTGACAAGACAGAACCTCCACGAGAGCGTTCCCGTGGGTGCACTAACCCGTATTTCATGACTGCAGAGCCCACCGGCGAAAAACGACACCGTCAAAGCCGTGTGTATCCCGCAGCCTCATTCGTTGCTGTTCCGCTGACAGGTGAGGTCGGTACAACTCCACACACGGTCAAATTTTTGCCAAGAGGTCTCACATGCCCTCTGAAGAGAACATCCCGGGTTAACAGTCTTTCCTAGACCTACACAAAGCATTGACCCGCAGGGGGGGGGGGGGGGGGGGGGGGCATTGCACCGGGGGAGACAGATAGGTCCACTCGGGATAGAGTTAGGGAAAGCAGAGGGAAGTACTTACAGGATAGTAAGGTAGCATGAACTTTCACCGCGTGGACTCCCCCCCCCCACCCCCACCCGAAAGGCGGAGGGGGGGGGGGACATGGGGGAAGGGGAGGGGGGATTTGGTTGTTACGGAAGCTCGATTCCTTGCTGTCTATCATCCTCGAAGAATAATTTCTCTCTCTCTCTCTCTCTCTCTCTCTCTCTCTCTCTCTCTCTCTCTCTCTCTCTCTCTCTCTCTCTCACACACACACACACATACATACGCGCGCGCGCGCGCGCGTCCATATATAATTTCTAATTAATCATGTTTATTCAGTTGTCCTCGAATATAAAATCAAGGATTGCCACTGACGACTTCATACCACCATAAAACCTTAAATATTATTTTTGCTGTTATAGTTCTTATTGTGTAAGCATTAATATACTTCTCGTTGGCTTCAGATTTCATAGTCCCGTCGGTTTTGCAGTTTCCCTATTCCCTTTCTTTCTTTCTCTGTTTCCTTCGTTCTTTTCTTTTTTTCCCCCTCTCTCCAGCTTTTCCTGTTCGAGTCTCAAATCAATACAGAAGTAATTCCCTGCTTTCTTCCCACTACCCCAACCCCCCACCCCACTCCCCGTTTCCATATCCATTTCATTTCCATTGTTAGTCATTGATCATACTTTTATTATCATTATCATTTTATTCTGGAGGTTTTGGTTTTTTTTTTTTTTTCTTTTCTTTTCTTGACGTTACATAGGTAAGACTACTCTGAAAGGGAGACGACTCGCGTTGAATTTGACGCGCAAGCCAGGCGTTGAGTTATGGCCATGACCGAGAAATCGCTAAGTCGTCCACATACGAGGGCCGGGCGGGATCGGAGGGGGGTGGGGGTGGGAAGGGATGGGAGGGGAGGGATGGAGACGCTAGGGAGCAGGGGGGAGGGGGAGTTGGGGGTGTGGGGGTAGGGTTTGGGGGGGCCGGGAGGGGTGGTGGTGGTGGTGGTGGGAGCTCGAGATGGGGGAAGGAGGATTGGGAGGTGGGGGGGGGGGAGGAGGAGGGGGAGGAGGGGTGGGGGGGAGCGTGCGAAGAAAAAGACAACCGTGGTGACGTTATTGTGTTACTTAGCAACGGATGTATTATTGATCGTGTCTTTTTCCAGATGGGTTCTCTGAAGACACTGGGGAGAGAGAGAGAGAGAGAGAGAGAGAGGATGTACTAGGATGAGCTTCGATCAGTGGCGAGCAACGAGTTAGCGAGTTGGCGGTCCCGTGTCCCGGGTTCGTATCCCGCACGTACGTGCCTGGCTTGAATGTTGCCCTTTGTGCTCGGCCCAGCTTGAAGCGCTGTCGTTCTGATAGTAGTCTGTTGTCCTCTGAGAGGCCTCCAGTTCTCCTCTCTCTCTCTCTTTGAAGATGGTTATGCTTATTCTCTTCTGCTGTATCGCGTTTAGAGAACGTGGACATCACACATGAACGCAGCAGCGATCTAAAGTGTGAATGCTGGACAAGTTTTGTCTTGTCCACATGATACCGTGGTGGTCGTGTTTTGACCCTAAGCGGACTGAAACAGCGTGCAGCTACTAGCCTTACTGGAAGAAAAAAAACCAAGCCCCCCCCCCCCCCCAAAAAAAATAAATAAATAAATAAAATAAATAAAAATAAAAATAAAAAAACAAATAAATACATAAATAAATAAAATAAACAAGCTGTAACGTGTCGACCAAGTAAATGTGCGACAAAGTTGTCTTCTTTCTTTGAACGTGACAGACAAACAGACATGAAATTTTTTTTTAATGCACTAAACAGTACTTCCCTAGATTACAATCAACGAGGGGGGGGGTAGGTAGGAAGGGACGGGTGGGGGGGGAGGAGGGGGAGGAAGTTTCGTCAGTGTTGATTTCAGATTGGAGCAAGAAAAGCGGAAAGACAAACAAACAAACAAACAAACAAACAAAAAGGTTTTTTTTTCACATGCTGATTGTGACCTGCTGAGAACTGTTTTGTGCGTGTTTCTGTTTGTTTGTTTGTGTCGTTTGTAAAGTCTGAAGTAGGCCTGTGTTGTCGAGAATCAATTCTTGTGTTCGGTGTTGTTTTCCCTGAAGATGGAGTAGGGCTGCCTTAATGACAGGATAAAAAAAAAACCGGTCATACACACAAAACTCCACAGCCTGTCTTATACAGGCAGTATCGGCAGGAGTATCAACCTGCGTACGTAGAAAGAAAGAAAGAAAGTTAGGTGTTGTTTGTGGAAAGTGGTTTTTTGTGTGTTTGTTGTACCTTGGCGTTTTTACCTGTAGTCCCCATAGTTATAAAAAACAGAACCGTCCACTCACACGCACTCCTGATCTTCGCCGATCACAGCCGCATGCCCATCCGGTCCAAACTCACACTTCTCTCCCTTGTCTACACGAATTGTTAATCTGGCTGTGTGGTAGTCCTGTGTTGGTGATTGTGCATTGCTCTCCACAGATTAGACCCTCTTTGATCTCTCTCCTCATCCCAGAGATGAAGGCATAGCAGCTTCATGAGTCGGGTGAGACATGTTTTTTTTTCCTGTTTGTTACAAGGGAAACAGGTGTTGTTGTTTTTTCTTGAAAACAGTGATCACTGGGCAATCTGTTATCATCATTATGATTTGTCAGATCACAACTGACTTTTGCTGGGTTTTTTTCTGAAGAAAATGGTTATTCTTCAGAAAAATATAGTGATAATAGGGAAAAACGTCTTTGATCGCTGTGATGGCTTCGTGAAGAAAATAGTCCCTCTATCCTTCAGGAAGACAGTGGTAACAGGGAAAACAGCTATCATCACTGTTACCCCCCTGGATCACAACTGTTCTCTCTGTTTTTCATCTTTTCACAATTCCAATATCCGGGTTCCAGCGCCGTGATACTAGTGCGCATGCGCAAATCAGGGATAACACGGACAGTAACAATAGGATCGGATCAAATGAGGGATTCAGAATCCATCAGTCGGCGAGTAAGGACAAATGAACCGATTTTAATTAAGCACAATGCTGTTTGGTCCGCGGCGGAACCGGTTTTAACGAAACTCGCTACTGTTTACTCCGGATCCAAATCAAAGAGGGGCTTCAAGATCTGTTGACCTTGACTGATGTCTGCACAGTGTGTCCAGCAACACTAGAAAACAAACAAACTAGTTAGTTTAATCGAACTAACTACAACTGATTAATGTCACTGTCACTAGTGATAGCCGCGGGTGTCACAGGGAAACATCTAATTTGGCTCGTGAAGAAAGAAAAGGAGAACTGATAATAGCTTTTCACATAGATGGCATTACTTTTGGGATGTGTACAAGGGGTTTGTCTCTTAAGGCTGTCTTGTACGGGCAGGCAACTTCAAATAACTCTTCTTCATCTTCTTTCTTCTTCTTCTTCTTCTTCTTCTTCTTCTTCTAGCAGACTCCATGAAAACTTTGTTCAGAGATGTCCCACCTGACGTGATCTTTGAATTTTGTTTTGAAGAGA
>CM031610.1:14820557-14832281 GCA_018398815.1 Conus ventricosus
TTTTTTTTTTTTCCTTTTTTTTGATTGTCTGTTTGCAGAGTTGTTTTCTTTTGTGTCACATTTTCCTTACTTAGCTTATTCACCAGCAATGTTAGATGAAGACTGACGGTCGAGAGACTCGGGTGTGTTGCAGGAAGCTGATCAAACTGATTCAGCGCAAGTGTTCCAAGGAGACCCGGGACAGAAGCTGGCCCGCACGCCCGGGGAGAAAGACTTCAAGATGCAGCCCGCCAGCAACACCTCGCTCTTCTACGAGTACCTGGAAATGGGTGTGTACCAGACACACGGCTGGCGTGCACTCAAGTAATGCATTGCACATGGCGTGGGCACACACACACATGCACATGCACATGCGCACCTGCACACACGCACATGCGCGCGCGCTCACAACATACACACACACACATGCACGCACACACACACACACACACACACACGCACACCACACATTGTACACACATGATTTTGACACGTTGTGTTTCTCACTTTGCTAGCTTGTTTTCTGCCGCAGCCTCTGTAAGTCAGATATCTGGAAGAAGACTTCAGATAATCTTTAAGACTTCCAGTCTCAGGCTGTTTAATGCTCTCTAGAAATGGTGAATTTCAGACAGTTTTGATAAGGGTTTTTGCAGCTTAAACTCAATCTGTGTTTGAGAATGCATGCTGTTTGAAGATATATGTTTATACAGTTTGATCTCATTACGCTTCTAGCCACTCAGCCTGTCCTGCATTTTATGAATGTTATTGAGAGGTTCCCAGTGCAGGGTAGTTTGTTGATGCACTGAGTATATTCTTTTGATTTAACGCTGAGCTCAGCTCACTATTAAATAGAACGTTTCTCTCATGTTACTTGCCCAACCAATGCCTCATCCGTACTGGATATGATTAGATACCTTCAACCAGGCTTGATGCACACCAAGGAAAGAAAAAAGGGAAATTGAAGAGGCACACGCACGCACGCACGCACGCCCCGCACGCAACGCACGCACGCACGCACACACACACACACACACACACACACACACACACACACACACACACACACAAACAACACACCACTCTTCGTCTAACATCACCAGTGAAAATGGACAAACTTCCAAGGATCATTACACCTGGGCTTATTGAACCTGGAGACATGGTTAGCTCCCCTGCGGTCTCAAATTTTCAAGAAGATCCTTGGTGGGGGGACAGGTAAGTGATTTTGTAAAACTACACTAAGTAGTAACATTCCCCTTCGTCAGCCTTGCCCTCTGCTGTCACAGTGTTGCAGTACGGTTTCCTGACCATTTTCTGCGCGGCCTTCCCCCTGGCGCCCCTGTTGCGCTGCTGAACAACGTGATGGAGGTGGGGGTTGGACGCCAGCAAGTTCATCACCCAGCTGAGACGCCCCCATCGCCGACAAGGCAGCAACCATTGGTCAGTTGGTCAGGAGGAGAGGAGGAAAGATGGGAGAGGGAGAGAGGCGGAAACAGGAAGAGATTGTAGTGGAAACGGGAGTGGGGGAGGAGGAGGTTGTTAGAGGAATCAGAGGGACGGGAGGGTTGTGTGTGTGTCGGGGGGGGGGTAGGGAGGAAGTTGGCGAATAGAAGTAGAGAAGTAGCAAGAGCTGTCTCTGGATGTAAGGTACTCGGGTTTTCAGATGGCAGTGTTGGTGAGTAAAAAGAAAAACAAAAGATGGTCTCAGCAGTATGACAGGGGATGTATTGAAGCTTCAGGCAGGACACCAAAGGCCTGAAAACAGGGGTAGGCTCTAATCCAGATTTCAACACCCATCTTGCACCGAATGTGAGAAGAGAAGTGATCGCTCGTTCTTCGTTTTCATTGTCCTGAATGTTGTTTATTTTACCTGAAGAAGACCTAAGAGGTCGAAAAGCGTCGTGTTTTGTCTTGTAATCTGTTTGTCCATAATTTCTTGTGGAATCACGGACAATTCCTTTTCAAATTTCTAACCTAACAGCCTGCATTTAACTGATCAGTGACAGTAATGAGGAGACGATATTTTGTGAAGCCAGATGTAAGAAAAATAATGATAGTGAACCGATTAAGCCTCTGGTAGTTTGTCCAGCCGCAACCTGTCGACAGAACATTCTGGCATGTATTCAAACACTCTGCAGCCAACTTCCAGTCGCTTGGGCCTGATGGGGATTTTCCCTCTAGCATTAAGCTGTGGCTGTGTACAGACTACTGTGAATGAGGCTGTCCATTTGAATGCAGGTCAAACTGGTGAAAGAATTATGCTAATTTCGAAATTATACTGATGTTGTGATATATATGTGCGTAAAACAATGTCATTCTTCTGAATACTATGAAGACTTTCTCATTAACATATGCAAATGCTGGAGGCTTTATTTTTCTCCACCTCTACAGTCTGTTCAGGCCACTCTCCTGTGTCTTTTAAAGGTCTACTTTAGAGGTTTTCGATAATTGGTCAGCTTATGCAGAAATATGAAATGTTTGATAAATTGGTAAAATAAACATCCGATTCGCTCCCGATCACACGAAATCGATCCGCGAAAGTGTGCATTTTCACCTGTAATCAAGAAAACGGGAGGTAATCAACTAAATCTTGGCATGGCTTAACTGCTTTTGGATATGACGTCAACTGATGGACAGCGATGGCGACAGAAAGCGATTCTGATGGTTCTTGCACGTCTTGCTCGAACTTAATTTATCATGTGAAAGCAGTGACTATGATTGCGACAGCCAGTGTGACTCTGGAGATGTTTCTGCAAGGCCTTTACCTTATCAGTTTGAACCGGATGGTTCCGAATTCGAAGAAGAAAGTGTGGCAGAAGGAGATGATCACGATGATGTTTTTGGACTCGGTCGTTTGTTCTCCTCTCGAGGTAAGTGAAGTAGGCTAAGAATTAAATTATTATTAATATCATGTCATATATCATATCATGGCGCATGCTTTAAATAGCCCTTTGCCTGCTCTGTAGGACAACTCTTTTTTTTATTTTTAATATTGACTTTTTTTTGGACGGATAGATTTCAGTTTAAATTAGATTGTGGTTGTTGGCAAGCCAAAAAGATTTAGAATAGAAGTCGTGCAAGCAGGCCTATCTAAGTGTTTTTATTTATTTATTTTAAAAAAAATTATTTGCAAGTTATGTGTTGTCTCTAATCATCATGTGTCATTGTCTGTGCGACCATTTACAAGTGTGTAGCACTAGGGGGTGTGTATAAATGTTTTAATCACAATTAGTAGATATGATCTTTAATCACTAAGCTGGAACATTTCTAGTTAAAGAAAAAGGAAAAGTTGTGTTACTTATTTCTCAAAGAGTGATTTAAAAAAAAAAGTGATACATGCAAAGAAAATAATGATATTACTGAGTGTTGTTGCTATCAAATATCATGGTGTGTGATTAAATTCAAGTGTGTGCTGTGAGTCGTTATTGCATGCGTACAGTAATCTCTGCACATTGCTGGACTTAGAGAATATTTTCAAAACATGTTAATTTTATGCTGTTGCCCCTGGGCATGCATGTAAGTTGGCTGAAAGTATGTCAGTGTTGGTTAAAACAAACACTATAATAATTCATACTAACTCAGCTGTAGTGTAAATGTATTCATCATTTCATGACAAGCTTTTCTTCAATTTTACATGTGATTGTGATTAAAAAAAAAGTGTATGCTTGCTGTGTAATAAACCATTTGTTCAGTGACATTCTTATGAGACACATGGGTATGATGATGATGGATGGAGGAATTCAGAGCTCTATATTAATTTTCATTTGCTTGCTCAGTGACTTACTAGTTGCTAGTTGATTACAAAAAAGTGGAATTTATGTTCTTAGTATGAATTTCCTTCTTACTTTGGCCATCAAATCATTTTATTTATTTTGGCCATCAAATTTCATTTATAGCATGTGGAATTGTTCACTGTATTCAGTGAATGGCAGGACTGCAATCATGCAAGCCATATTAACAAGACCAGCTATTGATTGCAGTCTAAGGAAGAATAATGTTCATGCAATAAGTATCAAGCTTTTGCACAGTCTCCAAGAAATCTTTTCAGCTATTACTTGATCACACATGGTGCATCGTTGCCCTAAAGTTCTTAGGTAACATATTTGTGTGAAAACATGCATGCAATCTAAGTTCATAGGTAACATATTTGAGTGAATATATACATGCAATCTTTTTAGCTATTACTTTATCACACATGGTGCATGGTTACCCTAAAGTTCATATCTATTATCTGACATTATATGTGGGAATCCATGCATGCAAAGAGTCCACATGACACATTCTGTACACAAAAAAGAAAAACTCTTCCCCACCCACCCACCCTCCTTCCCAGTTCAAGTGCACAAGTTTATACATAAAATATAAAATATTTCTACTCTGTCAGACATAAAGTTCCTATGTTTAACTGAAGTCTTTGACATACTACCCGCTACACTGTGTCACAGACTTCTGTTCTTGGCACCAATCACAGGTTTCAAAGGTTTCAATGCAAACAAAGAAGTGAATGATATTTTTTACTTCACATTTTTACTTCACATGAACTGATGAAGTACAAATACATAATACATTTTTCTTTGGCAAAGAATGAAGAAAACCCTTGCTAAACAAATGCATGTGCACATGTGTGTGTGTGCGCAAGCACACACACACACACACACACACACACACACACACACACACACACACACACACACACACACTTTTAAATTTATTAATATTATACCTGCCAACTACCATCTGCTTGACAACTGGTATTTACATGTGCCACATCATGATGATCATGCAAATGATCATCCACACAACATTCTTCTGCGTCAGGTGGTACTGTCTCCTCACGTGTCTCAGACAATATCTCAGCAATCATCTGCAAATGGTAATTGTTTTACATTTACACTTGCAGCCCTGCAGGGTTCCAGAGGTATCAGTTAAAGGGAACTGCTTAAAATTCAGTGAAGAAATACTATGTATCATAATGAAAACAGAGTAGGTAGTTGATCATCTGCACCAAAGATATAATTTAAAATAGGCATCACACTTTCAGAATAATTTATCAACGCAACAACAGAAACAACAAAGTTAACCTTTGGAATTTACTGCCATGAAAGTCGATGGAAAAAAACCTATTGATAGAAAACTACATAAAAGCGTTCTATAACATTAGGTGAGATCATATTACAACATCAATAACAAAGAAAAAAGATTCAAATGCAGTATCTTTTGTCTTTTATTTTTTTTAACACAATGGAAACATCAAAACCCCACAAATTGCCTATTAATGATAGCAGTACTAATACAATTTAACACATATACAATGTAACACGCAAGTCACACACACACACACACACACACACACACACACACACACACACACACACACACACACAGAGTAATATCATCTGGCGATGAAAAGACATTAAACAAACCTCTGAACTGAACACACACACAGCACTTAACACACACATTGGCATGTACACAACTTTCCCCCTGGCAAACTGTCATGCTCACCACACCACATCACATCACTACCACAAACATGACAAGGGCACATGATGTTAGATCACATCTGTTTTAACACTGCATTGTCATTTAATTCAATGATACACTACAGTGTGAAATGTAACACATGATTGTTCTGATTCATTTGAAGTACCTATACTTTTGCTAGTTTAGCTGAACATTGCATGTCACTATCAACTATGTACACACTACACATGTGATACTGTTTCACTATCAACTATGTACACACTACACATGTGATACTGTTCAATAAAACAAGGACTTACTCTTTGGCGTTCCCTTTTCTGATAAGCTCCTCTCACGCTGTTCACACCTTTCAGTACACTCGTTGAGCACACAGGTGCTGTGAGAGCTGCAGTGGTCATGGTACATGTTGCTGATGCAGACTGGCAGTTTGATACAGTGGCTGTTGTGGTAACAACTGTTGAAAACTGGGTTGTGACTGCCAAGCGGTGCGGTTTGTGGATTGTGGGCACAGCCCCTGGGGTAACATTCTTTTTCTTTTCATCTGAAAGCTACCTAGCAGCGCATAGCTGGCAGGGTAGCAATCAGGCTCAAAATGAAGATGACACACGGCCGAGTTCTTGTTTGGTGTGCCAAAGGAAGGTCCGAAGTTGGCCCGGCATGTTTGCACAAACTGAATCCACTTCTTTCGAGTATCTGGATCAGATGGAAATGTGTGCGAAGAATATCCATCTCCTGCTGAGCTGTTGCACTCGCCTACAGCACAATATCTGCCACACTTTCGTGACTTCTGGGCTGTGGGGGATCGCAACTCACGTGATTTCACTTGGCGTTGCCATGTTGTGTAGGTCGCGGCTGACGGCCAGTCCATCAGTTGACGTCACGGTTTTCGGTGTACCGCGCGGGGTTTGAACAGGTGTGCAAAAGTCGTTTTTTATCAATTAAATTCTTCCGGCGATTTAAAAAAAAAAATGAATACCACTCTGAAGTTATATGATATGTAGGCCTGTTTTTAACAAATTATCGAAAATCTCTAAAGTAGACCTTCAACATTTCCATTTATTTTCTCTTGTCATCTTTCCCCTATTTCATTCCCTGTCAGTCAGAGTTTGGTGTTTGTTTTTTCAGAATATTTTGTAGAGCCAATTCAGAGGTCCAGTCCAAAGAACTTTGACTGGTGGCGATGCAGAAAGCAGTTTGTGTGTAGTCACCTTTTTCCAGGCCAGAGGTTCCTGGCTGCCTTGGTAACTGGGAATTACGCAAGACTGACCATGTTGTCAGAAAGTTGTTAACAGCATGCACGGTCCAAGGTTTCATTTTTGTTTGCTTGTTTTCTTGTTATCTGATGATTTGGGCATTTGTTTGGGAAAAAAAAAGAGGATGAAAATCCAATACTTTGCTATCAGATCAGGAAGATTGGATGAAAGTACTTGGGATTGATACTGAGATTGTCGTGGAAGAGATTTAAAAAAAAAAATGATGGTATTATTTAACCCTCTTTTGCATGCACTTACCTTAGCTTAGTTACTCCGAAAAACCGTCGGCAAGGTAAGTAACTCCGTAATTTGAACATGGTTACCCAATTAAAAAATTAATTTAAAAGAGAGGAAAGGAAAATAGTCAAATGAAAATAATTTTTAAAAGTCCTACGAATATATATGTTGCTACATCATAAGTTTGAAGAATATCACATGAGCCATTTACTCGGGGGGGGGGAAAAAAAAAAAAAAAAATCTTCTTCAGAACTTTCTTCCGAATCATACCTGGAACATCATCCTAGTCGAAATCTAGGTCACTCTAAGCTTCATTACCCAGCACTTTCACTAAGTGTTATGCCCTAAATCCTACAAATCACAGTATCTTCATCACTAGATCTCGTTATAGAACGGCAGAAATCAATGTTAGCGATGGCGAAAAACAGCATTTCGACCACAAAACTTTAAAAATTCGTAACTCGAGAACTACGGCACGTATCGACTCGCGTTTTTTTGCAAAGGAAGTAAATGGCCACAGGAAGAAGGAAGTCACGTTCGCGAGACTTCCTTTTCTACGAGAAATATGGCGGCGCCCATTGTTGCCACGTGTTTTACCGGGCGCTGGCAGGCGCTCAGCGTTTTGGCTGTGTGACTTCTGGTTGGGCGCTAGCGGGCGCTCCGCTGTCAAGAGGGTTAAGGAAAACATTTGCTCAGACAACACATCGTTTCACTACTTGGGGGAAATTTTGTATGAGCGTTTTATTTCAGCTGCTGCTGCCACAATTGTCAGCCATGGTTGCCAGTTCGTATAACGTCTCACACTCAAGGAAATTTTCTTCGCCTTGGATGGCTGGCTCTGCTTGTTAATTTTTTGTTGTTGAGTAGTTGTTTCTTGCCATATTTGCTTGTCGACTGAAATCTGTCTATTTGCCTTTCTTTTCCCTGGAAACACTCAAAGGATGCCTTTGGATATGGAATGGGGCGGGAGGGAGGGAGGGAAGAGCAAGGCTGGAGGGGTCCAAGGCTCTGTACCCTTTCCCCCATCCTGGCTAAGGCAGAGGTTCCAGGTCTTGAAAGGACTGGCTGGTCAGTACCATCAAACCAAAAGTGGTTGAAAAAAAGAAGAAAAAGACGGAATCAAGCATTTTAGTCTCACCATCTCCATAACAAATACTGGGGCAAGAGCATGCAGTTATCTGCCACATGTATTCATGACCTTTGACCGTACCCGTCTTGTGGTCCCCTTGACAGCACTGACCAGCTCTGCTAGATTCATGTTGGTTTTTTACAGGCCTGTTGGATTTTTACAGGCCTGTTGTTTTTTTACAGGCCTGTTGGTTTTTTTACCAGGCCTGTTGTTTTTTTACAGCCTGTTTGTTTTTTTACAGGCCTGTGGATTTTTACGGGCCTTTTGGATTTTACAGGCCTGTTTTTTTTCTTACAGGCCTGTTGGATTTTTACAGGCCAGTTGGATTTTTACAGGCTTGCTCTACCATTTCCGTAACATTCTGCCGCAGTGTCCATAATGGAGTATGTTGGCATGTTTTGTTTCATGATATTTTTTTTGGGATGTTATGTCAGTGCCCAGCTTGTTACATTCAGGTTGAGATTCTGCACCCTTGGAGGGAAAACAGACAGGGGTCTGGAGCATTGGGGAAGGAGGGGGGGGGGGGGGGGGGGGGGGGGGGGGGGGGGGGGGGGGGGGGGGGGGGGGGGGGGGGGGGGGGGGGGGGGGGGGGGGGGGGGGGGGGGGGGGGGGGGGGGGGGGGGGGGGGGGGGGGGGGGGGGGGGGGGGGGGGGGGGGGGTTTTTTTTTTTTTTTGGGAGGGGGGGGTGGGGGGGGGGGGTTGGGGAAAACCTGGTTGGTGTTTCGGGGGCAGGTTTTGGGGTTGGGGGGGGGTTGGCGGGTCGGGGGTTTTGTGATTAAGGGGTTTTTTGGGGGTTTTTTTTTTTGTTTCGTGGGGTGTAGTTTGGGGTTTTTGGCGTTTATGTTGCTTGCCCCTTTCCCCCTTGTTAAGTGTGGCCCCTTTTTTTTTTTGGGTTTGCTGCGTTTTTTGGGCTTTTGGTTTGATTTTTAGGCAATAAAGTTGGGTTTTTGGGGAGGGATGGGTTAGTTTGGAGGTTGGAGGGTGTGGTTTCATGTTCTTTTGGGAGTTTGTCAGTGCGGGCTTGTTCTTCGGTTGAGATTCGGCACCCTCTGGGGGAAGGGACGACGGGTCTAGGAGCTTGGGGGGAAGGGGGGGGGGGGGGGGGGGGGGGAAGGTAGAAGAGGGATTTGATAGCACACTCTCCCACCAGAAGGGACGGGGTGTAAAAGGCCAGAAAAAATGACACTGTTTATGTTGGGTCCCTGCGAGGTTTGCACCAGGCAACGTCTGACTTTGAACTTGGTGTTCGTTTGCTGGATCAGTCAGACATCTATTTGCCCACGCCTTTTTTTTCTTTTTTTTTTTTTCCACATCTTTTTTTAAATTTTGGGGGGGGTGGGGTGGGGGGGGGGTGCTAAGCCATGCCTGCTTGGTTCTAGCTTGTAATCAGCTGCCACTGCAGGAGTGTCAGAGATATTGAAGATGTCTGCCAGAGGACGTTTTGCAATATACTGAGCTAGACCCAGTCAGCGGTTTTCTTTTGCATTAGAATTATGATGGAAACACTTTCCTTTCTCTTTTGTTTTCCTTTGTTCTTTCCATGATTTTTCTCTGTAAATGACTTTTACTGTTTCTTACTTTACTTCATGCTGTCTAAAATTTACTTGCTTTACAGCTCGTTCTCATCTGTCAACTGCCTTTGTTTCTAAGTGTACTGCTGTTCCATTCGTTCTTTTTTTTTGAAAACTGGTTTGCATGTGCATGTCATTTTACGATGGTTCTTGTTGAAGTTTGATTAATTAACGGCAAATAACAGCCCTTAAGAATAACTGCAGAGAACGTTTGTTTTTTATCATTATTTTTTGTGTGTCAGTATATTAACTTCCATCAAACAAAACTTGAAAGTTGTCCTGTATTGTTTATAGAACCAAATCCCACCTATGTGTTCCTTTTTATAATTTTTTTCATTGACTTTTTTTTCATGGTTGGGAGGATACTGCATCATTTGTACCCTTTTCACTGCATTGCCCCCATGCTGCTCATTCCATTGGGCCCCTATACATGCGCCTCTCAGTGTGTCTTTGGGCTCCCTTTGTGTTTCCCGGGGGCATTGCGGCTGCAGCCCCTTTGCCCTTAACTCTGGAAACTTTCTTTGAATGCCTCTCTGAAATCTGATGGTAACCAACACTATTTTGTAATGGGTTCCTGGTCAGGTTGACATTCGAGGCATTGAGATGGCTGACCCCTCATGCCAGAATGCCGCCAAGTGAAGTTTTGTCTGGATTGTTCATCCAGCATGCAGATCTTAAAAACCAAAGGTCTTAGAGGCATCAAAACCACTGAGGCTTTGGAATTCACAAAATGGACAGTAGACTTTTTTAAAATGGTGTCTTTATTAAATGCTGTAGTTATTAGGAGTATTTATATACAGCCCCTATCCTCTGTAAGAGACAAGCTGTAAGGCATTGCAGTCCATGCTCATCTTTACACAACGGGTTGCCTACCTGAATGGAGCCAGCTGTATAGACCTTATTCAATGAAGTTCTACCTAATGTGTTTCCCGTGAGTTTCTATAAAGGTTATCTCTTTTTTTTTCTCTAAGATTGTTAGGTTTGAGCCTTTTTTCTGTCTGATATAAATACTTTACAGCAAACCCATGAAACCTTATTCACAGATGTTCTGCCAGATATCATTTGTGAGTTTCTAAAAAGAGGTTAGTTCTGTGTTTTTTTAATCTAAGATTTTTTGGGGTTTAAGCCCTTTTTTCTCTGTAAGAGACTAGCCCCTAGCGCTTTACAGGGCCCTGCGCCCCTTTACACAATGGGCTGCCTACCCGAAGGAAACCAGCTGCTGCCTATTGGTGCTACTTCAGTCATTTCCTACATCCTTCAGTCTGTCAGTCCTTCAGTTTTTCCTTCATTCCTTCGTTCCTTTGATGCTTGCTGTGTGCCTGCTGAGTTCCTACCATCTGCCAGTTGTGGTTGCAGAGATTTCACTTACTGGCCACTCTTTGCACATACTCGGTACCCTTTGAAGGTCAGGAGGCTCCATAGTGCGTACCATTTGATGAGCCGCTCACTATGAGACATGCTTAAAGGGTGTTTGGATTGGGATGATCTTTGATATAAATACAGCAAACTCCATGAAGACAATATTCAGAGTGTTCTACCAGATGTGATTTGTGACTTTCTAAAAGGGGTTCACTTTTTTAAAAGCTAAGTGGGTTGTTTTTTTGTGGTTTTAAGTCTTCTTTAGCATATTTAGACTTTTGTTGTTGTTGGTGTATGCAGTTTATTTTTTACATTTGTAACCACCCTGCCGTAGCCCCCTGTAGACGCAGGGCCATGAAAATGAAATGAAGTGCAAGTTCCAGCACCAGCAGTCTAGGAAATGTGAATTTTCAGGTCTTGAAGAGGTAACCCAGCAGCAGAGACACTGCACTGCTACTGAGTCACTCCAGCGATGCCAGCCCTGATCTTCCCTTCTCAGAACACCACTTCCTCAGCTGCTTTCTGATGACGGTAACAGCTGCGTTATGGGTCAGCGTATTGTGAGCATCGCCCGGGTGAAGGGGATTGCTACGACATCCACCCCAAAAGCCAACATGAACTGTCAGCTCTTAATGTCTTTGAAAACTAGTCATCATGGATTTGGATGTGGAGGGGAAATCAGAATTTTAGGAGGGCAGAATGGGGGGACACAGAA
>CM031610.1:14832381-14857381 GCA_018398815.1 Conus ventricosus
GTCATAGCTTGTATGTCTGTATGTTGGTGAGTGTGTTTGTGTGTGTTGTGTGTGTCTAGTGGACCGGGTGGGAAGTGTTCGAGTCCTGTCCCCAAACTGATTCATCGGTGCACGGGACCTGCCTTCCTTCAGGTATGTGGTGCTCAGGCTGGATCATAAGGGAAGGTGCCCTGTTCCGGAAGTTCAGAGTAGGAACCAGCCGATCCCATCTCTTAAGACTTTTAACAGCGGGGGGGTGGGAGATGCTTGTTCGGAGTAAAGTCAATGCCTCTTGATAGAAAACAAAAAGATGTTCCTCAAACGCAGTCTTTCAAGAGAGGAAAATCCCTTCGTTTTTCCTTTTCTCTGTCTGTCTTTCTTTTTATCGTTCTTTGTTTCTTTCGTGCTTTGTTCGGTCTTTGTTGAAGGGATTCTTGCGTTGGTACAGATCCAAATGGTTAATTAACTGTCACAGTGGTGTCAAGGACGAAACGTCATAACGGGCCTTAAGCGCTTTAGAGTGGAAAAGAATTCAGCGATAGTGGAGAAATAGGTAATCGAAACCGACTAGCATACGCCCTCGCCTAGCGCATAGGGTCCCGAACCTGTGTCAAGGAGGCTGAAGGGGTCAGTATAGATGGCACTCAAGGTATTTAGGCCAGAGAACCAGTTTTTAACCAATCTGGCTCACTTGCTTACACGTCACCGAGTTTTTGGGCGAAAGTGGCCTAAAAAGAAGGCCGCCTATTCTGTTCTCTGACAAGTAACCAAAAAATAACGACCCCTACAAATCAAATATACTGTATCCGGGTTATCCGTTTTCAATACTAATGTTACTAAAGTTTTCCAGATTTCAGTTTTGCTTAATCCTGTCGTTTTCCTGATCGTTTTCAATAACATCATTTTCGCGCAGAACATTCTTCAAAATGAGTCACTGTTGTATCTTTCATTGTGAAATAAAACTTACAGTCTTTATAACTGTTCATCTAAAGTCTTTTAAAAAACGGAGTTATATGTTCTGGCATAAAATCACACTCTTATCCCAGCATGTGCCTTCCACTGAAAGCTAGTTCTTTGACAAAAGTGTTTCTCTTTTTAATAAAAACATTCTCTTTTCTCGTTCTGCCGAGCATCATCTGAAAAAAATAGTGTCTGCGTTTCCCGCAAAACAGTCGATAAAACTGTTCTAAACACTCACTCCGTTCTTATTGCTGGGATCAACTAATATAGTCATCATCTTGTCATATAAACCTTCTATTATGATATGCTTGTTCCATTTAAGTGTTGGACAAAAACCACAATATGATTAAAATTATAACGATAAACTGTTTGTAACAGGTCGAGATAAATAGTGTTTTTTATTCCACATCCATCCTGCCCACAAATCCAATGAACAATGTAGGGTTTTTGTCATAAAGGTTTAACTGCACCATAGTTTTATACTAAATTTAATCTAATCCAGTTATTTTTTTATCATGCTCTTCCCTGTCAAAACCTTTTCAGTGTTATAATAAAAGCCTATAAGGCCTAAATTGAGTACGATGTAATTCCAATTCAGTGGCTGTACAGATTGTGTCTAATTTAGACTAAAGATGATTTTGTTTGCTTGTTGTTTATGACCTTAATATCCTCACATTGTGAAGAATGACAACACAGTAACTTAAGACTGTCAACGCTCAGGTTTGCCAGCTAATTAACATTCCTTTAGACAAGGACGCCACTACCGCCCACAACCCCATCCCTCTCCTTATCATTTTAAGACAGAAATTTCAAATATTAGGTGTGAACGCGTCCCCTAATTTCATCATTTGCGGCATGTAACGTCTTTTGTAGAAGCCATCTTTTAAACCCGTCTCTCTAGCTGTGGAGGATGTACTGTTTTTTCCCATACGGAGCTTTATTTCAATATTCTCTTTCCGACTATTGTCATCTGGCATAAGACCCTGTTACATGTAATGGCCAAGTTGAATGCTTTTTCTGAAACTTTTTTGACGGCTAAAAGAGGTAATGGGCCTTTATGAAGGGGGGGGGGGGGGGGGTTCGAGGGGTGGGGGGGGGGGGGGGGGGGGATTGTGGTAGGGAGGGAGGGTGTAGGAGGTAACATTCTAAATATGGTTTTCTAAGTGCCAGTTGAGGTCAGTTTCGAACTATTTGTGATATTCATACTGACCAACATTAATTTGCTCTAGATTGCGACTGTTCTAGTTTAAGGAAACATTTTGTTTGTCCGCTCAACCCTTTGCGTTTATAATCACCATCTTAGTGTAATCAAACCAATACAAAGAAGCGGCCTATCTCACCATTCCTGTTCAAGAGTCCGCAACGTCTGCAAGGTCTTTTAATTCAAAAGTTATACCCCTTACAGGCGCTAATGTAACTCCCTGGTTCTGCTTCTGGCCCACCGACATTATTTTTTAGAAACGGCATTATTTTATTCCCCTCCGCCCGTTCCCAAGTGCAACAAAACAATGTGCAGGTATCACATTTCACAACATTATCCCCCCTTGTCTGCAATTTTCTTATATTAAATGATCCAACCCTCCCGCAAACTATCTTTTAAACTGTAAATTAGGGAATTGTATAATTGCATAAATCGCAATATAGCACTACGCCTTGACGGAAGAGCTCTTAAAACAGTTGAGGGCCTTCCAACATATAAGTTTTCATCAAGCTCAGCTCATCCCAAATGAACATAGAGTAATGAAGTAATGCAAGATCGAGACGGGGGCTGCTTCCCCCCTCAAAAGTAGTTATTTGGTTGGTGTACCTCTAAATATATAATTGTTAGCGTGGAAAGCCTAACTTTTCCGCTAGCTCTTTATCAAAATAAGTAACCTGCCTTCTTCTTCAGGCTTGAATGTTAACATTGTTTTTAGATTTGCATTGTTAAGTTTTGTGAGGAAATGTCAAAGTACGCATTTGCTTCTTTTAGTGAGCAAAACCCCGTAATAACCATCAGTATTGTTAACTGGCTAACGTTGGGCCCCTGTTTTGTCAGACTTTTTGAACCTTATTAATCTTCCTGGTTACACTTATATAAAACATACGACTTTGTAAAATATGTTCATGACGCGCAACCCATTTGGCCCCTGCAATTGTTTTATTCAATAGCAATGTTTCTATCTAAAACGAAGGGCGGTCCATGAGTGTTATGTACAAACATTTTTATAAACGAAATACCAATGAGTGCTTCAAATATACTGGTGCAAATATCTGTTGGGGCCGCACTACAATCTTAAAAATAATAGCAACTGATACTCTTTGACATTGCCTGTGACCCAGACTGGCCTCTTTTCATAAAAAGTGAGTACTCCATAAGCACTATCTTAACCCCCCTATTGAAAATCGACCACTCAAGAAAGCGTGGTTTTAGTCCTCCGATGCAGTTTTAATACACCAAAACCAGAACCAGTTAAACTTTGGCGGTGTTTTTGCGCATCAACTGGATGTGGAGTGGCGTATGCTATCATTTAAATCACCATGATCCTTGTGAGGTCAGTGTAAGATTTCATTTCTATTACATACACATTCAAGACTATGTTAGACAGAACCGCGAGCACCATGACCAAATGACAAACCATTATAATCCACTAGCACATAATAGACCTGACGGGCTTTTGAAAGGATCTGTAACGAATTCAATATTAACATCAAGACAGGCTTTGTTAGACAGGAAAGTTGTGTAGTAGTCTGAAAAAACGCTATAATGGGCACATGGCCAAGGCGAGAACCTTTATTTTCGGGGCACGCACAGAAAGTATAACTTGACTTGGCATCCTCCTTTCAAATCTTTCTTTTTTTGGCACAACTGTGAGAGCCCGGGTCCCTACAGCAAGAGCAATAAAACAGCATGGGACAACATTATCTTAGAACCTTCTAAGGGCCTAACTAGGGCGGTAATAGAAACGAATAAACGACTCTATTCGCACTTACGGTATTGGGTGTTTGCTAGGTACGCAAGCACACAGGCAAGATCGAGCATAACTGATCTTCTACTCTGGCTTTGACGCGCAAAAACAATACTTACAATTTAGAGACCCATTTAATTCTAATCATTGATTACCTTCAAGTATTTAAAAGATACCAAAATGTTTTACAACCGCAAGATCGAAAGTAGACTTTTTGCTCTGTTGGCACTGGTTATACATGGCATGCCTTCTGACCTCAGCCTCCAGATAAGGGTATAAGTAATAACTATAATAATAAATACTTCATAGCAGGCAATGAACAAAGTGGGAAAAACTCATAAATTCTGTCTGAGCAGTAATATTAAACAAAGCAATAAAGAACACCCAAGATTAATCACCCATCCCCGAAGTCCAAAGCCCAAAGGCCATTGCAGACTCGGCAAAGCTCGCGGACTCTGTTTCACGATGACCCTGACTATGAAAAGACAGCGCTTGTTCTTGGATTAAACTGGCATAGGAATAACTTCTGGTCTTTATCTTTACTAAATATCACCCCAACAATTACCAGAACTAATGCCCAAACAGTGCTCTGGGCCCATAAAGCCCACTACATACCATATGCTTGCAGTCGACAAAAGCCAGCTACCAAACCTCCTCATAAACCTGGTAAAAAGAGTCTATAGTTTACTGGCTAAATTTTTTTTAATAAACTCGCAAGGATGATCAAGTTGTTATTTTTAAACCCCTGAATTTATCAGGTGGAGATGGAGGCCGAAGGCGGGCGGAGGCACTGGAGACCTTTGCTCATCCATCCACCGGCGCCTAATAGCCATCACCAGTGTACTTATTGCAAATCCTAAGGCAGTTATACGCTTGCTATTGTGACGCCCTTCTCTCTAAACAGCGTTTTTAATTTCGATCTGCAAGTGTCTTGCTTCACTAAACATTTGTTCGGCTAGTTTTCCTCTTAATCTATTCCCTTGAGTTGCTGAATTGGGTCCCGAGTTAGTATCGTCCCCACTTCTATCTTGCTGAATCTTTCTGAGTTCACGATCTATTAGTCTTTGTCTTACATTCTTTCCGTTACTAATCATAGCCCTTAAGTTGGCGTCATCATCCTCAACGAGTTTTTCTTTTGTCATCTTTTTAAAATGCTCCTCTAGTTCACCTAGTTTTTGCTAAATTGTTTGTTTAAATTCGCCTCTAATGGTTCGTAAAGCACGATCAAGGGCTGCTATTTCTCGCATGGGTAGCGGGGAGTCGGAATAGTACTTTAAGCGGTTCTGGCTGAAAACTGGTTTCTGCTTCTAATAGCATTTATTAATTTCATTACTGCTGATTGAGTAATTCTTTAAGTTCCATGTTTTGTATTGGTTTACTGTTGGGAGTTCTTGAAGTGTGTTTTTGAAGTTTAGAAACCTGCCTCCCTATCTAATTTGGGTCTAGCAAGGGCCAAGGCGATTTTGATACTTTCACACTGAGTCATTGTATAATTGTACTGCGTTGCTAAAAACTTTGATGGTTCTGGTATTATTTAAGCCGAACAGATTCTCCTTGATGCCCCTTACAAACAAATGACCATTCTTCTAATTCAAAATCAATTAGGGTCTAACATTCGGGAGGTTCTTGACCTAAACTTTTGAGTAAAATGCTCCGAACCGGCGTACTTCTGTTTAATTCACGTCGCATAGAGACGCTGCGCGAATGCCGTGTCAAAGGGATCATTCACTCATGTTGTCACCAGGATCAAAAACTCCTACTCTTCTTCGCCTTCAATTCCTGCCATTTTTTTTAAATAATTAACTTTTTATTGTTTATATAAAAAAATGTCACAGAGCATATGCTTCGATTCTTGCCCGATAAAAGCTGAAAGAACCCCCTGGCGTGCAGGAAGTATACGGAATATTACTGTTCCAAATAATCCATCTACATTGATGCAGATCTCAAATTCTTACTGTTAGATTTTCCAGACCTAGGAGCGGATGATTTGATCGGCCCGCTCAGCCCGGCTTTACCTTTTACAATAGAAACTCTCTCGCTTCAACAACAGACCAAACGCAGAACAGGTTGTCCAGAATTTGGGACGGGCAATCGTTAAGAAAATTTCTGTAAAACTTGAGGGGCAAGACGTATATCTTTAAACAATGCAGACTATTTTTAACCCTATTCTGATCTATGGCAAACCGCGAATGATAGGGAAGACCATATTGCGTTTCAAGGAATCGGCAATATGAAGAAGCACTAAAACTTAGAATAGGCGCCCGAACTTCGCCTCAGTGCTAAAAGCAGCAAAAAGGCTATTAGAGCTGTAAGTTATGCGTATGGTAAGCCGCTTTTTCCATTCCCTAGATTTGAGTTGTTAAAAACGCATGCCCCCTACTTCAAGGAGCATTAAAAGACAGATTGAGACCCCCATATGAACTAACTTTAATGAATACAAACGTGTTATCAAATCAACAGACCCGAAGCAAAAGTACTGCATTCTGACATCTTCGTTAGAGATTGACGTTGTTAGCAACCCTGATTTTCGCAAAGCTGCTTGGGAACAATATAAGTCCTAATTAGCAATATAACGAAAACGGCGTCCTCATACAACATATCCTAGAACAGGCAGACACTATATGGAATTTTTTAGTTTTTAAGCGTCTCAGAACGATGATTCGCTTAAAACAGTATTTTTATGTGCAGTTGAAGATGAAGAAACCATTCAAAAGAGGAAGTGAAAAGTTATTAATCCAAAAATAACGAAAGAACACTGTACGATTCAGGGCATGGTCCTACCAAGTCTATGCTAGCGGACTTAACCTTATCATCATTTTGACGAAATAAAAAATTGTTAGGGGGTGAGGGTAGAAAACCGACAGTTTGACCTGCGTCTAAAGATCTACAACCGTCACAGTGTAAGACTTGAATGCTTATTTTCACAACAAAATACGGTTTATGGATGACCTAAGGTCAACGGAGATAATCAGTTACATGGAAGCGGAGAAACTGTGGAGACGATTAAACATTCAAATTGATAAAGAAGAAGAAGCCTTAAACCGCTTAATGTACATTTGTTTATTAATATTCGCTGCGCGGCCGATTTTATTTGGAAGGTAGCAGATTATCAAAGGTTACTATACTAAAATTCTTTTTTCACTTTATAAAAAGCATGTCAGTACAGGTTTACTCCAACTGTGCCTACAGCGCCGCCAAAAGAAAGAGAATAGCAGCAATACTGCGTTATAGAAACACCTGAGTTAAAAACCTACAGATTAACAAACATTACACGGCAAATGCAACAACAACAAAGCAGGACCTTTCAAAATACGGCCAAAACCAAAACGAAGTATTCTGCCTCTGCCTTTGAATGCTGGTTTACATATGTCAAAAACGGGAGCTCGACTTATAAGTCTGCATAGCAGCAACGCGTGTTGGCTCTATAGCAACAGGCGTTGGTGCACACAGCCGCGCCATTAACCACTAGGCGGTTAGTCTTTCGCTCTTTGGCCTGTGTTCATTAGCTGTAGGTGCTGCTAGCAAAAAAAATAAAAACTAGAACTCCAAAAGCACGACAGCTATGGTTCACCTACTAACGGCTTAAACTTAGCTCTTCAAACTGACAATAATAAAGCGCTAGCTTGACTAAACATCACGGATGAAGAATTTAATCGTTTACCAGGCCGATTTTGATGACTACACAAGACAAAGTTTGATCTCAGAAAAAGAAAAAAAAAGGGGGCCAAGAGGACAAGTATTTCTCAACCAGCCAGACGCCCGAGCAGATAAAAAAGGAATGCTTAAAAAAAGTAAAACGAAACATTAAACTCCTGTTTCTAAAACAGCTCACCATTAACAATCCAAAGGCGTTTATACGTTGTTATTATGAGTCCAAGCACAAAAAGACCGTTGATATTGGTGTCGATTAAGTATTTTTTTTTTACTTTTAAATACAATTTTGAGTTAGAAAAGAGACTCAACATGGCTAAGATATATGAAGGCACAAGACGAATTTTTTGAAGCAAATGCAAGAAAAGATTGTCAAGAGCCTTGAATGAAATTGATTTAGAAAGTGCATTGAGATCCCGCAAGCGTACGGGCAATGTTGGTCCATGGCTATTTCTCAAGTTCCAAGTAAACAGACCAATAGACCCCGCCAGTTAAAGTACTGTTAGCTGTTTTAAAATTGACTAATGTCACATAATGAAGAAAATCTAGAAGTCAGGGTCTCACCTACACAGCAGACTAGTTCTTTCCCTCTTAATGACTTAACGTCTGGTTTTTTTGGCAGACGAACTGCTTGCACAGTTTGGACGCTGGCTGCCTTTATGGACAGAAGCCGAAAATGAAGAGGCTCTGGTTGGTCAGAGGGCGAAGTCCTAGAGATCAGATTAAAAACGGTCTAAGTATGCACCGAGTGTTGGCAAGTCTCACATTCCACTACCTCCAGCATTAGTCGCACAAAAAGGCATTCTAAACATAAAGACTACAGACAACAAATGTTTATGTGGTATGTTCCATGCAAGGCTGCATTACACCCGCAAAAACGCAGAGAGAGTGTCTAACTATCGCCCTTACATCAATGATCTTAACTTTAGTGGAATCTCCTTTCCGATAGCGTGGCATTTCCATTGATCTGTTTGAAGAACAAAACAAACCTATAACTTGTTAATGTCTACACATGGAGAGGGAAACATTTGGTGCCAATAAAAGAAGTGTCCAAGAACAGCCCAACGATTGGCGAGCCAGACAAAAATCAGTTGACATACTAACTAATTTTTCACCACGGAGCGGCCTGCCACAATTTACACCTTGATACAACAATGTACCACTAAATGCAGCATAACTTCAAAAGAATGGGCACAAACCAGAAATAAATTTTGCAGAGAAATGTTTTAACAAAGAATGCCATCATGATCAAGCCGCAAGCGAACATAAGAAACATTGTATCGGCCCAGTTGACTGTACTACAGAACTAATTACGCCCCCATAAGGCAGTAACGTTAGTTTTAAGAACAGGAACCGGATGCAAAATCTCCATACGTAGTTTACCGCAGACTTTGAGTCGCTTATTGATCCTTATAGAGGGGACCAGCGCCACAAAAACTTACGAAAACCGTCTTAAATGAGTAATCATCAGATTTGTTCATTTGCCTTCATTATTGTCAGAGGTCGGGTTGGCCGGCCCCCCCCCTTCCCATTCAGCACCAGAAATTATATAGAGGACCAGATGCTGCAAAATCATTTCTTAAAACGCATAGCAGCCAGTGCGCAATGACGTTCTACTAATCTAAACTTATCTGAAATCATAAATGACTCCTGACGATCAACAAAAGCAGTATGACTCCGCCACGCATTGATTGGATTTGCGGTTTAGAGCTAACGCCCAAGAGTGGAAACCCCACAGTTAAAAGAGCCCATGATCACATTAGTCGGGAAGTTTAGAGGAGTGCGGGCGCATAACACATGCAATCTTTCACCTAAAGATGTTAACCAAAGACATGGAGAAGCTGACCCATCTTCTTTCATAACTATTTGCGAGGTTACGACTCTCATCTTAATTGGCAAGCAGTACCGCAGCGGCTTCAGGGTAGGCATGCATTGCAGCCGTCATCGAAAAGTACATGTGTTTCACTATTTAGACTAACCTGATTCCGTGGGGGTGGTGGGGGGGGGGGTGGAACGGGGTGGGGAGGGGGGGGGGTGGGGGGGGCGGGTTGGTGGGGGGGGGTGGGGGGTTGTGGCAGGGGGGGGGGGGGGGGGGGGGGAGGGGAGGGTGGGCAACGAGCAGGTGGGTTATGGGGGGGCGAAATGGGAGGGAGGGCACTGGGGTGGGGCTAGGGGCCGTTAAAGGTCCGTGGGGGCGCCAGGAGGGGGAGAGGCGGGAAAAATAGGTAGGATATGGGTAGTATGGGGACATGGGGCGTGAACTCTTGTTAGAAAGGTTTACCCTTAGAATACATGGAACAGTTGGAAAGGTTATAAGGGGACGAGCAGTGATGATAACATCCGCCTAAGGTCGTGAAGTCGGTGCGCGTTCTTTTTTCCTAGTCCTTAGGCGGAAAAGGACATTCAGCGACTGACTCCGATTACCAGGCAATGCTCCAAAGCGGTGGCAAAATTAGATTGTAAAACGATGGAAGATCAAGACTCCTATTTAATGGCTGATACCCTGTGTTGGCGGCCGTCTTATGAAAATTATAGGAAGACCTGCATGAAACATATAGCCTGGATCCCGCGCATTACATTTCTCGCCCGGGAGTTAGTTGGGGATGCTTTTCTTAAAGTTTACTGGAGTACAAATTGATTTATTTGTGCTGACCTACCAATGATACAGATGAATAGAAACACGGATGCGTCGAGTGAATTAGTATGGCGTCGCATCATACTGTAACAAACAACCAAATACTTGGATCCATTATGATCCAGTAAACGTCTACCTATATAATGGACTTTAGATGCAAACAATCTGTATGGGTTGGCATGGCTCCATCGCTTCCAATACGCAACATTAAAATGTACACAGGTACGAAAATATTCACAAAGGCATTTAAAGTGGTTGAACAGTTTAACGCTGATCAACAGCGTGGTTTTTACATTCAAGAAGTATGACTTAGAATATCCGCATGAACTCCAGGACCTCCATAATGACTATCCATTAGCAGCAGAAAGTCTAAAGACGAATCCAAAGAGCCGCCTAAACCTTGTGCCAATCTTCGAGGCAAAAACTTATTTTCTGCATTACAGACATTACAATTTTATTTAAGACATGGGCTGGAAGTTGACAGCAGTTCATCGCATAATTTGCTTCTTTGATCAAGAACAGTTCCTGAAACCATACATCATGAAGAACACTGATCTCAAACCATCCACAGATGCTTCAGAAAAAGACTTTTTTCAAGCTGATGACCCACAGGCTGTTTTGGAAAGACTATGGATGAATACCGCACAAGCGTAAAGATTTCAGATTTGGTCACCAAAGAAAACGAACAATTAAGCTAACTCAAAACCTAATTATCAGGACTTTAGAAGATTTCATGATCACCTTATGGCCTAATGATGAAAAAAAAGAAAGTCAAAGTTGGACAAACCTTTTTTCTATATCGGTTTTCCTGAGTTTTAAGAATTATCAAAGCTTTTGATGTTAGAATTTCTTTATGACTACGTTTACGCCCTCGGATCCTGAGTCAAGAGTACTTTACCAGATACAGATAGTTTTTGTTAAAGATATTCCACTGAAGACCTCTAATAAGACATGGAAATCGAAGGTCTGCTAAAGGAGCGAGTGATGGTAACGACCCGATCCATTACCCTAGCAGATTTCGCCTTTTGCAATTCAATTTACTAACAAAACAGGTTTTAGGCACAGCGTGAAGGATGCCTTATCAGGCAGAGGTCATCAAGGAGTATGGTTGGGGTTCAGGTCACAAAAGTACATATTGTCGAGCCAGGAGAAAATCCTTACGCAAAGCACAGGAGCCTCACTCGCAGCGATGTGCAGGTCCCCGACAAATCACATGCACAACAACAAAGAAGCATGTTTGGCAATAAGGACTTTTCAACCCTGACAACGTAAAACGTGCGATCTCCTCCTACAATGAGATCAACACCACAGTTCGTAACAAAGAAGTCATTAGATAGAACAAACACACAAAACGGGTGTTTGTAATTCCGCGTTTTCCATATGCAAGCGGGCAGCTGGAGAACCGCATAAACCGGGGGTGATATCTTTTTCATCAACTTTTGTTATAAGATCAATCATAGCTTCATCCATATCATTTAATCATTTCTCATGTTTGCTTTGACGAGTTCGAATTTATTTTTATATTTCAAGATCTTTCGTTTTCCCAATATGGGGGTTTTGAGTTGTAGGTGTGATCTGGAATTGATTTAAGCATGCATTGACATTAATCCCACGAAAATGTTTCCTTACTAGCATTACAAAACGCATGATAATGATTCCGTACAATTTCAAAGGTCTCTTCCTTTAACCATTCTTTTGTTCTTTGTTCTGCACTTCCTTCACTGAGCTTCCCAGTTTAAACTCAAATATATTTACGTAAATTAATTAAAGCGGAATCTGTGGTCTGGCGGAATTCATCTGCAGTTCTTCTTTTCACAAAAGGATCTTTGAGGAGCGGGTTGTTTGTTTGTCGTTTTCTTCGTAAAAAATACACGGGCGGATTCATCTTTTACAATTCTTTATAATTTTCATACGGGTCAACACTCCAAACTGGATCTGTGCCCTGATGCGAGTGTCCCCCTTCCGCTTCTCCCGGAAATAAAGGTAACCTACTTTCAATTACCAAACGGTAATAGTTTGCTGGGTGTAACTGGAGGCCTATCAGCAACATGTTAATGTGTTTTTTTCTTTTGATTGCTTGTACTGTTTTAGCCCTATAAATTCTTCATTATTCAGAGTGCTGGCAAAACTGAGGGCAGTCGTCGAACCCATACTGTGTTGCGAGAATTGTCAATAAGGCTCTTCTGGATACTGGTAGGAGAAAAGTCTTCAGCTAACTGTTTGTTAAAGTTGTGTCAAACTGAAGCCCGTGATCTGTGCACTCCCCGGAATGCACTCTTTTAATGGTAACTCTATGTATTAACAAGAATTATTCACTTGCCCCTTTAAATCTTTTTCCATCATCGACTTGAATCATGCGAGGATAATTAAAGGGCTCGTTGGTATATCAGTTGTATAAGCGACAGCAACAGCAGAGGCACTCTTTGGTGTTAATGGTCCGCATCTTTGGTAAAATTCCCCTTTTTTTGAAGCGATGTCAAAGACTGTAAAGCGTACTTCTAAATCTTTTTCCGGCCTAAATCCTATCAGAGGGTAAATATCGAAGATGCCCTTTGATGGGGGTCGTTTGGAGTTGTGGTTCACAAAGTGCGGTCTCTGTATACGTCCTAGGGGCAGGAAAATAAATTTCCAAATCGCTGTTCGATAACCATTCTTTTGCTGTTTGATCACTTGACGCCAGCTGCTTGGCTGAGCTTATTGTATTGCTGTGATACCCTTGCCAAATAGTCCTTTGGGTAATAAAAGGAGTTTTTGTGTTTTCATTTGTTTAATTCATGCCCAATATTATGCGTCAGCCAACATACCACGACCAGTCATACCAACGACAATAAACCCCGATTTCTTGCATCTTTTGTTTTTTTCTGATGTTGATAAAAAGTCACTGAATTTTGTGGGGGCAATGTCTGGACTGTTTTGCCGTTCCTAGATAATACTCTTTAGGCCTTGTAAACATGTTTAAATGGGTAAGGCTTGCATGCCCCTGTTCTTTCAGGGGTCATTAATAAAATCTAACTGCGCAAGTCTCTGCCTTTCATAGGCGTCTTGTGGGCATGCCTGCTAGGAGTGCTCCCATAGCTATTGTTAATGCCATTTTCTCTCGCGTCATCCCTGCAGTTTTACTAAAATGCAAAATTACTGCGCTAAAAGCAAGCGCATTCAACCCAGCGCCGGCCTATCATATTTGCGAGTGAAGCCATTTTATTAAATGTAGTTTTCTTTTTCATACATATTTTATTGTCCTGGAATTTTATTCCTTGCTTGACTAGAAAATCTTTCTTGTGGCAACCGAGGGCTGAGCTGCAATGATAGCAAGGGTCAGCTTTTGCTGAATCCTCAACAGTCTAGTTTGCCAGATCTGCATGGTTTGAATTTCTTAACAAGCTTGTACCAAGCATTGAGTATCCTACACTGTCGGCCTCCCATAACCAGCAGAAGTGGTATACAAGGTTAGCAACAGTTTTTTTCGGTGCTCATTTTTAGAAAATCCAATAAATTATATTTATTAACAAAACATGAACAGTGATTGATCTACTACAGCTACAAGGGGCCTAAAACCTTCCTGAACTTCTGATGAGGTCCAAGAGTTAATGATCCAAGCTAATATGCCCCCCAAAAGGAGAGGCTGTATTCTTGTGGCAGCATGTGGTAAGAACAAAACAGTTCCATCGGACTGAATTCAGCATTGAACAGAGTCAACAGATGTCCCCGCAAGACATTAGAAAGTAACATAACAAGGTATGCAGCGCAGCTGGGGTCGAGAATGGTAAAAAGTGTGGGCAAACGGCTCTTAGTTTGTACACTAAAGCTAGTCAGTAGGTTTCTCCCATTGATTCTGAACCTAAGATCTTACGTCTGATTTAACGCAAATCCAGTTTTAAACAAAGACATTAGAGTCTCTAGGGTGTGATTTATTTACAGTATTTGAACATTGTTATATCGCCATTAAATCCATGGGGAATTAATTCACTTTTAATCATAATAAGATTTTATTTCCCATTCATATGAAGCGAGCTGGAAAATCATCAGAATCAGAATCAGGTGGAGAAAGTTAACCAAGCCAGAAATCAGCAGACAAACACTGAACCAGGTGGGACCAGTGAAAAGAATTCCTCATCCTGGCGGTGTTAAAGCAGGAAAAAATTTAAGTCAGAGTGGAACAGACAAAAAAAAAAATAATGTTCAGCATGGAAGAGAAACAGAACGCCCGCCAGCGCCCGAACAAGTGGAGTCAATTGCGCGTATAAAAACTCCATGCAATACAGGACCTACAGCACCAAAATCTTTCAGGGAATATGGAAATTAAAACTGTTGCCATTTTTGGCCGGCCATCCGCTGATGGGCAGTTATTGCGGCTATAAAATATAATCCGATGGCAACAAGACAGACAAAAGCAATCAAAAAATATCTGAGCCCCTAATATGCAAAAAAAGACACCAGCACGCCAAAACCCGCCAATAACAAAGCATAATTTTTGATCCATGAAATGTAATAATATTTTAGACCCCCACCTATAATTTTAAATTGTTTTTAAAAAAAAATGATCATTGGCGTCTAGTATAAAATGATGAAGTCCATAAATAAAGACATGGATCCCTATAAAAATGAAATTATCCATATACCAGAAATTGGTAAATCAATGCGGTTTGCGTCGGCATGTAACACCCTCCTTAAGATCAATGCAGTAGAACCTGGAGCCAAGACATTCTCAACACTGACAACGTTTTTTTTGAGGCGTGGGTGTACTATATTAGACATCTACTACATTTCCGATAAAAAACATAGATCTTAGGTTAACTTGAGCACAAACATGATTAAAAACTTGCCTAAGAACTTGCCTAAAGAACTGTGTGAAATAGACTTGAGGATGACGTTTAACTGACTTGTAAATGACATGTAAATGAACTTAAAGGAAGAACTTGTGAATGACCTTGAGAATACGTTTAAGAAAGAAACTTGTGGATGACTTGAAGTGTGCATGAGCGTGGGGTGGGTTGTGCGTGCGTGGGGTGGGGGTGGGGGGAACTTCAAGCGGTGGGGTGGGGTGTGCATGCGTGGGGTGGGGGTTGTGCTGCGGAGGGGTGGGGGGTGGGGGAGTGTGTGTGGAGTACACAGAGCGTTTATTATGTGTCATGTGTAACACCACTTGGTGAAGAACAGTGGCTTGGCCGTAGTTTTGGCGATGCATTGGCTCTTTTTTGCTTGCAAGTTCAAAGCAGCCGCCCAGTCAGCAACAAAAAAAGTTTATACAACCCCCCTCCTCTTTTTGTAATCCAGGCTTGGGACTGGCAATGGCAGAGTTACCTATGGTGTTCTTTTTTGTTTTTTTTTTTTAATACTGCTTGTGGCAGAGCTAAAAGAGGCAGCCTAAAAAGTTGGTCACGAGGGCGTAGACAGCAAAGCGGCAAGCCGCAAAAAACGTCTGCTCCACGCTGCTACTTTGAGAAACCGCTCTAGGTTGAAGCGGTGGAGCGTTTTGAAGAAACGGCTTGCCACTGTGGACCTTTGACCGCTCAGGGTAAAGCGGGCTAAAGAAACGGCTTGCCATGTAAAACCTTTAACTGCTCTAGGGTAGAGGCGCTAAAGAAACGGCTTGCCACTGTGACCTTGACCGCTCAGGTGAAGCCCTAGTTCTCTCTCACGCTACCACGACTTTCGAACAGGAGTGTGTTTTTGGAGTTGAATTGGTTCGTGTACGGGAGTAGTCCCCCCCCAATAATTTCTAATCTCCTCCTGCTCATGAAAACATTAAATACTAATCCACTCATAGAGTAGAGACTTCTGTGCAAGAAAGACCAACTGTAGAAAACCCTTTTAGCATATGGATTCAACAAACGAGCAATCTCTCTTAGCTTTGCGAGAATGTGAAGGGGATCCCCTACTGCTCTCCACCACTCGATCCCCATTTGAGTATGCGCCCCACTGTCGCGTTTTCCTTGTGAAAAGGGGCCTTTAAGGTCTGATTCCTAAAAGCCAACCATATTGCAATTAAAACGACATTGTTGTAGCGTCCTGCCTTTGAAGCTGCTATATAGCCCCCTCCTTCAAGATTATCAATAAGGCAACAGCAATAAGCAGACGTTCTTTCCTCTGCCCCAAAAAACAAAAACTTCTTTCCCTAACTGTCATTTCTCCCCACTTCAACCTCTTTTTTGTTTTCAAGTATTGGGTGGAGTCTTCTGGTGTCATCTTTTGTTTTTTTGCTTGCTCCCTGACAAATCAATAGCTTTCTTTGTTGGAGGTCTCGGAGGGCAGGTGTTGCTTACTTGATGAGGGGCCTGGCACTCTCAACTCATCCAAAACACTAAGAAATTGTGTATGGTACTCACATGTCGTCAAGTATTGTCAGCGTAGAAATCTCCCACTGGCTTTGTTCTGCCATGGACAAAAATTATATAAACAAACCACCTGCACAAAACCCAGTAAATACTTCCACCACACCACACATCACCTTCAACAGGTCTTGCGAGAAGTGGCGCAGTGCCTTAAAACACCTTTTTTTTCACTGAAAAACTGATAAAATCCGCGGCTTTCTGCCTCGCCCGGCAGTCCCAGTATCCCGCGTGATGAATTGTTTTGCTTCGGCTGTATCGTATGTGAGTTTGCCAACAATATTGTCCTTAAGATCCACAACAAACCTTTAAGATACCAATTCTGTGTTCAGTAAACCGTTATTAGAAATAACAGCAACCCACCCGCGACAAGTAAACCGTCCTGCTCGTCCGACTGTCAGCGAAAAGAATGTGTGGGTTCCCTGTATGAGAGGCGGTCCGTGCTACGCTTAACTAGTGGTGGCCAGGCCGAACTGCGCCACCGCGCGGGACGTAGGACAGAACGTTCTAGAACTCTGATGTTAATTGCTATGCAGGCCGGTCGGGGTGCAGAGGAGGGGGGTCAGCGGAGGTGCAAAAGGCAGTACTTGAATTTTTGCCTGTGAGTGTGTTATGTGCCCGCTGTCTCTGTCTCCTGTGTGTGTGGGCCTCTGTGTGTGGAGGGCCTCTGTGTGGTATGTGTGTGTGTTGTAGTGTGTATGTGTGTGAGGTGTAAGGGCGTGTGTGTGCATGTAAGTGTACTGTGGTGTGTTTGCACTGTGTCAGACGGGATAAGTGTGTGTGGTGTGTGTGTGTGTGTTGTGTGGTTACTCTCTCAAAGTTGTAGCTGATTCCAGTGTCTTCCCACACACTTTAATATCTATTCAGCTGTTGAAACCGTAGTAGCATTCACAAACCTTTTTCTAACTTAGAATCCCCCTGGAGAAATAAAACACCCAAAGTGCTGGGCCAGGAGTAGGCGGCAACACTAGCAATTAAAATGCTTACCTGCCACCTGGCAGAGCATGGTCGTTGACAGAAACCGGCCCTGAAAAGAAAGCCGTGGGAACAGACAAAAGCCGTATGGGTCTATATGCCGCGTTCATCACGGCCGCTTTTCCCCTCCTTACACTATGGGGGCGTGTTCAGTATTGGCTACTTTCTCCTACGCTACTCCTCTGAACCCCTTAGTACATTAGTATTAAAATCGCACGGATCACCCTGCACAGAAAGTTTTTGTTTGTAGGGTCCCGTTATTTTTTGGTTACTTGACCAGAGAACAGGAATAGGCGGCTTTTTAAGTGGCCCCTTCGCCCAAAAACTCGGTGGTGAAGCAGGAGTAGAGCCAGGATTGGTATAATACTGTTCTATGGGGCCCCTCCCGATTCGACCTTTCCCCCGATAGCGAAAGGGAAAGAACGTTTATCGGCACCTAGGGAACCTCCGGAGTATCAACTGAGTGGCGTAAGCCGCAGTCCGCTGAGGTTGATTTGTAAACCGTCCTTGAAGAACAGATCATTGGGCTTGTCAGATGGTATTGCCTGTGGCGGGCACTGGTTTTGATGCTTTGTCAGGCTAGGTTTGAATGTCGTGTGGACGTCATTGTCGTAGCTCTATAGGATAATACTGTGTGAAAAGTGGCGTCTAGAGATCAGCGAGCGGGGGAATTTACGAGTCCAAATGGTGCGAAGTGGCTGTTGTTTGGGTGAGCAATTGGGTAGAGATGTGTATAAATGCTGGCGTGTGGAAGAATGTAGCGCGGGGGAATGCAGCGAACGTGTGAACAAGGTGATGGAGAGGCAATATGGACCTAGGCATGGCCCAAACGGATATCCTTTGTGTCCCATCCCTTAAATAACTGAGGGGAGACCATACACTTAGTAGGGAGAGAAGAACACCACGGGAGAGAGAAGAACAGAGGAGCGAGAAGGAAGAGCAAAGGTGAGCAGAGCAGAGAAGAGAGCTAGCGAAACGGGTCGACGACAGGAGTGACAGCAAGGTCTTAGTTAAAGACGCCTGAGAAAGAACGACCGATTTCAACACCCAGAGAGTGATGGAAGAGACGAAGAAGAATGATTTTCTACGTCGAGTCTCACGAGGCCGACCACGGAGACCCCGTCCGGAACCACCAGAGCCAGTCCCAACGCAGGGCTTCAACCATCAACCGTGCTGAAAAACTTGCAAGAGACTTGTTCGAGAACTGTGGGGGTGGTCGTCCAAGATGTGTGTGGTGTGTGGTGTGTGTGTGTCGTGTGTGTGTGTGTGTAACCTGGCCAGCTAAGAAGGCATTTGATATAAAACCCGGGTTTAGGAAGTATTGATCGGTTATGCTTAGATAATTCTTTTTTGTGTGCTTTGACTTTTCATGTGTAATCATAAGGTACAGGATGACTGTATTTCCTTGTTTCTCAGTGTGTTAGGAGAGAAACGAATGCGTCACATCCCATTCCAGAGAGAGGTATGTTTGGTGGGGTGCATGAGTGTGCATATGGGTGCAATGAGTGCAAAGATAACCGTGGTGTGTTAAGGCCTGACTAATGAATACATCAACTTAGTGCACTTAAGCAATAACCGTACGTTTCCCCCGTCCCTGAATACATGGGCGGTGAATCCAAAGGAGAATGTATGTATTCAGCACATCGTTGACAGGTTTGATGTAATGATACCTAACAGGTGGGTGATGACCAACGAAGTCTATTGTCGATGCCATTGCATTCTGATATAAACGTTTGTTTTTTTCTCTTCTTTTTCTTCAATGAAAGTTATTTCCTGGTAGTACACGCACACACCAAACACACACGCACGCTACGCACGCACGCACACACACACGCACACGCACACGCACGCACCCACACATGCGCGCCGCTACATCCGCACACACACACACACACAGCACACACACACACACACACACACACACACAACCACACACCTCACATACACACACCACACAACACACACCCACACACGCACGCACTCACGCACACGCAACTGCACACACACACCAACCTCCCTCGCCCCCTCAACACACACACACACACACCCACCACCCTCACCACCACCACCCCACACACACACACACAACCACACACGCGCACGCACGCAGCACACACCCACGCACACAGACACGCAACACCACACACACTCACACACACACAAACACACACACCCACACACACATCACACACCATTTGACCCTCAAGACTGAAATGATAAATTGATAAATTCTATTCATAAGAATCAATAAACATTTTTTTTTAAAATCCTAATGAGGGTGAGCATGAAAGAAAAAAACAAAGAACCGATCAAGTCCTGGCAAATTGGTGTACAAATTACTCTGTTACTACAGAAACATACGTCATAGCCATAATTCGAAGTATGTGCAACATGCGTGTCAAGGAACCATTAACGTGAACCAACAACATTTCAGAGCAAAAACTTTACATAAAGCAAAAGCCTCCAAACAGGATATTCCTCTGAATGCAAAGTGAAACGACTGCAGGCGGAAATCTAACCAAATCTGTTAAAAAAAAAAAAATAAAAAAGGTTGAAATAAACTCCGCCAACCGACTTGCACAAACGAATCACAAGACAAAACCCGACGCTTTCGACCTCGTACGGCCTTCTTCAGGCACGACCCACAACACCATCAGGACCATGAAAGACAACGAATGAACAAAAAAACTTACAAAACCACACTTATCTTGTCAACTTTTGCTGCCGCAAAGATGGGCGTTGATTGTTCCATTGCGTTCATGTTCGTTGTCCTCCTCCTGAGTGGTGCTCATGTTGCGGACGAAGACCATAAGAGGTCGAAACGCGTCGTGGTTTTTCTTGTGATATTCGTTGTCGAAGTTGTTTGGGGCGGGAGGAGTGATGTCAAGACATTCTGTTCAGACAGGTAGATCGCAAATTGAAGCCAGTAACACCCCAAAAGATACTTGAGCAAAGACACTTTTCCGACGGCCGGGTTGTTTTCTATTTCTATGTGTGTTCTGACTTATGAGTCTACTAAAAGATTTTTTTACCCCTTGGGGAATTTTCGGGCAGCTACTGCTGGTCTTCATCCGCCTCCGACTGACTGGGTGGTTGTGGTGGGTGTTGGTGTTCCCTGAGTTGTCCTCACTGGCTGAGAAAACCACGTTTTGAACAAGACTGTGGCTAGGACTGCCCGCCCCCCCCCCCCCCCCCCCCCGCCCCCATTTACAAAGCTGTGCGGAACACACCCATCACTCAACCAGTGAGGGGAGACCACTCCGGAACACCAAACACCCACCACAAACCAAACCACCATCAGTCGGCCGGATGAAACCAGCAGCAGTAGAGTAAAGCTGGCCGAAAATTTCCCCCAAGGTAAAATCTTTATTAGAACTCTTCTCGGGAGTCAGAACCCACAGAAATACACAAATTACTTCACCAATATTTCGGTTTATTTCGTAACCTTTCTCGAAGCAACACTAGCAACTATTTTTTTCCCCGCGCCCACAAGACATGCCATTCCACTGTCTTGTGTGTGGATGGTCCAGTGCCGGCATGGGCCTACGTGCTGATCGGGCCGGGGGCGCTGCTCTTCCGTCCTGCTGCCTGTACAGTGTGTGCGAAGCGGTGCCGTGCTGCCGGAAGAAGAGAAGAAGGAAGGGAAGAAGGGTCCCTGACGGCACCGTGGACCTCAAGAGCGTGCAGCTGGCTGGGCAACGCCTACAAGGAGAAGGTACTGGCAGGCGGCAACAGGCTGAATGGTTGTTGTTGTTATGATGATGATGATGATGATATGAATGATGAGATGTTGTTGCTGCTGCTGTTGGGTACCGTCCCAAACTGGCTTTCTTTTGTCAAGGGTCTAGCAGAGACAAGAGCACAATAAGTGAACATATATAAATGAATAAATAAATCATTCATTCTTCATTCAAATTATTCATGAAATCAATAAATGAAACGAAAACAAAACAAAAGAGAATAAGGAAACAAAGAGAAGAAAAACTGGAGGGGGGGGGGGGGGGGGGGGGGGGGGGGGGGGGGGGGGGGGGGGGGGGGGGGGGGGGGGGGAGGGGGGCGGGGGGGGGGGGGGGGGGGGGGGGGGGGGTGGGGGAGGGAAGGAGTGTTATGGATGGCGGGGTGCGCATAAGGTCCACTTGCCCATTTCATATCAAAACGCAACCTCTCTCTCTCTCTCTCTCTCTTCTCTCTGATGAGTCCGATTCTGCGGACAGAAAGGCGTGTGAGCAGACGATACGGATGGTTTGTTCTGCTTTCGCAGATGAACGGTGACGTCCTCCACGTGCGCGAGTGGAGCGGATTTCCTGTTTTCCTTCTCCTCCAAAACGCCCGAAGTTTTCATTCCCGTTTTTCTGTCTATACCGACCCCCCTCCCACCCCCCCACCCCTCCTTTTTTAATTATTTTTTTCTTCTCTCTCTCTCTCTCTCTCTCTCTCTCACTCTATCTACGGCAAGTCATAGGAAGAGGAAAGTGGCCTCCTAGCACTTGTTTGTTTCTCCACAACTGAAGGTGAGCTTGAAAGCGACTTTCCATTTTTAGTGGGTTTTTTTGTTTGTTTTGTTTTGGTTTGTTTCAGTTCAACTTCAAGGAACCTCGCAGATATGTATAATCACGACAGATTTGTGGTCGATCAGCAGACGACCATTTCAAGGTTAAAAACACCTTCAGAATTTAAGTACGGTCATTGCTGATTAGTATATGCTCCAGATATCGAATTTATCCCGCCTTTACTAGTGATGTTAGTGTTCAAGTACAGTGAGTTTTTACAGAGACAGAAGGTCTTAGGTGGCAAGGAGACAAAAGAGCTGAGATAAGAGAAGACGAGATTTGTGACAGCAAGTCTTATGTCAACAGAGAAGAAAGACCGATTCAACACAGAAGGGTGGAAGAGACGAAGAAGAAGATTTCTACGTCGAGTCTCAGAGACGACCACGGAGACCCAGTCCGGAAACCTGGAGCCAGTCAACCAAGGGCGTCACCATCATCCAGTGCTGAAGAAAACTTGAAGAGACTTGTTCGAGAACTGTGGTGGGGTGTCCAAGTGTGTGGTGTGTGTGTGTGTGTGTGTGTGTGTGTGTGTGTGTGTAAACCTGGCAAGGTAAGAAGCCTTTTGAGTATAAAACCCGGGTTTAGGAAGTATTGATCGTTTATGCTTAGATAATTCCTTTTTGTGTCTTTGGACTTTTCATGTGTAATCATAAGTACAGGAGAGCTGTATTTCTTGTTCTCATCGTGTTAGGAGAGAAACGAATGCGTCACATCCCATTCCCAGAGAGAGGTGAATGTTTGGTGGGTGCATGAGTGTGCATATGGGTGCATGAGTGCAAAGATAACCTTGGTGTGTTAAGCCTGACTAATAATACATCAACTTAGTGCACTTAAGCAATACCGTCACGTTTTCCCCCGTCCTGAATACATGGGCGGTGATCAAAAAGGAGAAATGTATGTATTCATGCACATAGTGTGAAAGGTTTGATGTAATGATATGCACAGTGTGGGTGATGACACGAAGTTATTGTCATGCCATTGCATTATGATTAAACGTTTGTTTTTTTCTTTCTTTAAATGAAAGTTATTTCCTGGTACACGCACACACAAACACACACGCACGCACGCACGCACTCACACACACACGCAAACGCACACGCACGCACACACACATGCGCGCGCGCACTCGCACACACACACACACACACACACACACACACACACACACACACACACACACACACACACACTCACACACACACACACACACACACACACACACACGCACGCACTCACGCACACGCACGCACACACACACCAACCTCCTCCCCCCTCATACACACACACACACACACCACCACCCTCACCACCACCACCCCACACAACACACACACACACACGCGCACGCACGCACGCACACACACACGCACCACACACGCACACACACACACACACACACACACACACACACACACACACACACACACACACACATTTGACCCTCAAGACTGAATGATAAATTGATAAATTCTATTCTTAAGAATCAATAAACATTTTTTTTTAAAATCCTATGAGGTGAGCATGAAATGAAAAAAACAAAAACCATCAAGTCTGGCAAATTGGTGTAAAATTACTCTGTTACTACAGAAACTACGTCATAGCCATAATTCGAAGTATGTGCACATGCGTGTCAAGGAACATGTAAACGTGAACAAAACATTTCAGAGCAAAAACTTTACATAAAGCAAAAGCCTGCCAAACAGGATATTCCTCTGAATTGCAAAGTGAAACGACTGCAGGCGGAAATCTAAACAAATCTTTAAAAAAAAAAAAAAAAAAAAGGTTTGAAATAAACTCCGCCAAACGACTTGCACAAACGAATCACAAGACAAAACACGACGCGTTTCGACCTCTAAGGCCTTCTTCAGGCACGACACACAACACCAGTCAGGACAATGAAAACAAAGAATGAACAAAGAAAACATACAAAACCACACTTATCTTGTCAACTTTGCTGGCGCAAAGATGGGCGTTGATTGTTCATTCGTCATGTTCGTTGTCCTCCTCCTGAGTGGTGCTCATGTTGCCGACGAAGACCTAAGAGGTCGAAACGCGTCGTGGTTTGTCTTGTGATATTCGTTTGTCGAAGTTGTTTGGCGGAGAGTGATGTCAAACATTCTTTCAAGACAGGAAGATGCTGCAAAATTGAAGCCAGGTAACACGCCCAAAAGATACTTGAGCAAGACACTTTCCGACTCCGGGTTGTTTATATTTCTGTGTGTTCTGACTTAAGAGTCTAATAAAGATTTTACCTTGGGGACATTTTCGGCAGCTACTGCTGGTCTTCATCAGCCCCGACTGACTGGTGGTTGTGGTGGGTGTTGGTGTTCCCTGAGTTGTCCTCACTGGCTGAGAAAACCACGTTTGAACAGAGACTGTGGCATGACCTGCCCCCCCCCCCCCCCCCCCCCCCCCCCATTTACAAGTCTGTGCTGAACACCCATCACTCAACCAGTGAGGACAACTCAGGGAACACCAAACACCCACCACAACCAAACCACCAGTCAGTCGGGGCCGATGAAGACCACAGCAGTAAGTAAAGCTGGCCGAAAATTTCCCCAAGGTAAAATCTTATTAGACTCTTCTTGAGTCAGAACACACAGAAATACACAAGATACTTCGCAATATTTCGGTTTATTCTAACCTTTCTCAAGCAACACTAGTCAACTATTTTCCCCCCCCACAAGACATGCCATTCCACTGTCTTGTTGTGGATGTTCCAGTGCCGGCATGGGCCTACGTGCTGATCGTGGCCGGGCGCTGCTCTTCCTGTCCTGCTGCCTGTACTGTGTGTGCAAGCGGTGCTGCTGCCGGAAGAAGAAGAAGAAGGAAGGGAAGAAGGTCTGAAGGGCACCGTGGACCTCAAGAGCGTGCAGCTGCTGGGCAACGCCTACAAGGAGAAGGTACTGGCAGGGCGGCACAGGCTGAATGTTGTTGTTGTTGATGATGATGATGATGATGATGATGATGATG
>CM031610.1:14862381-14869881 GCA_018398815.1 Conus ventricosus
ATTATAAATTAAGGATGCTTAGAGCGAATGCCTGGTTTGTGTAGGAAAGTAGTTTTGTATCCGGTCTATGCGTTATATTGATTCAATTTGTGTCGTTTCATTATGACATGTGAACACTGTTGGCGATAGTTTTATATGTTCTGGATGCCGTTTCTGAGTTTGTTGCTGTATCTGCTGTTGTCGGTGTCACGAATGCCGTGTTGTTGTGTAGGTCACGAAGTAAGCAGGCTAGCCGTGACTCACACTTGTGGGTCGTGAAACTGTTGTGCACACTTGTAAACGCACTCTTTGACAAGTTTGCATACATGTTTTTTTTTTTTCTAAGCATTTACGAGCACATCACTCTGTCTCTGTCTCTCTCTCTCTCTCTGTCTCTCTCGCTGTCTGTCTCTGTCTTTCTCTGTCTCTCTGTGTCTTTGTCTCTCTGTCTGTCTCTGTCTCTGTCTCTCTCTCTCTCTCTCTCTCTCTCTCTCTCTGCCCCCCCCCCCCCTTTCTCAGTTGCCTTTGTCTCTCTAAAGCGGATAAAACCGTTAGACTTGAAATCAAAGCATCAGCTGGGCCACAACTGTAATCTTTTTTCTGGCTGACCGTCGCAAAAAATCGTGAGTCCAAATTCTGGCTAAAAGAAAAAAAAAGAAAAAGAAAAAAAAAAGAAAGAAAAAAGAAAGAAAACGAAGAACTTTTTGAATTGCAAAGACTGGAGTTTTAAAGTCAGATGCAGTTGTTTGCCTTTGTTCCAATGTGTCTTTGATCTCTCTGTCCCTGTCTCTCTATCTCTGTCTCCCTCTTTCTCTCTCTCTCTCTCTCTCTCTCTCTCTCTCTCTCTCTCTCTCTCTCTCTTCATACTCTCTCTCTCTTCAGATTCTCTCTCTCTCTCTGTCTCTCTCTCTCTCTCCCCCTCCCTCCCTTAGCCTTTCTGTCTGTTTCTCTGTCTGTGTCTGTGTCTGTCTGTCTGTCTGTCTGTCTCTCTCTCTCTCTCTCTCTCTCTCTCTCTCTCTCTCTCTCTCTCTCTCTCTCTCTGTGTCTGTCTCTCTCTCTTTGAAGGAGAAATAATCCTTTTGGGGGGTCGTAGTTTGAACTTTCAGTGTTTTGTTAAAAGCCCACGTGTTAACGAGGTTCCTCGAGTCGTGTGTGCGACTTTCCAATTCCTTAACGCGCCCTTTCCAACACTTGCTGCTACTCTGCTCTGCTCACGCAAGCAGGCTTTTGTTTCCATCTCTTTGTCTCCCCATCCCTACCCCCCCCCCTTCCTATCCACTCTTACTCTCCCCCCTCTCTCTCTTTACCTCCCTCCCCCACCCCCTTCCACCACCCACCCCTCCTTGCCTTGCCCCCCCCCCCCCCACCTCCCTATTTACCTTCATATGATTTCATTGTTGCTTGCTTCACCCTTCGTAAGATCAATAGAAGTTTGTCAGTTATGTGCCGGAGCATCACGTCTTTAGATGTTAGGTTGGGGCGGGTGTAGGGAGATGGAGGTGGATGGGGTTGGGTTGGGGAAGTCATGGATGGCGTGTGTGTGTGTGTGTGGGGGGGGGGGGGGGGTGTAGGTGTGTGTGTGTGTGTGTGTGTGTGTGTAGGTAGAGGTGTGTGTGTGTGTGTGTGTTTGTAGGGGTGTGTGTGTGTGTGTGTGGGGGGGGGTGTATAGGGGTGTGTGTGTGTGTGTGTCTGTAGGTATGTGTGTGCGTGTGTGTGTTTGAGCGCACGCGTGCATGCGGGTCTTCATGCGTGTGTGTGTGTGTGTGTGTGTGTGTGAGCGCACGCGTGCATGCGGGTGTTCGTGTGTGTGTGTGTGTGTGTGTAAGCGCGCGCGCGCGCGGGCGCGTTGGTGGGTAGGTGGGTGGATGAGTGTGTGCGTGTATGTGTATGTTCAAAATCAAGCACTCAGTTTTATCTCATGTACTGGAGGTGTTTCGAAATATCAGTTTGAACATTGCCTTCATGTAACCATCCATTTTTCCGCTGTCTGTTTGAAATCCCCCACCCCCCCCCCCCCACCCCCACCCCCAACTCTCTCTCTCTCCGTGTCTTTCTTTCTTTCCCTACCCTTGTCCATCTCTCTCCCTCCCTCCCCCTGTCTCCCTTTTCCTCTCTGTCTCTCTGTCTCTCTCTCTCCCTCTCTCTCTCTCTCTCTCTCTCTCTCCCAATACTAAATTTGTACTCAGTCAATCTGTTTCTCTGTAAGCCTCTACTTCTCTTTTTGTTTGTTTGTCTGTCTGTCTGTCTGTCTATCTGTCTGTGAATCTGCTGCTGCCTTTGCGTCGATCCTGTTTCTCCTGTTTGTCTTTGTTTCTTTTTCAAATTATCCAAGTGAGTTAAACAACCGCCAGAATGTCATGGACGCCTTCATTTTTTTTGTCTTCTTTTTGCCTTACAGATGCGTTAAGTTGTAAAGCTACAACGTTGTTAATTGTGGTATACACCTGTAAGTGCACCTTGTTTCTCTCTTTCTTTCTTTGCGACAAAATTACGCGACTTCTCCTTTCCTCTAAACAGTGGCGGCTTTGAGACTGCCATGTGCAGAGTTATGTCGGTTCTAAGTAATCACCAACACGAAGAAAAACAAATAATTGTTCTTGTATGACCTTTCGCACGTGCTGTGACAACCATACAGGTACAACCTGACCTTGACGAACTACCGGTCAACATGGAGGAAAACGAGGACGCAGCAAGTACCAAGTCGGAAGTGAAGCTGGGAAAGTTACAGTTCTCTCTGGATTACGACTTCCAGAAAGGGGAGGTAAGTGCATATGTATGAAATCACCTGTCTATTTTTAGCTTATCTATGTTTCAGTCAATCTTAAACGAGGCAGAGAACAGTGGGGGGAAAAAAAACCCAAGGGGGGTAACTCTTGCTCCCAAGACGAGACAATTATATGCGCTTAGCTCCAAGACGTATGCTTACGGTACCGGTCTGGGTAATTGTCTTATTACGGAAGCAAGAGTTACCTTTCTTGTTTCTTATTTATTTTTCCCACTTTTTGAAGTTCTTTTTTGTAAGATGAGAAAGACATCCCTGTGATCAACTGCTATGGGACGAGACTCATGATAATAATGAGTATTTGGCGGTCAAGAGGTCTGTAATTTTCTGTGTATAGTGATTAGCTGAGTATGAAGGTTTGATGAATGTTCCGTTATCAGTGTGTGTTTAGCAGAACCAGGAGATTTCGGAGGTTTTGGAAATACTTATTACTGTTTGGTGGAGTAAAAAAAAAATTGTTTGTGGTTGCTGTATGTCGAGTGAATAACCTTGTTTCGCAGAGTTAAGGGATTGTTTTTCATGTTCGTAGAGACTGGGAAAATGAAGGGATTTCCCCCCATATTACTGGCATGTGGCAGAATCAGCTTTACTGTGTGTTTACATTTTTCAGTTTTTGTTTCTTGCTTTTGCTTGAATTTGTTCACAGTGTTTGACAGCGTCAAGAATTTAGTTGTAAGTTTTGTGTTTAGCATGCAAATATTTTCTGGTCATTATCACTTGGCTGTTAAGCTGTCTTTTCTTACGTCATTAACTTAGTGTTTAGCAGAATCAATATAAGAAGATTTGCTATGGTACAAGCAGCGAATTCAATGCAACAAAAAAAAAATGACATACGGTACAAACAGTGCCTTTAGGCAAATACAAAATGGCCCGTTACAAGGAGTGCGATGGAGACAAGTTCAAAAGTCAAGAGGTGCAGTTGACACAAATACAAAATTACGTCACGGAGCAAGCATCGCAGTCAGCACAAGTCGAAAACGACTACGTTCACAACAGAGACTTATCCTCACAGAAGTCTCAAGTAGAGCGCTTTGCGTTTATTTTCGGCACTTTTGCCAATCAATTACAAACATGTGCATTATGATTAATGCACTGAGTACGAAATCCACCACAAAGAATAGATATTGAGAGAGAGAGAGAGAGAGAGAGAGAGAGAGAGCCCACATCGCAAAGAATGGATATTGAGAGAGAGAGAGAGAGAGAGAGAGCACATGCCAGTATGTACGGTTAAAAAAAAAAAGCGTCTCTCCATGCGTGGGAATTTGCTGTGAAAGCGAGCGCTATCTGGAACTGGCTCTGTGGTGAACAACACGCGCCATGCACGTGGCGGTGGGAGAGAAGTAGGCTACACCTGCCAGGGAGCGTGCATGGCTGTTAGTTTAAGTCCAGCGGCGAGCGTAGGACCCCCACAGACGTGTCAGTACCAGCTGGACAGCCGTGACAAAGTACGAACTAATACAGCATTGGCACCGCAGTCAACACAAATTCAAAACTGACGCTGTGCAAACAGAACAATTAGATACAACTAGACAAAGACAGGCAGTGCTCTTCATACAAGTAGAAATAGACAAAACACAAGCAGTACGATCGTTGCTAGTCAGTCAGGCAGTCAGTCATTCACCTGACCGCTGGGGGTCGTTGGGAGGGGACGTGATGAGGCAGCCGCCGTTGCTCTCCAGGCTCTTCTGTTTGTAGCTGTCGTGAGGAGATCTAGCATGGTCTTTATGGTCCAGTCCTTTATAATTTTCGGACCAACTCTTTCTCTCTGCCGTCCTCGTCTGCGCCCTCCTTCATCGTTGCTAGTACAAAACGACAAGCGAGAAGCGATGCAGTCGAAACAAAAGCACAAAAACGACACGGTGCCAGAGGTCGTTGGTTTGGTCGTTGCAGTTGGCCGTGACGGTGATCCAGGCCTCGGACCTCCCAGGGATGGACATGAGCGGCACCTCCGACCCCTACGTCAAGGTGTACCTGGCGCCAGACAAGAAGAAGCGCTACGAGACCAAGGTGCACCGCAAGACTCTCAACCCCATCTTCAACGAGACCTTCTACTTTAAGGTAGACACATGGTGAACTTGTCTGTGGTCTTGTGTTGAGGGTGTGTAGTGTTTCCCATCTGTGATGAAAGAGAGAGGGGGGAGAGAGAGAGAGAGAGAGAGAGAGAGAGAGAGAGAGAGAGAGAGAGGGTGGAGAGAGAGGGGGGAGATGGAGAGAGAGGGGGAGAGATGGAGAGAGAGGGAGGAGAGAGAGGGGGGAGAGGAGAGAGAGAGAGGAGAGAGGGGGGAGAGAGGAGAGGGGGGGAGAGATGGAGAGAGAGGGGGGAGATGGAGAGAGAGGGGGGAGAGAGAGAGGGGGGAGAGATGGAGAGAGAGGGGAGAGGAGAGAGAGAGAGGGGGGGGAGAGATGGAGAGAGAAGGGGAGAGATGGGAGAGAGGGAAGAAGAGAAAGGGAAAGATGGGGGAGAGAGGGAGGGAGGGAGAGAGAAGGAGAAAGAGATGGAAAGAGAGAGAAGGGGGCACACACACAAGCACCACACACACAACACTCACAAACGCACACACACACACAACACAACACACACACACACACACACACACACACACACACACACACACACACACACACACACACAACACACGCACGCACGCACGCACATACGCACACGCACACACACACAAAAAGTGAGAGAGAGAGAGAGAGAGAGAGAGAGAGAGAGAGAGAGAGAGAGAGAGAGAGAGAGAGAGAGATCAAATCGTCTAAGCATTGTCCACACCAAACATGGCCAGGCTCCCTATGCTGAGATTGGGTCCAAAACGCTGACCTTCGCTATCTACGACTTCGACCGCTTCTCCAAGCATGACCAGATTGGCCTAGTTCACGTGCCCCTCAACTCTGTGGACCTTGGCCGGGTCGTTGAAGAGTGGAGGGACTTGACCTCACCTGATGTGGAGTCCGAAAAGGTACTGGACTTTGTTTCATGGAGAGAGGGGAGAGAGAGAGAGAGAGAGAGAGAGAGAGAGAGAGAGAGAGAGTGAGTGAGTGAGTGTGTGTGTGTGTGTGTGTGTGTGTGTGTGTGTGTGTGTGTGTGTGTGTGTGTGTGAAGGTTTGTGTGTGTGCATGCGTGTGGATGTGTTTATGTGTGTGTGCGCGCTCGTGTGTGTGTGTGTGTGTGTGTGCGCGCGCGCGCTCGTGTGTGTGTGTGTGTGTGTGTGTGTGTGTGTGTGTGTGTGCGTGCGTGCGTGTGTGCTTGCGTGTGTGTGTGTGTGTGTGTGTGTGTGTGTGTGTGTGCGAGTGGATGTGTTTATGTGTGTGTGCGCGCTTGTGTGTGTGTGTGTGTGCGCGCGCGTGTGTGTGTGTGTATGTATGTGTGTGTGAGGGCTTGTGTGTGTGCATGCGTGTGGGTGTGTTTATGTGTGTGTGCGCGCGCGCTCGTTGTGTGTGTGTGTGTATGTGTGTGTGTGTGTGTGTGTGCGCGCGCGCGCGCGTGAGAGGGAGAGAGAGACAGAGAGAGAGAGACAGACAGTCATACAGAGACAGAGAGAGAATGATGAGAGTTACAGAGAGAGAGAGAGAGACAGACAGACAGACAGACAGACAGACAGAGAGAGAGATACAGACAGAGAGAGAGAGAGAGAGAGAGAGAGAGAATAGTCGCAGCATCAGCTATCCACACAAGAAGCTATCAGAATCAGGGTGTGACGAGGAAACTCACAAGAGGAGACACTGCGTTGCCGCTGTGTCAGCTGTGATGGTTCTGACCCAACATACGCAGGATGTCACTTACGAAGTCTTCCACTGATGACCAAAATCGTTTTATCGTGAGGCCTGGTGTTAGTGATTGCCTTACTCTGGAGGGCGCTACCATGGTCACGCATCAACAGTCTCCCATTAACTTGCCAAAACTGAAGACTTGAACACAAGTTCGCCACATGCGTGCACGTGGAGCAGATATTAACACTGAAGTCGGGGGCCAGAATAGCTCAGTGGTAGAGCGCCGGACTCGTAATCTTGGTGATCCTGGGGTTGCGGGTTCGAATCTCTGCCAAGCCGTTTTCGTACAGGGGGATTTTTCCCCTCGGAGTTAACGTTGGTTCTGACTCCATTTTCCATACAGTAATTCGAATGGGACTATAAATCGAGGTTCCGTGTGTAAACGCACGCATAACATCTTGCACACACGTCAAATCCCATCACCAACTTTCGGAAGAGAAGGCCAGTTTGGCCGTCGGTATGGATGACACGTTACACATAGCATGCACCTTCCCCGAAGTTGGAGTATGGCTGCCTTAAAATGGCGGGATTAAAAAAAAAACGGTCATACACACAAAACTCCACTCCCTTTGTCGGGTAGATAGAATTAACCCTTGCCAGTCTATACAGGGAGTGTCCGCAGGGGTATCAACCTGCGTACGCGGAAAGAAAGAAAACGGAAAACTGAAGTCATCACCAAGAGAGAGGGCTTGAAGGCCACAGAATCTGACAGTTTCTTTCCATGGTGATCAGTGACAAGGAAGAAGAGGAAAAGGATGGTATGGAGTTCCAGTCTAGTGTGCAGTCACGTGTCATGCTGGAGTCAACGCTCCCTGTCATCACAGAACCGCAGCGTCGACCAGAGGTCCAGAAGACAGAGATAAGTGTAGCGCTGGTCGTCAGGAAATTTGAGCAACACTCTCGAAGACGCATCCGTAAAATGGATCAACATCCGCTTCCATCCAGTCTTCCCGTTTGAGTCCAATAAT
>CM031610.1:14874656-14877156 GCA_018398815.1 Conus ventricosus
GATTTGTGCGGAATGTGTGGGATGTGTGTTGTGTGTGTGTGGTGTGTGTGTGTGTGTGTGTGTGTGTGTGTGTGAGTGTGTGTGTGTGTGTGTGTGTGTGTGTGTGTTGTGTGACATATGTGTATGTGTGTGTGTGTGGTGTGTGTGAAATGTGTGTGTGTGTGTTGTGTGTGTGTGTGTGTGTGTGTGTGTGTGTGTGAACCCACATGGATGTGTTTATGTGTACGTCTGGGCATGCATGTGAGTCCACATATTTATAGTGCATATTTGTCAAATACATTTATAGTGATGTTGCTTTGATGATAAGTTATGAGCCCTATGATTTTATTGAAAGTATGATGTAATAACTTTCCATGAAAACATGAAAGCCCAGTATTCTGCATCGCTGCAGTGTCTGTTTATGCCTGTAGCCTACGCGCGTTTACATTTTGTGTCAGTGTACACAGTATCTGCTTCAGTGGAATGTTTTCTTTGTATGCGTGTTTTCAGTGGGTTGAAGAGGATTTGGATGTGTTTCTATTGTTATTTTCATTTTTTTCAAATGACAAGGTGAGTTGGCTTGTGTGCATGCGGTTTTTTTTTTACGATTTTGGTGGCGCTCAAGAAATTTTCTCTTTTTTTTTTACACGTTTTTTAAAATTTTCTCATCTTTACAACTCAATTGATTCTGCACATTGTATGCCCTTTATGCTATCTATATGCACACGTTAACACTGCACTTGGTATTTTGATTTTGTTTCATTATCATCATTAAGGCAATAATTTGAATAACTTTTGTAGTGAGGGTAATTATTTCTACTTGTTAATAGGACAGCCAATAGCAAAATCATGTACGTATAAAAGTGAAATTCGTGGTTTTCCATCCAGTTGATTTTTTTTTCTTCAGATTCGGAAGGAAGAAAGGGCATGGGGGGGGGGGGGGGGGGGGGGGGCTTTCATTTCAGTCTTGATTTCTCAGTTCAGTTTTGTTTTGTCATTCTTCTTTCAGCTTTGAAACAAGGTTTGAATCACGTATTACTTAGTGAACGTTGCCACAATGTCCCAACGCATATTCTTTTGGAAGCAAGTTTTAGTGTTGCATCACACGTAGAAAGTACGTTTTGCTTAATTAAGCAGCTCTCAGACGAAACGTTGGATCACGAGACGCAGATGTCTGATTATGCTTACACAGTGAAAGCTGGAGAACATGTTAAGGTCTCTTCGGCTTTGCATGTAGACTTTAGCCTCAATACGTATGTGTAGACCTCAAGTAGTTCAATTCACTTCACTGAGACACACACACACACACACACACACACACCACAACACACACACACACACACACACACACATGTATCAATTTTTGGGGTGTACTATTTTATTGTATGAAAACAAATAAAAAGGCTCTACTTAATTCGCTGAATTTATCAAACACGGAAACGTGTGCCTAGATAATTTGTGCGTGTGTGTGTGTGTGTGTGTGTGTTTGTGTGTGTGCTTCGTTTAATGTGTTTATGTCACAAGTTAGTCTCTGGAACGATATTCACCGTGTCATATCCACTACGCCCTCCAAAAGAGGGTTCAAAAGGGAAGTAACCCCTCAGCCTTTGACCCACTAAACCATTCATGCTTACGGTTCTTGCCCCAACAGAAGGTGACGCTGATCGTGTCCTGCGTGGACTACGACAGGATCGGCACCTCAGAGCCCATCGGAAGAGTGGTGCTGGGCTGCGACTCCACGGGCACTGAGCTGCGGCACTGGAGCGACATGCTGGCCAACCCCAGACGACCCATCGCCCAGTGGCACACGCTACAGGAGGTCCCGAGAAGAAATGAAAGAGTCTGCCTGCCGCTGCTGCTGCTGTCGTCGATTCGTTCCAGCTCCTCCCACCACACCACTACCAAACCACACACACTCTGTCTCTCACCCCCTCTCTCTCTCTCTCTCTCTTGAACTCCATCGACGAAGTTCCTTATCAGAGGCAGAGATTTCGGGAGTCTTGAGTATAGGAACTTTCCTTTGAGGAATAGAGAACCTCAGGCTTTAAAAAAAAAAAAATTAAAAAAAGAGGAGAGAAAAGGAAGAGAAGAAAAAAAGAAGGAATGAAAGGAAGAGAAACGAAGAGAAAAAAAATACTAACCTTCACAATAAGTTGGGAAGGAAGGTGTGAAGTCGGGTTGTTGGGGGGGGGGGTGGGGGGGGGGGGGGGGGTGGAGGGTGGAGGAAGGGGGGGGGGGAGGTTTGAAAGCATTCCTTATTGTTTGTTTTGTTTCGTTTGTTGGATTTTTGTTTTTTGTTTGTTTTTTGTTTTTTTGAAACTGTTCAGAATGACTATTTTTCGAATCACTCTTAAAATGAAATCCTTTTTACCCACTCCCCAACCTCCACCCCCTTTTCAGAGGAGGACTGGTGCTAAGTCGCTGTATTTATATATATACAAAACTAGTGTACCCACCTCCCCCCGCCCCCACCCTCCTCCACCCGGAAACCAGGACAACTAGAAAAACCTGCCTCTGTGGG
>CM031610.1:14879656-14884656 GCA_018398815.1 Conus ventricosus
TCTCCGTCTTCTATGACTAGTTTATAAAGTCCGTTGTTGTAGAAAGGCATTCTTAAATGCCCCCCCCCCCCCCCCCCCCCCCCCCCCGTCCCCCTCTCAATTCTCTCCTCCCGACTCTAGTGTCTGTGTGTCTTTGGTTCGCACGGCTATTAACGATATGGTCCCCTTCCTCTCCCTTCCCTCTCCCCCCTCCCCCCCCCCCCCTCCCCCCCCCCCCCCCCTCCCCAGTGCATGCTTTATTTTGACATATTTGGACCCTCTGCTTTAAAAAAAAAAAACAACTGTGCTTCCTTTTGATCCCCAAAGACTTAGGTTAGGGAACCATTTTTTGTTCTTCAGAATCTCGCGCTGATAAGACGTAAATCTCGCCATTCGTCCCTGTCTTGAACATGTGCTGTAAACGCAAAAAACAACTGGGCTTCGAACTGCCAGATCTGGTCTGGAGTTTGGCCTCCAGTGGTGTCGTTCTGCTGCAAGGAACACTGCCTCCCAGCGGCCATCCTTTCTTCCTCCTTCCCTGCTCAGGTCATTCGCTTCTTCGCGTTCATTTGTCTCTCCGCACCTCTCCTCTCCTCTTCAGTCTCCTTTGGGCTTTCTTTCTTTCTTTCTTTCTTTCTTTCTTTCTTTTTTTTCTTTCTTTCTTTCTTTCTTTCTTCCTTCCTTCCTTCTTCCTTCCTTCCTTTCTTTCTTTCTTTCTTTCTTCCTTCCTTCCTTTCTTCCTTTCTTTCTTTCTTTCTTTCTTCCTTTCTTCCTTCCTTCCTTTCTTTCTTTCTTTCTTTCTTTCTTTCTTCTTTTTCTTCTTCTCGTTGTTTGTTTGTTGCTATTCTCATATCATAGATCAAGAAAGTAGTGGATTTTAAGTATCTTTGGCCTTGCGTTAGTCACGGGTTCCTTCGCGCACATATTGAAGGCACTCGCCCCTTCCTGTTGGTCTGGCTGGCTCTGTGTCTGCCTTCCGTACCACATTCACGGGTTGGCTGTATGTATTGACACACTTCGCCGCTGACGCTTCAAACCGTCAAGTTTGAACCACGCACATACTGACCTGCGCGTGGGCCGAGGCTGTTGCAGCGCGTAGTGGGCGAATCTCCCTGAACAGCTGACAAAACAGGCTGCCTTACGTGGTTTCCAGAGAAAGCACCCCAGCGAACTGAACACCTCTCGTGGCGCAGTCATCATGGTGCCCGGAAGTTGCAAGTGACTCGGGTGCGAGTGAACGGGACTCCCAACAAAAGGGGCGAACAGTGGGAAAAGCGAGGCTGAAATACTTATCCCCCCCCCCCCTCCCTTCTCCTGATCGTTCTCTTTGTCTTGATTTCTTCGTGGTGTGTGTTGAGTTATATCCCATCCCACCTTCTGATCCAAGCACCCCGCTCTTGCCGTCACCTTGACTGATGCTAGCTGTGATAGACAGTAGATCTGCGAAAGGGGGGTGGGGGTGGTGGGGGTGAGGGTTATCACAGGAACTTTGCAGACGTTGTAGACCTATGTATGTTTAGTTATTTGTTAACGTTATTATTTTTTTTTGGTTTTGTTTTGTTTTGTTGTTTTGTCTTCTTTGGTGTTGATGAGTAATGATGAGTTCAATGGTGCAGTGTTCTGACTTTTATGTTGTGTACAGGTAGATACTCACGTGTTACACTCTTTCTACTTCAATTTGTTGTTGTTTTTTCAGTAGGAGTGATGTTGTCGTGAAATGTGATTTGTGAATTTTCTTCTCTTCTCTCCTTCTCTCTCTCTCTCTCCTCTCCTCTCTCTCTCTCTCTCTCTCTCTCTCTCTCTCTCTCTCTAATATGGATATTTTTGTCGCTATATGCTGCCAATATCACGGTTACACATGCTGACCATAGCCTTTCGCCCTTTTGTTGAGTTTGATTGTATACATATTGTAATAACAGTTTGTTCTGTCACATGATACTGTACTTTATTCGATGAATCCATCTCTCACTTCAATGCATAGCTAAAATTTATTTTGATTATAAAAAAAAAAAGTTATTAAAAAAAAAAGAACGAGAAAGGCTATGTCAAGAATTGTGGTTACGATGTTCACACAAAGTGATTTCATAACGAAGTGATTAAAGAGTTAACGTTTAAAATTAAAAACATGGTGTTGCAACCGGTTCGATTACCCAGGAAGAAGGGGGGGGAGACGGCATCAGTCCTTTGGAGCTGTTCAAATAATAAGTGGAACAACATGTCTGACATTAAAGCTTTCTCTAAGTCATGAGTGGTTCCACCACCATCCATGTCTGCATGACACGTCAAAGACACCATCATTGCAGAACTTTTCCCGGAACTACAACTTAATGTTGGAGAAAAAAACAACAACACAACAACGGAAGAACTGTGAGGCATATCATCAGTTGCGTTCCCAAGCCAAAGGTAATCATGGTTGTATTCAGAGCTTCAAGACATGACAGACAAAAACAAATTTGCATAAAGACAGAGTGAGAGAGAACAGACCAAATCCCGACCATAAAGCTTTCCATTTCCATGGATTGAGTGGTAGGGACAATTTCCACAGGGCGATATGTGTAGAGAGAGAGAGAGACCTGAAGTAGTTGGCTATGACTTTCAGCTCTGAGTTTCTAGAGCAGTTTTGTTGCATTGATTTGGTCTGGTTCTCTCCCTTCCCCACTTCTCCACACACACACACACACACACACACACACACACCACACCACACCACACCGCACCACACCACACAAATTCCTCCTTCTTCTCTTCCGCATTCACAGGTCAAAGTTGAAGAAATCCACATTAGTCTTTGCTGGTATAACTTGTTTTGTTGTTTGTCCTCTCACAGAGGTTCACCCGAAGACTGCTACGCAATACTTCTTTAGCTTTATAAGTTGAGTGATAAATGATTAACTACATTTTTGAATCTCGGTCTCATGTCGGTTTTTCTGTGTTTGACTTTACGTATGAATTTGCTCTTTAGCTTCGTGAATACTTCTGAACATTTTTGTTTCGGAATCTACATTTTTGTCTGATAGTCACCACGTGGCATCTGAAGTGTTTTGTTTTTCTTCTTTTCAGATCTGAAAAGTTTGTTTTTTTCCTTTGTCACTGCGTTTTTCCCCCCTCTGAATTCGACAAGCATTTAGCGCAATATTCTTTGTCTTGGAGTTAATTGACTTTTTATATTACTTGTAGGTGAAACATTTAAAAGCTGTCCATCATGTGAAGACCGTTCATCTTTTGTTTTCTCGTTTTCTTCGTGGTGATCTTCAGTATGAGCCGGTACTACTGGATATATGTAAGAAACACGAAGAGCAGACACAGAGTTGCCAACGCTCAATAATGACTCTGTCAGAAGGTGGGGTGTGATGTTTTGAATTGTCACTGAGATCCCCTTAAATCAGAGCCGTGGATTTCAGAACCGAATTATGGGGTCGACACTAGAAACAACATGTTTTGCTAAAGGTCCCATCTTTCGACAAATTCTTTACAGACAGCTTTCTCTGCGCTTGATCTCAACCTTCGTTCTCAATTCTACCTGAACGGAGACACAGAATCATAGCAAATAAATATCATATTCCATTAATTAAGAACAAAATAATGTTGTGTTTCAGTTAAGGTCATACATTGCTTTCGTTGTTAGAAAGTTTCTTTCGGTTTTGTTTGTTTCTCTTTCATGGGATTTTTGATTAAAGAACAAGGTCACATGCAAATATATCTATAATTACCTGTGTATATGTAAAATGTATAGAATGGCATCGGGATGGGGGCATCATTCGAATGAAGTGCATGTTGATCATGTCTTAATTTATGTAGCTGTGGCGGGCACAAGGGAGACAGGTATTTCCGGACAGACCGATAGGGTTGTCATGGGTTGTCTGCCCTGAACTCTGATATAGTCCCTGTGCCCTTGGTGAAAAAAAAAAATTAAAACATATTTGTGAAAAGTTACATTGTCTGCTGGCGTTTGTGTGTGTGTGTGTGTGTGTGTGCGCGCGTGCGTGTGTTTGTGTGTGTGTGTGCGTGCGTGCGTGCGTGTGTGAGCGTGCACGCGCGCGTGTGTGTGTAGCAGTCGGTGGAAATGTGTGTGTGTGCGTGCGTGCGGTGTGTGTGTGTGAGAGAGAGAGAGAGAGTACACATATGTTGTTTTTTTTTTAGTTTGAAAGCGAGAAAATGAACGTTGAGTCACCAGACCATCAAACGAAGGGAGCCGAATGGAAGACAGAGGCAACGGGTTTCGACAGCTAGGTTTTCTGCAAGGGACGGAAACTCGTGGCTTCCGTGTTGCAATTTGTTCCGTTCATTCGAACAGTCTGGTAACTCGACTTTCATGTTCTTCCTTCCACCTCCGGCCCACACTCACTGAGCTTTTAAACTAGTGAAGAACTGGGCAGACACGTTATGCACATGAACATGAGTCACTTTTCTTCTCCCTGACGCTCCCTTACTTTCCTCTCTCTCTCTCTCTCTCTTCTCTCTCTCTCTGTCATCAGCACAATGACCGATCTATGGCAAAAGATCAACGTGACCAAAACTTGGCCTTAGTGACTCTGATCACCGTGATGTAAGTCAGAGAGACAGAAACTGGGTCATCAAGATTTGGGTTGAGGTGAAGGTGACCCTAATTAGGTCATGGTGACCCCTATTGAAGCGGAAGGTGATTCCGATTCGGTCATAGTGAGCTGAATTGTGATATTCAAGATCAAGGGCGGTAACTTCAGTCAGAACTTGGATTTAATCCTCTCATCCCTTTTGGGGGTATGGAGGATAAAACAAATAAGCATATCAACAACGTCAATATGTTTTTGCATATGTATGTTGAATTCGTAAACCCACATACACACAAAAATGACCACTAGTAAAAAAAAAAAAAAATTATTAGACAGCTTTCCCATTTTTCAGATTTTTTAAAAAGAAGTTTCAGGAGTACTTCTTTTCCTCCTCATAGCATTTTGCAAACGTGATAAATAAAGCTCCTGTTGCAATAATAAGCAGATAAATATTGCTTTTCGTAACGCATTATCTTTCGGGACGTTGAT
>CM031610.1:14894656-15026975 GCA_018398815.1 Conus ventricosus
ATTTTCAGCAATATTTCTAATGTAACAAAATAGACATTTTCTCAGAAATTTGTTATTTTACAATCATTGTTTTAAACACCTATAACGCACATGTTAGATGATGTTCTTGTAAATATTATAGGATATATATGTTATCTAACAAATATTAAGTTGCATTATGTCAAGATCACACCATGTTATATCATTTACTACAAGCAGAGGTGAATATATAAATAAATATTTGCAACCTATAAAACTAGGATAGTAAGATAGGCCTACATCACATACAGACATACTTTCCAAATGGATTTGTGAGCTTATGGTAGATCAAGCAAGTGAAACAGCTTTAAATCTGCAAAGAAACGCACACGTCTTTCTTATTTCAGAAATGACACATCTGTACAAAAGTATATGAAGGCATGCCAATTGTTATGTCATTACATAAATAGTGAAACATAAGCGTTTTTCGTGGGAACAAAATCCGAATTCGATGCCTCACATTTTGACGTGATATATTTTGACGTTACATATGTCACATCAAAATATTACCTCACATTAGCGTCAGTTTTCTGATGATGCATATTTTAATACGTAGACGACCTGTTAGTTTTTGTTGTTGTTGTGTTTTTTTTTTCAAAAGAAGAATAAGAAGAAAAGAAAAGAAAAGGGAAAAAAAAAAAAAAAGAAAAGGAACTGAGACCAACATGTCCGATCGAACTAGATCTCTGGGTTGAACTTTTCACCCCAGACAGGTATGTAATGCAGGTGACTGATGCATTGCACGGACGGCGTCTGATCAAGGTCAGTGCTCTCTCATACTGCTGATGTAGAGATAGCAAAGATAGAAGAAAAGAAAGAAAAAAAAAGGAAAAGGTGTCTGGAAAGGAACTGACGAATGAGGACAGCGGAGTAAGAGGGGAGAGGGACGTTGAAGGAGGGCGAAAAAGACTGGAGAGGAACCGGGACGATGACGCGCCTTAGGCCACTAAAGAAATAACTGATCAGTAACAGATTCTCAAAAGAGAGAAATTGCTTTATCACCGTCCGGTACTGCTAGTGCTGACTTCTACATTCATTTTCTTGCAATCATGGTTTATAGGTGCTGTTGGAACTGCATACACGTACACACCCCCTCTCCTTCCCCCGCCCATCCTATGCCCTTCATCCTGCCAACGCATATGTTCGTACCTCGTCAGCCGAATAGGCAAATTACCTCTTTTCTTGCGTAACCTTGCTGACAGACGGGACAAACAAGCCAACAGACGCAGGTGAAAACTTGAACCTCCTCGGGAGAGGGTAAACAAATGTATGCAGAGCGTGAGCTCGGTGTGTGTGCAGCAGATTAGCTGACGCAGCGGTTTGGTGGGCACGCTGTCTCTCTCTTCCGGATAATGTCCGTGATTAATGGACTGACATGCCCGTTACGGCTAGTTTGGTGTTTCCGGACTGACAACCTTAAGAAGATTTACGGACTGTTTTCAAGACGGACATGCGAACACACACACACGCGCGCGCGCGCGCGCGCGCACTCACACACAAATATACCCATGTATCTACGCACGCACGCACACACACACGCACACGCACGCACGCACTCAATCACGCACGCAACCACACACACACACACAACACACACACACACACACACACACACACACACACACATGCACACATATGCACACATATGCACACACATGTAGACGAACAAACAGACACAAACAGACAGACAGACGGACATACAGACCGACAGACAGACACACACACGCGCGCGCGCGCGCGCGCACGCACGCACGCTCACACGCACGCACACACGCACGTGCGCGCGCTCACACACCCAGAGAGAGAGAGAGAGAGAGAGAGAGAAGAGAGAGAGAGAGAGAGAGAGAGAGACATACACAGACATATATTACAAAGATACTGACAAAAAACACTCGACACACACTAACATACACAAATGCTCTTCTCTCTCTCTCTAAAGATGACCAAAAAAAACCTCACACAACACACACTGACATACACAAATGCTCTCTCTCTCTCTCTCTCTCTCCTCTCTCTCTCCTCTCTCTCTCTCTCTCTCTCTCTCTCTCTTCTTTTGCTGTCCTGTCTTCCGCGGAGCTTCAGTGACATATACACACCGCTCATTCCGGTCCCCAGTCCACAACCACAGCCTGACCGCCTCAGCACCGGCAATCTTCAGGGAACAGTCCATATCAAGTCGTCATGAGGCAACCCGCCAGAGGAGACACTGCACTGCTGCCGAGTGACTGCGGTGGTGCCTGTTCCGATCCTGTATATCTAGGATACCACCTACAAAGCCCCATTCTGGCCACAATAATTGATTGCGCAACCCAGCATGAACAAGTTCTCCTTCTGGAGGGCGGCACCATATCCTTCCAGCGACAGTCCCCGTGAATTTGGCGATGCCGATGACCTCGCCAGAACCAAACAAATGGGCATAGGTATGGAGAGGCAAGTGAAAGTGAGGTCACCACAAGAGCAGGACATGAAGGGCCACAAACTATGAGACGGGTTTCCTTTTTCTTGCTGATCCATGAAGATGAGAATGACGGGGATGATGCTACGGATTTCCATTCTGGCCTGAAACCGCCATGACAGGGCTGTAAGCTTACTCTACGCTTGCTTTCATCATATATCCTGACTTTAACCAGGCCCGAGAAAGAAATACAGGCATTCCGCAGTGTCGGTCACAAAATTTGAGCAACACTCTCGGAGACGCATCCATTCAGTAGACGAAACTCGATCGTGTGGTCCTGGTCTTCCGCATCGACTCCATAGCAAACAGATAGGCAGAAAAATGCCACAAATAAATGGCTGTTATGGGAATCGAATCCACAACTTCCCAGTCGGGAATTCGCAACGCTAACCATTGGGCCACGGGAGCTGGTTACTTATGATTCTTCGTTTACTGAAAAATGTAAGAAGTGGAAATTGTTAAGATGTTCAAATATTTTCCTCATACACGCTGTACGCTATTACAAGTACTTTTTTTTTATGACTGATGTTGTGAAACGGTCGTATGATTTCGTCTGAATCCGTTTTATATGGAAAAAAGGGAGAAAAAATAGAAAGAAGGAAAAGAAAATGACCACAAAAAAAGTGCAGACACATGGATAAATAAAAAATGAATAAATGATTGATGACTACATGAACGAATTGTTCAATGAAATATAAAGAATTTGATTGAATAAATAACTAAACGGTAAATGAAGGAATAAATGATAAATAAATGAAGGAATAAATAAATACATAAGTAAATAAATGAAAGTAGAGTGTCCCACTAGATAAAAACTCTGTCAGGCGCGTGCCGCCACCGATCTAGGCCTACACGTTCGTCCGGCGACCAACTCGTGTCGCGCTGAATTGGGATATAGCAGATGCAGGCGAGACGGAGACGACATTGCAGCCTCGCCTTCGGCCCAGCGCTCGCCGTCACTCGATCACACACTGACATCACCTTTCATTCGTGCTGGCGGCGCAGCTTTGAACGGCTCTGGCGGTTTGAGGTGATCAGTTTGGTGGTTTCGGGTTGTGGGTGATTTTTTTTCCAGCTTACTTCGACAATGGTGGCCGGATTGGTTTGAGTGTTGATTTTAACAGTGAATTTATACAGCGGAAGTTCATCCTATGTACAGCGGATGTTCGTTATATTGTCGTCTGCCAACAGCTGTTTTTGCCGCTCAAAGCACCTTTTCGTGAATTACGTGTTTTGAGTCCGTGCAGGTAAGAACGTTGTTGACGCTTCTGTTTGATTGACATAGAGATGAGCGAATGTGTTTACGGGCCCCTTCCTTTAGATTTGAGATATTTTACCTCCGTAGTTTCTTCTTTACGTGTACAATGTCAGATACCATTTCCACCGTTTTTCTTCCATTTACTTTATGAACGCATTCAACGATTTGATTATTTTGTCACAAGAGGAGCCTACCCTCAGAAAAGAAGTAGTATTCGTTGCACGTGAGATGCGGTTAGCAGAAAGATGGCGATGTACTTGGCCACAGAAATCACCTGGAATAAATTATTCCCTTCCTGTATTGCCTGTTGGTGTTGTATTCTGCACTGGGGAACATCAAACTTAACAGTCGACTGTCAAGGGATGGTTGAGGTTTTCATTGGGAAACAGGTCACTAAGTCACGGGCCGCCAAGTCACAGGGCCGCCAAGTCACGGGCCGCTAAGTCACAGGGCCGCCAAGTCACAGAGCCGCTAAGTCACAATTCCTTCTTCTCCAGGACCACTAAGTCACGGGGCCGCTAAGTCACAAGCAGAAACAGACAAACAGACTTAGTTGCCCCGTGACTTAGCGGCCCTGTGACTTACTGGCCCCTCTGGCAATTTGCTGTAATTTATGTGACTTGGCGGCCCAGTGACTTGGCGGCCCTGTGACTTACTGGACCCTCAGGCAATTTGCTGTAATTTATGTGACTTGGCGGCCCTGTGACTTAGTGAGTGCTTCCCTTTTCATTGGATCTGTTGTAAGACAAAAAGTCGTTCGAATCCTGTACAATGTAGTCAGAGTTTCGATCTTGGAAAGTCAGCTACTTTATAGTTTCTTCCAGTTTTCGGATCGACGTGAAGAACAAAAAATGCTTTCAAACGGGCTGTTCAGCGTCGACAGCTTCTAAGTGTTTTAAGCTGCATGTGAGGATCACAAACTGTGCTCGTATACTCGAAAGTCAATAGGACATTTGATTTTTAAGCTCCGTTTGATTTTTTTCATGAGTCGGTCTTCAGGTTCTGTTTAGCCCTCGGTTATCTTGGCCTCTTGTGCACAAGATGTTAGTGAGCTCGTTCCAGCTTAGTTTGGGATGCGCACATATTCAACTAATACAGCCTTACTTATTGGCACACCACACACAAAACACGTTATCTTGAGTGGGGTTTTGAATGGTGGCTGGAAATTAACTCAGTATTGTTGCGTAAGCCATACCTGTGTGTAATTTAGAAGAAAAAAACACCTGTGGTTTGGGGGTCCTCTCAGTATTCAGAATACACAGAATGATGTTGCGTCCTTCTAAAACAAAAGTCTCTTTGGGTCGAGTAGTGTAACAGTCAGTTTGATTTGAAACATACAAATTTTCATGCATTTTTGAGCGTTTGTAGAACAGATGATATTGTTATGTTCTGAGTTCTGATTGCAATTTTGTTGATGTATGTTCGAGGAGAAAATGACCATGTTTGAAGACCAGCGGGTGCCAAATGTCGGAGTAGGGGTACCGTGAAACACCAGGCTGGGTGTGTGTACGATTTTGCTATCATTTTCAAATGCCATTTCCCTCCCCCTCACAGTGCACTCAATTCCGTGATCTATTTGAATGGCCACTTCGCGCATTTTGCGACGCTAGAGAGAATGAATGACATTTATAGCTTCTCGCCGGCAAATACTAGGTCGATTAATGGATTTTTACCCGCTCCACATTTGACGGAGGGAAGGTTTTTTTTTTTGGTTTTTTTTTTTAGCATTTTTTGTTGTTGTTGAGTTTCTGTTGAAATTCTTTGGTTGAATTGAGTGTACTGAATCGACATTATTTGACATCAAGCTGCTGAATAGAGGGGTCAGTGGAAAAAGAAGGAAGGGGGAGAGGGAGAGTGGGGGAAGAAGTAGGGGGAAATAAATGGCCGAGAAAGGGTCCACTTAGGTTCAGAAAGAGGCCCCCACAGGGTAAATGTTTGCAGGAAAACAAACAAACAAACAAACGTATCTAAATGAAGAGTTGGTAATTCGAAACTGCCATTCGCTTTGCACTCACAGGTTTATACTCGCTAAGTCCTTCTATGAAAGTTAATACTACGGCCTGCATAGGATTGTTGTTGTTGTTTTGGTGTGTGTACTCTCCTGTCTGCCCTCTGTCCCAGGCTTTTTGATCGCTTTCTCTCCCTCCGCCTTTCTCTTCCCTTGAACAATATCCTGTTCCCCTTCTCTCTCTCTTCCCCATAACTTGTCTGTCGTCTGTCGGTCTGTCTGTCTGTCGTCGTCCGTCCGTCCTGTCTGTCTGTCTGTCTGTCTGTCCGTCTCTCTCTGTGCTTGTTTACACTTGTCTGTTCTCACTGGCTGGCTTGTAATCAATGAGAAAATGTCAAGGTTTTTAAACACACACACGCGCGCACGCGCGCACACAGACACACATAACCGACACTCGTTCCACCGCCCCCCCCCCCCCCCTCCCCCCGCCTCCTCCTCTCACTGCACACACCCTGTTTCACCTTCTCCACCCCTCCCTCTTCATTTTCCTTCTCTCATCGTCGCTGTCTTGGACTAAACCTCCTCCCTCACTGCCCTGTCCCTCCCCTCCTTGTCCGTCTCCGAACCACTTTGTCCCAACCCTCCCCTTTCGCTCACCCTCTGGCCCCCCCCCCCCCCCCCCCCCGCCCTCTCTCTCTCTCTCCCACCCCTCCCCACCGCACATCCCCTTCTGCTCGGGAGTTGTCAACTAACGTGCGTAGTACAATTAGCGCGCATGTTTCCTGTATACAAATAGCGCGCATGTCTCGTATACAAATAGCGCGCATGTCTCGTATACAAATAGCGCGCGCAGAGAGAGAGAGAGAGAGAGTTTCCTGCCGTGAACACTTCTCAGATTCTTGACTCGACAACCAGCTTTCCGGAGAAAAAAAATCTGGATTCAGTTGCTGTTTCGAACAGAGCACAATGGACGCTTCGCTTACAAACCAGGGACGGCCTTGCCTTCTGTACGAAGGTTTTCGTTCCAGACTGGACCGTGTGACGAAGTCAACAAAGCTGTGGAGATGTACGAAGCGAGCATGCCAAGCGCGGTGCAAGACACAACTTGATGGCAGTTTCATTTCCTTCACAAACCAGCACAATCATGAAGAAAACTCTTTAAGATCGATAGAGGCGCACAAGCTCAGACAAGGATGCAAAAGGAGAGCTAGAGCCGCTGACGATTTACTTGAGAGACCTTCAAAAATCATCGGGCTAGAGTTGCAGAACGGAACGGCGGAGGAAGGGGACACTCCCAATGACATATGGCATCCGTCGGCTGTCTACCGGGAGCGGAGAAAGAGGACGCCAAAGCTACCCAAGAACAGGGAAGAGACACACCAATGTTTGCCTGACTATGTTCTAGAGTCTTCGAGGGGCGAAGCCATGATCCAAGTGAATGACGAAGACTCTGGCATCATCGTCTTCACCACACGAACAAACCTGGAATTCTTGTGTAATGAAGACGTGCCTCTTTTGGCGATGGCACTTTCAATTACTGTCCAAACTTCTTTCTGCAGCTCTAACACCTTCCATGGTTTTAAGAACGGTCAGCACATCCCCAGTGTTTTTCAGTTTGCTTCCAAATAAGTCAAAAGACACGTACCTCACCATGTTCAGGCATCTGAAACGAGTCTGTACAACGTATGGTCTGGATCTGAACGTCGCCAGCATTCATCTGGATTTTGAAGATGCGATGCATCAGGCTGTGAAAGAATCATGGCCAAACGCGATCGTCAAATGCTGCAAGTTTCATCTTGGGCAGGCGTGGCTGCGTAAGATCCAAGCACTAGGACTCTCTGATGAGTACAAGACGCACGAAACGGAGACAAGCGCTTGGCTCAAGTCATTTTTCGGACTCAGCCCCCCCCCCCCCCCCCCCCCCCCTGCAGATGTCTCAGACGCCTTCGCATTCGACATACTAGCAGATGCACCAGAAGGAAGGCAAGTGGAACAGTTCGCCGATTACGTGCTGCAGACCTACGTGGCACCAGAGGCCAAGTTCCCGCCGATATGTGGGCAGACCCCGATTTGGAGTCACACCGGACAACAAATGCCTGTGAGGCCTTCCATAGGCATCTGGGGGACACTTTCTATCACCCACATCCACCCATCTATCATTTCATGGAACATTTGAAGCGCTTTCAAGTGCCAAGCTACATTCAACTGAATGCGGCCATAACGGGCGTGACTGTGCCAGTGCCAAGGCAACGACGCCCAGACTGCAAGAGATGCATGGAACTCGAGAACGCTTCCAGCGACAGGAGCTCGCCACAAAGGAGTACATCAAGCGAATGGCCTACAAGGTGCTTCCCTACAAGGTGCTTCCCTACAAGTGCTCCCACAAGTGCTTCCAAGACTACTCTAAAGAACTTGTAGAGAAAGTCTTACTTCCCTGTGCGCCTGTGATTATGACGTCTTCTCCTGCATTTGATATATTGTTAAGCCTGTTTTTTACAATTAAAAAAAAAAAAGATCCTGCTCGAAATCCTAATTCCACATCCCCGTGGTGGGCAGGGGGCATTGGCAGACGGAAGGGGTGCTCTCTCTCTCTCTCTCTCTCTCTCTCTGTACGCGCTATTTATACGAACAAGCGCGTTATTTGTATACAGGACGTGCGCGCTATTTGTATAAGAAAAACGTACGCGCATTGTATTGCGCGCTAATTGATGCCTGCCTCTGCTCGCCCCCCCCCCCCCCCCCATCTTTCTTGCAAGGTAGCCGCTGTTCGGATTCTTCCTGTTTACCTGATGGTTAACAAATGCCTTTTCGTTCACAAGTGACATGCCAGCATCTTGCGACAACCCGAAGGAAATGTGCGTTTATCATTCAGAGCAATGTTTACTGTTCTGTGGCGCTCTGTCTGGTATAACTGTCTGTCTTTCTTCTTCCTCCTCATCTTCTTCTCTTCTTCTCCTCCTCCCTCCTCCTCCTCCTCCTCTTTTTTGCTCCCTCTCGCTGTCATCTCTGTCATCTCTCACTCACTCATTCTCGCTCTCTCAGTCCGCTCTCTCTCTCTCTCATCTTTCTGTCTCTCTCCACCCACCCCTCTCCCTCCCTACTCCCCGTCAGTGCATTCAACAAAACGGCTAACACCACACACTTACTCACATGGCCAGTTCTGTTGAGCTGTTGTTCGTCTAGTATTGTGTGAATGGTCATGTATTACTACTACTTCGTCGTCACAACAGATTTCTCCGCACGTGACATTGCGGCCACTTTCCCCGACCAGAACGTGCCGCCACAGTGCAACGCCCCTCAGTTGTGTTTTTCCCCTGTCTGCATATCTATCGAATTGGATTTGTGTACAGAGTTTCGCCGGGGCCAACTCCACTCGTTGCCGAGGGGTCTTTTACGTGGCTATGTACATGATGAACATAAGGATCTCGGCTTATCGTCTCATCTGAAAGACTAGCTCTGTATTTTGTACTTAGGTGTATGTGTGATTTTTTTTTCTAGATGTAAACTCTGAAATGTTTTATATGACGTGATTTCCGTCTTTGGTCGTGAGGTTTGGTTATACAAGTAACTAACATGATGATAAAACAGAAGAACATAACCTTGCCTTAAAAATGTAGAATGGTATTGTAGCTTTGTTTAGTATGTTGATTTCCTCTCTATCTATCGTTTGTTTGGATTTGTTCTTTTTTATTTTATATTCTAATGTGTTGTACTGTGTGGACTTATTTGAATTAAAAAAACAAACAAAAAAACAACAACAAACAAACAAAAAAACCAACAGAAGAACATGCAGCAACGAAAGGAGACTTGTCTGTTGCGCAGACTCGGGTCTGTTCAGTTTGTCCACAGTAACGTTTGAAAGCCTCTACTCGGCATAATGGGACGGTAATCACATCGTCTACGTCTGCTAGACTTTCCGGTTCCATCAAAACAACTGTTTGTCTGTCTCTATCTGTCTGTCTATCTACCCGTCTGCTGTCTGTCTCTCTGCTCTCTTCTCTCTCTCTCTCTCTCTCTCTCTCTCTCTCTCTCTCTCTCTCTCTCCCCCCCCCCCCTTTCGGACAGATTTCAGATGCTGTTATTGACTTGCATACAAGCGTGTGCGTATTCACATACATACATACACAAACGCGTACGCGCACGGTTATCAGCATGTTCAGTGTTCACACACACCACGCACCCACGCACGCTCACCCCTCACACACACACACACACACACACACACACACACACACACACACACACACACACACACACACACACACACTCTCTCTCTCTCTCTCTCTCTCTCTCTCTCTCTCTCTCTCTCTCTCTCTCTCTCACTCACGTATAAATTTCTTGATGGTAACACACCACTTACAAATAATAATAATGATAATACAAAGCTTAAGGTGAAGTACTTTAGCCTGCTAGTAAGGATAATTGCATAAGCTCTTGGGAAGGAGTGACGGGGTGGAAGAACGGAGTGGAGGGGGGGGGGGTACTTCGGGTGGTAGTGCCGGATAAGGTAGGGTGGATAAGAGAGAGATCGAATCAAAATAAATGCCCCTCTCCCTCCCCCCCCCCCCAAAAAAAAAAAAAAATTTTTTAGTTATTTTCTAAACTATGTTATAGACGATATAAAGACATCATTAGGCAGCGAAGCGAAATATGTGAATAAATGTGAGCGATATGTCAATTATCGGGTAAATCTGTTCGTACTGTATATGGATAAATTATGTGATGAATCAGAAGCTAAAGTTTGGCCTGGATATGATATGAACGAAAACAAGTTTCAGTAGTTCATGTGCACTCTCTCTCTCTCTCTCTCTCTCCTCTCTCTCTCTCTCTCTCTCTCCTCTCTCTCTCTCTCTCTCTCTCGTGAATACCAGATTAGTCGACAAGTCAGCAAACGTGACAAGTCAGTTCAGATATAATGAAAAGAGTAACGGCGATTAATGCCACGGTTTACGTCAGATCACTCTCTCTCTCTCTCTCTCTCTCTCTCTCTCTCTCCTCTTCTCTCTCTCTCTCTCTCTCTCTCTCTCTCACACACACACACACACACACACACACACACACACACACACATCCACACGCACGCACGCACGCACACATACACACACCCCGCTTCTGTACATCTCAATGTGCTCAACTTTTAAAGTTTTCCACTGATAAACGGACCAGAGTGACACGAATCATATCTTCCCAAGGCAGCCGATTATCAGAGGAAAAGTCGGCCCCCAAACTGGTTTTCCCTGATACCTCAACAGGAACATTGAAAGTCAGAGAGAGAGAGAGAGAGAGGGGCAGACAGACAGAGAGAAACATTGAAAGTCAGAGAGAGAGAGGAGAGAGAGAGAGAGAGAGGGAGGCAGACAGACAGAGAGAAACATTGAAAGTCAGAGAGAGAGAGAGGCAGGCAGACAGAGAGAAACATTGAAAGTCAGGAGAGAGAGAGAGAGAGGACAGACAGACAGAGAGAAACATTGAAAGTCAGAGAGAGAGAGAGAGAGGGGGGGGGGGGGCAGACAGACAGAGAGACAGACAGAAAGAGGCAAAAAGAGACAGAGAGAGAAAGAGAGCAAATGTGTGTGTGTGTGTGTGTGTGTGTGATTTTTGCACGTGTGGGTCCATGCATGCTTGATTATTGTGAGTGTGTATGTGTACGTATCTGTGTGCACACGCGCGCGCGCGCGCGTTTGTGTGTGTATGTATGCGCATGTAGTTTCTGTATGATGTTTGTGTGTGTGCGCGTGCGTGTGTATGCGTGAACGTGGGTCTGGAGGGTGTGCCGTGCGGAAAGAACCAGACCGTTTTCTGACGATGATGATGAACACCATTTGCAGCCGGACTTCTCTTCCGTGTCACAAGCAGACAGGTGGCTGACAACACATGACCGATGCACGGTCGCCGGATGGGGTGGGCGGGAGGGGAAGGGGACCGCGAGGGGGGGGGGGGGGGGGGGGGTAGGGTCCTCTTCTTGCTGTTGTCTCAAGGCGACGCGAGGCTTAAGTGTGAGGCTCGGGGGAATCGTGGGGGATGGCTTTGAAGTGTCATTGTAGGCGCTGCCGACCCGGGTTTTGTCACACGGACCAATTAACAATGATTGATAACGCCGGGTTCTTCATAGTTACACTGAAGGGGGTGACACTGAGAGAAGAGAGAGAGAGAGAGAGAGAGAGAGCAGGGGGAGGTGTAGAGGGAGTGAGAAACTAAGAGAGAGAGTGTGAGGGGGGGAGGAGGGGGAAGGGCTGGACATATAGATGGGGTGGTGAGGGGGGGGGGGGGGGTGAGGAAAAGAGAGAGCGAACGAGCGAGCGAGAGTGACAGAGAGAGAGAGGATGCTTTTTGATTCGAATGTGTTACAAGTGAGTGTATGAAATCATGCAGTGTCGGTTATGTGTGTCTGTGTGCGCGCGCGCGCGCGCGCGTGTGTGTTTAAAATCCTTGACATTTTCTCATTGATTACAAGCATAAGCGTTATTAAATCAGGAGAAAGGTGTTTGCCGTTAAGACTTTTCTAGGTCATCCAGTGCGTGAAGATGTAACGAAAACCTAGCGGCTGTAAATCCGTGATTCAACTGCGACCAGTGTATCACTGGACACGGAGAACAGCAGGAATCAAAGTCAGGATATTTTAGACTGAAGCTGTCGGGGGAGGGCGAAGGGGGAGAGATGCAGAAGGAAAGTGACTTGAGGACGAGTGAAGAGGGAAGAAGGGAGAGACTGGCCCTGGCGGAGTGGATCTAGATGAGACAGAGAGACGGTGGGAGAGCGGAGCTAAGGGGAATGGTGAGGTGGGCGCCGAAGAAGTAAGCGGTAAACACGTATTCTCAGAAATGTAAACTTGCTGATCGATCTGTTACTGCTTGTGCTGGTTGTCAAGTGTTGTTGGCGTTGTATTTGCATACCCCTCTTCTTCACCATCCACTCTGTGCCTTTCGTCCTGCTGTTGCGTGTAGTCATCATGTGTGAGTCAAATAGGCAAATTGCCTCTCTTGTGATCACTCACAGCTATTGGTTTATACACTAACATGATCGAGTTTAATGACATTGTACGTAAAGACTGTAACGAGTGTCACGTTACATATGTCGTCAAGATAAATCAATTGAATGCCATTTTCGCCGAGCTGAGGTGGGAGGTGTAAAGGAATGCATTACTAAATACAGACCTGAGGTAGACCACAAACACACACTAAAGCCTTGCGCATGTTACGTCATGCTGATGATGCACCTTTTGAGTACGTAAGCCACCTGTGGCTTAAAAAAAGACAAAAAAAAAACAAACAAAAAACGTGAGACCGAACTGTTTGACAGAAATAGATCTCTGGTGTGAACCTTTCAACAGAAGAGGCGTCCAGGTGGTTATTGTATAAGGGCATAGAGAGTAGCAGTAATCAAGGTCAGGATATTTCAGACTGCTGCTGTTGGAGAGGGGGGGGGGGGGGGGGGGGGGGGGGGGGGGGGGGGGGGGGGGGGGGGGGGGGGGGGGAGAGAGAGAGACTCGAGGAGGCGAACGAGGAGAGGAGCGCAAAGGAATGGTCTGACGGTGGCAAAGTGGAATGACACGAGACAGAGGGACCAGGAAATAAAAGGGGACGCTAGGGTAACGGCGTCGTCAGGGGCTGAAGACATAAGCGGTCAACACAGGTTCTCAGAAGGGAGAACGTTATTCATTCGTTTCCTGCGGCTTGCGTTGACTGCCGCTTATCGCCAGGAGTTGGAACTGTATCTGATGAACTCTCTTCTTCTCCACCCATCTTTCCTCTTGCTGTTGCACGTATTCGTCAACTGTGATTCAAATAGGCAAACTGCCCCCCCCCCCCCCCCCCCCCCCCCCCCACACCCCAGCGCCCCCTTTTTTTTCTGGTCCGTCATTGTATATGTGTCTGGTTTGGCTTCTCTTTCTCTCCTCTCTCTCTCTCTCTCCTCTCCTCTCCCAGTGTGTACACGCGCCGTGCATGTGTGCATATACGTGTAACAACTTATAAACGTTAGATTACGAATCACAAACTTCCGACTGAGGCAGGAAAAAAAAAGGTTAAGGAAAAACATGGACTGATACATCACGTCTGCAACAGGAATAACTGAATGCTCGAAATACAACGTGATGCTAAGGAAGTCTTTACCAACATGTTACGATAGGTGATCTGTTCACTGCTATTGTAAAGTGATACCAGAAGAAAAAAGACAATTGAAGCTTGCAAAAAAATCCTTTTACGGGAAAGTTGTATACCTCCTCCACTTGCCTCCCCCTTGTTTTCATCCCAACAGACTGGTGATTTCAGATAATGTATGTACGATTATTTTTTTAAAAATCTATTGTGTTACCTTCATATTTAATTGTTACCATCTATGAAAGGATTAAATCCAAGTTCGTGTGTGTGTGCACGAACGTGCACATGAATACGACCATTCTCTCTCTCTCTCTCTCTCTCTCTCTCTCTCTCTCTCTCTGGGCAACGTGACCTGCATATCATCGTGTGAGGCCGCGACTTCAGTCTCTGTTAAGCCCCAGTTGCAACTACTGCAGTGCAACTTACGTCCAAAGAAGGGTCTAGAGAATTTGTTACAGGCAATGCCTATTGCTGCAACTCATTTCAGGCCTTGTTGTAGCCGCTTTTACGCGATATACGAAGCCATCATATTGAGGCGGGTAAGGGAGAAGAAGAATCTCTACCTCGCCATGCTAAAAAGCGAGACAGCGAGCGGACGGTGTAGCACTGGGTTTGCTCCTCTCACATTTGTTCTGGGGAAGTCTTCTGCTCCGCTGTAGCCACGTGGAGAGTAACACAGGGCCTAACTCTTCGCAGTGCAAGGACAGACATAGGCAGGCACGGTTTGAAACTGGGTCGGTTCCAGATCCAGTCCGGAACGAGCAGACAACAGTTCAGGCAGAGTCTCCAGTGAAGTAGTGAATGAGCCCACTCTGTCCGACGTTGTGGGCATGATCCAGGACATGACATCGAAGATGGACACCCGCTTTGGGGAGATGAAGGAAGAGCTCCACGTCCTACAAGAGGAGCTGGGGTCACTGAGAGGTGAGGTTGCGGGTCTGCGTCAGCAAAACAAGAACTCGCAGAGGAGGAACGAAGACCAGACGAGAAAGCTGGACGTCTTGGAGAGGAAAACAGATGACCCTGAGGGATGGTCCAAATGCAACAACCTCACCTTTTACGGCCTGCCACGGAAGGACAACGAGATTCCGGCGGACTGTGAAGATGTGGTGAAGGACCTGATCACAAACAAGTTAGAACTTGCTGAGGACTTTCAGTTCGATAGGGTTCACTGCATCGGCTTCAAGGCTGACTCACCAGTGATCGCCAAGTGTGTTTTCTACAAACAGAAGACACCTGTGTTGCAAGCTAAGGGCAAGTTACGCGGGCAAAGCTTTTCGCTGGGAAGGATTTCTGTCCTCAAGTGAGAGAGCTTAGGAGACGGTAAACAGTGCATCTAAAGAAAGCCAGGGTAAAGGGTAAGAGAGCCTCAATGGTGTTTTACCACCTTCTCATTGCTGGAAAGCAATTCACCGTGGACCCTGCTGACAGACTAGTTGACATGAAATGGGGTGACGAGCGGCCCACAATTTGTCTGGGTCATTTGACTGTGCCAGTAACTAGAACAAACTTTGGGACGACACAGGTTTTGTTGCTGCAGTGCGGTGTAGTTGACACTCTGTCAGCACGTGCTATTCGTGATACAGGTAACATCGATGTAGTTGACACTGTCAGCACGTGCTATTCGTGATACAGGTAACACATCGGTGCAGTTGACACTCTGTCAGCACGTGCATTCGTGATACGGGTAACACATGGGTGTAGTTGACACTCTGTCAGCACGTGCTATTCGTGATACAGGCAACACATCGGTGTAGTTGACACTCTGTCAGCACGTGCTATTCGTGATACAGGTAACACATCGGTGTAGTTGACACTCTGTCAGCACGTGCTATTCTGATACAGGCAACACATCGGTGTAGTTGACACTCTGTCAGCACGTGCTATTCGTGATACAGGTAACACATCGCGGTGTGCTCTGACCTTAGTTCAGCCGTTACCCAGGTTGAAAATGTAAATATTGTCTCAGGTGTGACTTACTAATATGTGCCACAAAACCGGTCTAACTTGTTCTCCGAGGATTTGTGTACTGTGTGATCTGATCGTGTTGATAGAAATGTTTTAAATGTTCTTCTTCTGTAAATAGATCCAAACACCCGTCTTTTCTTCACTGTAATATAAACGGTTTATCCTATAAACTACACGAGAAACTTTTGTTTCATTTGTTTATTCTTTTGATTTGATATGCGTGGTTCAAACCATTATAGAAGATTTCCAGTCGTCTGTGTTTTGTGGCTATGAAGAAAAAAAATGTAAACCAGCTATAAAACTCACTATTCGTGGAAGGTGATCTGGTTGGGAGGAGGGCGGGGGTTGTTTGTCTGATAAGAAAAAAAGTAATGTTCACTCGTAAGCTGCTCAAAACGAAGAATTTTTTTTGCGCTTTTGTTACTGATAAATCAATGTTAGGTACAATTCAAAATGCGTTGTATGCTTGTGCGTATGTACTGCCAGAAGGTTTGCCATACTATTCCGTTGACTCTGACAGTGGTATTGCTTTATTTGAAGACTTTGTATGTGACTACTTGCTCTCTGTTGATGGTGATTTTGCATTGTTATGTGGTGATATGAGTGGTCGTACTTCGAATATTTCTCAACATTTAGAAGATTCTGGCGGCACTGAGCTGTGACATGGTCTACCGAACATTTCCTGGCGATTGTTTAATTGCTTGGTTAGAGCTAGGCCTACTGCTCGATTGTCCAGGCGACCAAGGACAAGTCTGTGGAATCTTTGAGTCTCATCATGGACAGAATCAATCATTGATAGTCACATATACCATTCATAATATACCTGCTAGCTTCTTTATCCTTTACGAAAACTCGAGCCAAAAAACAACATTTGTCTGTGTGCATTATCTGTTTCAGACTTCTGTATGATCCAATGGCCAAGGAAGACTTTGATCTGTTTTGGAACACTCATTTGCATACAGCTGAGAGTGGCAGCCAATCACCAGGCTCCATTGTGTTGTACTGGCATTCAGCCAAGGAAGAAACAGCCAGTTATCCGTGGGTACGGCGCGAAGCCACGCCCCGGCAACACGCTCTGGCCGCTGTCGCCCGTGATATCATGACGCAGGTGAGGGGCATTGGGTTTGATTAAACCATAGTGTTAAGGGTTTATGGATTGACGTATTTCTACGTATCTTTTCATTCAGCTCAAATATTTTGCTTGATTTGCTTCATTTTGACATCTATTTATTACATTAAAAGAACAGGAGAGGATAAGTATACCATTTTCTTCGCCTTTCATTGGTCTAAGTTCAGCTGAGCATATCGTAGGTATTCACCCCTTTCGGTTAATCTGATTGGTTTGTCAGTCTGCTTCCTGTTTACAGGATTGCAGTTTGTTTGCCACACGTGGTCGCTGATTGCGTCAAACTGTCGCGTGTGAAGCACTCACACGATGGTTTGCATACAGGCAAAGGCTACGTGCAGGAGGTAGGCCGACCTTTCTGAACAGCAGACAGTAACAAGGTGGCATACGTTAATAACCTGAGAGGGCGGCCCCACCCAAAGAACAATTTCCTCACTCAGCACACCGTGGCTATGGTGCGTGGAAGTGGTTTGTGACCCGTGCAAGCGAACTGGACTCCAATACAAGCGGATTTTGGGTAAAGCAGGGCCAGATACTTACCCTTTATCCAACCTTCGCAGAGTTCTGTTCTTCCGAAGTAATAAAGATGGCAGCAGTCCTCAAGCGTGGAAACAGCATCCATCAGTCCATTGTTGCTTCCAAGCCAATCAAGGCTACTAAACTAAGAGCTCGAGCATACCTGCTTTAACCCACCTGTTAATTTTATGCTACTATAACAGTGATCGTGTTAAGGGTTTTACTAACTGACTCTGTCCTCAAGTATCACCGAGTGTTGAAAAGAAAGGGGAGACTGGTGGGGGGTGGGGGGGGGGGTAACATTTCGTACCAGGCTTTCCTGTTCTCATCCAGTCCGTTGATCGATACCGGTAGCTTGGTCCCCCCCCAAACCCACCTTCCTTTCCGCATTGTTTTCACTTTTTTTAAAACGGTTTTACCGGTTCTTGCCCAGTGTCGCCTGACGCTGGTATCTTTATCACTACTAACATGCACTAGTTAGTCTCAATCGCACTTTAAAAACGTGCTGTTTTATACCTAAGTGATGGAGCCCATACTGAGTAATGCACAGCGTCGGAAACGACTGTAGAGAGGAACACTCTTTCATTGTACTGTCAGGACGTCCTGCAGTGTTCCTGTGACTGGGGTGGTTGGAAATCCTCGTTGGAGAGAGGTTCTCTTCCACTGTACTGTGGGAACATCCCGAGTACAGCCACGAGATGGAGACCCTGGTGTGGATGGAGACCCTGGTGTGGAAAACGTTAACAGCAGTTGTGGGGAAGTTCTTCTCAGTTCTCGCATAACCTCTTGTAGTATAACTAACAGAAAGGAGCCGTTGCTACTGGGAAAACTAGAAACGGCAACTGAGAAGAAAGAAAATATGAAATGAGGCAGAGAACAGTGAACTGTAAATACAAAAACAAGTACATTGGTGGGGAATACGGACAAGCTTGCAACATCCTTTTTTTTTTTTTTTTTTAATTTCTCCTTGCTCGTTCAGTGTGCTTTGTGTTGGCATTAGTGCAAGGCGATTGGTGCCGTTAGAGGCTTGCGTTTGGAGTCACAGGCGTGTAACCACCTCCTCATGGGAGCAGGAATTATCCTGCATTGTTTGCTGTTCACTGTTTACTGTTGCCTGCGTCACTTAAGATGGATGTCCTTTCACATTAATCAAACCCAGGTTGCTTGTTTTTCTTATTGTTCTCCTCTGTGTACTGTTGGACTACACTCAAGATATAAAAAAAGGCTATGTCACTGTTAAATACATGTAGATGTGTGTGTGTGTGTGTGTGTGTGTGTGTGTGTGTGTGTGTGTGTGTGTGTGCGTGCGTGCGTGCGTGTGTGTGTGTTTTCATTTCTCCATTTGTTGTTGCAGTCTAAGCCTACTTGTGTAAGGTGCAGGGAGTATGGACAAACACGGTAGACGATTCCGTGTTCTGTTGTCCAGTGTTGGTTTTCGTGTTTGGCGATTGTTGTCGCAAGCAGCATTCTCCTTAGAGTTACGGGCGTCTGATTATCTCATCAAAGGAACAAGTGTTACCTTTCTTGTTTATTATTTGTCGGGAAGATGCTCTCCTGAATTGCACTGTAATCACGTTTTTCAGCATAGCCAGGAGATGAAACCCTTGCTACTGGGTACCGGGTAGCAAAGGTATTTGCAGGCGAAACATTTCGCTTCTCATTGCAGGTCCGCGTGGCGACGAGGAAGATGGCCATAACGGTGACCATCCTGCAGAACGTCAGCCCCTGTGCTGACTGTGTCCACGAGCTTCTCAAGGTGAGTGTCTTCACGTGTGCCGGCACACCATGCTTCACTCTGTCACAGTTGGTAGTCACGCTTCCCCAATCAGGTTTCAACCAATGCGTTTCTGTTCTCCATACATCCGTCACATTTCATCCGAAGCTGTCAATAATTTCTCTCTTTCAGTGTCTCTCTCACTCTCCCCCCCCCTCTCTCTCTCCTCTCTGTGCCTCTTTCACACACACACACACACACACACACATCTACCACCGGAATGCTATCAGGGAGGTCTGACAACATGTGAACAGAGATCACAACCGTTTGCGAGAAAATCAAGACAATTTGGTGAAGAGCGTAACCAGGTAAATTCATTCAAAAGGTTGGTTTCAACTTCCCAATGCCTTTTGGCCATCGGGGCAATGAACGTTCACAGCTTCACTCTGTGTCTTGGGCACAGATGGAAGGCGGAGCCCATCCCTCTCCTTCCACTGCCTTTAACCTTCCCTGAACTGAATCGGCAAACGCTTACTGCTGGATGGAGGGAGGGGGTTTTCAAGCAAAAAAAAAAAAAAAAAAAAGATCGGACCCCACCAGTGGTTCGAACTCGCAATCGTCAGCTCCGCTGGAGAACGCTCAGACCTTAAGGTCGAGTAGATGTTAGTAAATTGCTAGAACAAAAGGCCTGGTATGTGGTCACTGTCGATGTTAGACGAGTAGGTCCTTGGATTCGTATGCAGCTTCATTTGTCGTGTGTGCCTCTGCACACAGAGAGCTTTGGACACTGCAGGTCTTTAGCTCATAGGCTTGGGCACGCAGGGCCTTTCGCACGCTTGGTCTGTGACACAAAACTGCATAGAAATTCTGATCCTTAAAAATTGGACAAATTTTACGTATAAAGCCTTGGACATAACCAGAGTTTCAAACACAAAGACACGTTGCAATGCAGAAGAGAGGGCAAAAATAAAACTCTGCCTTGCTAATGTTCTGGAGTGCCAGGTTGTCTTGTGGCAACCCACCGGAGCACACACTGCACTGCTGCCGAGTTACTTCGGTGATGTTCACGAGAGCTTGTTTTGAAGGATACGGCTAACTTTGCAGGTCGCTGGTCGACCATAGTTTTTTAAGTCCTGCAGCCAGCGTGAGTGAGAATCGCTGTCTCAAGTAAGCAGGCCGTTTTCCGGAGGACAAGACAAGCAAATTGCGAAAGAGAGAGAGTGTGTGTGTGTGTGTGTGTGTGTGTGTGTGTGTGTGTGTGCGTGTGTGTGTGTGTGTGTGTGTGTGTGTGTGTGTGTGTGTGTGTGAGAGCGTGTGTGTGTGTGAGAGTGTTGTGAGAGAGAGAGAGTGTGTGTGTGTGTGCGTGGGTGTGGTGTGTGTGAGAGAGAGAGAGTGTGTGTGTGTGTGTGAGAGTGTTGTGTGAGAGAGTGTGTGTGTGCGCGCACGTGTGTGTGTGTGCGCGCGCGCACGTGTGTGTGTGTGTGTGCGCGCGCACGTGTGTGTGTCTGTGTTTACCCCTCTTCTTCCCATTGGTGAACGGCAGACCTGACTGCTCTGTAGGCCCTCGGCCTGTCCAGGGAGAAGAAGGTCAAGCTGGACATCACCGTCGTCTTCGTGGCCCTGCACAAGGTCCGGCTGACCACCTGCTCCCAGAGAGGTCACCCCTGCGCCGGCGACGTCGGCCTCAACGAGTCCACCGACAACGCCCTGGGCTTGAGGACGCTGCACGAGGAGGGGTCAAGGTCATGACCTTTAACCCCTCGCTGTGGCAGTTCCTGCACACCTTCATGGGCATGGGCGTGCCCTCCCCTTACCCGAACTCTTTCCTGACGGGCAAGTACAACGGCGTGACGTGCCAGCATCGCATGGCGGAGGATTCTGTAATGGCGAACGAGTTGCGGAGTATAGTCACAGGTAAGTGACTTCCGCCAGGGAGGTTAGGTATTCATCCGCGCGTGTATTGGTTTGTTTGTCTGTCTGTCCGTCTGTCTGTCAACAGAATTACGCAAAAACTACAGAACTGATTTTCACTGAAATTGGTGGAAAATTGAAGTATGTCCCAAGGAGAAAATCATTAAATTGTGGTGTGGATCCACTTAAAGATCCGGATTAAGAAGTGGATGGAATGTCTTTCTAGAGCTGACTACGGATCGGATCTGGAGAGTGTTTGTTTTGAGCCTTTTTTTTATTTTAATGAATGTTATTTGTAACGTGTGAAGAAGACATTTTCATTGAAAATTCGCTTGTCTGTTCGTATTGTGTATGAAAGCAAGCAGTGCCTTGGACCTTGTTTTACGTGTTCATAGGTCTTTCGGCTTCTACTTGCTGCCGGCCTTTTTATGTCCTAATTTTTTTTTTTATAGATCAACAACTCTAAGGCTGTAGTTTTAGTCACTGAAGTGCTGCTCTCCCCCTCCGCTCCATTTCTCACCCCCCCCCCCCCCCCCCGGCCCCCTTCCACTCCATCTGCCCTCTTCTTTCCATCCATTCCTGTCATTTTCCAGCTCCACCCCCCCCCCCCCCCCCCCTCCTCCATTCTACCGTCATCTGCTAGGCAGTGAAGAAAACACTGCGACAACAAACAAGATGCAAAGTATATAAACGTACTCCCAGTTTATCTTGAATACGAGTACTTTCTAAGATATTCCATAAAGAAGAAAAACCCGTTTTGGGCCGTTATAGCCGTTAGTAACGGCTATTCTGGTAAAATAAAACATCGGGCATCATCCATGACCCGTAATGAAAATACGTACAAATTTTCTGAAAGATCGGACCAGAAGTTTTGTCTAGAGCGAGTGGAACACATTTTGACCACGGACAGACACACAGACAGACAAGACAGTATTTCTTCGTTCCCATTGTAAAGTACTCCATGTTATAGAAGAACGGGGAGTACAAAAAGACGATGCGCGTTTTTGCTTTCGTCGTGGAAACGCTGAAAACTTTCTCTTTCTCTGTCTCTCTTTGTCTTAGCCTCTGTGTGTGTGTGTGTGTGTGTGTGTGTGTGTGCACGCGCGTGTCCGTAATGTAACCCCCCCCCCCTCTCTCTCTCTCTCTGTCTCTCTCTCTCTCTCTCTCTCTCTCTCTCTCTCTCTTTCTTTCTCTCTTCCCTCCCTCTCTCTCTCTCCATCTCTTTTCTGCCCCCCCCCTCCTTCCCCCGTTCCATGTTCATGATGATGTTCCACGGAAACTGTTTGACAGGATGAGATTAAGTATCGCGCACTTAATCATCCATACATTCATCATCATTTTCGACACCTGTTTATCAACATTTTGCACATCCATTCGTCAACGTTTTTCGACAGCAAAAGTTTTGACCTGTCTGACCTCCCGTGGCAGGTTAGGGTTGTCATACTCGACATATTCCAGCTCAGTCATAACATGAGGCCCGTTGTATGGGAGTTTGCTAGCGTCAAAAGAGAAAAGTAGTGTTCTTTAAAATATAAACAGCAATCATCGTCACGAAAGCCGTAATATTAAATGGTATCACTAGTGTAAGATCATTTATGCTCGTATGAAAAAAACCACCTTCAGGTGGGGAAAAAAGTTATTTTCGCTGGTTTAACGCTGTTAAGACATTGGATAAATGAGTTTTGAAAAAGCTTACTATCATAGCAAGCCACCAAAACAGTTAGATATTGTTGTCGCTTTCTGGATCTCTGTTTCGTGTAAGTTATTTCCGCATGACTGTCACATGACGGCTCCGTGAGCCAAGGTTATCTGTTTCTCCGAGTCATAATTACCTTTTCATGAATCCGAATTAGTGTTTTTTGGGTCATAATTACTGTTTTCATAAGTCATAACCATATGTTTTTATGAGTCGTATACACTGTTCTCATGAGTCCAAATTACTGTTTTATGAGTTATAATTACTATTTTCATTTATTGTAATTACTGTTTTCATGGTGATCACGTCTGGCCGTCACGCCAGATCGAAAGAAAGCAGACACGCGGAAAGCTTTTGAAGCTGTCACAATTTTAAGGCAAAAAGTGTCGTTATCGCTGTTTCTTTTGACGAAGAACGCTCTTAGTAATGGGTTTTTAGAGCGAATAACCTCGAAGCCGTTGGGAATCGTGACTATAGGGTCGTTGCCGGTTCTGGGATGGTTTCTGACTCTGAAACTGAAGAGTAACTGGTTATATGGAGGATGTGTTATAGAGCGACCCGCAGTCAAATGGCTGAACCGTTTGCCCCCGGCGCTGACGGTCGTAAGTTCGAACCATATTGGGTCGGATCTTTTCAGCTTTAAGAACCCCTCTGTCCACCCAGCAGTAAATGGGTACCTGATTCGGTTCAGGGAAGGTTAAAGGCGGCGGAAGGAGAGGGAAGGGTTCCGCCTTCCACCATGTCGTGCCCTAGACGCGGTGAACCTGTCGACCACTTCACTGTCCCTATCGCCAACGGGCTACGAAAATTTTCACGTTTAATTGTGGCTATCAACAGTACGCCGTTTCCCGCGGGAAAGTCCGGAGCTTCTGCCGTGGTGTGTGCACTGACATTGTCACGATGCGGCAAGACACCCCGGATTCCAGTGCGGGGACGCTGACGACACCATGGCTCAAATACTTTAGACAGGCAGTGAGTGGTTGACATTGTACCGGTCTGGGGTCACTGCCTTTTTGTCCTGTAGTGGTATGGTTGCTACATGGCCGGATGTTGTTGTTATTTTGTCGATTTTTTATTTTTTGATTGATTTGCGAGCAGAAATCCACTGCGACATTGTCCACCACACTGTTAAAGGAGCAGAAAGATTTCTTTCTGATTTACGTGGTGTGCCACCATGGTCACGTCATTCCCACGCCGCTCCTTCCGCTTCAACCATCAACAGCCACACATAGTTTCGTATGGTCACCGCCCCAGTACTGCAGTCCTGAGGGAGCAATGTGTTTTGGGTCACCTAGAGGCGGCTCGTTAGAAGAGACACTGCACTGCTGCCGAGTTACCCAAAGGAACATTGGGAATCTTTCGGTTGCTCATGGCAGAGGATGCATAGACCGGGCAAGATGATCAGCAAGTTATCTGCTTGCTCTCTTTAATGGAGGCTGCTCTGTCTGAAAACGAGAGATGGCGCGCGCAACTTTCTGGTCAATTTTTTCTTGTGGTCAGGTTTTGCTGGGTCATGTGTGACTTGATATGAGGATGGTAGTTTGGGTGGTTCAGGGGTGGGTGGGGGATGCTTTCTACCCAGTTATGGGCTGGACTGTAAAGAATGAAGAGTAAACACTCTCTCACTCTTTCTCTCCATATCCGTCCCTCTCAGCTGTCCTCTTCTCTTCTCCATTTTTGCCGCTTTCTCTCATCCTTTCCCTCTTTCCCTTTCCCTCTTTCCCCTCTTCCTCCTCTCTCTGTCTCTCTCTCTGTCTGTCTCTGTCTCTCCCGTGTCTCTTCCTCCCTCTCTCTCTCTTTCTCCCTTTCTCCCTCAGGGTCTCGCTTCCTGTCTCCCCTTTCTCTCTCTCTCTCTCTCTCTCTCTCTCTCCTCTCTCTCTCTTCCTCTCTCTCTCTCTCTCTCTCTCTTTCTCTCTCTCTCTTCTCTCCTCTCTCTCTCTCTCTTCTCTCTCTCTCTCTCTCTCTCTTCTCTCTCTCTCTCTCTCTCTCTCTCTCCTCTCTCTCTCTCCCTCTCTTCTCTCTCTCTCTCTCTGTGTCTCTGTCTCTCACCCTCTCCACCCTCCCTCTCTCTCTCACGCTCCCGTCTCTCCTATCTCTTTACCACCCCCACCACCCCCACCCCCGTTCTCTCTGCCGACTCCTTTCTTTCCCTTTTCATCTGTCCCTGTTCCATTGTCTTTCATCTAATCTGTGGCTTCAGTTATTAAAAATTATGTATTTTTAAAAATCACTTTTTTTACAAGCAAAAATAAGTAAAATAGATAAACGTGAGTGCCACAAAAGTCTGTGGAAGTGAACATCGCCTGTCAGTAGCGAACACAAGGTTTAACAGACAGTCCCAAGGTATGACGGACAGTCCCAAGGTTTAATAGACAGTCCCAAGGTATGACGGACAGTCCCAAGGTATGACGGACAGTCCCAAGGTATGACGGACAGTCCCAAGGTACGACGGACAGTCCCAAGGTATGACGGACAGTCCCAAGGTATGACGGACAGTCCCAAAGTATGACGGACAGTCCCAAGGTATGACGGACAGTCCCAAGGTTTAACAGACAGTCCCAAGGTATGACGGACAGTCCCAAGGTATGACGGACAGTCCCAAGGTTTAACACAGTCCCAAGGTATGACGGACAGTCCCAAGGTATGACGGACAGTCCCAAGGTTTAACAGACAGTCCCAAGGTATGACGGACAGTCCCAAGGTATGACGGACAGTCCCAAGGTACGACGGACAGTCCCAAGGTACGACGGACAGTCCCAAGGTACGACGGACAGTCCCAAGGTATGACGGACAGTCCCAAGGTAAGACGGACAGTCCCAAGGTACGAGGGACAGTCCCAAGGTACGAGGGACAGTCCCAAGGTACGAGGACAGTCCCAAGGTACGAGGGACAGTCCCAAGGTACGACGGACAGTCCCAAGGTACGACGGACAGTCCCAAGGTACGAGGGACAGTCCCAAGGTACGAGGGACAGTCCCAAGGTACGACGGACAGTCCCAAGGTACGAGGGACAGTCCCAAGGTACGAGGGACAGTCCCAAGGTACGACGGACAGTCGCAAGGTACGACGGACAGTCGCAAGGTACGACGGACAGTCCCAAGGTACGACGGACAGTCCCATCCTATGACAGACCCGGGATGTTGAGACCAGTCATCAGCACGCGGCTTGGTGTGTCATCGACAAAGGGTGGCCTCTTTTCACGAGTCGTCTGACTCCACACTTTCAAGCAGATCGATTTCGTTATCTGATAAAATAACAATGAAAAGAACGTTTGTTCAGAACGGTACGTTTTTGTGCACTTTGGCCCCTCTTGACTTGGTCATTGCATTGTATTGTGTATCTCACTGCACAGCAGTTACATATGTTTTGTTTTTGTTTCGTCTAGACACAGCTTCATCCAGACGGTGCCTCGTTGGCAACATCAGTATATCGACAGCCCATAGAGAAGAATCAATATTGTCACAACAAATATCTCTGTGTGAAACATCCGATTGCTCTCCCCCGGGGGAGAGAGAGAGAGAGAGAGAGGAGAGAGAGAGAGAGAGAGAGAGACCGACCAGACAGACAGACGGGGAGAATCACCAAAGTACGGCGCCATTTCATTTTGATTTCTGTCTGCGTAGGTTTTTGTGTGGACCAGTCAACGTGGATTTTTTTTTTTTTTTTTTTTTTGCAACAGAATGTTGCCAGGAACAGCTCCCTTGTTGCCGTAGGTTCTTTCACCTGCGCTAGGCACATGATGCACACCCGGACCTCGGTTTGCAGTGTGATCTGAAAGACTAGCACTCAGTTTACCCTTAGGGTCTAGTGGAGAGAAAAGAGAGGGGAGGGGGAGAGAGAGAGAGGGATGGGAAGAGAGAACTCCAGGATGAAATAATCTTTTTCACATTAAAAAAAATTTTTTTTACACAGAGCCGGGGCCATTTTCATTGTTCAAACGCTGTCACTACTACTACTTGACCTTTGCTGTAACCCCGAACTCTGACCTGACACACGCGGGCCAGTGTTGCACCTCCGGCCTTGGAGAGGCCCCGAGCCAAAGAGACGTGTCAGTAGCACCTGCTGTCTCAATCACCAGGGTTTCAGTCCACGCCATCAGGAGTCGGCACTGCACGACAAGCGCGTGGGTCTAAAGAAGGCGACAGAGAAAGAAAGAATGCGGAAAAGAACGCTTGAAGGGGAGTAGTAGAAAGACAAGATCCAGTGGAGAGACAGGTGATAGAACAGACAAAAGGCGTTTTACTGTTGGTCTGGACCCTCGCCCAGAGCCTGTCTCACTGGCGGAGACCCCACCACGGGCATCACGTCCTGCCATGGTGCACATAGGCCATTCTGCAGTTTGGCTATAAGACCCAAAAGCATGTTTGGAAAAATAGCGTTCCATCCAAGTATTGATGCCCCTGTAGGCATAGCCTAAGGGGTCAGTGGGCTACGCAAGCTCTCCTACTTCAGCAAGGTCGCAACTACGAGAGAGAGAGAGAGAGAGAGAGATTTTACTGGTAGCAGGATATCACAATGTAATAAATACTGTATTATCTTAGGAAACAGGAACAGTAAGCAAAATATTATACTCATGTTGGAGGGGAGAGAGAGAGAGAGAGAGAGAGAGAGAGAGAGAGAGAGAGAAACATAGACATACATACAAACAGACGGATGGACGGACGGAGGGAGAGGGAGAGAGAGAGAGAGATCTTGCATGTTGACATGAAGACGAACTGTTCAGCAATACATCATCTCAAATACCAGTTAATCCCTTTAAAAGGAAGAGTTTTGTGTGCGTGTGTGTGTGTGTGTGTGTGTGTGTGTGTGTGTGTGTGTGTGTGTGTGTGACTGATCTGGAAAATGCGGAGAATATTGCCAGAAAATGCAAATGAAGTTTAATTTGGACCCATATAACGGCCATCATTCATCCCAGAATAGCTGCCTTACTTCCGCTGAAACGCCTGTTGTGCCCACGTGGTGTGCTTGATATACAAGGACCAGCAATGTGCATTTATGCATATTTGCATGTCCCTAAAGACAATGCAAAGGACAGGCAAATACAGACACATTCACATACAAGGTGCGGACAAGCGCGCTCACGTGTGAGTGAGTGAGTGAGAGTGTGTGTGCGTGTGATTTTTTTCCTCCTCCACTACTGCTACTACCACTGTTGCTACTACCACTGTTGCTACTACCACTGTTGCTTACTACTTCCGCTCACTACCAGCACTATTACCGCAACTATTACTACTACTATTACTACCGCCACACACTACTACTGCTGCTGCTGCTGCTACGGAAACAACAAAAATTACCACTATTACTGCTACTATACTACTACTACTACTACTACTACTACTACTACTACTACTACTACTAACCACCACGGCTATCACTATTACTATTGTTACTACTACCTCTCTGTGTCTGTCTGTCTGTCAGTGTGTGTGTGTCTCTCTCTGTCTGTCTGTCTCTGATTTTGCCTGTCTGTCTGTCTCTTCCTTTCTCTCTGCCTCACTCTCTTTCGCTCACTCTCTTTTGCTCACTCTCTTCGCGCTCTCTCTCTCTCTCTCTCTCTCTCTCTCTCTCTCTCTCTCTCTCTCTCTCTCTCTCTCTCTCACACGCACACAACGACAATTATTTTAAATCGCACAGACACGTACGCGCGCACGTGATTCCGTGATAGAAGGGAGAAAGGAGGGAGAGGGGAGATGGAAGTAGGGAGGCTGGTAGTGGTTTTTGATACGAGAGGCTTCCCAGAAAACTGCACAGTCAAAGAATGTGCCCATGCAAAGGTGTTCCGTATGACGCCACGGTCGGCATGTTGAGCTCTTCCGGGACACGTGACAAGGCCTTCGTCAGAATGGCATGCAACTGTCAAAGGCTTCTGACCGGATTTAAACTGGAGGGAAAACAAACTAACCAAAACAAAACAAAGCAACAATAACAACAACAACAACAAAAAGGCAGTAAATGATTCCACCTACAAGAGGACATTCGCCAAGCCCTATACCCGGTCGATCAATGTTTGGTCGTGGTGGTGTTTCTTTCTTTTTTTTCTTCTTTCTTTTGTCGCTGTTATTAGTACGGGGAAATAGTTGTTTTCAGGTGACTGAATCACTACACATCACGTGCGCGGGCGCGCGCGCGCGCGCGTGTGTGTGTGTGTGAAGTCTTCTCCCATTCACTTTTCATGTCATGTGTTTTCCGTTCGCTCTGTGTGTCGCATGTTTATTGTCTTCGTTACGTCTGCGCACACGTTCCCATGTCCCATCCCTCTCCAACCAACACTTGCACGCAGTCTGACTGTCCAGGGTACAGATCACGTCCGCGTGCCGAAGTCCAGACCCTGACCGCTACAACATAGAATGGAAGCCTCCCAAACTGACCACCGGGAAGGTGTCCGAGTATAAGCTGGTCTACAAGAAGGTCAGTGATGATGATGATGATGATGATGTACGGCTGCTGACGTGTCACTTGGAGGTTCATCAGACTATTCCCAGACGCATATCCTACACCCACAGCCCTCCCTCTTTCCACTTCTCCCCCCCCCCCCCCCCCTCGCTACACACACAGGTACAAACACAGTCAGAGAGAGAGAGAGAGAGATGGGGAGATCATGGGCGTCATTTATGATAGTCGGTTCAAATCTGCAAGAATTAGGAATAAAAAGATATACAGAAGAAGAAAAAAGTGAAGACTATTTCCCTCTTCACTTTAATGTATTTTCATTATAACTGTTATGAGAGAGAGAGAAAGAGAGAAAGAAAGAGAATCTTTTGATATTCTGACGTCGTTTCGTTGCCTCGCAGGTGTCGGTGAAGAACAAAGACTCGGAAGAGAAGTTCTGGAGGGTGCACCAGACCCTCGCCAGCCCACCCATCAGACTGTCCGTCCCCGGCGAGCTGACGTCACACCGTCTGACGTCACTGGAGCGCGACAGTTTCTACGAGCTGAGCGTGGACGCGATGCTGGGTAGCGTCCTCGTCAGCACCTGCAGGAGGCTGTTCCTCACGGATGACAAAGGTGAGGCACAGGTGACACTGGCGCCAACGGTCAGGGGCCAGGGGTCATGTTGATGAGATCAACGGTTTTCTCACGGGCAGGCAGTGACGCTATGGGCATGTTACCATCTCTTCAGTAGAAACGGTTTGGCTCTTGGGCAGTGGGCACACTACCAGGAAAGAAAGAGAGATGCACCCGAAGCGCGGCCAGTGCGACCCAGAGACGTTCTTTCGTGAACTGTGTCCAATAAGTTCTTTCGTGAACTGTGTCCAGTAAGTTCTTTCGTGAACTGTGTCCAATCAGCCGAGATCAGTCCTACACCCCCCATGGAAGCCTGCGCTGTATTCGCATGGGGTGCGGGCACGCACATAGCATGCCATTAAGACGTCAAGGAACATAATTGCTCCCGGGCTGGGGCGGACAGGGTGGTGGGCGGTGAGCTAGTGTGAAGCCAGACGCGATTATGGCCCTTGACGTCTTCATAATGCCCTGTGCGCTACGACGTGCCTGCACCCTATATGAACACGCCGCAGGCTTCCACAGGTGATGCGGAATCCCTTTCAGGCTGACTGGTTCGGCAGTTAAGGGCAGTGCTTTTCTGGGTCCTACTGGCACCTTAGGATGTATCTGTTCCGTGGTCACACAACCATTGTGAGCCGTGCTGCAGCTACGCGAGGGTGAGGATGGCAACGGTTATTGGAGGGTCGGCCACACTCCACAAGTGATAGCGTGATGGGGTGAGTGGCACGCGACCGTAATTTTTCTGATTTTTTTTTTAAATTTTTACGTTGCCCAGTGCCAGGACTTCCCAGGCGGCGGTGGCTCATGTCGTGGCAGCCTCTGCGGTGACTGACGTCATCCGTCCGGTCGTGTGGTCATCATCGCGACTGTCACCGCCTTAGGAGTGGCCACACACCACTCACAGCTCAGACCCGCCCAGCGCAGTTCGTGGTGTGTGGCCACAGCCGTAGCCCGCTGCCAGGTGGGCACGAGTCCGTGCCCGGTTTCGTCGGAGTGCAGTTCAACTCTCTGTCGTAAGAGTTGCGCATCAGGGATGATTAAACAACAACAACAACAACGAAACAAAGATCACCCACCTGTTTTTAAGTTCCTCTTTCAGACTTGATGATGCCAAAGTGTATTCAGTTATTGGCTGCTTTCACGGAAAAAAATACAGCCCCCCCCCTCACCCCACCCCACCACCCATTCATCACACACATACGCATATCACCTTTCTTCCCCTAGTAGGGCGTCAACCAGTGAAGTCAGTGGAACTGGTTGACCTGCATGCATAAAGAGAATGGAGACCTAAACAGCCTGTTTCTGCACTGATTAAATGTTTGTCACACACACACACACACACACACACACACACACACATTCCCTCCACTCTGCCTTCCGGCCCCCCTATTTTTTTTTAAAGTTGTCCCGTTTGTTTGCAGTTTCACGAACCAAAGGGAAGCCCAGGTAAGATTACTTGCCGGACACTTCGGCAGAGAATGGAATCCACAGTGCTCGCCAATCAGAATATCAATCACGACCACACAGAGAGAAGAAAGCCTCAAGCTTTGGCCACTTCCACGTTTCTGTAAAGCGTTTCCGCCTTTACGGCTCAGTCTATACATTTTTTTTTCTCAAGCAAATGTATCTGAAAACCTGAACGAAAATGTTCATGACTTTGATTATTCACAACTTTTTAGTATTTTGAAACAAGGAGTCGGCGAAAGAAATGTTACAATCCACCATGGGGCAGAATGTCCCAGACATGCTAGCAGAGAGGTCGTGGGTTCGAATCCCATCATAAGCATTTACGTCTGAGATATTTTAGCCTTGGCTAGCTTTCACTCGGAACTGAAACTGAAACCACACACTCAGGTTTCATCCACTTAGTGGATTCTGTGAGGGGTGCGTCTCTGCAAGTTTTGTTGAAAAATATTGTGACCAACGCTGCAGATGTCTGCCTCTCTTCGGCCTGGTCAATACCGGAACATGGTATGAAAGGAAACGTCGAGTCCAGCCCTGTCATGTTATCGCCGACCAGAATGGAATTCCGTGGCATATCTTCAGCATCCACATCTTCACTGATCATTCAAAAACAAAAATTAAAGAAATCCTGTTTATGCGATATGCGTTTTACGTGGGAATCGGCATATGAAACTTAAAAGTGACGAAAAATGGAGCATGAAAATACACACAGTTTTTATTTCTGTTCTCTAGTTTTCTTTCTGTTTAACTATTAGAGAATAGATATATTTGTGATCAGGCGTACTAGAAAATAGATATGTTTTGTGATCAGCAAGCTGTAAACGTAATGACACCACAGCAGTAATTAAATATATTTCTATCCCTAGATGAATATAGTTTGAACGGACTCATGCCAGACATAAATGATGCGTCTCTGAACGCTTGCATATTTATACCCATGTAGGCCTACATGGCCTGCATAACAAACCTTTTTTCGTCAGCGTGCTTGATTCTTTCAGCACTGTTCAGTTTTGTTTTTGACTTGCTTTTCTATTTGAACAAAATTAATGTGTCGAAGAAGTGCTACCTGAGATGGATCATAATGAAACATATTTTGACAGATGTGGTTCAAATGTCCACGTGATCCAGAAAGTTTTGTATGCGTATTTCCATGACGGCATGTACGTGAATATGTGTGTATCAATGTGCATTGTGTATATTGCTTTGTTACAGCTCCCATTCAGTCCTTGGCTTCGCCGAAGAAAAGCACCCTTGTCCGCAGCAACTCTCGGCTGTCAACGTCTTCCTTGCCCAGGTCACCCAAGTACGTTCATCTCCGCTGAATGCTTCATGATGCTCTGTTGATTAGCGTTTCATAATGTTGTGGTAGCCCTGAACACTTCATGATGCATTGTTAGCGCTGAATGCTTTATGATGCTATGTTAGCGGTGAACATGACAAAAAGACAAAACTTGGCGCATGCATCCAAGAAGCCTCAATTAGAGGCTGGTTCTGGCCAGAATTTGAACCTTAACTATGTCAGGTCAGAAGTAAAAGGTTAAGGTCACAACGTTATGCGCTTTAACAAATGTAATGTTGCAAGTAGACGACACGTGCCTATATTTTCCTCCGTTTCATGATTTGCTACTTTCAGGTCATTTTCTTGTTTTTTTTTTTGTTTTTGCTGTCCCAACCTCTGCGCCACCTCAGAGGCAGTGCACCCACACCACTCATTCCGACACCCCGTCCACAGCCATAGCCCGGCCGGCCCCGCCGCAGCCCCGGCACCAGCAATCCACAGGGAGCAGTCAATGTCAAGTCGTCAAGAGGCAACCCACCGGAGGAGACACTGCACTGCTGCCGAGTCACTTCGGTGGTGCTCAGTGGCGCCTGTTCTGATCTAGCATACGCAGGACACCACCTACTAAGCCCCCTACTGACGACAATAATTGCTTAGTCGCGGAGCCGGCGTGAGTGAGCTCTCCCTCCGGAGGGCACCACCACGTCCGTCCAACGACAGCCCCCATGAACTCGCCGATACCGGTGACCCCGACGGAAGCAAACCAAGGCCACAGACGTGGAGAGGACATCGAAATTGAGGTCACCATGAGAGCAGGGCATGAAGGGCCACAGAACTTGAGACTTTTTTTTTTTTTTTTTAATGCTGATCAATGGGAATGAGGATGATTAAGATGATGCTACGGATTTCCATTTCGGTCTGAGACAACATGACAGGGCTGTACTCTACGCTTCCTTTCATAATATATCCTGGCGTCAACCAGGCCCGAGAGATACAGGCACCTGCAGTGTTGGTCAGGAAATTTGAGCAACACTCTCAGAAACGCATCCATTAAGTGGATGAAACTCGACTGTGTGGTCCCAGTCTTCCCAACTGAGTCCGCAGCAAACTCAACTCTGGGTAGGAGCCGGTCGGGGCAGAAAAAACCCACATGACTCTGATGGGATTCGAACCCACGACCTCCCAGCCGGGAGTCCGCGACGCTAACCACTTCGCCACGGCAGCTGGTCATTTTCTTGTGTTTTATGACGAAACCAGACAAACAAAAAAGTCTTGCACAATTGCCCAACACGAACTATTGCAGTTCCTGTCTTTTTCAGCGGGAATGCCAAATGAAGGGACAGCACAGAAGAGATCGGCGTGGGGGAGACAACTGTTGCCATGGGCCAGAGAACAACCAGAGAACACCAGCTGTACCGCCTTCCCCCAAAGTGTGTGTGTGTGTGAGGGCCTGTGTGTTTTGTGTGTGTGCCATATCATACCTGCGCTAGCTGAAATGTGCGAGAGAGAGAGAGAATGTGTTCGCTGACTTGATTATTTGCCTGTGCACTGATTACTATGATGTCCGAGAACAAGTGAGAAAATAATCAAGATAAGCTTTTTGAATTATAATTTCTGGAGAAAAACAAAAGATGCGAGATACATATACACCCAATGGCAGCACAAGGAAGACACTGTGATGATGGGGGTGGAGCCAGTGGGTGTGGCCGAATATTACAAAATATTCCACATCCAAGAGTGTTGCTCAAACAGCATGTCACAAAAACTTGTCAGTTAGCCTACATGGAACTTAAACGAATTGCTGCTATTCGACCCTATCTCACTGAAGACGCCACAAAAACTCTCGTTTCATCATACATCCTTTCAAGGCTAGATTACTGCAACTGTGTTCTCCTTGGCTGTCCCTCAACTGTCATCCAACCCCTCCAATGTGTACAGAACTCTGCAGCCCGTCTCATTTGCAAATCTCCTAGGACCCAACCCTGCAGCCCTCTCCTGAAAAAGTTGCACTGGCTCCCCGTTGAAGAAAGAATTAAATACAAATGTTGTTTGTCTCTGCTTCAAGATTTTCACTGGCGATGCCCCTGCCTATCTATCCGATCTCCTTCAAGTGTATGTCCCATCACGTACGCTCCGCTCCTCCACCGACACTAGGACCTTCCGCTTTCCCAGTTACCGCCCCCATCGTAAACAGCATGGCGAACGAGCTTTCTCATACGCAGCTCCCAAACTCTGGAATAAACTCCCCTATGACTTAAGACATTCTCAAACCTTTTCTTCCTTTAAAACCTCCCTGAAAACCTACCTTTTCAAACAATACTAAGAAGACAGTCATTACCAGATAGTTGATTGACTTTTGTTATGTTGTGGATTGCTTAGTAGTTTGTGCTTGTTGCGGCTGTTGTGTATTGTGTGTCTGTGCGTGAGAGTGTGTGTGCGCATGGGAGAGAATGAGAGAGAGCCTTTGTTTTTCATTTCTGAGCCGTTTTTTTTCAATGCATTTTCTTTACATTTAGCAATTGCATTTTTTCTGCCTTTGTAAAGCGCCTTGTGCCGTGGAAGGCGCTATATAAATCCCCATTATTATTATTATTATTATTATCCAGCTGCAACAGCAGAACTTGTTTCTGGCAAGAAGTGAATGTTCTGCATGTGAGAAACCCCCTTGCGCTGTGTTTGTAACACAGTTGGAGAGGTTAGAGACCATGAAATGTTAAAACCTATTATCCTCGGAACAGCTAGTTGTTTGTCCTTCGCGGGCAAAGAAGACCACAACTTCAGCCATCACTGGGTGGTGATGTCTGTACGAAGATGGCTGATCAGGCCAAGCTTTGGGTTGAATAGTCTGCTGCAGGGCAGACTTGGAGATGAGCCATGCTTGGTGCTTGCTCCGTTTCTACAAAACCGACATCTTTGCTACTGCGCCTACACCTAGTACTGTCTTGATCTCTTCCTAGTTTCTCTCTTTTTGTTTTGTTTCTGTTTTGTTTTGCTATCATTGTGTCAGTCCCCTCATAATTGTCCTGTTTACAGATTCTGCTGCGCTACCAAAATGAAATAAACGTATTTTGATATCTAACAGAGGGTACAGCGGTATCCGAGAATTTTACTGTTGGAAATTACATGCGTGCAGCCAAGGATTGCTTCTGACGGCAGGAAAAGGAAACATAAAATGCAAAGTATATGTATTCCAGTCATTTCAGTGGACCCAGAGACTTTAACTTTAAAGAGGGAAGCCATGTTTATGTTTAACATGGGAGTGTCGAGCAGTTTCATGAACTTTTTCTACCCTTGAAGTACACAAGTAATTGCATCATTTCTTAAAAAATGAAGACCGCTTCTCGGCCTCTGTATGTGGAGGCGCGTCTGCATGTGTGTGCGCGCGCAAATGCATGTTTATGTAATACATAGGTGAGAGTGAATGCATGTGTGGAAAAAACACACTTGAACAAAACACACAAGAACAATTTTTTTTCCTTATTTTATTTTGCTCATAACAGACAGGCACAAACAAACAAAAATGGATTAAATATGGATGATAAAATATGAGAACAAAGCTCTACTCCAAACACATAGCACTACATCCAGAACCTCATAAAATTCAGGTTTGTTTACACAGTTCAAACAACACATTGTCACTGCACTACATGCGAAAGGAGGCAAGAGGAGAAAAACCAACATAAAAATGGTTACAAGTTTAAAGTGGTACAAACTGGCTGGATTAACTGCAGATGTTGAGCCTGTCAGCCCTTCAGTCTGTCACTTGAAAACACACAAACAACTGCATAACACTGAAAGGTTTTCAGATCAATAACACAAAGGGAACCATGGTCTACTAATTCCTAACGAGCAAACTGGGACCTGAACGCGCACACACACACACACGCACATCAACACTTGAACGGCTGCATGCTCCATAAAGTCCTCACAAGCAAACTAGGACAGAATGCATTATTGTAAGTCTCCACCCCACACCAGCCTCTTACAACTCCCATGCCCAGAACCTTTTCAGGAAGCCTGCTCATAACAGGCAGTGCTTCAAAGCTGGGCTTCTAACCATCTGTAAAACTTGGTCATGTGGTGCCCCATATATCTGGAAGCCTGAATCTGTCCATCTGACTACCCAGGGCCTTCCAAGGCTGAGCAGCACTCGTACACATTCGTATGCATATTTATCTACCTATCACTCTTTCCATTTATCTGTCCATCTGCCTACTTGCTAACCTACCTACCTGTCTATAATATACATTAAAAAAACATTAAACGCAAGGTATTTGAAATACTGGACAATACTCCATGATCTTGAAGGGACTTGCTGGATGACGGTGGGCACGTAAAATGGAAACAATAATAAATCCGGAGCCTGTGATGCCTTTGATTTACAACCCACACTCCCTCGCCCACCCACCCTCAACATAATGACGAAAAAGTGTCGACTTCCACAACCCAGTCATTCAAATCTGAATACATTTTATGATACCTCCCAATAAAGAACCCTGAATAAAGAATATTGTCCAGTCACTGGAAAGTCATGGGGGAGGAAATTAGAAAAGAAGTTGGGGGGGGGGGGGGGGGGGGGGGGTCATGGGATTTGCTCGCTGACAGGCCTAAAAGACGAAAGCATCCGTTTTTATCTTGCACAGACATGTGGTCCCTGACGATCACACAGATCTCATACTGTTTTTAAAGGGATGGAATAAGCTTCCTTAAAGGCTTGCATGAAGCTCCATATTCAAGGGCATTAACTCTAGTTTCAGTTTTGGAGTGGTTCTGCCATTTTGAAATCGTGTCGAAGCAAACAAAACCTACTTTATAATCTGTGGTTCTTTTCTTGACTTGTCTCAAACTACAGATTCCATACCTTTCAAGATTTTTTCTGGACCACTTTTGGCTTTATATAATATCTTCCACCCAAAAAGAACTCTCCTTGAAAGATTTTGTTGTTTTTCGGTAACATTGCTTTGTCTTCAGTTATACTATCTTTTCAAAAAGACTCCTATCCTTTAAAACCCTTTATCTTGGTCATTTTTTTGTTTTTGTCAACACAAGATCCATCTCCAAAAATACTTCCTCTCTTCTACGCCCCCCCTCCTTAAAATATTTGTCTTTCACAATACTTTCTCCATTCACTATCTTCTTTCCTTAAGACTATATACTTCCCCCCCAAAAATCTTGCTCTTTGAGACCAAATTTTCACATTTCTAAGAGTTGTTATTGACAAATTACACTGCATATTACCAGCTTATTGAGAATGCTTTTGAACTACTCTATGAAGGGAATGAACAGTTAACAACAGCACTAACCAACCATTGTAATTGTGTACCTTCACTTTTGGCTCAGCTGGAGAAGGAAGAAAGACCTTTCAAGGCTGTGACATCACAGAGAGAGAGAGAGAAAGTCCTACTCTAAAAAAAGAAACAAGACAACTATTGACAACTTTGCATCAGTTCCTTCATATGACAGCTAAGCTTTGAACAGCCTTTAAAGTTGAAGCTATGCTACACTGAAGGCACCAGCCATCCCACCTGCAAAAACACAACAGTGTGGGGAAAAACTGAAACGGAAACGCCACATGAGTAAATAATACACTGCAGAAATTGTGCATGATCACTACAGCACTCTACAACAGAACTCGGTCATCAGTTGTTGGCCGAGTAGTAACTTTTACATGCAGACAATACTTGATGTTATCCTAATCAACAACAAACAGAAAAGCAGATAAACTGTACAGGAATGGAACAAAGAGGAAGCGGAGCCCTTTTCCCCCAAGCTGCAGAGTTCAAAGAGATTTGGGCAAGTCCCGTCCCAGACCTAGGTACTTCCTGGACCTTGGGCAACACTTCTGAGGATTTCTGCTGACATGATGAAGACTACATAAACAATGGCATTAACCCTCTAGTTTTCGTAACGGGCGCAGACGGGAGTGCTCAGACTGCGCGCTAGATTTCATAACGGGAGTAGCGGGGCCGCATGTGTACGGTACTTTTCCATCACGTGCTGACGCCGTGAAAATGTTCAGAGAGCCACTAAAAGTTGTTGGGGATTTCCCACTAGAGCCCAGCAATCTGGCACCACTATTTTTGGATGCTGGTACCACTTCCATTCACAAAAAGAGGGGAGAAACTGCGAGCGAAGAGTCGTGCGTGAGACCGACCGATTTTCACAATGGCGTCGTCTGCTAACAACAGCGAGTTTGATGATATTCCTGATTATTCTGCGGAGGAGTGGGATCAAATTTTGCAAGAAGTAGAGAAGTTTGAAAATGGAGAGTTAGGAAAAGAGTGATGTTGAAATTGGCACGATGAAGGAGAGGAAAATGTTGAAAGTGACCCCGAAGACAACGTGCCGCTCGCTGCTCTGCAAACCACATGGCGACCGGCTACACATCCTGCCAACGTGGCCGCATTCCAACAGCCGACAGGCCCTGCGCATTCACTGCCGAACACTGCCACCCCTCTCGATTATTTCTTTTTGTTTATACCCCTCACATTTTTTCAGTTAGCAGCAGTAGAAACCAACAGGTACGCTCAACAACGACAAGCAGCTAAGGGCACACCTGACTCCCTATGGTTTGACACAACACCTGACGAAATGCGGGCCTATGTCTCTATACTCATTATGATGGGGATTAGGCGTCTGCCATGTCTATGGTGCTACTGGTCACGCGACCGCCGCTTCAACGATCCCTGGGTCAGCGAAGTTATGCCCAAAACACGCTTCAACAGTAGGGCAGTTCACTAGTCTGTGTTTGTGTGTACGTGTATATGTGCTTACCTGTAGTTTGTAATGACAGTGCTTCGATGACACTGGCAGTGACACTGTACTCGATATCCTCGCTGTACAGCTATACATTGTGTAAATACATATGGACATGTATAAAGTGCTTAGAACAGTTACAGAAAAACAATGATGAACCGTGCTTGAGTTTACTTACAGTAACTGTTCAGTAGTGACAATTCACTAGTTGTGTGTGACATTCTGTGGATTACCTGTGGGGACTGAACGGGTGGACAGAAGACAGATCATCTCAGGTAGGCCCCAACTTTCATTTTACAACACTAACATGCATGTGCATGGGATAACTGCATGTTGGTGTGCTGTATTAGAATTGTCACCATCGCATGTGACACATTGGGTGACATTTTGGTGACAGTGACACGACCTTTCACCTCGAGACACACAAAATCTTGCTCACAGTATAGAACAAAGCCTTGTGACCATACATGCAGAATTTCATAGCTCTAGAGGTTTATTCTTGGTTGTGGTGAAGCCTGAACTGCACATACCCATTTTATGGCTAAATGCACCAAAAGAATCTGAAAACTAGGGGAATTTGGCCTCAGAGAATCTGAATACAAGAGGGTTAATCATCTGCATTGATATTTTCTGCTGCTGTTAAAATGGCAACACAAATGTGGATATTCTTTTGTCTGAGAATACCTGCTTTCTGTTGCCAATACGACACAAATATGCAGTCATCTTTCACATGGAAAGTTCTGCTTCTGTTAACACCACCACCAATACAAGGCAATCGCTCAGATCTAACTTTCTGCTGCTGTTACAAAGACAATTCCAACGCAATTCCAACAAAGGAAAACCATTCACATCCGAATGTCGGCTGCTGTTAGACTGACACCACCAATAAGGGGAAACCATTCACATCAGAATGTCGGCTGCTGTTAGACTGACAACACCAATAAGTGGAAACCATTCATATCAGAATTTCTGCTGCTGTTACAAATAACATCACCAATAAAGGGAATTATTTTCCCTTTATAATTCCCATTAGTATTCCTGCTGCTGTTCCAATGCAACATGCGAACACATCAACATCTCTTCCTACCAACAAGAAAATTTACATCACATAGTCTGACATTAACATTGATCTTCATAAGATGAACACACAATTTTTTTTCAAAAAAAGGACAAGACAAACTTTCAACAGAGTTTAAAAGGAATTTAAAGTTAATCCGCCAGTTAACAGGGATGAACAAATCACCAGACAAAACGCGACGCGTTTCGACCTCTTGGATCTTCAGGCAAGATGAACAACATTCAAGAACATGACGACCTTTAAAAAGTTCTTTCAATTTCCGCCTGCAATCGCCTCACTTTGAAACAAACTTTCGACAACCTAGTTTGTACTTCAGCCTCTGTCCATTTAAAATCCAGTTCATCTTGGATAAAAACCCGATAAAATTTACATTCCCACTCATGCTTTCAGGACTTCTTCTCCGATTATCTCCTGACACTCTTGCATCGAATGTCTGATCAGTAGGAAAAGCGGTCGTAAATTTCTAATCTCAATGACAATGCCAAAAAAGGCAAACCATTCACATGAGAATTTCTGCTGCTGTTGCAAAGACAACAAAGTGGGGTAGCCATTTGCTTAAATATATTCACTAAGTCTGCAAAGACAAAATGGCATGAGGTAAGCATTTACATGATATATATATATATGTATATATACTAACTGCCTTGAGTCATGAAAACCTGATGCTATATAACCTGCACCATTCTAAGGAACACACACTCTAGTAACATTACCCACAGTATTTTATGCACACTGTAAACAAGGCATAACGATGATTTACTTACAAATGCTTTCTTATATATTTAGTAACATTACCCACAGTATTTTATGCACACTGTAAACAAGGCATAACCGACGATTTACTTACAAATGCTTTCTTATATATTTAGTAACATTACCCACAGTATTTTATGCACACTGTAAACAAGGCATAACCGACGATTTACTTACAAATGCTTTCTTATATATTTAGTAACATTACCCACAGTATTTTATGCACACTGTAAACAAGGCATAACCGACGATTTACTTACAAATGCTTTCTTATTACAGCAAGACTGGAAATAAGAAACAACCTGTACAAAGGAAAAAAAAAAAAAAAAAGCAAAGGTAAAATTAAAATCATGCCTATGAAAATGCAAAGCTGTTTACACCACATTGGTGACAAACTAAAGATTGCAGTGTGAAAGGCAGCTAACTGCAGAACTGTTTTCTTTTAGAAAAACGAACTTTAATATGATTCAAGTATCGGTTTTTTTTTTCCTTTTTAAAATTTTTTTTCTTCTTCTAAATACTGTGTGAGAAAATAAATTCAGAAAGAAATGATGCAAATGACTACAAAACCGATGAGTTTACTGGTTGGCATCATTACATTTCGCATGCGCTTTACCCCCCTCCTCCCACCCTCCTCTCCCCTACCCCCTTGTGATACAGGGTATTGACCATGTTGGAGGTCATGTTATGGAATAATTCTCATCGCAAATTCTTTCACAAATAGTATGACACCAGTTTTCGCAAGTGAAAAACCATGATGACCAGCACCATCGTTATATTAGTGCACAATACGCTTTGACAGCAAACTCTCGTCCAAAAAAGCTATAAACTATTTCATCGTATGTCACACCACATTCATTTCAGTCCTGAGATTATTTGAAGGTAGAAAGGACAGAAATAGAAAAAAGGGGGAGGGAGCTACAGATTGATAGTAAGAAAGTATCGGATTTTCCACACACTTCGGATTAAATCTTAACAAAAACTGTTGATCGTACATGGACTTTTAAAAATAACAAACTGGAAACCAGAGAAGAAATTCCAAAAGCTAACTGTGTGAGTTTCACAGGAGTCAGAAACGTCCACAAAGTGTTGTGCAGAAAACAAAAGGAATTCAAAAGACGACAGACTAGACAAACAAGCAAAGAAACTCAAAAGGTCAGCTATGAGCTTTCTCACATGGCTCAGAAACAACTACCAACTTTCAAGTAGAAACCAACAAAGCCTGCATTTTCACACACAAACGTGGACAGCAAGCTTTGAAGGCCTTAGAGGAAGACTCAAAAGAGCAAAGATCTTGGTAAGCGTAAAGGGGGGTGGGGTGGGGGGTGGTAGCTGACTACAGCCCTCCCTGCCATGATCATGCTGTGTGTAGTCTGAGGACAAGGTACTTGCTGAAAGACAAGCTGACCTGAACTGGAGTGTTCAGAGTGTGTGGTCGTCTGGAGTTTGGTTGGTTGGTTGATTTCAAATCTGTTCAGCTATGTTGATGATTTTAGACAGGGAATAAATCCCGTTACTGTACAGTTAGTAGATCCATGATTACCAACAGAACAAAGGATTCACTGTACAGTTAGAAGATCCATGATTACCAACAGTACAAAGGAAATGACCCAGACACAAGGAGGTCATAAGATGGTGTTTTTTGTGTGGTAGGGAACGTGGGAAAGGAGATCAAGGGAAGGAAAGAGGACGAACAATGGAGGGGGGGGAACATACGAGAAATTTACTGGAGTGAAAAAAATATCACCGACTTTTTTTTTACTAGAAAATTCTGAAACAAAATGATTTTTTAGTTTCTAAAATGTCTTGACATCCAAAACTGGCAAAACATACTCAATGACTTCCACAGATATGCTCTGTACTATTTGTGCACAATTAAAGAAAAAGATTTGTTCCTCTCAACCGTCCCTTTCGCATCACAACATGTCCTATTCTTTTCTTTCTTTTTTGTTGCTATGATCGCAGATTTCTGTTTGTAATAAAAACCAAGATGCCCATCTCAAGTCAATGTCAATATACAGTTGTCTGCAAATCTTTCACATCAACCATGTAATGATTCATCATAACAGACTAGTCTAACACATTTACAGCAAACCAAAACACAAGATGACATAATACAGAGGACAAGGCAAGGTGCAAAGGACTACGTTCAAGGCTGAATGGAGGTATAGAGTCACAGCACATCAGCTCTGAACAAGGCAAATAGCACACCGATGGGCTCTCGCACAATCTCCCTGATCAGAACTGTCTGTCCATTCAGGACTCGATTCATTTGCCGTAGTTTGTGACCGACCACTCGGCTAAATGGTCTTCAAATGGCAAGATGCTGACACTTCTCAAACCCGAATAACCGCTAAAATTAGGTGTCATCAGGAGCAGCGATGAAGCGTTCATTTAGCAACGCCAAGTAAAGAGCTGTTCCATCATGTATTACAACATGCAACAGGTCTTTCTTATGTTTTATCTTCCACACTCTTTACTTGTCCACACTGCACTAAGCTTAACTTTGCCTGATGTTTCTTTGACAGTTTCCTCACCTCTATCACTATGATAACGGCATGAAGTTGTAACATTGTCATCATCACTTCCATCATTGTGGCCATCATTAAGGATCTGCATAATCTAGTAGTTATACTGTGCAGTTTTGACCTGGCATTTACACCCATGAGCAAGCACAAACACACACTACACCTACACATGCTCAAATATGCGCATGCATGTACACTTTGCTTAAGTGATATGGATTATACACCAAGGTTTTGTAGACACCAATCATTTTCCATGGGCCACAATTTTTTTCTCAACAAAATGTATGTACTGCCAACCCTCTTCTCATTTAAAGACATGATTTATATGGAGTGCGGAAATATCAACTGTCAAAAATAATTTTGCCATTTGTTTTTCCATGTCATCAAAGCTGAAACGGACGCAAATGCTCTATGATCCCACAAGCAATGACACTCACAATGATTTGATGAGATTCCCCTACCTTTACATGTTTTCAACTCTTAAAAACTTCAACAAAAAAAGAATCTTTTCCAATGAGGGGAAAATAAAACACATAATCTGCTTGTTGCCAACAGCATTCTCTGATGGTTCCACTGCAGCAAATCAGCAAGATCACGGAACCATGACAAAGGTTGCATGGTGAACACATATTGCACATGATCAATGACACGCATCAACTGCTGTCATACATATCCACTTATTTAAAACATCTCATTTAACTTTGATCCAATATCAATCAAACAACACAATCTTCTGCCATGAAATATATCGTGACCTTCATATCAGTGTTAAAGTGTAAATACGGCATCATAATTAATCCAATCTCTCTCACACACACACACATGCAAACACACACACACACATTAAATCACATCACATCACATAGAAATAAATGTGGTTACCTCTTTAAAAAAAAAAAAATACAACAAACTAACAAAAACTGGTAGATATTTATGAGAATGAAGACATCAAAAAAAAAAAAAAAAGAAAAGCAGCAGACTCGAAGCACAACCAGTAAAACTGAGAGACAACAGACCACTGTCAGTAAAAGCATGAACACAACATCTGATTCAGCACAGTCTCCGCAAAGATTTAAGGCACATTCACTGAAAATCAAAATACTCTGCACAGCAATAACATCCATGTCTGAATATACAAGTGATGCCCAGAGAAAGGATAACAGAGGGGAAGGGGTGCGAAGAATGACCGCATGAGTGCTTTTACGCGAGTTACATGTCTTATTTCACTTTTTAAAAAAATATCGATAAAAATGTTTTCTGAAAATGCTAAGGAGGTAATGAAGATTTCTACAAAATACAAGAGACTGCGCAAACACTGTGGAGAAATACAAGAAGTTTCCCAGGAAAACGATGTGGAGATGCCCCAAGAAGCATACTCTCATGGCTGTGATATGTTAGTAGACCTTCATCAAATATATGTAACTGTGGCGAGATGCACCGGCCAACAATGTTCAAAAATGAATTCACATTGTTGATTCACAGGCATATAATTTAAACAGAAAAACTGGCAACAAGATCACTAGCTTGTGTTGAAATGGACACTCTAAAAATCAATGATTCAGAGTTAAAAATGCCCATACAGACCGTTCTGTAAAACAGAACTGTCATGATGTAAAAACAGTCTATGATACACATGTCTCACGTAACACTGGGGTAACCCCAGAGGGGAAAAGAATATAACTTTATGCACAAGGGTAAATCGAGGTACAACTTTTTCCTATGTTCACAATTAGTGTTTCTAAAAAGTGTGAAATCCATGAATGATCATTTCCTGATGTGATGAACAGAATTAACAACAAAGGTAAAGAAAACAACATCAACAGACAGAGTAATCATATTACAACTGCAAAAAAAAAGAAAAGTAAAAATATGTCAATTTTAAAAAGACCTGAGCATGATTCATAATTAATTAAAGTTAGCATTTTGCTGCAGACCTGATGATCACGAGTTTGAATTATTCGTATGGACGTTTCCTTATAGCTTGAAACCTTGTTGGTGCACCAAATAATAAACACGTATCTGATTCAATTCTGGAAGACTTGGGCCAGCACAAGGCTCCACTTTCCATAATGCTATAGACCAGACGGAGTAAACCTTTAACAGTTATCTGCCCTTATGGTCATTAGGCTACAAGGATTGAACCTTGACCTTTCTCTTTTTGCTTTTTCAAACCCCATTTAAGTAATTTAACAGTGAGTAAATGAAAATAAGATCCATGGCAAAAAAAGTTACGGAACAGGCGAGGAATTTTGGCACTGAGAAAATCTTACAGAGGAAAGATGATGAACTATGTTACAAAGGCAGGCGCTGCTCTTCCAGCACAGCGCAGCACAGCACAGCACAGCACAGCACAGCACAGCACAGCACAGCACAGCACAGCACAGCACAGCACAGCACAGCACAGTCTGCACGCCACTGAACAACCTTCACAACTTGGTTTGCTCACCGACAACAGCTTTTGTACCGTCTGAACAAACACCTTGGTCAGGACTATCATCCATCATTCTTTCTGTACCGCTTTGCTTTCAGGAATTATGACTTGATAACATTGCTGGTAAAAATAAAAAGAATGATTTCGGTTTTTTTTTTTCCTTTATTTTTTAGTCATGACAAAAAATCGTTCAAAATAAAAAAATTTTTTGTGTATCGAACTTTCCTGCATTAGGAGTGACCCCAAGATTGGAGTGAAGCAAAGGGTGAAAAAACTTGATGCGGCTTCAATGCAGTGTTTAACAAACTCCCCAAAAGGATAAAAAAGGAAAGCCCTTGTAGGTAATAAACCCAGTTTAGCAGAAAACCCAAAAGTAACCGGAAGAACCTTGACGTTTAGGAATAAGCCCCGGAATTTTTCCCTTGGTAAAATAACGCTCGCTTTTGATCAGCTGTGGGAGTCCCAAAAACCGCCTCACTCGTTCCATATAATAATACTCATGGGGGCAGCGGTAACCCGAACCGATGTATAAATCAGGGAAAAGGCAAAGAAAATCATGTTCATCGCCACCCAAAACCCCTGCCTCGCCGAAACCTTTGAGGATGCAATCAACGGGGCCAAGTGTGTAAAAGCTTCGATCGTACGGTTGCGTCGGGCTCGCACTCCGAGTCGCAAGAGAAAATTTAGTACATTTCTGTATGCGTGGGAGATGTGCCGATGATTTTTTAAAAACGACAAAGTAAAGAAAAACTTTGCATATGACGATCTAAAAAAAGTGTTTGAAAAAATTTTTGGTGATCGCAAAAATGTGGTTGTAGAACGTGCAAATTAAATAAACGTTTTCAGAAACAGAAGAACCAATTAAAGTTTTTTCAGGATTATTAAAGGCCGAAGAAAAGTGAATTGGATTTAAAAAGATAAATTGATTCGGCAAAATTTGTTGTGGGGTCTTGATGATGATTTTTAAATGTTGCAACCCAAAGCCAAATGCTTCACTAAAAACTGTGCAAATAGAGAAAAAACCGAAGAAAGAAACAAAGCAGCCCTTATCGGGGAAAATGAGAAAAATCAAATTCATAAAAAAAGATGACTACCGACCTCACCCATCAACTTCAAAGTGTTTAAAAAGAAAATAAACTTAAACAGTTGTCACTGAAATATGGGGCAGAGAACCCCCAAGACGTGAATTGTGCCAAAGGGGTATCTGCGTTCCTGCAGAAAAAGGGGCCCTTTAAAAGTGCTGTCGAGCGAACAAAACGTCAGAATTTGTTGAAGAAAAGTGATATCTTATAGATGATTTTTGGGATTATTAATACTTTCATGATGATATGACATTTCAGGGAAATTTCCGTAAAGGCAAGCCCCCAAAATTTTAAAGTTGGAATGGGTCAGTCTCAGTCATTGGAGAATCATGGGTAAAAAAGAAAAAAAAGCTGAAAAAAAAACAAGGAAAATTTGAAAGGCCCCGGAGACAACCTTTAGAAGTGAGGGCGCCCAGGCGAACTCCAGAAAAAGGAAAACAGATATGAGACACTTTTGTGCGAAAGGACAGCCCATTCGCCCCTTGGAAAAGTCAGCTTTGGTTTTAAAACTAGATTTGTAAAGCGTTTTTGGGAACCCGTCTCAGAAAAATTTGTACCAGACTAAGAAAAAAAATTCCCTAAATTGTTAAAAGGGTTTTGGTACACCCCAAACCCATTAAAATCAATCAAAAAAGTGCCCCAAGCCAGTGTGTTTTTTCCCCCTGAAAATTGCGATCCATCATTCCAAGGTTTAAAAAAAAGAAATTGACGAATGCTGGAAAAAGGGTAATCTCTCCTGTTCAGACCAACGATGGTGTTCAGGAATATGGGTTCCAAACAAATGGCTTGTCAGTTTGTGCGTTGATCGATAACTCAATAAATCTTTAGGAGAAAAACACCCATGCCTAGTTGATGAAGTCTCGCAAAGTGGAATTCAAAGTTTTCACCAAACTTGATGCAAAAGGGGATTTTGGCAAATCCATGGAGGGAGTTAATTTACCCCATTTTGTCACTCTTTGGTAGATATTGCTTAAATCCCCTGCCTTGGGCATCAGCTCTGAAATAAAAATCTTTAAAGAGCCATGTCTGAAATATCGGGGGCCAAAAGGGTCATTTGCCATGGACGTGTCCTTATCCTGCATTGCAGGGATCATGCCCAAATACTCCGGAGTCCTACAAGTTCTGAAAGTGCTGGATTAAGTTTAAATGAAAGGGCGAGTTCTCTAAAGCATCTGTAAAATTTCCCTGGGTATGTTTTTTGATGCTTCGGGAATTCATGTGACCCTGACAAAATAAAGGCATCATTTTTTTCCAGTCCCGAAACGATCACAAAATTTTCAGGCTTCTGGGCAGGGTCAACCAATTGGCCAAATTTTACCCCCAGTTTGGCAGAACTAAAGCCCCACTCGGCAACTGCTCCGCAAGACACGCATGGCTTTTGGGGTGAACTCAAAAAACGTTTTTTCAGAAAATAAAAAAAGTTTGACTTCCCCCCCAGTACTTGCACATTACTCCCCAAGCGCAAAACTCATGAGCTGATGCCTTGGAACGGCGGGTGCTTTCTTTTTCAAATCAAGAAGCAGATCAGTCGTCGGTCATTTCATCTCAAGGTCATTCAATGACCAAAAAAAAATATGCAAAATTTGGAAAGAGGACTTGCAGAACCTGGGCTCGAAAGATTCAACGAATTAAATTCAGGGTCTAAAATACCGATCAAAAAGCCCAAAAAACCTCTTGCCCCCTTTTGAGCACCAAAGAAATCCCCAAATCCACCCGGGATTCAGCGTTTCCCCCTACGTCAAATGAGATATAACCCCAGTGAAAATGTCTCAGGGAAAGAGCAAAAACAGGGCCTCATCACGCGCACTGAAATCCCTGAAGAAGCAGACATCGATTTTTTGGCTCACGTGGCACAGCCAAAAAGCCCTTGAAAAACTTTCCAGCATCATCTCAGAAACTGGAAAAAATAGAAAACTGCAAAAAGCTGATGCTGAAACGTAAGTCAGAGAGTACTGTAGAAAGGTTGGGGAACATTCGGCCAGAAACTCATTACTGAAAAAAAGTATGGATAATCGACAACATTTTACAATCGTCGATATCTCCTCTTGTACGATGATCGCTTGTCATGCAGAGAGTTAGACTTGACACCCTGAGTGACTACTGAAGGCATTTGGGTTTTACCAAATGTTAAGAGCACCGCACAGACTTCAGTTTGGTGGCCTCAATTCCAGTCAAATCGAAGAAATGGTGACCAAATGTCTATGTGCAAAGCTGACCAGAGCTTAAGGAACCCCCTTTTACCCTCATTTTCCCAAAAACCTGGTCGGTGTTGGGATGGTCTCTTGAAAAATCAAAGGAAAAATTACATTGTGGGGGTCGACTACTTTTCAGGGCCCGAAAAACGTTGTCTTGGACACACCAGCAAAGGGAATCACAAAGTCAAGAGCACTTTGCGCTCAGGGATTCCCGTGTTGGATCTAGCCAAAGGTCCACAATTTTCGAGTTTCGAATTTAGAAAATTTGCTGCAGGGGGGGGGGGGGAAAATTGGTTTTCCCCCACCACAAATCACCCCATTCCCCAAATAATGGAGAAACCCAAGACAGACAAAACCCCTTTAAGAAACTCCTGAAAAAAATCCAAAGACCCCACATCCCCTTTCTCATGTAAGGGAAAACCCCCTACAGAATGGCTATCCCCAAGTGAATATATGGGAAGAAAAATTGAAACCAATTCCATCAACCATCAAAACTTGCCCCGAAAAAGCCAAAAAATGAAGAAAATACAAGAAAAAAAGAAGGCAACAAAAAAACAACAGCGTCAAAATACAACAAACGGCATGCAAAGAAAGAAGCGCACCACTGACAAAAGGGACACCGTGTTTGTCAAGGAAAGGCGATCCCGGGGAAGTATTCCGCCAAAAAATCTCGTTCCCACATTGTTGGACCCCCAGCAGCATTCTACGTCGAAAAAGATTTAACCCGGTTTACTCCTGATGAACCCAAAACCCTACCAAAACCAAAGGGCCGAGCGTGCGCCTTCATTCCCAGTGACGCGTCCCGTGCGGCAGTACCACGGTCATTAACCTCAACCAATACTGTGTCCACAAATCTCCCAACCTATACGTAATTCGCTCTGGGAGGTACAAGAAAAAACGAAATGAATCTATGAATTTTTTTATTCACCGGTTTTCTTTCCCCTCATTATTATTTTTCTCTGAGTTATTGTGTTTTGGGTTTTTTTAATCTAGTTAAAAAAAAAAGAAAAAAAAAAAAAAAAAAAAAAAAAAAAAAAAAAAGGAGGAAGAGAAAAATAACCCGTATGTGAAGAACTTTTCAATTTGCAAACTGTTTTTAATTGAAAAGGGGGATGTAGGTAATGACCAGTTTTCAGACAACCCCAAAGTAAGGAAGAACTCTTCGAGTTAGGGAATAAGATCCGGAAAGTTCCTTGGTAATAACGCTCGATTTGATGCCCTCGGGGTCACCAAACGCCCTATGTCTATATAAAAAACTACCAGTTTATACCCAAAAAAAAATATTACAACTCAACGTGAGGTGCATTATATTGGGACCTGAAAGTTTCCCCAAAAGGGAACCCTAAGCTTTTTGGTCAAATGCCCCAGAAAGAGTGATGTCAACTCCAAGAAGAAAGTCAGGTGCTCAAACCCCAACCCCCCGTATCCCCCCTCAATTGCAGAAAGGACCTGACCCGGGTGCACCATATAGGCACCCTTTCCCCCTTCATACCCAGGGAAACCAAACATTTGGAGGGCCCCCTCGCAGGAATCACGAGAAGCTGAACTGCATGGAAACCACAACAGTGTGATGCCAACCCCGTACAGGAGGTTTTTAAACGTTTGTCAGATGTTTACCATGGCCAGCCCCACTGTTTGAGTGGGCAAAACCCTTGTTTCTCATGGGTTTTTAGAACCTTCAAAGTCTAAGTCTTTGATTTATCCATCCAAAACGTCAAACATTATTCCCCCACCCAACAGCGTTTTTCAAAAAGGGTTTCAAAAATGATATAAAACGAGAAACACCCCCATACGATCATAAACCCGATTATGTCATAGGTTGTGTAAGACATGGCTTAACCTTCCCGACCGTGCAGGGCAGATTCCCGGACAGACAACCTGTCTTGCTTGTTTTTATTTTTTTTGTAAATTTTTTTTCGCTTCCCTTTTGTGTGAACAAAACTACCATAATTTTACAGCCAAAAAAACCAGGTATATAGGCAGCACCACCTAATTTTGCGCAAAAGGTTTCAGTTTTTAAAAAAAACAAAAACAAAAAACAGTAAGCTGCAACCCGGGTTTAATTTGCTGCAAGAAAAAAGTGAAAGCCAATAGATCAAAAGATCCGTGCAACATAAATCAAACAGGGAATGAGAAGCACAAGTTGTGTGTACGTCACATGCTTTCACTATCTATATATCACTGGAATCGTTAAAGAGTCAGCAACATATCAATATGAAGCTGCCTGGAGTCAGAGCCAAAAATGAATTCAGCTGGTTGTTTCTTACACAGAAAGCAAACCGATCTTTGCTGAAGAGTTTGTAAACCAGAGACAGCAGCATTTTCAGCGCAAATTCAACAGAAATAAGGAATTATTTGGGGTATATAACTAGTGTTAAAAGTTATAGAGGTTAGTCATTGTGAACTTTGCATGAAAATGAATTAGTCTTTTGTCAGTCAACATAGATCTGCAGGAACACAGCTACCTTGGCTGTGTTGGAATCTCTGTCAGTTGTTTAACTTTCACAGCTGGCCATGAAGAGGCACTGATCTGAATGTGAAATGGCAAAGCAACAAAAAACTGACTCTCCATTTTTGAAAATTCGATAAACAGGCTGCTAACGTTGTAGTGGCCGTAGGAGTGAGAGCTAAGAAGAAAAGCATCAGCCTACAGCCCAGAAATTACGATAACAGGAACAACTGTGACAAAAAAAACTAATAATAATAATAATAATGAGGACAATTTCTATCGCTCCCATCCTAACAACAAGAAGTTTAAAAAGATATACGTCCATTGTGTATAAAATTACCACTGAAAAATGCACACTGTGCAACCAGGTGACAAGCTTTGAATAAACATCACTAACCTGATCGGTCAACTTTCCTACTTCAGTTTAAGACACAATTACAACTTTTTATTCTGAACACAGCATGCAAACACAGAAACAAACATGATGTAGATCAGAATGAGAGACACGAAGAGATATGACACCAAACAACATGATACAGTACAAAAGAGAGAGAGAGGACACACGTTATAAGTGGAGACATGTAATGAATATCTGGTATCAAAAAAGGAGAGAGCGCTAGAGGAGAGATAAATAAACTCCAATAAATTAACGAAACGAAATATAAACATCATGGAAATATGCCAGAGAACTTCTCTCTTGTAACATGGTTATTACCCTTCAATTTAAGAGGATTATACACATTAAATAAGTTACTTTCTGATAAAAAAATCCCCCCAAAAAGGGGTTTATATCCCTGGACGTAGCATCACAGATTACGTCTGAGAGTTGTAAGATTTAATTCCATAGAAAAGAACAAAAAAAAAACACGATTACTGCGCAATTTGTAAAATTTTTGACCAAGACCTCAGGTGTCTGTATTTCTCAGGCCTGTATTTCTCAGGGGAAAAAAAAGCACCGCCTACAGCTCTGTCGTGTAGTCTCGGATCAAACCTGAATTCCACACCATCCACTTCTTCCTCCTCTTTGCTCATCACGAAGCAGGCTCAACATTCTGTGCCCCTGTTCTTGTGGCAACCTCAGTTTGGATTTCTGCTCCACACCCATGTCTGCTGGGCACTTTGCATCAGAGTTTTCCCATGTCAGGCAAGTTCATGGGAACTGTTGCATGGATGAAGACACTGGTGATCTGCCCTTGAAGAGGGTGCCCATTCATACTGGCTCTATGACCACACAATCTTCGTCAACAGGGGATCCAGTATGCGGTGTCCTGCGGACGCTGGATCAGGACAAGCACCTCGGAACGTCATTAACACGATTGGGCAGCACAGCAGGGTCTCCACTGGCGGGTTGCCTCATAGTTACCGACACTGGGAGTCCCTGCTGACTGTCAACACCCAAGGACGATGGGGTTGTGTGTGAGGGAGCCAGAAACGAACGGCAAAGGACTGATGCACGCAGATGGCACAGAAGTTCATGCATAAAGAACGACCAAAAAATTTGGGCATTTCTTCTGAGGGCTCAGGCATTTGCCTGGAGTCTGGGAGTGAACATGCTGCCATGTGACCTCATTCAGCAGCCCTCTGCTTTTTGGGGTCTGGCAAAATGCACAACAAATATAACCCCCATTCTATACACAAAAACAATCCTCCACACAACACATTTAAACATTACGGACTGAAAAAAAAAAAGTGCATACTCTACACTAAGTAATCCATTCTGGGATCAATCATTGAGAAGGAACATGCAGGACCGCTCATACACATGAACTGGCTGAAGTTTGGGAAGCAGCTTTCACAGTAGTATGTTAAGCAGGCGATTGTTCAGCTAAGAAACTGTTAAAATAATAGGCAAGATCATGGCTTGACTTAACAGTTCCAACAAGCCACACACTTCAGTTTGTAAGACACAACCACAGAATGAAAAAAAGTGAGTGAGGAGGGACCACACAACAGTCCTGCTCATCTCAGTAACAAAACTCAATTAAAAAAATAAAATCTAAAAAAATAGTGACGCTTGATCTGTTTTGTTCACCAAACTGGTACTCTGAGCTTCTTTTTTTTTTCTTTTTTGTAAGCTGAATTGTGTACAGGAACTAAAAAAAAAACCAATCAAAATAGTTTTGGCTGACTTTTGCTGCTCTGTCTGCCTAATAGCCATAGGGAAAGCTGCTATATACAGGCGCTCAGCAAATGCACACAAAAAAAAACACGCACCATCAGCACACGGGAGGGCACTCCCATATCGCGTGCCCTGAATAAACCACGCACACAAACCGAGTAAAAATGACACCATAGAAGTTTTTCCATTTCTTGTGGTTTAAATTGACGACTCAAAACCGCCTGCAAACTCGGAGCTTTTGAGATTTCCGTCTCCAGTTACTCTCCTCTTTTAAATGTTCTCTCTCACAGACAACGTCAGATCGCTCTCCCCTTTAAACGTAAGTTTTGTCCCCTGTGTCTCTGCTCTCTCCGTGACCACGAGCCGCACGTCCATTTCCATGTCGTTTTCACTATAACGTGGTGAGTATCCCTCAGATTATAGCTGACGACGGGCGGCGGCGCCGCTGTCATCCACCTCTTCATGTCGATGCCCCGAGCCCCCTGCAGCTCTGTGCGCAGGATGATGTCATTGGTGATGTAGGCCCCGCGGCGGATCTGCTCTTTGAGCAGCGTGGGGACGTCGGGAATTAGCCAGGCGATCAGCGATGTCACCACCACCACCACATTCTGTTAGAAAGAACAACGTTGATGCAATCATCATGATGTGCACACACACACTCACATGCACACACATGCACATGTGTGCACACACACACACAAAGAGACATGCATGCTCACATACATGCAAAAAAGAAACAACTCTTATCGCTTATATACTTAGCATTCTTACTTACTTGTTACGTTTGTGTTGGTCAGGACACATACACATTTAAGATGTAACATTCTTCTTTTTTTTTTTTTGTTATCCCAAATCAAACTTACCACTAACACCTTAACTCACATACACACCTCATGCAGACTCTTGTGTTCCAGTAGGAATAAGTTTGGAGGCAAGAGAGGTTTCACCTCTGTTGAACTGTCATCCTTGCTCAAAACAAACCCAAGATACCAGAGCGGCGGTCAACATCTTCCAGCCTCTGTCCGTTCACCATGATGCCCACTATAACTTGCCAAGTCCTGGCCAAGAGTTCTCCTTGGTCTCTGAGCTGATCCGGGTGATCGATAAACACTTGAAGTGACCACCTGTGGGGATGACTTTGAGTGTCAACTGCATCCCACCCTCTGGAAATTCTGTGCCAGTGATTCCCCTTGTCTGTTGTTCTTTCCCCGACTGCTTTTTTTTTTCTTTTCTGCTGAAATCTTCAGTCTCTGTCATCCACTGTTTTTCTGCCTTTGTGGTTCCTCCGCTTGTCTTTGTTCCAGACACGCTTTAAACTTTTCTCCTCTTCTCACACTTTAGACCATGCCAGCTTTTTGTTGTTGTTGTTGTTGTAATCTGGTGACTTGGTACAGAGACTAAAAACACTGCACAGAGAAAACATTCGCTGTCCATTCTTGTGGAGTACGTTAGCTCAAAATTCCCTTCGCATTTTGTGTTGTGTGTGTGTGTGTGTGTGTGTGTGTGTGTGTGTGTGTGTGTGTGTGTTTTTGAGCTATTAAGGTTTTGTTTTGTTTTTGCTTTTCTTTTCTTTTCAAACCTGTGAGCAATATGTTTAAGAGAATGACTGGCACTCTTAGCACCGGCTCATTTATCTGCTTTAAGAACATGGCAAAAGTGATGCTGATCTCTTGGGAATTGATGTGTACATCTTTACATGGATAGTTATGTTTGTTGTTTCCAGGACAGGATTTCTTGCCTCCTTGGTGACAGCCCTGAAAAAGCGCTTTTGTTCTGCTACAATCGAACTGAAACCATGAAGCGTGACACTCTGGAACCAATGCACCCACATCAGAATCACGCTTCACTGACTCATGCCAACATCCCGACTGACCTCAAACACCACGACGAAAGCCAGGCGGGCGGTCAGGACATGCCAGTAGACGTCGGAGTACTCATACTTCTTCTCATGCTCTGGAGGATTGCGGAAGTCCGTACCTGCAACATTGATGCAATGCAGTAGCAGACAGATGTGGACACTTCGTCACTCATACACCCTTAGGTACTGAGTGCCTGACCCACAGTCTGATCTGACTGTGTGTGTGTGTGTGTGTGTTGTGTGTGTGTGTTGTGTTGTGTGCATGCGTGCGTGCGTGCGTGCGTGCGTGTGTGTGTATGTGTGTGTAAAGACATTGAGAGAATAAGACAGAGGGAGAGAAAATGGGTGAGAGAGGGGGAGAGAACGATGCAGAGAGGAAGGGGAAAGAGACAGACAGAAAGAAGACAGAAAATAAGAGAGGTAGAAAGAAGGAAACAGAAAATGAAAGAGAAAGAGAAAAAAAGAATAAGAGAGAGGCAGAAAGAGGGAGACAGACAGAAAAGGAGAATGATGAGAGTGAGAGAGAGGGAGGAAATGAAAGCATGAAGAGAAAAGAGAGAGTGGGAGAGAGAGAGAGAGCACACCACGAGAGAGAGAGAGAGAGAGAGTGAGAAACAGACAGAGAGAGAGAGAGAAAGAAAGAGAATGACAGAGTACAGATGAATGTAAAAGATGGTGATAACTAAATCCTAAATGAACTTACACATCCTTAGTAAACAGCCAAAGCATCCCACTAAACACACATGCACACACATGTGCACACACACACACCATATACACGCACACACAGACACACGCGCGCGCGTGCGCACACACACACACACAGAGCTCCTGATTCACATGTCTCTGACCTGCAGAACTGGATGTTCCCTCTGAGTGGTGGTGCAGGCCGATGGTCCTCTTCAAAGTCTGAGGTGTTGAACTTGGCCAGGGAAAACTCCACATAGCCGTCCAGGGACCCGTCCTCACTGTAGTGCATCATGTACACCAGGCGGGGGATGAAGTCGGAGGTCAGCGAAATGATGAATGCCTGCCAACAAGGTCAGGCAGGTTCATGGCACCGACACCTCATAATGCCACACATGTATGATCTGAAAACTCCTATCATCTGAGCTTCAGAAGAAAACAGCTTTTGTTGCTGAAAATCTTCAAATTCACTTGTCAAAGATCTTAGAATTCACACCTGATGTAAGTTCATATCATTATGTTATATTTCCAGATGAGGAATTGGTTACATAATCATTTGCATCGATCTATAACACATAAGATTATTTCTTTCAGACCTTTTAAACTAACAGCACCTTTGAAACAACAAAAAAGAAAGTGAAAAAATCCCCAATGAATTGTTCCCGGCCTTTTCATTATGCTCCAGTCAGGACAGCAGTTAATGATTTGAACTGACTATTTTCTCTTGAAGTATTTTCCTGAGGTAACTCGTGAGACTTGAGTCAAGATACCAATGCATGTGAAGTCCCTTGAAAAATAAAGCAGAACGCCTCATTCAGATGCACCACAATGTCCAAAATGTAATGATCTGTTCTTTTGGCATCATGGCCGAGAAACTACAGTTCATATATAATCAGCTCAGCTTAGTCAGCTTATAGTCACCTTCTTTTTTTTATTTTCCAAAAGTACATCTTGAAGACGTCACATTTCACTTACATTACTGAAGACAGCCAGGCGAGAAATCCCATACAGCACACTGTACCAGATACCTGGGAAGAAAAGCCAAAGGCAGATTTAAACAGCATGAAATCATACATTTCTACAACTGGGAGCAAACCCCTCCAACTTTACTGGAAAAAAAAAATCAAAGCAAGCGGTGCAGTGGTACTGTCACAGGATGGATGCTGGTGATGGACGCTGAGAGGCAGCAGGTTCAAACTCAAACAGGTGGCACACAATCATGGGACTTGTTGGCTCTAAGCAGCTCCTAACCGAAGTTGGTGGGTTTGCTAGGGGCTCAAATGGGAAGACTGGAGCCTCACAGTCAAATTTCACATATATTTTTGATAACATAGACCACATTTCCTGACCAATGCTGTAGCCTTGTCAGATCTCTTGGATCTTGCTGATGGCCAGAATACATGAAAACAAAGTGAAGTGTACAATATCCCTACATTAGTCTCGGACCAAAATCGATCTCCACAACAAAATTTTCATCCTCCTGATTCATGACCATGGAACAATAGAACGAAAACATCTCCACATTCTGTGTCCCTTCTCTCTGAATTCTGATTTCCCTCCACATCCATATCCATGATGACTATGTGTCAAAGACATTAAGAGCTGACAGTTCATGTTGGCTGTTGGGTGGATGTCGTAGCAATCCCCTTCCAGCCGGCGATGCTCACAATACGCTGACTCCATAACGCAGCTGTTACCGTCATCAGAAAGCAGCTGAGGAAGTGGTGTTCTGAGAATGTGAGATCAGGGCTGGCATCGCTGGAGTGACTCAGTAGCAGTGCAGTGTCTCTGCTGGTGGGTTACCTCTTCAAGACCTGACATTCACAGTTCCTAGGGACTGCTGGTGCTGGAACTTGCACTTCATTTCATTTTCATGGCCCTGCTGTCTACAGGGGGCTACGGCAGGGTGGTTACAAACATAAAAAAAACTGCATACACGCAACAACAACAAAAGTCTAAATATGCTAAAGAAGACTTAAAACCACAAAAAAATAACCCACTTAGCTTTTAAAAAAAGAATGAACCCCTTTTAGAAAGTCACAAATCACATCTGGTAGAACATCTCTGAATATTGTCTTCATGGAGTTTGCTGTATTTATATCAAAGATCATCCCAATCCAAACACCCTTTAAGCATGTCTCATAGTGAGCGGCTCATCAAATGGTACGCACTATGGAGCCTCCTGACCTTTCAAAGGGTACCGAGTATGTGCAAAGAGTGGCCAGTAAGTGAAATCTCTGCAACCACTACTGGCAGATGGTAGGAACTCAGCAGGCACACAGCAAGCATCAAAGGAACGAAGGAATGAAGGAAAAACTGAAGGACTGACAGACTGAAGGATGTAGGAAATGACTGAATGTAGCACCAATAGGCAGCAGCTGGTTTCCTTCAGGTAGGCAGGCCATTGTGTAAAGGGGCGCATGGACTGTAAAAGCGCTTAGAGCTTAGTCTCTTACAGAGAAAGAAGGCTTAAACCCAACAATCTTAGATTAAAAAAACCCAGAACTAACCTCTTTTAGAAACTCACAAATGATATCTGGCAAAACATCTGTGAATAAGGTTTTCATGGGGTTTGCTGTAAAGTATTTATATCAGACAGAGAAAAAGGCTCAAAACCTAACAATCTTAGGAGAAAAAAAAAAGAGATAACCTGTTATAGAAACTCACTGAATCACATTATGGTAGAACTTCATTGAATAAGGTCTATACAGCTGGCTCCATTCAGGTAGGCAACCCGTTGTGTAAAGATGAGCATGGACTGCAAAGCGCTTACAGCTTGGTCTCTTACAGAGGATAGGCGCTGTATATAAATACTCTTAATAACTACAGCAATTATGATAATAGACACCAGTTAAAAAAGTCTACTGTCCATTTGTGAATTCCAGTCCTCAGTGGGTTTTGATGCCTCTAAGACCTTTTGGTTTAAGATCTGCATGCTGGATGAACAATCCAGACAAAACTTCACTTGCGGCATTCTTGGCATGATGGTCAGCCATCTCAATGCCTCGAATGTCAACCTGACCAGAACCCATTACAAAATAGTGTTGTTACCATCAGATTTCAGAGAGGCATTCAAAGAAAGTGTTCCAGAGTTAAGGGCAGATGAGGCTGCAGCCAGCAATGGCCTCCGGAGCACAAAGGGAGTCAAAGACACACTGAGAGGCGCATGTATATGGGCAACTGGAATGAGCAGCATGGGGCAATGTCAGTGATAAGGTACAAATGATGCAGTATCCTCCCAACCATGAAAAAAAAGTCAATGAAATAAAATTATAAAAAGGAACACATAGGTGGGATTTTGTTTCTGAAATTCAAACAATACAGGACAACTTTTCAAGTTTTGTTTGATGGAAGGTTAATATACTGACACACAAAAAATAATGATGAAAACAAACGTTCTCTGCAGTTATTCTTAAGGGCCGTGTATTTGCCGTTAATTAATCAGAACTTCAACAAGAACCATCGTAAAATGACATGCACATGCAAACCAGTTTCAAAAAAAAAGAACGAATGGAACAGCAGTACACTTAGAAACAAAGGCAGGTTGACAGATGGAGAACAGAGCTGTAAAGCAAGTAAATTCAGACATGCATGAAGTATGTAAGAAACAGTAAAAGTCATTCACAGAGAAAAATGCATGGAAAGAACAAAGGAAAACAAAAAGAGAAAGGAAAGTGTTTCCCATCATGAATTCTAATGCAAGAGAAACCGCTGACTGGCTCTAGCTCAGTATATTGCAAAACGTCCTCTGGCAGACATCTTCAATATCTCTGACACTCCTGCAGTGGCAGCTGATTACAAGCTAGAACCAAGCAGGCATGGCTTATGCACCCCCACCCCCCCCCCCCCCACCCCCTCCCAAAATTAATAAAAGATGTGGAAAAAAAAGAGAAAAAAAAGGCGGGCAAATAGATGTCTGACTGATCCAGCAAACGAACACCAAGTTCAAAGTCAGACGTTGCCTGGTGCAAACCTCGCAGGCACCCAACATAAACAGTGTCATTTTCACTGGCCAGTTTTACACCCTGTCATTCTGGTGGTATGAGTGTGCTATCAAATCCCTCTTCTACACTCCCCCCCCCCCCCCCCCCCCCCCCCCCTTCCCCAAGCTCCTAGACTCCTGCCGCATTTCACCTCCAGAGGTGCAGAATCTCAACCTGAATGTAACAACTGTCACTGACAAACATCCCAAAAAGATATCATGAAACCAAACAGCCAACATACTCCATTATGGACACTGCGCAGAAGTTACGAAATGGTAGAGCAACCTGTAAAAACTCCAACCAGCCTGTAAAAACCCAACAGCCTGTAAAATCCAACAGCCTGTAAAAATCCAACAGCCTTAAAAAAACAACAGGCCTGTAAAAAAAACAACAGGCCTGTAAAATCCAACAGGCCGTAAAAAAACAACAGGCCTGTAAAAATCCAACAGGCCTGTAAAAACCAACATGAATCTAGCAGAGCTGGTCAGCTGCTGTCAAGGGACCACAAGACGGGTACTCAAAGTCATGAATACATGTGCAATAACTGCACCTCTTGCCCCAGTATTTGTTATGGAGATGGTGAGACTAAAATGCTTGATTCCGTCTTTTCTTCTTTTTTTTCAACCACTTTTGGTTTGAATGGTACTGACCAGCCGTCCTTCAAGACCTGGAACCTCTGCCTTAGCCAGGATGAAAGGTACAGAGCCTTGGACCCTCCAGCCTTGCCCTATTCCCTCCCTCCCTCCCAGAACCCATTCCCATATCCAAAGGCATCCTTTGAGTGTTTCCAGGGAAAGAAAGGCAAATAGACAGATTTCAGTCACAAGCAAATATGGCAGAAAACAACAACTCAACAACAAAAATTAACAAGCAGAGCCAGCCATCCAAGGCGAAGCAAATTTCCTTGAGTGTAGACGTTAAACGAACTGGCAACCATGGCTGACAATTGTGGCAGCAGCAGCTGAAATAAAACGCTCATTCAAAATTTCCCCCAAGTAGTGAAACGATGTGTTGTCTGAGCAAATGTCCTCCTTAAATAATACCAATCAATTTTTTTATAAATCTCTCCACGACAATCTCAGTATCAATCCCAAGTACTTTCATCCAATCTTCCTGATCTGATAGCAAAGTATTGGATTTTCATCCTCTTTTTTTTTCCCAAACAAATGCCCAAATCATCAGATAACAAGAAAACAAGCAAACAAAAATGAAACCTTGGACCGTGCATGCTGTTAACAACTTTCTGACAACATGGTCAGGTCTTGCGTAATTCCCAGTTACCAAGGCAGCCAGGAACCTCTGGCCTGGAAAAGGTGACTACACACAAACTGCTTTCTGCATCTCCACCAGTCAAAGTTCTTTGGACTGGACCTCTGAACTGGCTCTACAAAATATTCTGAAAAAAAACAAAGACCAAACTCTGACTGAGAGGGAATGAAATAGGGGAAAGGTGATAGAAAATAAATGGAAATGTTAAAAGACGCAGGAGAGTGGCCTGAACAGACTGTAGTGGTGGAGAAAAATAAAGCCTCTAGTATTTGCATATGTTAATGAGAAAGTCTTCATAGTATTAAGAAAAATGACAATGTTTTACGCACACATATATCACAACATCAGTATAATTTCAAAATTAGCATAATTCTTTCACCAGTTTGACCTGCATTCAAGTGGACAGCCTCATTCACAGTAGTCTGTACATAGCCACAGCTTAATGCTAGAGGGAAAATCCCCATCAGGCCCAAGCGACTGGAAGTTGGCTGCAGAGTGTTTGAATACATGCCAGAATGTTCTGTTGACAGGTTGCAGCTGGACAAACTACCAGAGGCTTAATCGGTTCACTATCTTTTTTTTTCTTACATCTGGCTTCACAAAATATTGTCTCCTCATTACTGTCACTGATCAGTTAAATGCAGGCTGTTAGAAATTTGAAAAGGAATTGTCCGTGATTCCACAAGATATTATGGACAAACAGATTACAAGATAAAACATAATGCGTTTTGACCTCTTAGGTCTTTTTCAGGTAAAACAAACAACATTCAGGACAATGAAAACGAAGAACGAGCGATCACTTATCTTCTCCTATTCGGTGCAAGATGGGTGTTGAAATCTGGATCAGAGCCTACCCCTGTTTTCAGGCATTTGGTGTCCTGCCTGAAGCTCAATGCATCCCCTGTCATACTGCTCAGACCATCAAGCAGAAACATGGCTTTTTTTTTCTTTTTACTCACCAACACCGCCATCTGAAAACCTGAGTACCTTACATCCACAGACAGCTATTGCTACTTCTCTACTTCTATTCACCAACTTCCTCCCTACCCCCCCACACAACCCTCCCTTCCCTCTGATTCCTCTACAACCTCCTCCTCCCCCACTCCCGTTTCCACTACAATCTCTTCCTGTTTCCGCCTCTCTCCCTCTCCCAGTCTTTCCTCCTCCTCCTCCTGACCAACTGACCAATGGTTGCTGCCTTGTCGGCGATGGGGCGTCTCAGCTGGGTGATGAACTTGCTGGCGTCCACCCGCACCTCCATCACGTTGTTCAGCAGCGCAAACAGGGGCGCCAGGGGGAAGGCCGCGCAGAAAATGGTCAGGAAACCGTACTGCAACACTGTGACAGCAGAGGACAAGGCTGACGAAGGGGAATGTTACTACTTAGTGTAGTTTTACAAAATCACTTACCTGTCCCCCCACCAAGGATCTTCTTGAAAATGTGAGACCGCAGGGGAGCTAACCATGTCTCCAGGTTCAATAAGCCCAGGTGTAATGATCCTTGGAAGTTTGTCCATTTTCACTGGTGATGTTAGACGAAGAGTGGTGTGTTGTTTGTGTGTGTGTGTGTGTGTGTGTGTGTGTGTGTGGTGTGTGCGTGTGTGCATGCGTGCGTGCGTGCGTGCGTGCGTGTGCCTCTTCAATTTCCCTTTTTTCTTTTCCTTGGTGTGCATCAAGCCTGGTTGAAGGTATCTAATCATATCCAGTACGGATGAGGCATTGGTTTGGGCAAGTAAACATGAGAGAAACGTTCTATTTAATAGTGAGCTGAGCTCAGCGTTAAATCAAAAGAATATACTCAGTGCATCAACAAACTACCCTGCACTGGGGAACCTCTCAATAACATTCATAAAATGCAGGACAGGCTGAGTGGCTAGAAGCGTAATGAGATCAAACTGTATAAACATATATCTTCAAACAGCATGCATTCTCAAACACAGATTGAGTTTAAGCTGCAAAAACCCTTATCAAAACTGTCTGAAATTCACCATTTCTAGAGAGCATTAAACAGCCTGAGACTGGAAGTCTTAAAGATTATCTGAAGTCTTCTTCCAGATATCTGACTTACAGAGGCTGCGGCAGAATCAAGCTAGCAAAGTGAGAAACACAACGTGTCAAAATCATGTGTGTACATGTGTGTGTGTGTGCGTGTGTGTGTGTGTGTGTGTGTGTGTGTTTTGCGTGCATGTGTGTGTGTGTATGTTTGTGAGCGCGCGCGCATGTGCGTGTGTGCAGGTGCGCATGTGCATGTGCATGTGTGTGTGTGCCCACGCCATGTGCAATGCATTACGTTGAGTGCACGCCAGCCGTGTGTCTGGTACACACCCATTTCCAGGTACTCGTAGAAGAGCGAGGTGTTGCTGGCGGGCTGCATCTTGAAGTCTTTCTCCCAGGGCGTGCGGGCCAGCTTCTGTTCCCGGGTCTCCTTGGAACACTTGCGCTGAATCAGTTTGATCAGCTTCCTGCAACACACCCGAGTCTCTCGACCGTCAGTCTTCATCTAACATTGCTGGTGAATAAGCTAAGTAGAGGAAAATGTGACACAAAAGAAAACAACTCTGCAAACAGACAATCAAAAAAAAGGAAAAAAAAACAAGAAGCATGTTTCTCAAACTTAAAACAACTTGCCAAGAAGTTTTTAAACAGTAATTTGATTGTCTTAAAAACAACCATGTGGGTGCCATGCATCTTGAAATGTTCAATCGAAATGAAGGTCCACGAGGGTTCCCGTCCATTTTGGCATTAACTCTGATGTCGCTGTCCATCTCCTGCCAGGACCTCCAGGGTCAACACTGAGCAACATTCTTGTTTGTTCGATTCCTCAAGACCTGCAACTGCTTTTGCCAAAGCTATTAGCTGTTAGGCAATTTGAGTCTGGATGATTTCTTCATTTCCTGCTCCCTGCCATTTTCTTTTTCTCTTCTGTTCATCAATAAGTTTGGAGGTGAGAGAGTTCGAAGAAGGAACATGATGATGGCAGAAGTTTCCCCTTCGCTCCAAGGCTGACTGCAAGGAACTGAAAAAAAGCAATCAAAACAGACCCATATAATCAGCCAACACAGAATACAATCTACAGTCACTGCGAAACGACATCAGGTTCCGTACAGTGTTGAAATAGAACTTATCATTGTTTTCTGTATGGAGCTCTGTAGCTGGGGTCCTGCATTGGTTGGATCACAACAAGCAACACTAAACACCACCAAAGTGACTTCCCAGCAGAGCAGTGTCTGCTCTGGTGGGTTGCCCTGGTATATCACTCTCTATGGACAGCTAGTGCTGATTCTGTGACACAACAGCCCTGGTTGTGGTTGTTTGAGGATGTGCCAGGAGTTTGGAGGGATCAACGGTCCTGAGAGGCCAAGGAAAATGAGATCCTGAGAGGCCAAGGAAAATGAGATCCTGAGGGGCCAAGGAAAATGAGATCCTGAGAGGCCAAGGAAAATGAGATCCTGAGAGGCCAAGGAAAATGAGATCCTGAGAGGCCAAGGAAAATGATGTCCTGAGAGGCCAAGGAAAACGAGATCCTGAGAGGCCAAGGAAAACGAGATCCTGAGAGGCCCAGGAAAATGAGATCCTGAGAGGCCAAGGAAAATGAGATCCTGAGAGGCCAAGGAAAATGAGATCCTGAGAGGCCAAGGAAAATAAGATCCTGATAGGCCAAGGAAAATGAGATGGAAGTGGAACTGTTCATTTTCCACCCATTTTGTCATCTTCACCACAAAACAGAACAGTGCTGAATTCTGCTACAATATGGACATATAGCAGGGACAATTGTGTCCATGTTATATGACTGGATAAACAGTCATTTGCAAATAATCAGGCTCTTTCTCCCAACTACTAGAATGGGGAGATGGCCATTACATGTCAAGCGAAAGTAAAGCCAAGCACACAAGTGACGCTAATTCTTGCAAATTCCATCTCCACAATGTAGCGCTGGAAGACAGAAACCAATACATCGATAGGTAAACAGACAAAACAGAGAAGACAAGGCCTATGGGAAACAAACCTCTTTTTGGAAACCAGAAAAGCTCACTGGTACCAAAAAATACTGACCTCCCCAAAGGAGGAACATCTGCCATAACCCATCATTTGTTGGCTAATTTTGCTTCATTCACCCAGCCCCTTTTCCTTCAATGTCAGCACAGCCTTTGCAGTACTCATTTCACAGCATGACAGGTTTTTTACAATTTTTTTTTCCATATTCTTCCAGAAATTAAAGACACCCCGGTCTGGATTCGCTGCAATTTCTACAAAACTGCAATCTGACGTGCGGTCGAGGAGACCCAACAAAAATTTACTTATCAGTCAATCAATAAGAAGATTAAAAGACAGAAGAGAAATGACAAGTGAAAAATGTGCTGACAAGTAAGTTCACATGAGGCCATCACGGTGAGAAAAGGGCAGACAAGGGGGAGGTACTCACGGGATGACAATCTCAATGAGGTTGTTCTGGATGAGCTGTTTGCCCACCATGATGATGGCCAGCTGGATGCACAGCTCGATCAGACAGCCGCCTGCCTCACACTGTAACCACAGTCAAAGCACACAGTTCTGTGACCCAACACTTCAGCCACAGCCTCTTGGACAAACTGGTGGCAAAACATTGCACAAGGAGACCTTCCCAAGACTCTCTCCCTGTAAAACGTTTGCTATTCCTCTGTCTTTCTCTGTACATGTTTCAGTTTTAACCAAAAGCAGGTTCACAATCTGTACAAGATTCTCACTCCAACTAAGATTCCCATTGTTTGTTGACAATACTTTTCAGGATTTTCAACGGTCATCTTTAAGACGTTCTGCCCTATGATCACAGATACATAATCATCACTGACTTCCTGCGCAGTTTGTCTGAATAAACAAAACACCGTAAGTGCTTTACATGACAATCATCTAGAGAGATAGCTACAAATCTAAGTGACTGATATGAACCTGTGAATGCAAGATCAATCACTAAACCAGAACACTTCCTCACAAGCAGGAAAACAACTGTGCACTTCAAAGTACTCCTGTGCAACATGCCTGCTCGATAAATAAAACAGAAACTTTCCAAACAAGCAGCAATACTACTGCCTGCTTCAAAGTACTTCTAAGCACAAAACACACACAACTACTAGTATGCATGAGCATGTTCATGCGTGATTCTATGGAGAATGCTTGTGCACGCGCACATGTATATTTTGTTTCTCTGCTAATGTATCTGAAACAGGGTGAAACACAGGGTGTATTAATTAAGGAAACGATCTCTGCTACTTGAATGCATCTTTTATAGTATTGGGTCACAGAAGGCAAAATGATGACACAGGAGTCATTTTGTGCAGGGGGATCACAGGTAAGAATGACAAAGGTAGCAACAGTGATGGCTGTGATAAAATTGTACTGACCTCCTCTTGTCGGGCACCGAAGATGGTGCTGTACTTTCCTGGACGGCCAACAAACCTGGAACACACATCATTGCAATGGATCTCTTTTCACAGTCACAGTAACTTCACAGTGCAGACTGGTTCAGTATGGTGTGTGTGTGTGTGTGTGTGTGTGTGTGTGTGTGTGTGTGTGTGTGTGTGTGTGTGTGTGTGCATGTGAAGGTTTCAGAGCCGGTTTTTGTTTGGAAATGAAAAAGGTAAGGTAGTGTTGGAAGAGTTGTGAGATGTCTTCTACGCCATTCTTACATCATTTGGAGGCAGTCAGTAATGATTCTGTACATAACGATCTCTCTTGAAAGTAGTGCAAGATCTGACAAGACAAGTTATGGGGCATTCACATGTGATCAAAGCATCCATGGGTGTCTGACACAGGATCTAACGCAGTCTTTAAGCTATGAGAGAGACAAGCAAAACAAACTTTTATTCAAGTCACTAAAAAACTGAAGGACACTCAGCTGTGGCAGTGACACACCAACACGGGAGCTCAGTTCAACAGGAGTCACAAGCCAACACTTCTTATTGGTCAATGTGTTATTCCCGATCAACACTTCCAAAATGAGTAAAGAACATTCTGTGTTTTCCCAAAACTTATCGAACTATACTGTGTTCTCTTACCCTGTTTGATGTTATTGAGTAAAACTTGAACAAACAAATGGTAAGAGTTTTCTCACATCCAGGGACTGAACCACAGGTACACATGAAATCCTAAATTTCCGCAGCTCCTTGACCCTTTTGATATCTGCAACCTGCTATATGGTTGTTCCCCTTTTGATAGGGGGTGCGGCGAAGCAGAATGGTAATTTTCAGGACATGGGGAAGGAAAAAACACTCGTTTAAAGTTAATGAAAGAAATTAACAACATTCCAAGATATTAACAATTTTAAGAAAACAGCAAAACAAAACACAACAACAAATCATTAATTAAGCAAGAATCTTCAAACTTCAAAATCTGATTAACAAAACCTTCCAACAAATTTAAAAAAAAGTTGTCATACACTCAATTGCGTTGCCATTTCCTCCCTTTGCCTTATCGCAATTGAAAGGGGAGAAGTATTTCAAAACTGCAGCAGGAATAGTTGAAGTGATGCAGTGACACTATCTCATTGGTCGCAACCTCCAGTCGTCACAGAAGGCCAGGTACCATACACTGGCCCAAACATGCCACTGTCTTTGAACCATGAATGCAAGTAATTTTGGGTTTTCTTTGTCTTTCTTTTAATGATGAGAGGAGGAAGGAGAAGAAGGGCAGAGATTCACATCTTGCGTCGAGGAAGGCCACATAACGAGCCAAATCTTCCGATAGCATCACCTTTGCTTTTGCCTCTCTTACGAAAGACGAAGGAAAAAGTTTTGTGGCGAAGATGAAATGCAGGGCACGGGAAAAGGAGCAAGTGATGACAGTAAAGCAGCCATCGGATGTGAGATTTTTCACCAACCTTGAATTCTATGCAGAAACCAGAACCACATACTGTGCGTCTGCTCGATATGGTTCATTTGTTGTCGCTTTAGACACCACATTTACCATTCAGTGACTGCTCCACCCCTGATCTAAAGGCCAAAGAACCAAACCCGAGATTTTCCGAGTTGCGTATTTTTTTTACTGACAGGCAAGTCAGAGCGATTTTCAACAAACCTACAAACTAACCCTGACTTGAACACTAATAAGACTTCAATTGAAAACAGACTATACACAACACAAAACCCCAAAAGAAAAATCCTCAGAATAACACCCCCCAAAAAAAAAAGTCACAATTCCCAAGAATAATGTAAAAAAAAAATCAAACAGGAAATTCCAGGAAAGAGAAAAACACTGAACACAGAACAAACAAGACAACAAAGGAGGAGGAGAAGAGTGAGATAAGACAACCGGAATACAATACATGCCCTCTAAAACTTGTCAAGGCCATCATCCACCCAGATGAAATTACCAGATATTGTATACCCAAATATTTACGCTGAAGAGGAGGTATGGATAAAGACACGATGAAAATTAAACAACAGTGGAGAAGTGTTGGATTCGAACGGCCGTATGCTGAGCATGGTTAACTGTTAGTAGACAGTAACATTATTGGGTATGTTATGGACTTAAATGCGTGCACGCTGTTTAATGGTCTGGACACATGGACTTCACCACAACTGATGTGTGATCTGATACAGGAGAGGACTGGGATAAAGCGTGACCCCAGACGTAAATAGAAGACAAGCCAACACAGCCGAGTCAGGAGTCTTTGTGAAGAACAATGAAACTGTTTAGAAGACAAGGCTTTATACACTCGTTTATGGCTATATCTGGAATGTTCATATGAGTGTGTGTAACAATCTCCGCTAAATCTTGTAAAACTCTGTAAATGTCTTATCACGGAATCCGTACTTTTAACATCAAATACACAGAATGTTCCCTTTATGCACAAGTTTCCCAAAATTGAAAGGTTTGAGGGCTGTGGAAATTGTTGGTGCCAGCGCATACTGACCATTGACCGCAGTGGGGCTGGGGCGTTGACACATCCGAACTGCTGTTAGGGAAAGCTGACCCGATAGTGATACCCCACACACAGGACGCATGGCCACCCACCAAGCCATTAAGTAGGAGCAGGGGGCTCAACAACAACAGACCATGCACAACTGCCTTCACCACTATAGAATTTTATTTAAGGAAGGTGGCACCACTTTGTAAACCCCACAACATTTCGTAACCGATCCACCCTATCCCTTAGGGACGCTGCTTAACTAACCGGCGCAGCATAGCCCCACTGCTTAGTTCGTCAAAGTTCCTTTTACCGGCTAAACTTCTAGCACCCATTGCAAAGCGGGGACCTTCGAGACATCAACATCATTAACCCTTCACTCACCAAAATTGCACATTTTTAAATCTGTCGCGGAAAAGTTTAGTCTACTGTGGTTCATGATGGTGACTGCACCTTAGTTCTTAACTGCTCTTTTTTCGATGTTATTGTTTTGACATGCTACAATGTGATAACTGGCTGATCTGACACACAATTGCATATTGCATAATTAAATACCAAAAACAACTTCGATGTACACAACGCCACAATGTCAAAATGAGAATTGGCTTGCCTTCATGAATCAGCATACATGGAAGCATTATTCTCAGGAGTTGCAATGATAACTGCTCAAATGGGTGTAATTTTGAGTAACAGGGTTTTCGATGCTTTCGGTTGTCACTAACATGTAATACTCATTTATTTGTTGAGTTATTGTTGATTTTGTAGATACTATATCCCTGAATTTTATATCAATTTGGTGTTGATAGATGGTCACACTAAAATGCATGATAAACTTTGTTTTTTTCAATGTAGAGTTTTAGAAAATTGAGCTATAAAAACCCACTAAAAACAACAAAAATACCTTTTTGGGGTTTTGCTCAACAAAATTACAAACACCTGGGATTCATATTGTTGTCAAAAAATCTCCCCTTTAAAATCTGTCTGTTACGGGGGGACCCCAATTTTCCTAGAAAGGGGCATAATTTTACTATTTTGGGTAGCCATACCTCAATTACTGTTATTATTTCTTTACTAGACTTAATTTTTTGGGTTTTCTTTTATCTTATACTACAAAATTTTTAGCAAATAACAATAATGTAGTTTTGTGAGCCCTTAGGGATGGAAGGGATACATATATTGGTGGGTTTTACAAAAAAAACGTTATCATATACAAAACAAATTGCCCTTAAAATCAGTGTAAACAATGAAAAAGTGATTGTTTAATGTTCAACACAGCACTAACACATGACAGTCATATAAATCCCCAAAGGGTTTGGGTTTTTGATGACAACGCTCATAATTGGGGTACATTTTTTTGGTAAGAAGGGGGTAAACATGCTTTTCACGGTATGTCACTAACATTACATTATTCACCCTTTGTTTGATTATTGCTAGAATTTTTTTTGGGTTACTTTCTTATACTCTTGTCTACAATTTCACATCATTCTATTGGGTTTTTGTTTGTTATGATGATTTTACATTTAAAAAATTATAGAACCCACACACACACACACACACACACACACAACACACCATCATACAAACATTTCCACACACACCACACACACAACACATACACAAAAACACACAACACACACCACAAGTAACAACCCACAGTTGAGCACACACACCACACACACACACACACACACACACCACACACACATACAAAACTGCTACACACAAACACTTACACACACACACACACAAACAACACACCCACTACACATATGCACAAACACCACAACAGTACAACACCATAATGAAAACACCACAATAACAAAACAAAAAAAACTGCTGTGGATGATCTTCTGTGTTTTTTCAAAAAGAACAAAAATTATATGGAAAACTTGCATACAGAAATAAATAAAGCTTAGGCAGTGCTGCGTGCACACACACACACACACACACACACACACACACACCACCACACACACTCACACCCACACACCACACCATCCTACCCATCCATACAGTCATTGTTTCCTAATTGTAGTTTCATAGGAAATGGGGCAAAGAAAGAAAACAGAAAATGAATAGCAAGGGAAGAAAATCGTATAAAAAAAAAACAAAACAAAACAAACAACAAAGAAAAATAGAGCTATTCCTAAACCATTTCTGGGCAGAAGGGAAAGAAACGGGAAATTTTTACAGCTGAAAATTGCACGTTGACTTGCAGACCAAAATTCCCAGTCAAAAAAACGCATTTTTTGACACTGTTTCTGACCACCCCCATGCCACGCCCCCGCCCTTCCACGGGGCCTTCCCGTCTTCTGAACCCGTACCTTTTACCACCCCCGTTCGTCAAGAAAGGAGGGGGCAGTCTCGTTCACGACACGCGTTTTGGAATTTCCCTTCGCCACACTTAACGCTCTTTCTTTACGATGTTTGGTACGAACAGTGAAGCCATTCACACCCAGTATCCCATAAAAGTGGATATCTGATTCCCACCGTCTCCCCCCCATCCTATACAGGATCCATCCCAAAGGGCCTTCATCACCTCTTGATACTTTTTAAAAGTCACTAAAATAAAAGGGAGTGTGACCTGGAAACGGGACGCTCGACGAATGCTAGTTACGCCCTCTTGACTATGCTTTTCACTGTGCCTCTCAAATCGCAATTTGCATAACATGTGGCAGCGGCTCTCGCGAAAGGGAAAGGGCTTTTCCTTGACACCAGTAAAGGTGAGAACATTTAAGGGTCTCTCCCAAGAGATTTTTCTCTTTCTGTTTTCGAAGTTTTGCGACCGCAAAAAACCCATAGCCTCGCGTGCTGCGTCGTTTGGGGCCCGGCCCAAGTGGCCAGGCGTTGGGAAAAATCTTTTTGAAGAAAAGTTAGTTGCATTTTTAAAGGGGGGCCTATTTACACCGTTTTTCCCCTACATATTTTTTTCTTGTTGCAAAAATTTTTAATGGTTGCATGTAGACAACTAGGGCCCAATTAAAAGGGAAACGTAGAGGGTAACTAATTACTACAAGAAAATAATACTACTGAAACAGTAATGGTTAGGCATAACAATAAAAAGTGAATAATTTTTATAATTAAAAAAATACTTCATTTTCCCAACACTACTAAATTTCTACGGCAAATTCAAATTAAAGTGTGTTTTTGGGGACCATTTGGGGGTTTTTTGTGTGTGTTGTGGTTGTGTGGGGGGGGGGGGGTTGTGTGTTGTGTGTGTGGTGTGGTTTTGTTGTGTGTGGTGCTGCGTGCGTGCATCGGTCTGTGTGTGTGGTGTTGTGAGAAAAGGGGAGAGAGAGAGAAAGGGGGGGATCTTTATATTTTTTCACGAACAAATTCTAAGTATAGTTTCCCCCGCAACTTTTGCAGATCATCCATTTTAAGCGAGAGGAGACGGGTTTAAAAATTTATATGTAAGATTTTTTGAAATAAAAAAGCATAATAATACTATCCCCCAAAGACACAAATGTACATAACTCCTATAAATGTAAAGCATTATAATGTACTTTTAAGTTGACATATGTTCACTGATACAAGTTGAATTGCATGTTTGCAAGGGGGTATATAAAGAAAAACCTTTTTTGAAATATGAAAAAAAAAATTTTCCAAAGGGGGTTATGCATACTCATGGGGAGCAGTGAGGGTGGGGGGGGGGCTTTAAAAACGATGCCTTTAAAAGAAAGAAAAAAAAAGAACTTCATCGCCAGAAGTGATAGAAACCCACACACACACAACACACACACACACACACACATTCAAACGCACGCATTAACCGTACGGCAGCAAGGACACGTGCGTGCACACACACACACACACACACACACACACACACACACACACACACAGAACGAACAGCACGAGGCCAGCAGGGAGCACCACGCTGCGTGTTAAACCGACACAGACAGTGACGTCAGACACGGAGAGGCTTACTGAGCCGGGAACAAGCACGGTTTCAGTACTTTAACCACCCCACGTATAGCCTTCCACGGCCTGTTGCCGTATAGGACTTTGATAACTTAATACTGGAAACTAAAAACTTTCCTGAGAACAATTGTAAAAGCAGACAAAAAACCTCCAAAAGACCTGAATTTAAGTTTTAATATTGTCAACAAACCCCAAAATGCACGAATTTTACTTATCTCAAAGAAGGAAACGTTTTCCAGTCGCTCACACTGATGGATTTAGTGTTTTGAAGATCTGGACAAAAGTGATATCCTGTCTACTTCTTTACAGAGCTAAGACTATTTGAACACGACAACAAACTAAGATGATGAACTGCAGTATCCAAAACACACCGAAATTCGCACTTTTTGCACAAATTCACCACAGACAACACCACGCGCAACTATGGCGGGTAGCGTCGTTCTTCTTTCGTGCTGCTGATGCTGGTTGAGGTGCGCGCGTTCACGCTGATTGGTTAATAGTGGAGCGCTTTATTTAGCTGCCGCCAGTAAAATGGCAAAGTCCGCTCACACTGAGTGAAGAGCAAACGACGGGGTTTCGTGTGCCGTGAAGGGAGGAGTTGTGAGGAAGATGAAGAATGTGGGGCGCAGAAAGGAGGGAAAGTGAACGAACAGTGAATAAAGAAGGCAAGTTGTCAGGAATGAGGAATTTTTTCACTATACTCTTGTGACGTATACTCAGCACCCAAACTCCAGCAAGCTATAATCACAATGCGTCTGGTGTTTGTCCAGTTTTTATGGTTAATGCAGTAGTTAGACACCCACCCTATTTCCAGCCCATGCAGTGGAGCTGCCTCCCCTTCCTTTGATTCTATGGCCAAACAAAAACCACCTGTGATTTTTTGCTCCGAGTTGCGTTCATTTTCTTTCAACTGACGATGCGCGACAGCTCATTTCCTTTCTTTTCACACAAACCTACATGACATAATCTCCAGCTGACTGTGGAAGCCTAATAAGGATTCAAATCAAGTTAAAATCAGACTCTATAACACACTATAAACAAAGACTAGACCCCAACAAAGACAATTCCAGAATAACCCCCCCCCCCCCCCCCCCCCCCCCAAAAAAAAAAAAAAAATCAACAATTCCAGAAATAAACAGACTGTCTAACACAGAAGAAATCACACAGGCGGAAGAGAGGAACGAGGAGAAAGAAAAACTGATAAAGAGAACAAACATGAAGACAAAGAAGAGGAAAGGAAGGAGGAAAGAGCTGATGATACAGGGCACCGAAACATACACATGACATGCCACTCTATGAAACTTGACTGTCTTGTTATGCCTATCCTTTTTCTCCAGAGATGAAATTTACCTGGAGTAGTTTTAGAAACTACATCAAAATATTAGTAAACGCTGCAAGAGGAGGATTGGGGAAGGACAGAAGGTGAGGGAGATTAGGACAGACAGTGAAGGAGGTGGTGGTGTGGGGAGTGGTCGAAAGGCCGTGATGGCTGAGCTGGGGAACTGGTTAGGGAAGTCAGTGACAGTACAACATAGGGTATGATGCGTATGGACTGAGGTGTGCGTGCACCTGGCATGTGGTAAATGTGGTCTGGGGTACGTATGGACTTCATGCATGAAGACGTGATGTGTGTGATCTGCTATACACGCGAACTTGATGTACTGGGGTATGAAGAGCTGTGACCCCAGATATCTGTCAAATAGGAAGACAAGCCAAGCATAAGCCGAAAGTTCAGGAGTCTATTTGTGTCATAAAGCAACAACTGAAACTCTTTTGTACTCAAGAAGCGCTTATATCACTAAGTGCTATATAAAGGCACATATCTCTCTCAGAATGTGCCGTCATATGAGTGTTGTAACAGATAAACCCCCCGTAAAATCTGTAAAGTCTGTAAAAGCCCCTATCTCGCAAGCACCCACTTTTCAGGACACACTCAAAGTCATCACAGAAATGTTCCTTTTTTCTTACAATGTTCAGCAAGATGATGACGACCAGGTTGATGAGGGCGGCGGTGACAGTGGTGACCAGACTGGCATTCTTGTAGACCAGGTTGACCGTCAGTGTGGTGATCTCGCTGGAGTTGGCGTTGACCACCACGTCCGGCATCAGCTGTAGGGCCGCCAGCATGGACACCCGATAGGCGATGACCCCCACCACGGACGCGATGCCATCCCAGCCTGAAGCCATTAAGTACATCATCATCATCAGGTCAGTTGACCAATGCTACTAACTGCCTTTCTACTTTAGAGGTTTAAATTTTTTTTTTTTAAATGTTTATTCGCTTGATTACTGATCAACCCCTCCAACATTTTTCTGCAACACCTGATCCACCCTATCCACCCTTGAGTGTGACTGCTTTCTTGCCATACATTGGGTATGTCTGAGTGTTAAGACACTGCATTTTGAGCCGCCTGCTCCTGCTCCAGCGAGTGACATTTTCAAAGTGCTTCGATTTCAGCCAAAAAAGGTTTCAGACAGTTTCTTATCTCCCATTGTATCACGTGTGATGGCAAAATTAATACATGACAGAGACAGAAAACAGAACATTCAGTAGCCCAGGCACTGCTAACTGGTTAACAACCCTGACATCACTGTAAAAACTGCGTGTGCTACTAGTCTGGTAACAAAATTTGGTGCGATCCAGAGTTTGAAGTTTGGTGGGAATTTTTTTCCTGAGACAATATCTTAATTTCATCAGTATGTCTGGCACTTAAGAAAATTAATTTGGGATTTCAATAAAAAGTTAGATAAAGCCAGCCAACCAATAAGAATAAAAAGAAGAAATGTGTACATGTGTGCATATACTCACTTTGTTAATGATCTACATGCTTGTATGTGTGCGTGTATATGTGTGTGTACACGTGTGTGCATCAGCACATAAGAGTGTGTGTGTGTGTGTGTGTGTGTGTGTGTGTGTGTGTGTGTGTGTGTGTGTGTGTGTGTGTGCATATCAACGATGATATCTAAACCCTTCTGTCAAAGGACAGGAAAGAATTAAGGAAGGAAAGACACTGAAAGTACATAAGATCCATCACCCAAAACGTTAATAACATAACCCTGAACAAAATTAATCTATCCTAACAACACAAACAAACTCGTGAGCCAGATGTCTCTCAAGACACAAGACACAAAAAAAAAAACAGGGTTCTGCTCACCAAAACCAGCATGATGGAGTAGGAGCACAGGAAGACACAAGACACAAAAACCCACAGGGTTCTGCTCACCAAAACCAGCATGATGGAGTAGGAGCACAGAAGACACAAGACACAAAAAAACCACAGGTTCTGCTCACCAAAACCAGCATGATGGAGTAGGAGCACAGGAAGACACAAGACACAAAAACCCACAGGGTTCTGCTCACCAAAACCAGCATGATGGAGTAGGAGCACAGGAAGACACAAGACACAAAAACCACAGGGTTCTGCTCACCAAAACCAGCATGATGGAGTAGGAGCACAGGAAGACACAAGACACAAAAAACCCACAGGGTTCTGCTCACCAAAACCAGCATGATGGAGTAGGAGCACAGGAAGACACAAGACACAAAAAAACACAGGTTCTGCTCACCAAAACCAGCATGATGGAGTAGGAGCACAGGAAGACACAAGACACAAAAAACCACAGGGTTCTGCTCACCAAAACCAGCATGATGGAGTAGGAGCACAGGAAGACACAAGACACAAAAAACCACAGGGTTCTGCTCACCAAAACCAGCATGATGGAGTAGGAGCACAGGAAGACACAAGACACAAAAAACCACAGGTTCTGCTCACCAAAACCAGCATGATGGAGTAGGAGCACAGGAAGACACAAGACACAAAAAACCACAGGGTTCTGCTCACCAAAACCAGCATGATGGAGTAGGAGCACAGGAAGACACAAGACACAAAAAACCACAGGGTTCTGCTCACCAAAACCAGCATGATGGAGTAGGAGCACAGGAAGACACAAGACACAAAAAACCACAGGGTTCTGCTCACCAAAACCAGCATGATGGAGTAGGAGCACAGGAAGACACAAGACACAAAAAACCACAGGTTCTGCTCACCAAAACCAGCATGATGGAGTAGGAGCACAGGAAGACACAAGACACAAAAAAACCACAGGGTTCTGCTCACCAAAACCAGCAGATGGAGTAGGAGCACAGGAAGACACAAGACACAAAAAACCACAGGGTTCTGCTCACCAAAACCAGCATGATGGAGTAGGAGCACAGGAAGACACAAGACACAAAAAAACCACAGGGTTCTGCTCACCAAAACCAGCATGATGGAGTAGGAGCACAGGAAGACTGGGAAGCGACGACGCCAGAACGGCAAGTGCGGTTCCTTCAGCTGAAAACACAGCACAACTGTTGTAGCTCGCCGTTTCTTCTTACAACTCCTCATCCCCACTGCTATCCTCCCACCCTCTTGGCCACCTACCACTCCTTTCCCCTCAAACCATTTTTTTTTTTCCCCGCCTCTTCAAATACACAGGTAATCGCAGGTCTCGTGATTGTTTGAGAAGGGCACCACTTGCAACAAGAGATCCATGTTTCAACTTGAGCAGATAATGAAGAGGTGACAGATGTATATTTAGTGTTATGTAAGAGACAATGATTGTTCGAGATAGGTAGCAATACTGTACAGTTTGCTGATGTTCTCTACCAAAAGCCTGCCTGGAGAGGGGAGATTTGGACATCCAAAACAAAAGCAAGCTTGAAAGCCTGCTCACGAGGATCCATTGTCAAAGAAGAAAAAAAATGTATGTTCGAAAAAGTGCAAAAGCAGCAGAAGGCGTGTTTCATTGCCAAGGAGAAAAAGGAAATTGAGCTCTCTACTCATGTTTGGATATGACTTACACATACCAAGGGTCATCACTCTGTAGACATGCAGTCTTACACATATCAAGCGTCATCACTCTGTAGACATGTAGTCTTACACATATCAAGGGTCATCGCTCTGTAGACATGTGGTCTTACACATATCAAGGGCCAACACTCTGTAGACATGTAGTCTAGAAGAGAGGGTTTGCTCCCTTGCTCTCCTAATTCAATGTTGATGTGGATCCTGATCTCTGGGCAATGTTCCACACAAAGTAGGATCGAGAATTTGTCTGGACAGGTCAGTATGAGAAAAATGGTCCAGGATGAATGCGCACAAGATTCCCCAGGATGAACCAGCAAACATTAATCCAGTGGGAAATGTCAATCCCCCCTCCACACTCCTCCTACAGACCCTATCAGTAAGGACTTCTCTTGAAAGCTTTCTGAGACAGCTTTCAATTTATCTGTACATGGAACCTCTGAACAGTGACCCAGATAATGTCATGAAAACTCAGTTCTGTTCAGAGGGATCTAAACAGGGAGGCAGACCGACTGATAGAGCATATAAACGTTAGAATGGTCAGAACTTCATCAGTTTTGAGAAGTCTTATTCAGCAGAAAAAAAAATGGCTGAAGTAAACATCAGCTATACGTCAGGAAAGTTTCAAGTAAGTAAGAACAAGGTTGATAAGAAACTGATTCTAATTTTTTTTTTTTAACAATCTAACCAAAAAAAGTCAGAACAGGGATGAATTTGGCTACAGAGATTGACAAAAAATAAGTCATGACTCGAAGGTACAAATCATTTGAATAAAGCGGAGTACAGGGTTTCACTCAAAGAATCATGTTATGAAAATACATCACTCTGAAACCATTTCATCAGTACATTGGACTGTAAGTGTAAAAACACTGAAACCACACTGTCAATAAGTTAATAAAATACTGAAAATGGATGAAACCAAGCTTCACAAAAAAATTAATCAAGGGACCTTCACAGGGATGAAAGTTTCAGAAATGTTGTCTGCGACTGTTCATGAACTGTATGCAAATCTTTCTACCCACAGATTTCACAACCACAGAGCAAAACATTTAACACATGTACCATAACAAAAATTACTTTTAATCCTAAGGTGTAATTTTTGGTTTCTATTTTCACACAAACACACACACACACACACACACACACACAACACACACACATGCACATGCGCGCACACACACACACACACCATGGCCATCAGAAACATTTGACCAATCGGTAAACTTTGCAGACTGACCAGTAACTGTCGGTTAAAACAAAGAAAGAACTAGCCCCCATAATCTCCATATTGACCAGTATTTCTATGTCAAAACAGACAAAGAACTACATCATTTAGCCTCCACATCGACCAACAAAACCACCTACCCCTGTCACTGGGTTGACCTTCATCGTGTGCCAGTCTTCCAGTTTGGACAGGTACTCTGGTCTGGGTGGTTCCTGCAAATCACATCCACACAACATTCCATACAGAGTATTACACAGCTGTTACACCAAGCCAGATCATGTGAGAACAAAAGCTGAGGAGCAATTTTGGGGGTATGCAGCTGCTGTTATGGGTTAAAAACTGCTGATGAGATGGGCAATTTCTGTTTTGATTTGTTGGCTTCATTCACTGTGTTTACCTTACAAACCATGTTCAGCTTTTGTTGACTGTTCAGCTGATTTTTATTCTAACACAACCTTCAAAAAAAAAAAGGAAACTAAAAGGGACAACAACCCCCCCCCCCCCCCCCCCCTCCCGCCTCACATTTATTCCTTCAGCCCCACTAAAAATAAGATTTATCAAACATAATGATCATCGCTTCATGCAACAAAACGCTCTCATGCTTTAAGTTTCCACACTCGGTCAACACTCGCTCAGTTCTTCACAGGTGCAATAAATCAAAACCACAGACTGAATGAAAAATAAAAGAAGTGTCTAAGGAATGTAACTCTAAACTACATACTTCAATGCTCCCTCACAACACGCTCCTAGAAGAACAACGTTACAGGGCAGATGGGACAGTACTGCAGTGAGTTAGCGCAGAGAACAATGAGTAACTGCGCGGGCACAGTCCTGCACACTCACACATTGGAGTGAGTGAGTTAATGGCAATAAAGAGAGAAGAAAAGGAGAATGGGGGAGACAGAGAAAGAAAGAAATAAAAAGGGAAAAAACAGAAAGAGAGAGAGAGAGACAGAGAGAGGGGGCGGAGGAGGGAAAATGGTAGAGTGGATACATTCAAAATAGAAAAAAAAGCACTTAGTCTCTCTCTCTCTCCTCTCGCTCTTTCTCACACACTCTCTCTCTCTCTCACTCACTCTCTGACACAGACACACACACTCCACTGTGTCTGACCTCTTCAGATACAAAGTTGGTCAGGTCCCATTTGTACTGTATGGTGGCCTCTTTTCTCTTCCAGAATTCCAGGAACAAGGTGCCTGCACACAGCATTCATGCCAAATCACACCGGAATGAAATAAAATGCCACCAACCTAAAATTAAGTTCCATCTTAAGTACTTTTCATGACTAACTCCTGCAAGACTGTGACATGGATTGCAGTTCTTGTCTTGCCAAAGGCAGAAGTCTGTGAAGGAATATTCCCTTCCATTAACAGAACAGTCATTCTTTTTACCGCTTCTTTCACCAAATAGGAATCAATCAAGAGAAGGTCTTCCACATTCCCTGTCCAAGCTGTCACCACACACTCTGTGCATGCATCGGCTTGATCAGCCACCTGCGTTTCCACAAATCATCTCCCTTCACCCCCCCCCCCCCCCCCCCCCCACCCAAGATGATTGAAGTGGTTCTCGTTGACTCGATGGACAAACAACATCAATCCAACCTACAGGCACCAGCCAGAACCCCCAAATTACACAAACACGCAGTGCCTCTGATGAGAGAGACACAAGTCTCCAAAATTTCCTGTCAGCGACCCATGATACTATTCGATCACACAGCGTAGCTCAAATGCGCACAGCAATGAAACGATGAATTACACACTCATATCAGAAATGCAGCCAACAACGTACAATCAGCTGAGTGTGGGAAATGTGGAAAACCCAGGTTTGAAAATGTGTGAACGTGTGTGACGACGACGACCCAGTTGTGTGGCAATGATCGATAAATGATACACATGTCAGCGGGGTAACGCACCTAAGTTCTGTGTAAGTACTAAAGCATTATTGTCCTACCACTTATACATGACTGCTACCAAAGTGTCATTCAGAAAGGATCTCATAATTACTTTGTTTGAATGTCAGGCATTTGCACACAGTGTGCACAGAGAGAGCAAGAGGAAAGGTCAGGTGTGCAAATGACCTCCCATTGTGTCTTTCATGTGGGTGGCCACATCAGCAGGCGATGGTATCGGCGACTCTGGCTCACCACTATAAACTCATCATACATATGCTACCTGCCCTAGGCTTCTCAGTCAGGCAGTGTCTGCAATCAGGACATGCATACCCCATAGCGACATGAAGATGGCAAAGAAGACGGTGGCCCCGTTGTCAAAGATCCTGCTGGCGCCGACATGGACGCAGGCCTCATGGAGCAGCCAGTAGGGCACTGGACGTCACACAGCGGGCACATGGTGACGTTGGAGTTGCACAGCTCCTTGCTGTTAGGGAGAACCACCATGAGGAACGACGCATGATTAACAGTTGTAATCTTCACCAAAGACCATTTATTGCCATGTAGTTTTGGGGCTGAAATGTTGTTTCGATTTATCTTAGCCTTAGTATTCCAAACATATTCAAACACACACAAGCATGCGCATGCGTGCTTATACACACACACACACATAGCACAAACACACACAAACACATGCATGCACGCACACGTGTGCGCTCGTGCGCGCTCACACACACAAACACACACGCACACACACACACACATGCACACACACACACACACACACACACACATGCATACACACACACACACACACACACACACACACACACACACTCACCCTACCTCAATATTCAGGCAATGAAACTGACCTTCTACATTCAAGCATTCACAAATAAAAACAAATGAAAGAAAGAAAGAAAATAAAGAAGTACAATGAAAGAAGAATCAAAGCCTTTGCAGACTCCTGCGATACACTCAATACACCACAGGCGTTACATGCATTCAGAACTGGGGAAAATTTCAGGCACAGAGGAATTTTCTTTTTCTCTCTAACTTCATCTTCCATGACCCCCTAGTGTCATTACTGTTACTCCTTTCACCCCCCCCCCCCCCCCCCCCCCCCCAAACTGGGTGACAGCAAGTTTCATTCTTCAGCAGACTGTGAACCACCAATCAAATGGAACTCTCCATGTTCTGTTGCCCTGAGGTCACCCATCTGAGGGGACACCACCTTACCGCTCAGCCATGTCATGGTGTTTAAAGGCAACAAATCACAGGGCCTGTAAGCTAAATGCACAAGATCTATGTCTGTCTATTTTCTGGTTTGTAAGTACAGTGTGAAAGTCTGTTACCATGAAGAAAAAAACTGAACACTTGCTGTACATTGATACATGAATTATCCTCGAGATAGTTCGTTTTTATCTGGCCAATATCAATCAGAAGAAAATGGACGAAGCCTGGGAAAACATGAAAACATTCCAGTGACATCTGAACTGTAAAATCTCAAACAAATATTTGACAAACTGATATTTCTGTGCTCTGTTCAGATTAATTTCTGATTGCATTTTCTTTACACATCCTTCAGGATCTGCATAATATAAATGATCATCTTATCGTCCTCATTAAAGAATGATACAGTATTCAATGGTAAACGAATAAACGGAGCACAACACTATTACATTCATTGCCAGTGGACACGCTCAACCTTGCAATCAATGGTTGGAGCTGTCAGCTGGTTTCGTTTGTGAGCAGTGCAGTAAAACCTCTACACCTCAGTGAGTGTTGCCACTGTCATGTTCAGGTGGTGAAATAACTAACAGACTGCTGCACACACTGTGCTCACTCACAGATGCTTCACTCTCTCAGTATCTTTTTATTATAAGCCATGTACCCTGGGTATCTCTCTTCATTCCAGCCAGAACAGGTACAAACACACATACACAAACATGTGTATACTTACTATAAATTTTAAGAAAAAAAAAAGGTTACAACAGAAAACTGCCCAGAGATGTCTGCTGAATGGCCTTGTCATAAAAGGCATGCAGAGACACTAAAAATACAAGAAAAGGTAATAAAACAAGAACAACAATGGAATGTGACTAACCTATAACGCTGGGAGTAAAAACCTTTGCACATGCAAAGATCTCACTTTAGATGAACCTTTGACTTCAGACCGAGAAGAGAGACAGAGACAGAGTAAGAATGAGAGAGAGAAGAGAGAGAGAGAGAGAGAGAGAAGAGAGAGAGAGAGAGAGAGAGAACGAGAGACAGAGATAAAAAAAGGGGGAAAGAGAGAGCGAGACTGAGACAGACACACACAGAGAGAGAGAGAGAGAGAGAGAGAGAGAGAGAGAGAGAGAGAGAGAGATCAGACAGATGACACACACACACACACACACACACACACACACACACACACCACACACACACACACACACACACACACACACCCTGCACAGAAAGCTGCCCAAAGACGCCCACCAACCTGACAGGGTTAGTCCACATGATGGCCAGACCGTAGATGAAGACGACCAGACCCACAATGGTGGCCGAATCAACATGGACGTGTAGAAGCCCAGCCAGGCAAAGTACAGGCCTATCTTCTCCCCGAAATAGATTCTGCAAGCCAACACACGCAGCTGCAACATCTGCAGGTCATGACAGGGCATGTTAGAGCTCAGCTGGACAAGATGCAGACAAACTACACCCATCATTGATAAGGAGGATGCTCTGGAGTTCCATTCTGGATGGACAAGTGCTACACTGTACTCTGTGTTCTCTACATTGCCCTTCTTACTGTGTGTGGTGTGAACACAGAATGCAAGAGAGAGAGAGTGCATGTCAGTGTATGTCTTTTCATTATTGTTGATTAGCTTTGCATGCATCTTTTTGCTTGGTTTTTACTGTGCATTCTTTCTTTTTTTTTCAAAAATAGGCAATATCTTCATTTTCTTTTTTCAAAGTTAATACCTATGTATGAAAAAGATCTAAATATCAAAATCACTGATATAAGGTTAGTGTTTTAATAACTATTTTCAAACTTCAGTGTATAAGAATAGAGCTAGTGTCTGAATAAATATTTTCAAACTTCAGTGTATAAGAACAGACAATGAACTTATCCAGCACAATTTGCAATCCTTTTCTACGAAATTGAGGTATGGAAAAGACTGGTTGTGTGAAATCTATTGCAAGTCAAAACTGGTAGTCTGTGGTACGGGTATCTACTGATGCAACACTGGTTACGGCTGCAGCGTATTGCTGCACAGCTGGCCTGCGATGTGTGTACTGTTCTGAACATCAGGTAACAATTTTGCACAATTTAACACCAAGGAACACAAAAATATTTAAAGAAATGCTAAGGCTACACGTTATTACAGAGAGTGAATATGCACATTGCAAAATAAACAGGCACAGAGAATTGCTGCAACACTTGACAAAGCAAAACTTGGGACATAAACGAGAACCGCTCAACCAACACATCATGATTTGCATCGGGAAAATCACGTCAAAAATGTTAAATAAATATTAGCGAACCACCAAGAAAAACGTGGATAAACGAGTCACAAGACAAAACATGACACATTTCAACCTCTTAGGTCTTCTTCAGGCAAGATACAAATAAATAGGACAAGCAAAATTAACGAGCAATCACTTATCTTCAATCACTTCAGTGCATAGTAGGCATTGAATCCCTACGCCTACCTTGCGCTGAAGTGTTTGAAGATAAGTGATTCAATGCCTACGTTGCACTAAAGTGATTGAAGATAAGTGATCGCTCATTCATTTTCGTTGTCCTATTTATTTTTATCTTGCCTGAAGAAGACCTAAGAGGTCGAAACACATCGTATTTCGTCTTGTGATTCGTTTGTTCATGTTTTTCTTGGCGGTTCGCTACCATTTATTTCAGATTTGTTTAGATTTCCGCCTGCAGTCGTCTCACTTTGCAACTAGATCTCACTTCAGAAATGTTTTCTGGCCACTAAAATGTCATTATAAAACTTGCACAATGTCAATGGAAATGACCCCTGACCAGCGGTCAGAAACAGGGCTTTTCCAGTTTCCAACAACGAAGATCAGGGAAAGTCACTCACTCCCACATCCCCCTCACCAACAGGTGCCTGTGATGGTGTGCCATGACAGTGCCCCTAGGCATCTACAGTGCTGAGCTGCTTTGACGTTCATTGGTGCCCATCGTGCTGAAGGGGCTAAGGGACGTCACTCTCATGTGACCAGTGACAAAGGCAGGGAGCTCACCTGATATGGTCCAGTGGCTGAAAATTGAGGCAGTTCTTCCACCAGGCCCAGTGGTCGAACAGCAGCTTGCGTTCGTTGGCTGCTGAACCAGGCTTCCAGTGACCCTGCAGGGGCACGAGTGTGTTAGTGTCTCGTCATTTTTGATAACGAAGGATGAAACATTTCCATTGCACATTTTCTTTCACAGTGGTGAACTTTAAGTGGCATAATAATAACAATGGAAAATTCTCATAAAGCACAATTCACCTAACTCTATACAGTGTACATATGTAATGGGAAAAAAAATCAAAGAATCATAATCAAGGAAAACGAGTAACTACAGGGTGAATACACACACACACACACACACACACACACACACACACACACACACACACACACACACAACATTACCTCATGCAGAGGAAAGGCAGCCTCATAGAATTCATCAGCAATCATCTTCTTTACGCCTAAAAACACCATCAAAAATAAGAAAACAATTACATCCAGACCATAATATTACCAACTTAAGTGCTGAAATACTAGACAAAAGTGGTCCAAATTGAAATATATCACTTTAGAAAAACGGCAACCTTTACATACTGCACCCACAAAGAGATAATCACTGTCCTGGTAAAACATGGTTATCCATTCTGACATACCCCACTACAAAACCAACAACTCCAGCCAAAAGCAGACAAAGACTACTTCCTCAAACTGAGTGCAAAATGGATACATAACAGTCTGTCAAAGCTTCATTGTCATTGCCTTGAATGTTGTTTGTCTGGCCTGGGAAAGACCAAAGAGATTGAAACGTGTCGCGTTTGTCTTGTAATTTACTTGTTTCTTTCATTTAGCAGTATGGTAAGTTTTCTTTCAAGTTTGTTTATTTCCTGTTCTTAAAAAAAAAACACAGAACAGTGCAAATTTTCGACAGCTCCATTCCTACTTAATGTACGAAAAAAAGATACACATTTAGAAAAACACAGAGAAAAATGCTACTTTCCCCATCACTACTGATCTGCCAGTTGAAGGTGACTCAAGTTCTGTTATTGTACAGCTTATCTGGGAGGCCAAGCGTCAAAATGCAGCGTTTTCAGCCGTTACATACGGCTTTAGTGTACGTCATTTGCAATGAACTTCAATATGAGCCCAACAAAGCTGTCAGATATGTGGGTTGGCTTCTTTCCTGTGTGACTGACAAAAACATTAAGTGACACTGACAGTCTATAACTATGGTCGATTTAAGCAGCTCAAGCAAAGCAAATCAATGGTGATGACTCACAGATCAGCATAGCAAATCAGACTTGAAGGACTACCTTTGAAATCCCGTGTCAAACTTTTAAGATGGCAAGGACTTTGGCGACCAAGGTTACGCTGAGCTGACATTAAGGTTATGTTTATCACTTTGCCACAGTGGTCATAACCAATAATCAAACACACAGGCACTTGGAACATCAAACAACAAGGGGATTGACCTATAATGTTATGTTTTTCCACATTGCCACCAGTGGTCATAATCAGTAACAAACACACAGACACTTGAACATCTAACTACATCCACAACTACTTTTTTTTTTTTGTCTTTTTTTTATACAAATTTGGGCAGGATTGATAGAACTTAGAGGCTGTGTGTGTGTAAAGCCACTGACAGGGTGCACGGATTATGCGACAGCAACAACAAAAAAATGCAGTACCCTCAGCACAAACAAATGCTGCTGGGGAAGCAACAACTGGTACGGTGCTCTTTCTTTAACCTCTCGACAGTTTTTTAAAGATTTGTGCATTTTGCATGAATTTTTCCGAATTTTTTCGTAACATTCTATCGCATTATTTCTAAAAATAAAACGATACTTTTGTGAATGAATGTGTCTATTTTTTCGGGTTTTTTAGGGTGAATACACTTCGCTTCAGGATAACAAAATGGTCGGTTTTAAAAAACCAACCTTCCAGGGAAGAAAACCGTCGATAACCCGGTGATGGACATTCAAGGGAAAAGGAACAGAAGAGAAGTTCAGCTACCTTCCACAATTACTCAAAGGGCAACTCACTACCAAAGGAGTAGGCCTTTCTGCTTGTCCCTTTGGAGAACTCTAGCGGCGCAGGATGTAGTCGACAATCCAGCTGCGACACGATGGAGTGAACAGTCCGCTCTTGTTCTTCCGGGGGATCTCAAACCTGTCGCAAACAATACCGCGTGTTTGGTCATCACACCCTGTTCACGTACCACCCCGGAGCGCTATGGCCCGTTGGTGGGTTTGTTTTGTTTTTGGTGCTAGGAATCTCCCAAACCTGTCCAAAGCAGCATGTGAAGGTGCTGGGCCCGAAAATTTTGTTTCACTATATACATTCACTCAATGGCACCTGACTTGCATTCAACGGGCCTGCTCTTCGAACGAAGGCTGGCACAGATTAAAGATGCATGTACCTTTTGGGGGGGTTGTTTTGTTGATTACTCTTTCAGTCAAACAACTACCCCGCTTCAGGTCTCACTGCAGAACTTACAAGGCTGCAATCTGCAGAGATGGCTGAGATGAAACGGGGAAAAAACATATCCTCTAACCTACCTTTCTCAGGAAACTGAATCCAGATAATCCTTGGATCAACAGAAACAGCTTCGTCCACGTTGGGCCACCAATCCTCGTCCCCTCCCTCCAGCCTGTTTTTCTTCCACTCACCCCACCCTTTCCAACTCCCCTCCCCTCCCTCCCTCCTCCAACCCCCAGCCCCGTTTTCAATGTACTCAAAACACTTTTCAATCCATAATGACACCACCTTTAACAAAAGCAAACCAGGCCACATAGGTAAGGAACCAGCCAACCTGTTGGCGGTACGCTTCAAGCAACTGGGCCATTTTAAGAACCACCGGGACACAAAACAGAGTTTCAAGCGTTTTGGGAAATTTACTTGTCCAGGCTTGAAATCTGCTGTATGGATGTGCTGACCATCATTTGTGGGAGGGGCAAAAAGGGGGGGGGGGGGGGGGGGGGGGGGGGGGAAGTACAAAATACCTTGCCAAATTAAGAATTATAACAAAACATTTTCAGACTTAAACCTACCAGTGAAATTTGATGCATGTTGCCTTTCCAAAGATTTATTTTTTATTATGTCCTTGTTCGAAGTTTTTCAAGTATGAATCATGACAAGAACAGAGTGAAACCGATGGCAGTGTTGATGGACAAGCCGCCCAAAACACAAATAAATCCACCGCGCACCTCAACCAGTTTAAACAGTTAACGCAAAAAAAAAACAGTCTACAATTTGCGACAAACGTGTTTTCTCCTCCCTCTTCAGAGTCAGTAGGACTATCATAGGCTGAATGTTGTGAATGGTTATCTCTCCCCTTTCACCTGAAACTGTCATGGTTGTGACAGTCTAACATTACAAACCGAAGCTGTGTTCTCCACTGCCAAGACTTCAAGAAGTCTTAATTCCAAGCAGTTATGAAGCATTACGTTTGGAGAACGACTGAAACCTTCTATATGCAGTGACCCCCACATCTCTACATTCTGAGCATACATTCACTCATCATGTCTTCCCTTTCTCTGGCGTTGTAGGGAAGGGCAAGGGCCTTGGCTCGTCACCTTCTGGAGTCCTGTAACCAGGAACGGCATGGCAAGACCTCCCAGGCATGTTGAAATTCCGCACCAACAGTTTACAATTTCCACAGGGCCACCGACGTTAGCGAACTGTAAGTAAATCTCCCCAGCAAACACCACCCCTACTGTCCTAACAAACTGAATGTGCAGAACAGGAAAAAACCTGCATGCCCCCCCCCCCCCCTATGATTCCTGTACAAATCACCAAAATAAATTGTTTTATGATCGGCGCAACATTCTTCGTCATATGAAAGGAAATCCCGCAGGACATTCAACAGTACTTCCGTGTCGGATAGTAGGACAGGTGTATTTCCGCTTTCAGTGAGGGCAACCACGCTGCCGGTAACGGCAAAGGGAACATCAAACAGTTTCTTGACGTCAGCCTGGTCACCGCCCCCCACGTCGCAATCCGCCACTGAAGTGCACAGGGCTCTGAAAGATAGCACAACGCAGAAAATTTATCACAGGCCCATGAACCAAACATGGGTTTTATTTTTTCAGACCAAAAAAAAAAAAAAAAAATGGCAAGCAGCTCATAATCTTCCATACATACTTCATACAATTATCATCTCTCATCAACAGAAGCCTGTAAGCATGTCTACACCACTCGATCTTTTTTCAAACATGCAAGATCACAGAGGCAAAGAACAGTCGATCCCAATCACCCCACCTTCCCACCTCTGCGTGCACAAACATGCATGCACAAATGCAACAAACAACTCGCTCAGTTTGTAAGCATATCATACCAATTTTTCTCATGTTATGGACAGAACTTCCCACTCAGTCAGGAATTTTAGTATAAGAAGCAAATGCTCCTACTATCACAAAACCTCTGACTTCATGCTGTTAATGTGTGGACAATATCACAAACAAGGACTCTCTCTCTCTCTCCCCCCACCCCTACCATCCTCTTTCAAACACCCACACCCACCGACACTCAACTTAGCCACCGCCCGGAATATGGGACGCGGCCCAGCCCCCCCCCACCGCTCCACACCCCCCCGCCGCGCAAGCGGAGGCCGTATGGGGGCGGCGGGAGGTCCCGGTCGGTGGTTAGGGTCGGCGCCGTCCCCCGCCCCGCCCCCCTCCCGCCGCCCCCCCCCCTCGCGCGGGTGGCGTCGAGCGCCCACCACCAGCACACACCCACCCACACAGCACGCCCCACCGCACACCCCCATTTCAATCTCCCCCTTTCCCTTCTTTCATCCTTGCCAATTTACTGTATCAGAAAAAAAAAAAAACACATTCCTGGTTTTTCAGAATTCTTCAATCTTAGAGGCAAAATTAATACTGTAAAGATTAACTTACTCTTTTTTCCACAATTAAAGATCATGTGTTTACCTGACCATCAACATCACACACACACGACACACACACACACACACACACACGACACACACAGAAGAGAGAGAGAGAGAGAGAGAGCAGAGAGAGAGAGAGAAGAGAGAGGAGAGAGATAGAGAGAGAGAGAGAGAGAGCAAGAGAGAGAGAGAGAGAGAGAAAGAGAGAGAGTAGTGTGCCAGTAATGCTCATTTATCCTCAATAAAGATCAATAAAAGAGGGGGGGGGTAGGGGAGAAGACAACGAGAGACAGTGAGAGGGGGGGGGAGTGACAAGCACAGAAAGAGAGAGAGAGAGAGAGAGCGAGAGAGCGAGCGCAGAGCAGCCGAGAGCGCGCGCGACAGATCGAGCTCGCGAGCGTCCTGGACAGCAGCCAGACACCCCACGACAAATAAGAGAGTCAGAGGACAGACTCCCTCCAGAATGTTACTAATTCAAAATGTTAAAATAAATGCATTTGCACAGTCAATAAAACACAAGTTAGTATTCCTTCTGGAAAAGCACTTTCATGGAACAGATGGATGTCACTTGTCGCAATCTTGTCCACACGCCAATGTTAAGTATCTGTTTTTCATTTGAACCTCTCCGAAGAAAAATACAAATACATATAACACCAACAGATATTCCAAGACATATCATAGGATAACGTTCTTCATGGCATGGCCCTATCACTGTCAGACAACAAAGCTATCTCGTACACATCCTCGCTAGTACTCAAAGTGACAAGTTTCCATAACTTTGTCAGCATAGAATTCGAGGGGGGGGGGGGGGGGGGGGGGGGGGGGGGGGGGGGTGCGGGGGGGGGGGGGGGGGGGGGGGGGGGGGGGGGGGGGGGGGGGGGGGGGGGGGGGGGGGGGTGGGGGGGGGGGGGGGGGGGGGGGGGGGGGGGGTGGGGGGGGGGGGGGGGGGGGGGGGGGGGGGGGGGGGGGGGGGGGGGGGGGGGGGGGGGGGGGGGGGGGGGGGGGGGGGGGGGGGGTGTGGGGGGGGGGTGGGGGGGGGGTGGGGGGTTGGGGAGGGGTGAGGGGGGTTGGTGGGGGGGGGGGGTGGGGGGGGGGGGGGGGGGGGTGGGGGGGGGGGGGGGGGGGGGGGGGGGGGGTGGGGTGGGGGGGGGGGGGGGTGGGGTTGGGTGGGGGGGGGTGGGGGTGGGTGGTGGGTGGTTGGGTTGGGGGGGGGGGGGGGGGGGTGGGGGTGGGTGGGGGGGGGGTGGGGTTTGGGGGGGGGGTGTTAGGTGGGGGGTGGTTGTTGGGTGTGGTGGTGTGGTTTGTTTTTTGGGGGGGAGTGTGGTGGTTGGTTTGTGTTGGTGTGGGGAGGGTGGGGGGTGTGGTTCGGGGTGGGGGGGGGTTGGGGGGGTTGTTTCGTGGTGGGGGTGTGTGGGGTGGGGTGTGTTGGTTTTGTGTTTGTTTGTGTGTGTGGTTTTTGTTTTGGTTTGGGGTGTGGGGTTGGGGTTGGTTGTTGGTTGTTGTGTTTGGTGGTGTTGTTTTGTTTTTTTTTTTTTGTTTGTTGGTGTGTTGGGTTTGTTTGTGTGTTGCTTTGTGTTTTTGTGTGTGGTTGGGGGGGTGGTGGGGGGGGGGTGGTGTGTGGTTGTGTTTTGTGGTTGGGTTTGTTGTGGTTGGTTGTGTTTGTGGGGTTTGGTGTTTTTGGTGGTGGTTTGTGTGTGGTGGTTTGGTTGTGGGGGTTTTGTTCTTTTTTGTGTTTTTTTAGTTTTGTGTTGTGTTGTTTTTTCGTTTTTGTGTTTGTTGTTGTTTTTTTTGGGTGTTTGTGTTTTGTTTTGTTTGTTGTTTTTTTTGTTGTTTTGTTGTGGTTTTTGTTTTTGGTTGTTTTTTTTTTTTTGTTTTTTGTGGTTTTTTTTTTTTTTTTTTTTATGGTTGTTTGTGTTTTGTTTTTTTGGTTTTTTGTTGGGTTTGTTGTTTTTTTGTGGTTTGTTTGTTTTTTGTTTTCGTTTTTTTTTTTGGTTTTCCAGAAATATCCCCCAAAACCACCCGACCGCACCATGATTTTTTTCTTTTTTTCTCAATTCAGGCTATCCTTGGCAGCTTTCCAACCTTACTCTTTGCCTCATCCTATGCATCTAACGAGGCTTACACAACCATAAACTGTATTGAATATTTAGAAGACTTAGCAAGCAACCAAAAAGTTTAATTACATCTTATTATTATCTCAATTAATTTTTAAAAAAAAACTATATGCATTTAAATTGGGAAAATCTTGTGTTCAATCAGAACAAAACAAAAATAAATTTCCACATACAAGCTTACGTTCAACAACGAAACTTCAACAAATTCAGGAGGTGTCCAGTGTGCACATCATTTTGAAAGAAAGTTTGAAATTCCAGAAACAGTGATAAATCATAACGCAAAATTACTTCTACCCGGAGCTGAGTAAGCTATTGTTTAAGCCACTTTCAATGGATATGTCTGAAAGTGCTCGCCTGGTTTCCTTCCCATACACTGCATGTGCTGTCTATCCCAGGTCCTGACGTCACCAGGAATCTATGATGGTGACAAAGGTAAAAGGCCTCAGGACCAGCATGGAATTCCATAGAACTGTCTTCACTATCCCCCTCCCGCTTTTTATTAAAAATGCACATGTGTATTTTGTGTGGTGTGTGTGGTGCTTTCATTTCTTTCTTGTTTTTGTTGTTGTGTTTTTTGGTGTGTGTGGGTGTGTGTGTGTGTGGTGTGGTGTGTGTGGTGTGTGTGTGTGTGTGTGTGTGTATCATGTATGGTGTGTGTACGTGTGCGTGTGCGTGTGTGTGGTTGTGTGTGTCCAATTTCCCCCTGATGTCTGATAAGATCCAACCTTGACCAACGCCTGAATAAAAACTGTTAAAGGCTTGCGTCTACAACTAGCACCGACGGGCCGTCAAATGAAATAACAATGATGAGACCCATTCGACTGGTTCTTATGGTCCATAGAAGCTTTTTTTTTGTTTTTAAAATCTACAGAACCATTTTGCCCACAGAACAGGACAGGCCGAGTTCCTCAGGAGGAACTTTCTGGAAGGTGATCTGGCTGTGGGTGCGCGACCGCTCTCAAGCAACCATTCATTGAAGGCATTGTGTACAATGCAAGGATGATTGCAGAAAATAGCAAATCCAGGTTGCTTAGGCGATCCCCCGCTACAATAATATATCCAATCGTATATCCCCCTGTGCTTCCCATTCCATTGAAATCCCCATCCCTATAAATAAGATGATTGCATGCACTATATGTGCAAGGCAGCATTTCCCCTACAATAATATAGGCAACAATGCAAAAGCATCCCTCATTAATCCCTTGCAATCCCATCAACACAAAAACATTGCATCCCTCAACGCTCAAATCCCTCAGCACTAAATTATCCATAAAGCAGAGTATAAAAATGCAAATCCCTTTGCAAATTGCATATCACCTCAGAAATGCATCCCCCTCACTCTCTTTGGAGGACGCTCCCCCTCCTTGTTCCACAAATGGGCAAAAACCCACTTTCCAGCTTCTCAGAAGGACCTACTCTTCTCCTTTTTCCCAGGAGCAAATAAAAAGATACTGCACGAGGAACTTTAACCGGAGTTGAAAAGCCAATCCCTAGCCAACACTGTAGTAACAACGATCTACCCGCAAACGTCTGGGTGTCAGCTTGTATATATCAAATACTAACCCAAAGCGTTAGGTACAGGCAAGAGAAAAATGTGTGTGTGAGTGTGGTGTGTGTGTGTGTGTGTGTGTGTGGTGTGTGGTGTGTTTATCACACACGGATGTGTGGGCTAGTAGTAACTGGCTTTGCAGGTTTTCAGGATGTGGGTGTGGGTGTATGTGTGTGTGTGTGGTGGTGCATAATTGGGTGTGGTGTGTTGTTGTTGTTTTTTTTTTTTTGTTTTTTTCTTCTGGTCTCATCCAACATCCTTAGTAATAGTTGATTTCTTTCTTTCTTTTCTCTGTTCGTTCTGCAACCATTGAAATTTCCCTTTTCTGCAAAAAACCGTTGCGCGGATTGCCTTTGTTGTAAATAGACATTTGTCAGAGATATGGTCCAGGGTAATTTAGTCATTGGATTGTACTGTAATCAACAAAACTTAACATCACACATTTGTCTGTAGGGAGTTTCAGGCTCCAGTCCCCCTGGGAAACTGCATTTGTCATAGCTACTTAAGCTCTCCCTCCCCTTCGCCCTCCCCTACCGCAGACAGATTGAGAGAGAGAGAGAGAGAGAGAGAGAGAGAGAGAGAGAGAGAGAGAGAGTGAGGGGAGAAAGAGAGGACAAGGGAGACAGACAGACAGACAGAGACAGAGAGAAAGAGCACCAATATGTGATCCAAAGAAACAAAAGAGAGAGAAGAGACAGAGAGAAGGGGAGAGAAAGACAACAGAGATAGACAGAGACAGACAGAGAGGACAGACAGAGAGACAGGACAGAGAGGACAGACAAGAGTACAGACAAGAGACGACTCAGGGAAAGTCTAGAAAGGGACAAAATGGAGAAAAGTGGCACAACATGTCAAAGAGACAATGGAAAGTGACTGAATAGGTTGAGTACACCAAAAGTAGCCGAGATATTGGAGTATAGAGTGTGGGGAGAGAGAGGAGAGAGAGAGAGAGAGAGAGAAGAGAGAGAGAGAGAAAGAGAGAGAGGAGAGAGAGAGAGGAGAGAGAGAGAGAGTGAAGAGAGAGAGAGACAACATAAGAGGAGAGAGGAACAAGCGGATAAGGAGAAGGGGGGGAAAACGACAAGACACAGTGACATGAGAAACACTGGGAATGTCTGAAGGGAAAACTCCAGAGGGCAATGCCTGGCAGCTCATGCAGAGGCTGACAAACACTGTCCATCCCATCGATCCCACTCACGTCAAACGACAGGATCAGGAACCGCGCCCTGAAGTCCGTCTTGACTTTCAATGACAGGTGGACCCTAATCGCCCATCTTCTCCTTTGGCATCCACAATCTGATCTATGTGAAGAGGAGGGATGGAGATCGAAGGGGTTAACATGTAAAGGAGGGATGAGATCGAAGGTAAAATAGACAGGGAGGGATGGAGAATGGGACATGGGGGGAAGATGGGGAGGTGGGGTGGGGTGGGTGGGGCATGGCACTGAATAGAGAGAGAGAGAGAGAGAGAGAAAGAAGTGCAGCAAGGGAAGTCCTGTTTGCATTAGATGGGTCTCTTGATTAAGTGCAAGAACATAGAACAAATGCAAGAACAAAGAACTTGATTCTGTTCGTTGCTCTTGTCGTCCCTGTGCCTCACCATTTGTGGTCACGCTGGGCAGGTTTCAAGAAAGTAATATTCATCGCTGGTGCCTGTCATAGACTCAGGGTCAGCACACACTGAACTCCGATCGTAAGGTCTTGTTGAGAAGGCCCAACCCAGCATGCAAGTTGGGACATAGAGTAATTTTTTTGTGTGTGCAAAGGGAGTGGAGTTTAGTGTGTATGACCGTTTTTTTTTTGTAAAATCCTGGCCATTAAGGCAGCATACTCCAACTTTGGGGCAACAAAAGTATAATGAAAAACCTGGAACAAACGCCTACTCTAGGCTGCAATTCATATCGAAAACCTTCTGTGCCCCTGTTCCAGCTTGGTATAAAAACAAGTTGCATGGAAAGCCAAAAAATCACCTAATCGCTTCCTCTTACACCACAGAGCACACAGAACCTTCACCTCCGCGCTGGGCGGACGTGACCTTCCAAAAGTCAAAGAGTCTCCCTGAAAAGCTGACAATGTTCAAGTTTCCCCGAAAGTGGGGATGAGGTTGTGGTCACAGACCTCAAGGGGCAGAAGGCAGAAGCAGGCCCGGGGTCAAGAGCTCCCCTACTGAACAGGACTTTGAGAAGACACACGGGTGGCGGGACAGAGTGCAGGGGGCACTGGGACAGAGGTGGAGACGAGTGGAATGGGTGGAGGATTGGGTTGAGAAATATTATGTTGTGGACCAAAACCAAACATTCAAAGCACACGACCACACGCAGGAACACCTAAAACCTAACCCAAACCCCGCTCGATTGAGATAACCGCAATCCGACAATTAGTGATCACATGACACATGATCAACAGATGCGGACAAGGATCTTGGATTTTCGACCAGACACACGGAGTGGGGTGGAGAGAATCAGAACAGAGACCACAGAGTGAAGAGAGAGACAGAGACAAGAGAAGACTGATTGCAGTGAACAGTCGTTTGTCCTGGATCCTTGCAAGAATTCTTTGTCAAATATGGAAAGGCAGTCATCCATAAAATTCTGAATCACTACCGTTTAAAAGCTGATCACGTCAACAGGCAACATAGTTTGTGTTAACATTACATCACAGAGCACACTGCAAGACCAAACAAAAACAGAAAAATACTGTTCTTGAAAAGACGGACAGGAAAAAAAAAAGGTTAAATATAATGCCACAATACACACACACCTACACACACACACACAAGACACACACAGACCAAAACCACCTTACCCATCACACACCAAACTAAGGGCACCACATACTGAAGCACCGCATTGACTAACAGAACACGTTCCGTGACTGAAACAAGGCACAAACAAAAGAGCAACATGCCATCACCAGTCAGCTCTACTACTGTTACAAACCAATCACAGGAGGTTCATTCTCACGGCTTCTGTTTTGTTTTTGTTAAACATGCATGTGTCAGTACAAAGTGCATGTTTGCTGAACACTTCAAACATGAAGCTATTTTCTAACACATTCATGGGCAGTGCAAAACCTCTCAACAAACGTCCCCCAGAACAACTGAGCCTTTAAAAGATCGTTCTGTTGCACAACAAATTACTATAAAAAAAAAAATAATAAAATAGTTGGCTCCGTCGTACGAGGGTAACCCGGACAACGAGATCGTCAACAATTTGGTTTGTTTGGGGGGGCACTACACATCCTTCCTCTTGGCTATTTCATGCAAAGTGAAGGGGCAAGAAGACGCTGAAAGAAGTCGTGGCAGGTTAAAAGGGTGAAAAAACAGTCCAAAAAGAAGTCTCAATAAAAGGAAGGGGAGTCTTATCTAGACAAGGGTCTGTATTTGAAGGTTTCACTGTATAATTGTTGGTTGTAAAACCTGAATAAATTCAGCCTCAATACAGATTCATTGTGTTGGTCGAAACATCATTATATTCAACCACATAGCAGTAAAACGTGACACATTTTACATCAAGATAGCCTACAAACTTTGTTCACACTGCAAGACCGGGACACATAAACCTGGAATCGGATCATTCGATATCTGACAGTCAAGAAGTGGAGTGGCACTAACAAATGCAAACACCACTTCCATTTGGCAGCTTAGCCACGCTGGGCCCGTTTTTTCATTTTCAGCTTTGGGGGACAATCACATCTTTTTGTTTGTTTTTTCTGGATCTGTTGTTTGCACTCCTCTGAATTCAAAACCATGGGATGCTTTCCACCACACTAAAATTTATTTGCTTGGTTAAATCCCCACAATCGAAAGTTCACATTTAACATATTCTGGTGGTGAATACTTCATAGCCTGCCAGCGACAGTGACTGGGGTGATGGGTTTGCTGTCACTTCTGATGGCCACAAAAGTCGAAGCTTGAGCCAGTTGTGATTTGTGGCCGGGAGAAGGTCGACTCAGTTGTAACTCTGCATGCATCTGACTGAAGTTCTTCTTCGGGATGATCAGCCTTTGACCTGGGGTTTCCAGGAAACAAGGATACAAGACCTGGTGCTCATCCAAGCAACAGCGGGCCAACATGGGTCAGTCCGCTACACTGATTTTCTCGATAATACTGGCGTTGCCTCGTAAGCATTATAGTCAGAACTTGAGAGGAGAGAGAGAGAGAGTGGAGAGAGGAAGAGAGAGAGAGAGAGAGAAGAAGTGAGAGAGAGAGAGAGAGATTTTCAGAAGCATGATAGTCAGAACTTGAGAGAGAGAGAGAGAGACAAAGAGGAAAAAAGAGAAAAGAGAAAGAACGGGGTGAGTAGAGAGAGAGAGAGGAGAGAGAGAGAAAGAGAGAGAGAGAGAAATGACCTGTTGTCCAGATATTACAGAACTTCACATTCTGCCAAGACTATTAACAGCGTTTTAACTGACCATGATTCAAAAATCCATTTCTATGAGGGCTTACAAATATTACTCCGCACTATTAAAGCCCTTTTCTACAACTTCGTACATACTACAAACAACAACAGTTTATCAAAAACACAACAGGCGCTTCATTCCTTGGTAGGCGCAGGTGTTCTATAAAGTGTGAGCGTCAGGGGATTTAGACAACAATGCTGCTGCCAACATTCCAGAACAAATCCATGGACAAAACAAAACCATCATCAGTCCCTGCGTCTGTGACAGACATCAATGGTTAGAAACTTGTGGAAGTAACAAGAAAGGCAGGGGACAGTTGAATATGCCTGTGGGGTGTGGGGGGTGTGGAATCCAAAACACGCTAAGACGTTGTTGACAACAAAATAACACAGCAACCTTTTTATTATGTTCCTGTATGTGTTTGCGTCTTCGTTTATCTTTTTTTTCTTCTGTGGTAATCGCATTTTCTTCCACCCTCCCCTCCCCCCCTTTTCTTTTTATAAATTATGCAAATCTTGCCTAGTCTTTTATATAATGGACAGAGAATTGTTATCCTGACACTTGTTCCCCGCCCCCCCCCCCCCCCGCCCCCCCCCCCCCCACTACTTAAATTTCCCGTAGCAGGAATCTCATTTTGTATTAAGTATTCATGCTACAGCGCCAAGTCCAGTACGCATGTAATCTTGGCTCGACAAAATGCACAGAGTATGGGCCATACTCTGTGTGATCAGAGTGAATAATAGCCATTCAAATACACATCATCACTACTGAACAGAAACAAGTGTCATATCAGAAAGTCAATATGGACAGTATATCCCACTAATAAATGATAACACAACGTTGCTTTCAAGAAGAGCAACGACCTTGATCAATTCAAAAGGAACAAATTTTAAAACTGGATTTTTTTTTTTTTCTTTAATGATGAAAACTTATTGTGTTGCTGCAGAGCACTTGGTAAGCAAACTGACTGGATACCACACCACAAACACACACACAGACACAACACAGGAGCAACACACCCGCCCCAACACTCGACACACACACCACAACACTCGGCACGGACAAGAGACACATCGAGACACGAAGACCATTGTGGGGACATGTCAAGGCTAAACAAAAAAACCACACAGACGGCACGGTCTAGTAAGACGGTTCTTTCTTTGCTGTTTCCTGGCTACAGACAATAAAACACAAAAAGAAACACAAAACACCAAATGCTTAACGAGATCAACAACAAGCGAACATAATGACATACAGAGAACCGAAAAATAAAACAAATAACCCAAAACAATTTATGCATGTGCATATGTATGTTGGGCATGATGTGGCAGTCATCATTCCCACCGACGGCAGTGACAATTAACAACACACCACACCAGACTGCAACACAGACGAAACGTAGACAACGGACACAAACATAGCCAAACAACAGACTGGCCACGGAACAAAAAAGCCACTACCAAGTCCAAGACGCACAGGGTAACAGACACACCAGCACGAAACAACAGCGAACAACACCGCACGGAACCGGGGGGTACACAAAACAACACCACAATGCAACCAGACCACACACAGGAATAAGGGACGACAGGGGCGGGTGTGCAAGGAACGACGCGCACCACACCCAGCCCGACGGCGGCCGCCCCACCACACCTGACAACCCAGCATCCGGGGTAAGGGCCACACTAACAACAAAAGCCTTTCAACCATTACAAGCACTATTTTAAAACTAAAGAAACACTGTTCTGGGGCCAACTACCAACACAACTTAGGTGTCGCTACTACCTGGTATGGAAGCCACATGTCCACCAGCCACCTAAAATCCCCGGCCAGCCCGTGATGGATGTTGTCTTCGTCTCCTCCTTCCCTCGCCAGTTCTCACTGCTTAGTGAACCTTCTGTTTCCTCTTCTTTCTATTTTTCTTTCTTCAGAGGCTGGTACAACCATTGCCCTCCTACATGCTTCCGTCTAAAAACGTTACTCTGTTGCAGGGGCGTCTTCGTTTGTCCTTCCTCTTTCCCTTTTCTTCCTTGCTTGCCATTCCGATCCCTAACAGGCTGTTCTAAGTTCCTAATACCTACTCTGATTCTAAAATTTCCTCTAACTCTAACTACAGTACTGCTTGTTGCCTTTCCCATTCACACAACCCCCCCCCCACATTATTTGAGCAAAACAGATTTGTCAAGCCAGTTTTCGTTCCCCTTCCAATTCTTTTTCCATTTTTTTCCTTTGTTTCACACCTTTTTTTTCCTTCGTCTTTCCTTTTTCGGATTTTTTTCATCCCGTTTTTCCAACACGGAGGCCCTTTGGTCTCTTTCTTTATCCGCTTGGTGTTCGCCGTTTTCACACCTGTGAAGTCAAAGTTTAATTCTTGCCCACCATCCGATTTTCTCCAGCACCTTATATCGTCGTTCTTTTTTTCTCTCTTTTTTTTTTTGTTTTTTTTTGTTTGTGGTTTGGTTTGGGGAGCCCTTCATTCTTTCTGCGAATGGGCCTTGCCAATATACAATGCCCCTGTAATTACATACGCAGGCCCGGGTATAGCCGCCATAAACAAAAAGGAATGACAGTTACCCCCCGGCGTTAGGGCCCAAGGTCGAGCCAAAACAACTCTGCGCATCACAAAAAAAGCCAACTCTGGACGCTGCACCATTGGGGCCGCCACTTGCATGGGCAACAAACTCAAGGGGCAGAGAAAACAGATATCGATCCGAGGTCCAATATCATAATAGTCCCCTAACTAAATTAACATATAAGAAAAACAACAACACACAAACAGCCAAAAACAACCACACAAGCCCCCCACCCCGGGGACCCCGGACCCGGCCGCTCCAAAGTTTCCATTCGGGGCGTGGGTCACCAGTCCCTGCGTGCTGTGCACCCCTATTCTTTGATGGTGTATTGCCGGGGAGGGGGCCAGGGGCGCCCATGGCCCACCTGTGCGCGGGGGCAGCTGCCTAGGGCAACCGGGCCGCAGCGACGCTGCTGACCTCTAAGGAAAGTTTCCACACATCAAACACACATCACATCACACATGTGGTGGGTTAGGAACAGAATGCAGATGCAGACACGTCTTCTCCTTTTTCCGAATGGGGCACGCAGGAACAATAGACCACCAGGAAGAGAAGAGAGAAAGGCGAAGGGGGGGGGCAGCGGCAACGCGGAAAGACCGGAGTGTATCACAAAGCAGCACAGGAACGCGTGGATCTTTTCCCTCTTTGGTTTTCCGTCCCCCTCTTAGCAGACTAGTGCCCACACTGTCAAAAAAAGAGCCCTGGGCAATTCGCCGGGCCCCCCTCCCCTGGGCCCAAAGCAAGTACAATAACCTCAAATGAAAAAGAAAACCCTGCCAAGTACCACGTAAATACAACCGCTCGCATCCTCGCCATCACCAGAACCTCATGGCAGACAACTTCCCGGCTGTCCCCCCCCCCCCCCGGGATGCCCCCCCCCGCCCTCCCTTCCCCTACCCCAACCCCCACTCAAAAAAAAACAAAAAAGTCAAAAACACAAAGAAAGAGCACAACCTACTCAACGACACATGCAGACAGACACCACAAAAAAACACACCAAAAGGGGAACAACCAACGAACGCGGGGACGCCACACAATATGCCACACCGCCACGGACATTTTCGATGCATGCACGTGGGCACACACTCCTGTTTCACCGCAACCGTGATTATGTTTTGTCAACACCCCAGACACAGGCCATGCTGACACGAACACGAAACACACACACACAACACAACACACGACCAACATACAACAAACCACACAACAACCAACACACACACACCACACACCACTCCACACAACTCCACAACACACACACACACACACACACACACACACACACACACAGAGCTAAAACGCATCAGCACAAAACAGGTGAACAATTATTCCTTGCAAGTAACTCAGTGAAATTGCACAGTGAAAACTGTACAAAAATTGTCTTGGTAAAAAAAAAAGGGAAAAGAAAGGGAATCGAGATAGCTTTTAACCACAACCCGTGCATTGCTTTTCAAGGAAAAGCAAAAGAGGACATCAGCTAAAAAATTATAAGCAAGCGATATCAACTGAGAGAGAGAGAGAGTAGAGAGAGAGAGAGGAGAGAGAGAGAGAGAGAGAACAGAGAGAGAGAGAGAGAGAGAGAGAGAGAGAGGAGAAAGAGAATGAGAGAGGAGAGAGAGAAGAGCGAGAGAGAAAAAGAGGGAAGGGGAGGTAAAGGAAAAGGAAGGAGAGAAGAGCAAGAACGGAAAGGAAGAAAAGAGGGAAAGGGGAGCACAAGGAGACACGAGCAGGGGGGCGCCAGCGCGCCGTGAGACACGCAGCGGACAAGGAGCGCCGCCAGGCCGCGCGGCCGTCCAGGCCGCTCGGGCGGGCACTGCCGTGCTGGCTACCGCCGGGGCGCTGGCGCCATGGCCCGGCAGGGGGGGCCCCCGGGGGGCTGCGGACACGGCGTGCGCCGCGCCGCCGGGGGCCGGTCGGCAGCGGACGCGGCGTCGCGGGTCGCGCGGGGCGGCCCGCGGCGCTCGGCCCGGCAGGCGCGGGGCCGCGGCGCGCGGGGCCCGCCACGCCGGCGGTCGGGGCTTGGCCCGGGCTTCCGCGCGCCCGCCACCACCGCCGGCGCCCCAGCCACGGCCGGGCTGACCGCTCGTCGACGGCCCGCGTTCCCCGGCGGCGGGCCGGTTCAGCGCGCGGTCGCCGCTCGCCCGGCCGGGGGCGGTCGCCCCCCCCGGGCGGCCTGCGGCGCGTTCCGGGCAGTGCCCTGCACCAGAGCCGTCGGCGTTTGCCGCTCCCCCACGGCTGGCGCCCGGCCCAACCTCGCATGCTCCGGCGGCCGGTGGGGGCCGCGGCGGCGCCGTCTCACACCCGCGCCTGGCCCGGCGTCCGGGGCGCGCGCCCCCGTACCGCCGTCTCGGGCCTCCGGGGACTGCGGCTCCGCTGCCGGCAGGCCGGGCTTGCAGGGCTGGGGCCCCGGCCGTCGTGCTGTGGTGCGGTCGCGTGGTCTGCCTCCCCACGGTGGCCGTCCCTCGCCCCCCCGCGGGCCGGTGCCCGCCGCTTCTGGCGCCGCCGGCTCCCGCCCGCCCGCGCCGTCGCCGCTCCGCGGCTCGCCTGGGGGGCGGGGGCGGGGATTCTTTGGGGCCGCCCCGTGTCGGGCGCCGCCGGGGCGGCGTCTGCGGGGGGCGCGGCCTTCCCTCGCCTCTGCTCGTCGCGCTGGCGCGGGCGCCGCCCCGCGCGGCGGGGGCGCGCCGGCGGCGGCGCCCGAGCACCGCGAGTGGCTGCGTCGCCTTGGCGGCGGGCGGGCCAGCGGGCCGCGGCCGGCGTCGTGCCGGGCTGCCACCGCCCGCCCTGCTGCGCGGCGCGGTGGCCCCCCCGGTCGCGTCAGGTGTCCGCGCCTGCCGGGCGGCTCGTCGCCGTCACTCACCGCCGCGCCCCTCCTGGTCTGCCCGGGGGCCCGCGCGGGCCTCGCTTGGCGGTGTGCTTGCCACACCCCCCCCTCAGCTCCCCCGGCCCGCCCTCTGGGGTCCGGCTCTCGCGGCCACGCCGCTCGCCGCCGGCGTGCGCTGTCGCGGTGGTCACGCCGCCGCCGCCACCCGCCGGCGTCTTCCGGCGGTGCTCGCGGGGGCCCCCGAGCGTGTTCTTGCCCCTCCGCCTCGCCCCGTCGCGGTGCCCGGCCGCGGTCGCGCGAGCTCGCGCGCGCGCGCGCGCGCGTCGACCCACGTACTCATGTGCCCATTTGTATTTATCTAATATTAATATTAAACCGCCCACTTGCTCGGGAGTACGTCTTCCCTATTCCCAGCCTCCTACGTCCACCCTCGCGGCCAGCCACCCCCGCCACGCTTCCGCCTTTTGCTGTAGTTTATTTACCGCCATGAGTATACCCCCCTACCACAGCCCCCATCCCGCACTTTTATTATGTTCTCCAATGTTTGACTACCACACCAGCCACCATTCACGAATTCCAACAAGAAACAGTTGCTGTAAAGACACAAGCGAGATACCCATCCCTCAGGAAGAGCAGAAGACCTATGACACTCCCCGGGTCAGGGAAAAGCAAGAAGCAAATCTGGCTGGCAAAATGACCAACTACATAGTCATCGTATTATGATGCATGTTTAACGAAAGTCCAACGGGTACCACATACACAACCCCCGACACAACACAGATTACTGTACCAAAACAAAACAACAGTTACAAACACTCTAAACAACCTACTCTCGGAAATGGGGTGAGCACACCAAGATGAACACGCAACACCATAACTCTATAATCTTCGCTAGGAGAACTCTATAAATCCTAGAAATTTCTTTGTTCCTTTTCAAAAATTTTCCCTTGTCCACTCTTCACTCATTTTTTCTCCATTTTCTTGTTTCACCCATTCATCCTTCCTGTGTTTTTCCCTTTTTTCACACACCCCTAAAATTTCCTTTTCCACCCTTCCTCCTTCTTCTTTTCACGAGCTTATCAATTATTCAAATTCACCCTTACCAAACGATCAAATTTTTTCGTTTTTATTTCCCCTTTTTACTTCCCTTTTTTCCAAAAATTTTCCCCTCCCAAAAAAAACAAACAAGCTATTCAGAAAACACTTGTGTCCTTCCACATATTAATTGCTTCCACAACAAACTTCATAATTTCCTTATTTTCAGATCTGAGGAGGACAAAGCATTTTTATTATATCATGTCTTCTAAACAATAACATGCAGGAGAAAAGACATCATTTTTGGATGTTGGGACTGAACTTTGATCATAAGCGACAAAAACACCTATATATTAAAATGCATATTTAAAAATACCCTTTATCAGAAACCTGACCTTCTTCACTTTTCAATTTTTCCAACCACCTTTATTGTATTTTACAATACCAACATAGACACAAAACCACGACTACAATACACACATAAAGCTACCAAACACAACAATGATCTGCTTTCTCTCTTTCTTTTCCCTTTTTTTCCTCGCTTTTTTTTGTTTCTCTCTTTTGTCTCTTCACTGATGATCTCTTTTTTTTTTTTTTTCTCTTTTTCTTTTTATCTCTTTCTTCTCTTTTTTCTTCTCTTTTTCTTATCCTCTTTTTTCCTTTCTTCGTTCTTCTCTTTTGCCTCTGTTTTTCCCCTTTTTTTCTCTTTGTGCCTCTTTCACTGATCCTCTTTTTAGACTGGAACTGAATCTCTTGATCTTTTCTTTCCCAGCACTGGTAAACAAACATCTACTCAATCCAGCTTCAACAAACCGGTACAATTCTTTAATCTTGCATGAAGGCGGTGATATCATTCATCTTTAATTACTGAGATAACGTTTTTTTTAAAAACCCTTTTTTTGGTTTTGATATGAAAAACAAACAAACGCTAACTTTTACAGTTTCTTTCCATCTTTAAAGTGCTAGCTTGCTAGCATCTTTTTATTTCCAATTGATCAAGTGTCTTAAATTCTGAATTAAAGAGAACAAATCTTTTTTTTCTACTAACTTTTCCGTAACTATTCTACTTCGCTACTTTACTGTCCTACTACTACTCTTCGCTGATCCAATATTCCAAATAATACCAAAAACGCCAACTCTTCCTCTCCTTACCCACTCCCAGGGTATGCTTTTCCCTGTTTCTTTTTTTTTTTTTTGTTTTTTTTTTTTTTTTTTTTTTTTTTTTAATCTCTCAAAGAAACAAAAAAAAACATGTGTATGTCCCAAGTAATTGATGTATTCCACGATCTTTACTTCCCTTCTTATTTCCTCCCGTTTCTCTCTCTCATGTCGAGGGTAATTTAAGATTTCATAAAATAAAAAATGTCATAGAAAAAGCGTGAGTCCACGACTCCAGAAGATTTTAAGGCCGTGTCCAGTGTTCCCGCCCCATCAATCCTGGTCTTCAAAAACATAATTTCATTTGCTTTCAACAGGTGCCCCTAAATCTAAATCTACTCAAAATTACTGATGTAAAAAGAAGGGGAAAGGAAAAAAAAAAAAGAAAGCAAAGCGGTCAAACAGAAGAGCCTGGAACGGACCTACCTACGGGTAAAAAAAAAAAAAGAAACAGAGAACTCCACAAACAAATCTGTTTATCGACATGAAAGAAATTCTTGGTGAATATGGCCTGCTGATAATCTCAAATCTAACTCCCTGATATATGATAGTGAGTATGTCAACAGAATTGTCCAATGTTATAAACCACTGTCTGTTTTAACACGACTTGCAACAGGGGAGTCCCCCAATAAAAGAAAAAAGACCGTGCCCTACAGAGATTCTCATTCTCCTCACCTCCCTTGTACCCTCCATCTTCCTTTTGTTTTCTGGAACATTTTTTTTTTTTTTATTTTTTTTTTTCTTTTTTTTTTTTTTTTTTTTTTTTTTTGTTTTGTTTTTTTGTTGTATTTTTTTTCCACTTTATTAGTAGAATTTAAACGCCTTAAAAAAAAATGTACCATTTTAAACGTTTATAACCCTTATATTGTAAGGTTAAAAAGAAGAATTACCAGTAAAAAATCAATTACAAAAAAAATATAAAGGTTGAATTATTATATAACCAAAATAAAAAATTACTAAACCCTACAACACCAAAAATAAAAAATTAAAAAATAAAACAACATACAAAAAGCCCCCACCCCTTAAAAAAAGACAAAAAAAATAAATTAACACACCCAAACAAATACACCCTTACGATTACCAAAAACAATAAACATACACTTTATTTTTAACCAATCACAACCAGCGCTACCTCAATGCCCACGGACCCTTACCACACTACCCACTTCCACACGAACCCGTAACTAACACTTTCACACACTCCTTAGACTTCCAGACAATTTTACCCGTTCACCCATCCCCCTACAGCCTTATACCCGTAACCGTTACCATTCACCACCCTCCGTCACCACCGTCCCTACCCCAATATACCACTTCACCACGTCGTCCACCCAACGCCATTTTCCCTCTACACCTTAACTACCTGCCCCTTCAACTTAGATTAAACCCCCGATACCACCGGACAAACCCAAATCACAAACCATTAACCACCAACGATCCAACCCCGTTCGAAACCCTAACCTACAATTACTAAATAAACAAAACCCCAAAACCAACGATACCCTCAGTTAAACAATTGAACCCACAATATTACCACCCCCCACCCTCTAAATACCCAATATGAATACCCTACAATACCCCCAAAAATAAACCCCCCCCACACCTATTGTTTAGACGACTGAAAATATAAAAAACATAACAGGGGTCAAATTACCCTAATTACCGCACCCCCCTAAAAACCCAACCCCCTTAAAACCTCTAATTACCCCCCTACCATAACCTACCGGACAAAACCCCCCACTGACCCCCGCCCCACCGCCCCCCCCCCCCACTCGCCCCCAGCCGCACCCCCACCCCCCCCCCCCCCCCCCCGCCGCCCCGCCCGCCGCCCGCGCCCCACCCGCACCCCCAACCCCCCCACACGCCCGACCCACCCCCCTACCCCCCCGCCACCCCCCGGCCGCCCCACCCCGGCCCGGCCCCCGCCCCCACGACCCACCCCTCCCAGCCCCCCACCCGCCCCAGCCCGCCCCCCGGCCCCGCCCGCCCACCCCCCCCCACCGCCCCCCCCCCCCCTCCAACCCAAAGAACTCTGGCTACACCAACCACACACCGAAAACTGCTTTAGCAGCCACCCTCTAAAAGGCCGGCCTAAAAGAAAAACGCCCCCACAAAGCCGCCCCCAACTTTTTTATTAATTCTTTATTGAGAGGGAACATTCCACTGAACCATAGATCACCAGAACAGAGGAAATAACGGAAATATAGGATTAATATCAAGGCAAAATTATGTTCCTCAATTCCATCAACAGGACAAGACCACCAGCAGGAGACAAAAACAGCGACAACAAAGAAAACAAACAAAACCAAACAACGTAACATCCCGAGTTTTGCATACACAGGTTTTGACCCAACACACAAAAAAAAAAGACGAAGGCAACCCCTATTCGTCTTCTTTACTAAAAAGACAAACTAAAAGTACGAACTAATGTATACCAACCTCCTTTCCCCTCTATTTTTTCTTGCATCGTCCGCCTGTTGGATTTCCACTGCGAAGACCCACAAAGGGGAAACAATCAAAGCAATTTTGAAACCAGACAAAGCAAAACATACAGTACGATGAAGCTTAGCTTCAGGGTAGTAATATCCTAGTAAACTACACCAACTTTTATTTTTCCTAAAGTTTTCCCTCCAGGGAGTACTTCGTGTCCCTTACAACCAGCTCAAACACTCATGACGACCAAGACTTGAGAACATGACATCAGACCGAGGCCCTGGGGATTCCGTTTACATGTATATATGTTGATGTATTGCTATCGAAACCGCTATTAACTGCAAAACTGGTGTGCGTAATGTTCAACCGTTTCCCCCACAAATATCCTTCATGCAATGGGCATTATTTTACTTTGTTTGTTTGTGCTGTTGCTTATAAATCTGAAACAGATAACAGGGGTAACACATTGAAAAAGTCTGAGCTGATAGCCAGCCGTCACGAAACAGTAGAAACAGTGTTTGTACAGCATCATCATGATAACAGACATCATCCGGTGTGTGACCGTCGGTGTGGGAACACCACAATGCCAGAGCAGGTGTCATACATTGTACGTCGTCCCCCCCCCCCCCCCCCCCCCCCCGCCCCCCAGCCGGCAGAGTGTCGGCTCGACTGAGGCTATCACCATGGATTTTCGGTCAAAAATTATTGTGGGGCAGACCGGGTTACTGCGATCCGATGATTTTGGTCTATTCCCCCGCCCCCCCCCCCCCCCCAAAAGAGATGACGATGTGTGTTTTTCAAAGAATGCCTACAATTCTCCTTGATTTTGTTTTGTAAAAGGGATATCAGCAAATAACGGAAGAATCACGTCTTCATCATCGGTCACTACCGATATGAACTGACTGAGCCCAACAGACTTTTTGTTTGCGTTTCCGGATCTAAGTTTCAACGGATGTACTTGGGGACCAAAAAAAAAAAAAAAAAAAAAAAATCTGCTCGCTCGACCTTTCCAGTGTTTGGTTTGATTATTTCACAGCCTGCAGTTCTGCTGTTTGTTCCTGACATACCGAGCACGTGTGTCGAAGAAGCAGACTCAGAGGACAAGATTGTACACACCCAATAGTTAGCAAGAGTGTTGTTTCGTTGATCAAAACGCCCAATAGGTACACACAGAAACAACACTGTGATTACAATTTCCTAAGTATAATACCACTTAGAAACTTTATGTATGATTTGGGGGGAGGGGGAGGCGAGGCAGAATCCAACGTCAAAGTACCTGCTGATAATTGTGTAACCGGAAAAGGTCAGAAATACTCACAGCTTTTTCTTTTTTGAACCTTTCTTCACACAGAAACCTGCTGCCAAATGGTGCGTTCACAAGTACTTAACCCAGGAACAGAATTGGATGTCCCAAAAGGTGTGCATAGGGAAGTAATTCGGAAAGATGGCACTGCTTTCAATCACCGCTAAGCTTTGACATGATGCTTATGTTATACTTTCAGTCTTCTACCAGGTCTGATTTGTAATGCAAGTTCTGAAAAGAGTGAAGGTGGCAATGTGGGTGCTGACTGTCAAGGCAAGAGTTGTAAACAAAGCGAACATGACAAGGTGGTTGTTGCTTCTTAGTCCAGCCATAGAGGTTCATACAGCACCGCTGCTGTGCAAAAGTTCAGACTCAGTTGGGTGTGATGAAAATGATGCATCTCGACCTGACCCACTTTCATCGTCGCTTAAATCACCCGCGACCCAATCAGCTCATTAGCTGGCGGTACCTTCGGTAATGAACGAAAGAATTACATACTAGCTGGCAGGTTGGGGTGCTGTATCAGGGACCCAGAGTCTGTCGCTTCTGAGGCAAGTTCTTTTGTCCACGGGGTCCATCGTGTCCGTCCTACGTATCTTGTGCCCATAGGACGCATTTGCACCTGTAGATTCACCAGTTTTATTTGTCTAAATCTACCATATTACATCTTCAAAAACAAAACAATTTTATTCATACTTTGACTAACATTTATCATAACACAAAAACAATTATAAAATGATTAACATAAATCACTTTCACCACCTTTATTGTATTTACACACACTGATCTCTTTCCCGATCACTGGTAAACAAACATCTGCTCAAATCAGCTTCAAACCGTTACAATTCTTAATCTTGCATGAAGGCTTTGATATCATTCATCTTTAATTACTGAGATACGTTTTTTTTAAACCCATTTTTTGGTTTTGATATGAAAAACTAACTCTACTTTACATTTTCTTCCATCTTTAAGTGCTAGCTCTTTTTATTTCAATTGATGCAATTGTCTTTAAATTCTGAGATAAATACAATCTTTTTTTCTACTCGCTGATCAATCCAAATAATACCAAACCCACTCTCGGTATGCTTTCTTTTTTTTTTTTTTATCTTCAAAACATTGTATGTCCAATCTTTATTTCCCTTTTCATGTCGAGGTAATATTTCATAAGCGTGTCCACATAATCCTGTCTTCAAAAACATAATTTCATTGCTTCAAAGGTCCACTAAATCTACCAAAATTACTGATGTAAAGAAGGGAAAGGAAAAAAAAAAGAAAGCAAAGAGGTCAAAGAAGAGCCTGGACTGACCTACGGGTAAAAAAAAAAGAAACAGAGAACCACAAACAAATCTGTTATCAGCATGAAATTAATTCTGTGAATATGTCCTGCTTATAATCTCAAACAAATCCTGATATATGAAGTGAGTATGTCAACAGAATTGTCAATGTTAGAAACAGCTTTCTGTTTACGACTTGCACAGGGAGTCCCCCAATAAAGACCGTCCCTACAGAGATTCTCTCCCTTTACTCTCTTGTTCTTCTGGAACATTTTTTTCACTTTATAGTAGAATTACCCCCACCCCCACCCCCCCCTCCACCCAAAGAACTGCTAGCACCACCCTCTAAAAGCCCCAACTTTTATTCTTTATTGAGAGGAATTCCACTGAACCATATGCACAGAACAAAGGAAATAAACTAAATAGGATAATATAAGCATAAATTCCACACAGGAGAACCAGGGAGAAAAAAAAAAGTACATACAGAGTTAGAATAAAGGTTTTGAAAAACAAACAAAAAAGAAAAGGAAACAAATATTCTCTTCCTTTACAAGAACAACTAAAGTACCTCTTCCGCCTTTTGATTCCACTGCGAAGAACCAAAGGGGAAACAAATCAAAGCAATTATGAAACATACAAAGCAAAACATACAGTGACGATGAAGCTTAGCTTCAGTGTAGTAATATCCTATGTAAACAACACCTACTTTTTTTTTTCCTAAAGTTTCCCTCCAGGATTACTTCTTGTCCCATTACACAGCTAAAACACACACGACCAAGACTTGAAAACATGACATCAGACCGATGCCCTGGTGATTCTGTTTACATGTATATATATTTATTGCTATCAAACCGCTATTAACTGCAAAACTGGTGTGATTAATGTTCACCGTTCCCCTCACCATATCCTGTCAGCAATGGGCATTATTTTACTTTTTGTTGTTGTTGCTGTTGCTTAAATCTGAAACAGATAACAGGGGTACACATTGAAAAGTCTGATCTGATAGCACCGTACGGAACAGTAGTATACTGTGTTTGTTACAGCATCATCATGATAACAGACATCCGTGTGTGACCGTCGGTTTGGGAACACCCAATGCCAGAGCAGGTGTCATACATTTTTACTTCTTCCCCCCCCCCCCCCCCCCCCCCCCCCCCCCAGCCTGCAGATGTTTCTGCTGACCTATCACCATGGATTTTCTGTCAAAAATTTTTGGCAGACCTGTTTACTCTAACGATGATTTGGTCTATTCCCCCCCCCCCCCCCCCCCCCCCCCCCCCCCAAAAGAGATGACGAGTGTGTTTTCAAAAGGAATGCCTACAATTCTCCTTGATTTTTTTGTAAAGGATATCAGCAAATAACGGAAGAATCACGTTCTTCATCTTGCGGTCACTACCATTAAGAACTGACTGTCCCAACATACTTTTTTTTTTCTTTTCCGGATCTAGTTCACTGATGTACTTTGGGACCAAAAAAAAAAAAAAAAATCTGCTCTCTCTCCATTTTTTGGTTGATATTTCACAGCCTGCAGTTCTGCTGTTGTTCCTACATACCAGCACGTTGTCGAAGAAGCAGACTCAGGATGACAAGATTTTACACCCAAGAGTTAGCAAGAGTTGTTGTTCTTTGATCAAAACGCCCAAATAGGTACACAGAAACAACACTGTGATTACATTCCTCAAGTATAATACCACTTATAAACTTTATGTATGGATTTGGGGTGGAGGGGGAGGCGGGGCAGAGTCAACGTCAAAAGTACCTGCTGATAATTGTGTAACTGAAAAGTCAGAAATACTCACAGCTTTTTCTTTTTGACCTTCTCACACAGAAACATGATGCAAATGGTGCTTTCACAAGTACTAACTCCAGGACAGAAATTGGATGTCCAAAAAGTTTGCATGGGAAGAAATTCTGAAAGATGTCACTGCTTTCAATCACCTTAACTTTGACATGATGCTGTATGTTATAATTTCAGTCATCTACAGGCTGATTTTAATGCAAGTTGTGAAAAGAGTGAATGTGGCAATGTGTGCTGACTTCAATGCAAGAAGTTGTAAACAAAGCGAACATGACAAGGTGGTTGTTGCTTCTTAGTCAGCCATAGAGGTTCATAACAGCACCGGCTGCTGTGCAAAGTTCAGACTCAGTTGGGTGTGATGAAAATGATGCATCTCGACTGACCCACTTCATCGTCGCTTAAATCACCCGACCAATAGCTCATTAGCTGGCTGTACCTTCAGTAATGAACTAAATGAATTACATACTAGCTGGCAGGTTTGTCTGAATCATGGACCCAGGATTCTTTCGCTTCTTAGGCAAGTTCTTTGTCACGGGGGTCCATCTTTCCGTCCACGTATCTTTTGCCATTAGGACGCATTTCACCTTGAGATTCACGCAGTTTTATTTCTACCATCATCCCTAAAGAACAGCAGCTTGAAGAACGAGAGACCAGCAAAGCTGAATCTACAACACAAAAATTTTTTCTAAAAGGCTTAATTTGCAGCGTGAAGTGTGAGCCACGCATGAAGTCTATCAAAAGTGCACTACACTGAGCAACAACAACAACAAACATACAAAACAAAACAAAAGCAAGCACATATGTAGCAATGGAATCAGGAGGATACTAATGTTTCCAAGTATGAATTATCAAAGAAGATGACCTGTCAACAAGGTCTTTTAACTGTTTTTGAATTTGTTCCCCATCCTACTCTTCTCTCCCCCCCCCCTCCTCCCCGCCTCCAAAACCCATGCCCTTCCTTTACTCCTTCTCCCTCACTCACACACACACACACACACACACACACACACACACACACACACACACACACACACACACACACTTTCTTAAAACAACTTCCATTCATGCCCTTTGCGCCGGTTTAGTCTTCTTACTATGAAAAATAACAGTTTCACATACACACGGTGAACTGATAACATAAAACAGTTGTATCCATTACATATTATCTTTTTTTTTAAAAACTAATAAAAAGATATAAATAAAATAAATGCACTTAAAACAATGCTATTTACTGCACATCAAAATTACATGGCCTTTGGGGAGTGAGGCGGGGGGGGAGGGGGGGGGGGGGGGGGGGGGAGAAAAAGGAGAAAGAGATGTATGTCATTGCTTCCTTTTATCCTTTGCTCTATCCTAGTTTCCATATTTGTTAAGATACACCTCTTTACCAATGCTCCTTTATTTCAAATTGGGTAAAATAATTATATACCTGTTCTTCTGTTGTTTAAACAATGCTCCAATTCATCTCATCTTAACAGACGACAGACTAAATGCAATATGTGTTGCAGTAATCATATAAAAATAAAAGTCAGTCGATAAATCAAACCAAATTTCACCTTTCAAAAAAAAAAAAAAAAAAAAAAAGGAAAGCAACAACTGTTTCTGATTCACTGTCAATTCTGAAATAAAATGAACAATAATCAGAGCCGCTGTCCACTGGTGGCAGTTTCACCCTGGGGATAGCTGGAAAGTTGTGTCATTCTGTCTGTGTTAGATTCCGCTAGCACCCGTCTTTACTGAGAATATACGAACATTAAAGTTTACCATGGACACATGTACAAACTCATAGACGACTGAACTGAAAATGATCATGCAAACTCACTTCCTTTGCACACACAAGTTGCAGAAAAAATGAGAAGAAAAAAATGAAGCATTTCCAGCCATCCTCAAAAGTGAAAATTAGACTGGAACATGCACTAGCATGCATGTGCACGCACACACACACACAACACACACACACACACACACACACACGCACACACATAAAGAGAAACACACATGCAAAAGTTTGTGGAAAAAATAAACAGGGGAGAGAGAGAGTGAGAGAGAAAGAGGCACGCGCACAAGCACTCACACACAACACTCACACACACACACGCACGCATGCATGCGCACGCGCGCATGCACACACGCACACACACACACAGACACGCGCACGCACGCACCGCACATGCACGCACGCACGCACACACACACACACACGCACACACACACATACACACAGTAAGATGAGACAGTAAATTCAGCAGAACGAAACTGAACTAAAAGCTAAGTGAATGCAGTACACAAAGGAGGCTTACATTCAAGTTCTCAAACTTCTTCCCATGCTGTTCCACCAGTCTCTGAAAGAAACAACAATGAAAAACCTATCAGAGGCACACACGTCAGTCGCCATTCACCACATTCATTGACCATCAGGCCCAATCAGCTGAACCAGTAACAGAAGTTCTTTACAAAACAAAACAAACAAACAAAAAAAACCTCCACAGTCAATGGTGACATGATAATTTCTTTTTTACCACAAACCGTATGAAGAAAAAAAAAAACACATGAAGAAAATTTTTTTAAAAACCCAGCAAGTTTTCTTTTAATGGTGGTATAAAAAATGTTGACCATCAGGCCAAAACATATAAACCAATAACCGAGAGAATCCTAAAAAAAATTCTAATGTCGATTGTAACATGGGGTACTTTTTACCCATCAAGCCAAACGACAAATCAATCATGAAAAGGCAAAGTAATTCTAAAACAATTTACTATCACAGTTTGGTTTTTTTTTGTGTTATTGTTTTTTCTAACAGAAGCTGACACTGTAATCATGACTCACACTGGACACTGCAACAGGCAAGAGGCTCCTGCATCATGTGATGACAGAGTGTTGGACTTGCCTCCAAAATTATTTCCAAACAACTGTTTGTTCATTCTTTTTCTTATTTTTTCTTTTAGCGAGCAAATCAACTTAAATCATTTCACTTTTGTTACCATCACTGCCACTGTTGATCTTCACAGCGGATGTATTCACTCAAACCTCCCTGAAACATGCTCAGAAGCATTTTTGCTCTCAGATTTGCTTTTACTAATGGACTAAGCCTGAATCAAGAAAACACTCAACCTGCTGCAGGTGGTACATCTTAAAGAATATAATACACACTGTGTGTGATAGAATAATTTTTCTGTCATCAAATAATAATTCTTTCAGACACTGACAACGTATATATACACTGCGTGATGGAACCATTTTTCTGTCATCAAATAATAATTCTTTCAGACACTGACAACACATATACACTGCGTGATGGAATCATTTTTCTGTCATCAAATGATAGTTCTTCCACTCACTGACAACATTGTAATCAGCAAACATTTACCTCTGTTCTAGCTCTGGCACAATGATAGGGCTGAAAAATGACACAATCCTGCTGCCAAAAAAACGGACGTTAACAACAGTGAAATCAAACCTCTTTCATAGGAAGACGGATTTTCAAGATGTCTGCGTATCTTCTGAGAACCTCATAGGGGGCGTGAATCTTGGCAAAATGGATCTCATCGCCTCTCTGGAAAACGAAAAACAAATCGAAGACATATTAGCTTACACAGTTTCCTTTCCTCCATTAACTGTGAAACAACAATAACAAAAGCAACAATAACAAATTTCAGAGTCTTCTTCTATAGTGTGGTTAAATTTCTTCACAGTCTCTTCACATGAGATGAATACTGTCACTACCAATACTAACAATGCTACTACTACTTCTTCTCTGACAACTACTGTTAACACAATCAACAGTAATGCTTTCAATCATAACGCTTTCTTGTACAGCACAACTCTTTAACATCTCAAAGAAGTTCTTTGCGGGCTAAATGGAAAACTGGGAAGATGAAAAGTGAAAACAAAATGATGAACTTACTGTATGATGATGAGCACACAGCACTAGCCAAAACAACTTCAGCTACTGCACGTCCCTCTAAGTATATTCTAGCAAAGACGCAAACCTGTGCAAACACACATCTGTGAACTAACTCCACAACCTACTCAAACACACATCTGTGAACTAACTCCACAACCTACTCAAACAGAATATACAGACACATTTAGCTGCCTTACATGATCACATCACCAAGTCGGTGTCACATAGATGTGTGTGTATATGGGTATGTTTATATATATACACACACACACATATATATAGATATAGTGAGAGAGAGATAGAGAGACAGGGAGAGAGAGAGAGAGAGAGAGAGAGAGAGAGAGAGAGAGAAACAGACATATATGTATTCAGACTTTTCTTCATCACTGCTGTGACTGTGAATTGTGCACAATCCCCTTTCATTAAAATTCACTGCACGCTGGTGAAGCCCCTACTCTTGTTTTCCCAAGTTGAAGCAAACATCACACAGCCCTGGGGGGGGGGGGGGGGGGGGGGGGGGAGCTGACTGGCTCCTTGCCAAGAACAACTCCAGCGATGACTGATAGAACATGTAACACTGACAGCCGTCAAAAGAGGGGGGGGGGGGGGGGGGGGGGGTAACAGTGGGGGGCCAAGAGCCTGACTCGGTCTGATTAGCAAGTCACAACACACACACACACAAAATGTTTTGTTTACAGAATGACTGATCCGACTCCTGACCAGTGAGGAGAGGGAGGGGAAAATTAGACAGTGGAATCATACACACTGGAAACCCAGAAACAGAGAGGATGCATGACTGCTGGGAAAGAGAGAGAGAGAGGGGGGGGGGGGGGGGAGGATTAGAGGATGGAGTTACACAGACTGGCAGCCAACAAAAAGGAGTCACAAGGGGCTGAATCTAACTGGCAACTCCTCAAGAAAAGGCTATATACAATGAACGGCCGATGAACTCCTGATGCTGGTAGGGAGAAGGGGCGGAGTTAGCAGATTGGCACGAAAACATCCACAGACATGAGTCAACCTGTAGATTGGTGGGAAAATGAGTCAATTTAAGGGGACATGCATGCACCTGCATATGGGTACACATGGAGCAGGTTCAGCGGAATTACTTCTCAAAACCTTGCGCCTTCGGTCTTCGGCATGTTTGCTTGATCGTGCATTGCTGACAAGAGACTGATAAAGCTCAAATAAGTTCAACTGTCATGAATGATCGAACAACAAAAACATTCTGATGTCATCACACAGACATGATGGACTCTGAAGAGGAGAAAAACAACAATTTCACAATACCATTGCGATCTGAAAGCATTTACTTTTTTTCTATGTACTGGCTAATTCATCTGTTCATTTTAAAGTGACCTTCAACAGCAAACAATAAGGGCACAGGGGGGACATTCATTCAGCTCTCCGGAGCTCCTAATTGAACTTCCACGGCTCCTGCGACTACATGTCTGTGCCAGTTCAAGGTTGCAGTTCTCATATACGGCCATTTCAACAGGTCACTCCGCCGTATTTCTCCACCTCCCTCGGCACAAACTATTTTTTCTGTTTATTCAGTTTTCGGAATGAACAGCTCTGAACAACTTCCAAGACACCAGACGAAACTGTGAGAGAATACTGTTTTTGTTTCTCTGAACCATATGTCTGGAACTCCAAGTCATCCAATCTGTACAATATCTCATGTCTGCCCTAATGGAAAAACAGCTGCGAGTTATACCTATTTTGACAGGCATTCCTTTGAGCTGTCTTGTCCAACTTGTGTGATGGGTGGCAGATGGATCAGCAGAATGGGATGGATCTATGTGCTGGTGTAGAGGCAGGAATGTTTAGAGTAGGGTTGGTGAGACTGGGGAGGAAGGGGAAAGGGGGTGCAGTGAGCAGGAGAGGAAGGATGTGGTTCAGATGTGTGTGTGACTTCCGACGGACGGCAAGAGCACAGCACATAGCACTGTGAACGCAAGATATTGCACTTTATTACTACTGATTATCAGTATCATTGTTAATGGCCTTTTCTTTTTTTCAAATCATTGCTGCTCCTCTTCTTCTTCTTTTTCTTCATCTTCATCTTCTTCTCATTTTTAGCACTATCATCACTATCATCATTACCATCTTAATCATTATTATCATCACTGTTTTCAGTATAATGCAATGCATGCTAATACACCAAAAAAAATGACATATCGTAACATTGCACAGTGTAGTGAAATGTAAGCTTATGAACTTGACACAAACTAACTGTACAAAACTGCTACCCAAATGAAAACTGCTGCCGAACATACACAGCCCATCGACCCAATCCCTCCCCAACAACAAAGAAACCCAGACTTACCCTGTCGTACTCCAACTCCAGGCCTTCTGTGCGCAAGTTGTCCTCGAACATCTCCCGCGCCTCCTCTGCCTGATGCTTCTTCTTCCCAGTGGGCTTGATGTTCCAGGCCAGGATGAAGTCAATGCGCCGCTTGCCATCCTCAAAGAACAAGTTACGCACCTAGAACACAGACAGGTCCATGTCAGTGTGAGGACGTTCACCCCTCACTGTTATCCTCCGTCCAAATGCTGTATCTACTGTCCCTACCATCTTTAGTCCAAAAAAAGATTTCCACCTTCACTACTCGATCCAAAAGAGATATCCGTTGTCATAACAATCCTGAAGTCCTCTGTATTGACTGTCACTATTATCCTCAGTCCATCACCAATATCCACTGTCATCACTATTCTTAAACATTCACTGTCATCACTGCCTTCAGTCCAACACCGACATCTATCGTCACCACTATCCTCAGTCCAGAAGCAGTATCCACTATCACTACTTTCTCAGACCAAAAGCTATATATCCACTGTCACCATCATATCAGACCAAAAACTATATATCCACTGTCACCATCATATCAGACCAAAAGCTATATATCCACTGTCACCATCATATCAGACCAAAAGCTATATATCCACTGTCACCATTATATCAGACCAAAAGCTATATATCCACTGTCACCATCATATCAGTCCAAAAGCTATATATCCACTGTCATCATCATATCAGACCAAAAGCTTTTTATCCACTGTCATCATCATATCACACCAAAAGCTATATATCCACTGTCATCATCATATCACACCAAAAGCTATATATCCACTGTCATCATCATATCACACCAAAAGCTATATATCCACTGTCACCATCATATCACACCAAAAGCTATATATCCACTGTCACCATCATATCACAACCAAAAGCTATATATCCACTGTCACCATCATATCATCCAAAGGCAGTATTCCACTGTCACCATCAATCAGTCCAAAGGCAGTATCCACTGTCACTCGCATCTTAAGTCCAAAAGGATATCCACTGTCACCACTATCCCAGTCCACATGCTGATATGCATTGTCATACTATCCTATGTCACATGTAATATCCACCACAGACTCACCACTATCTCAGTTCACATGCTATATCCATTGTCACACTACCCTCTGTCCACATGCTGATATCCACTGTCACACTATCCTCTGCCCACATGCTGATATCCATTGTCAACACTGTGACGCAACAATTGCCAGCCACACCATCCTCTAAAACCCCCCCTCCCCTCCCCTTTTCTCCCCCCCCCCCCACCCCCCCCACTCCTCCTCTCCTTCCCCTGCCCTCCCCTTCTACACCCCCCCCCCCCCCCCCCCCCCCCCCCCCCCCCCCCCCCTCTCTCTCTCTCTCTCTCTCGCTCATGAACGGCAATTACAGATTACTCATCTACGTCAATCCCCACCCCAAAAATCTCTTGTCTCAGACCTTCTCTACCCACCATCGGCGGGGTTTATGTTTGATGCTGCCATGACAGGTGCCCAGAGAGAGAAGTGTGATGTCACTTTGCAGCAAGTTGCCCACTTCACCCCTTCTCCGCTCCCTTCCCCTAAGGAGCATGCAGCAACCAATCCCTAAACCTGCCCCTCTCTCCCTTCTCCTCACCACCATCCCCACCCCCTCCACCATAGTGATTACACAGTATGAAAAGGGAACTGAAAAGGCCGCAGAAGAGAATAGGAAATTAAATGGAAAAGTCTGAGAAGCAGAAGAGTGAACAAATCAAAAGAACAGGCAGAGCATGACAAGATATGAGAGCAAGATCAGGCACAGCATGACAAAGAGAGCAAGATCAGCAGAGTGCGACAAAACAAGAGAGCTAGTACAGGCTGAGCAAGATAAAGCCAGAGAACATGAACTTGCTCTCAAACAGCTCGAGAAGTCAACCGAGACCAACAGCTCTTCAGCCACGGCCAGCCGACATTCTCAGCCTCCCTTCCAAATTCTGACCATGAATTTCTCTTTGGACCCTTTCAACAAGACCACTGAAAGTACTGACACGTACTTGGACCAGTTTGAAAGGCTAGGAAATGAATTTGGCCTTGACCCCGAAAAGCTTAGCATCAAAGTATTCAAACTTGCCCAAGGTCTCAGGGCGCCGAGTTACCACCCCATAAAGTAACTGTTTATGATGCTCTCAACAAGCACTCCTTACTCGATATGAGCAGACGTCCGAGGCATACCAAAACAAAATTTCGAAGCTTGCAGCTGTAAAACTGATCACCATCAGTGAACCTAGCAAGGAAACAGGTGCAGATCAGACCAGGGAAAGTTCATCTCTCCAACTCTGAAAATCCTGCGTAAGGTTTCACTGATCAACCCAGAAGAACTACCCTGGGTTGGTACCCCTGACCCTGGGTCTGCCTGCTATCGGCCCAGCGGGGACAACAATCCAAACGGATCAGCCGGCCTGGAGAGAAGGTGAACCAGTCACCAGCAACTGGAGAAGGATCCACACCCCTTTCCAACATCAGTTAAGTTCTGACGTTCCAAGTGGACTCCAGCTCAGCTCATCCAGAACTTCCCTCTCTTAGCGATGAAATAAAGTGGGAGAAAAAAATCACCCTGAACTGATTGATTGAAAGTGATTTGTATGTCTCATTTTTTCTATATATACAAGTACACTTAACTCGTGTCAGTTCTCTGTTGTTCATACAGTATTGAAGGTTTGAACTTATCTCTAATTCGGTCACTCGGAGCTACAGGCACTTTTAAGTGCACAAGCCTAAGGAGACTTATTCCTGAGCCACTCTTGAGTACTTTCAACCGTCCCAAGAAAAATTGAAATTTCTTTCAATGACTAGTACCGGAAAGTTGCTCCTTCCACCACTAGTAGAAGACAGACGGTCGAGGTGAAATTTTTAATACAACTCTAACAGAGAAACCATCCGAAGTCCTTCCCCTAGTGGACACACCTACCCACTCCCAACTCTCGACGGCCATACCACTCAGCTGGGTTGCCATGGAGTCGGAGGAGGAAGACCGGGGTGCAGAAGGTGAGGGTCGAATTTTGGTTGATTTTAATGTGGATAGATTTTCCTGCAGTGAAGTGCATGCCTCTGCACATTGACTGTAACATTTCTCTCTCTGTCTCTGTCTGTCTGTCTGTCTGTCTGTCTGTCTCTCTCTCTCTCTCTCTCTCTCTCTATCTATCTGTTTGTGTGTCTCTCTGTCTCTGTCTCTTTCTCTCTCTCTCTCTCCCTCTGTTTGTGTGTCTCTCTGTCTGTCTGTCTGTCTGTCTGTCTGTCTGTCTCTCTCTCTCTCTCTCTCTCTCTCTCTCTCTCTCTCTCCTCTCTCTCTCTCTCTTCTCTTTCTTACTGGAGGCGTCTGTGAGAGTGTTGTTCAAATTTCCTGAACAGCGCTTCAGGTATCTGTATCTCTCGGTCCTGGCTGACGCCGGGATATATCATGAAAGTGAGCGTAGAGTACAGCCCTGTCATGCAGTCTCAGACCTGAATGGAGTCCGTAGCATCATCTACATCTTCATTCCCATCGATCGGCCTCAACACAACAAACAAACAAAATTAATCTCAAATTCTGTGGCCCTTCATGCCCTGCTCTCATGGTGGCCTCAGTTTCAGTTGCCTGTTCACGTCTATGGCCTTGGATGATTCTTTCGGGATCCCCGGTATCGGCAAGTTCATGGGGCTGTCGTTGGATGGACGTGGTGGCGCCCTCCGGAGAGAGAGCTGATCATTTGCGCTGGTTTCCACGACAAGGCCATTATGTCGTCGCAAGGAGGCCTAGTAGTGGTGTCCTGCGTATGTTGGATCAGAACAGGCGCCACTGAACACCAGCGAAGTCACTCGGCAGCAGTGCATGTCTCCTCCGGTGGTTGCCTCTTGACGACTTGACATTGACTGCTCCTCAGTCCCCATGCTGATATCCACTGTCACTACTATCCTATGTCCACTACTCATATCCACTGTCACTACTACCTTCAGTCTAAATGAAAAACAACTTCCCTGGAAATTCTATATGTTTTACCTCCCTGAGGTGAAACCTCTTCACGCAGACACACCTGCTCTAGGGAGAACTGGAATGTTTTGGGTTTTTCTTTATCATCATTACTATTCCTCCCTTCTCTGATTATGACTAAAAGTTTATTTTGTATGATCCTTCCATTAAAAAAACGAAAAACAAAAAGGTAGTGTCTTATCACTTTGAAAACTTTTTTTGAAAAGGTTTTCCAGAGATTTCTTCAAAACTGATGGAGTCTTTCAATTTATCTGGGAGATTCAAGATCTTAAAAAGTCGGGGGGGGGGGGGGGGGGGGCTCAATAATTTGGCTCTGGGACTAGCAGTTATGTCAGCATAGGGGGCAAAGCTGGTGGTGTCCTGTGTATGTTGGATTAGACAGGCACCACTGGCACCAAGTGACGCAGCAGTTAGAGAAGTCGCCTGTGGTGGCATCAACATCTTAATTTTAGCTGTCCCTGTGACTCAATGATGGGAATCCAAGAAACAAACGTGGGGATCGACTATGATATAGGAGTGTGAAACATGCCAAGAGGAAGTAATGCTGATGAAGGAGTGCAAAGAAGGGACAGCAAACAAACAGAAAAAAAACACAAAAAAAGAAAGAAAAAGAAAAGAAGGCCTAAAGAGATTTCAATATGAAAAGTAATAAAAGGATATTCATATCATAAGCAAATAAAGCTCTGATACTGAACATATTTGTTTTGACACACACCTAAAAATAGTTCATGACTTATAAATTGACTGGGTTATCGTGCGTGCATGTGTGTGTGTGTGTGTGTGTGTGTGTGTGTGTGTGTGGTGTGTGTGTGTGTGTTTTGTGTGTGTATACATGAGTGTGTTTTAGGTATGTGACATGTTTGTGTATGTATGTTTGTGTATGTGTGTTTGTGTGTGTGTGTGGGGGGGGGGGGGGGTAGTGGGGTGCAAGCATGCACACCAGCGTGTATGTGGAGTAAAACCATTCTATATAACTAAGCAATCCAAGGAGGCCAGGCAAAAATCATGCAATCACATGCCATACACTAAAAGCAAAACAACCAATACATCAGATATATCAGTTTGGCTCTGCCACAGTTTTAGCCCCCCCCCCACCTCCATCCCCACCCTCCCCCAAATAACATCATTCACTGAGCTCATTTTTGTGACTGGATTATCTTCTCTTACAAGGCTCAATGCTGATGTCGCCTACATTTCCCCTCATGCCATCACGACGGAAGGAATGGAGTGGAAGGGGGAGCAGGGAACAGGGCTGCAGCGGCAGGTGAGGTGAATGCATGCATATGTGGATCTATGTGAACGAAGGAGGGATGCGCATGCCCACACACGCACACACACACACACACACACACACACACACCAACACTCTCTCTCTCTCTCTTTCTTGAGTATGACACACACATCAATCACCACAGCCCAAGCGTAATGTATTCAGACCAGTTTCTAAACTGTCGCTTATAACATCAAAGCAGTCAGAAATAAAACAAAACAAAATAACAAAAAATCCCCATGCAACAAAATAAAAAGGAAAACAGAATGTTTCGTAACAACAAAACCCAAAGAAACAAACAATCAGAAAAAAACATGCGACAGCACCTCCGAACATAACATTCCATTTCCATGTCAGCATTATATACCACAAAAGCACGTACGCTAAAAACACTTCAACATAAAAAGGCTTAAAAACGTTACAAATGATGACAACAGAATTAAAACTCAACAACAGCAAACCTGACAAAAAGATCCAAAAATGTTATATTTTTTGTTAACCCTTTCTATGCTATGGGGTGTCTAGTGAAATTCTGCAATTAAAAAAAAAAAAATTTTAAAGGTCTCAAAACTGAATAAAGTCTTGCACAGGAAAACTACAAGAAAAAAAAAAGTTGGGGGGAAGCAACTCTCAACAAGATAATAGCTTATCTTTTCTTCCTTAATTCTCTTTATCCCCTTCACGGATACAGCAATATCTTATACTGATCCGGTTATAACTATAATTTTCTTCTGGAGAGGAAAGGTTAACTTCTTCTCTGCAAGAAATAAATCAAAGAATGCCAGCGAGTGCCTCTATTTCATTCCCTCTCAACCCTCTGGCACCTTCAGACAGACACTGACCAAAGCCCATAGTCTGACACAGTCATACACAGTTTATTCACTTTTTATTGCCATAAATGTAAAAGCGGAGTCAATTCTTTTTTTTCAAAATCAAGCTATCGCTACAGTACATGTTCTATGTATGTTTTAATTACAACAACAATGTATGTTTATTACAACAATGAAAACAATACAAACTCTCCGCACGCGCGTGCGTGCGTGCATGTGTGCATGCATGTGTGTGTTCAAGTGGTTGCAAGCATGTATGCACATATGTGTGTGTGTGCATGAGCATGCGTGTGTGCGTGAGTGCATGTGCGTGCATGTATGCATGCATGCGTGTTAAGTGTATGTGTGTGTGAGTGTGTGCAAGTGTGTGTGTGTGTGTGTGTGTGTGTGTGTGTGTGTGTGTGTGTGTGTGTGCATGTGTTTAAGTATATGTGTGTGTGAGTGTGTGTGAGTGTGTGAGTGAGTGTGTGTGTGTGTGTGTGTGTGTGTTGTGTTGTGTGTGTGTGTGTGTGTGTGTGTGTGTGTGTGTGTTGTGTGTGTGATGTGTACCTGTGAAAACATATCTGTCACAGTGTTTTAACGTGGAAAAAATTTTGCTGTCATTTCTTACATCAAGTATGCATAAATATAATGTGAATTTCTAATTCATTAATCTAAATACTGTCAAAACAAAAGATAAGATAAGATAATGTTGCTTATAGCCCAGCCGACCGCAGAGGGCCACATCAGGGCTGTCACCACGTTAAAATCAACTCACCAGTCATTTAAAAAAAAAAAAAAAAAAAAAAAAAAAAAACCTTTCACACATCTCGTTAAATGACATCGTCTACAAACGCACCAGAAACTTGTTAAAAAATCTTTCTTCCGTAAAATCTTAAATCAGATGAAAAATATTAATCTTCCTCAAAAACTCAAGGATCACATCAGGCGGGACATCCCTGAACAGGATCTTCATGGACTCCGCTGTAAAATGTTTGTGTCTCACATCGTGCAAAGTCCCAACACTCTAAAAGAACATGTTCATTGTGAGTGGCGCATGACATGGAATGCACCACGGAGCTTCTTCACTCTTTAAAAGGTAAGCATGGGTAAAATACGAATGGCCGGTGTGCAGCCGGCACAGAACCGTTTCCTCTTTACGACCATCCGACGTGGATGGAGGAAGTCCTTAAGGTATTGGACGGATCTGAAAGAGTTTGTTACTCGTCTGTGTGTTCCAATCCTCCTGCCAGAGGTCTCTCACATAATCGTTAACTTGGGTTTCACATCTGAACAGGGGATATAAATGTTGGACAGTTTCTCTCCTTGTGGCGTTCTTGGCTAAACGATCAACCATTTCGTTCCCGCCGATGCCAACATGACCAGGAACCCAAGCAAGAGTAATTTTGTAACCGTCCGCTTTCAACTTGCTAAAAAGTTCAAAGAAATGCAAAAGTTCTGGATGCTGAAGGTTGCGGCCAGCTATGGCTTCCAAAGCTGACAGCGAATCCGACAGAACCAGAAAGTCCCTCTTTGAAGAATGTGAGATTATCTTCAAAGCCAGTACCAGAGCAGTAAGTTCAGCAGAATAGACAGAAGCATCGGAATGGATATGTTCCAACAGTATCTGAGAAGGAGCCCCAGGGCAGTAGGCTGCACAGGCCACTCCATCCTCAGACTTGGAACCGTCAGTGAAAACTTTTTGATAGGATGGAATATTTCGAACAGAGGTCAGCATACAAAGCCTTGTACGCCAGAGAGCTGGTAGACTCCTTACGGAAAGCTGCGAGATCAAAACGAATCTCTGGTGTGAAAAAGGTCCATGGAGGTTGATCCGAAACTTGGAAAAATCGGAAACTACTCCCAGGTCTATACCTGCATTCCGCACGTGAGGCTGCATACGAAGCCCAAACGGCGGAATACATTTCGGGTTTGTTTCAAACTTACTTTGAAACGGAGGGTCAAAAACACAGTCATAGGCAGGATTCTGCGGTTCTGAGACAGTCGGATGTAATAATTCAAAGACAGTTTCAGCCTGCGGTTGGACAGTGAAGGTTCACCTGCCTCTGCGTACAGGCTGTACACAGGGGTGGTGTCGGAACGCTCCAAGACAGAGACGAAGCCCTTGATGGTGGATAGGGTCCAAGAGTTTGAGGTAAGATGATCTTGCGGAGCCGTACACAGCACAACCGTAGTCCAGTTGGAACGGACCAGGGCTCTGTAGAGGTGCAACAAAGTTTTCTTATCAGCGCCCCAGTCGGTGTGTGCTACGACCCGCAGAATATTCAGTGCCTTTTGGCAAGCAGTTTTGAGGTTTTTAATATGGCTGAGAAAGTTAAGTTTTGGTCAAAAATGACTCCCAGAAATTTGGCCTCTTTAACAGCTGGAATGGGAGATTTCCCTACTTGAAGTTCCGGATCTGGAAAAAAAACTGACGGAAATTATGGAAGTGAATACACTGGGTTTTTGTAGCAGAAAGGTGAAACCGTTTTCATCCGCCCACCGATGGATTTTATCTACGCAAAGCTGGAGCCTGCGCTGGACACTCGGGTACAGGCTCTCAGTTGCGTAGACAGCAAAATCATCCACAAACAATGAGCAGTCTGGAACCCTGCTGAACTGATTGAACAATATGTTGATCTTAATACTAAAGAGGGCAGAGATAGTATGCTCCCCTGTGGAACACCCAACTCCTGCTCGTGGACATCAGAGAGAGTGGTGCCAACCCGGACCTGAAACTGTCGTTCTGCCAAAAAATTTTGAATAAAAAGCGGAAGATGACCTCGAAAACCCAGATCGTGGAGATCATGAAGTATTCCCCGACTTCCAGGTGGTATCGTAGCCTTCTCCAAGTCAAGAAAATTGCCACTGCATGCTGTCTGTTTAAAAAAGCGTTCCTAATGTGTAGATTCCAGACGAATCAAATGGTCAACTGTACTACGATGTTTGCGGAAACCACACTGTTCTTTCGCCAAAAGGCCATCGGTTTTCGAGTTTCCACATGAGCCTAGCATTGACCATTTTTTCCATCAATTTACAGACACAGCTGGTCAAAGCTATGGGACGGTAGTTAGATGATTAGAAAGATCTTTTCCAGGTTTGGGGATGGGAATAATGAGGGCTGTCCGCCAAGAGGTGGGAAAAAACCTGTAGTCCACACGTGGTTGTATACCTGTAACAGGATGTTCAGACCTTCTTGCGGAAGATGTTTCAATAGTTGATAAGGTATGTCATCTATACCTGGAGAGGAATCGCTTGCAAGAGAGTAAGGCAGATTTCAGCTCGTTTAATGTGAAAGGAAGATTGTTAGTCTTCCATGTGTCGGTATGAAAAGTTGCAGGGTGATTTTTCTTTTAGGGCTTTGTTTTTGACAAAAGTGACCGATTTATAGAAGAGGAGGAATTCTTTTCATGGTTTGAAGCAACAGATTAGCAACTGCTTTCTTCTCTGTTTTAAAGAATCGAAAACTTGAGATGGTTCACAGTGGGACAGGTGTTCTTTCCCTTGATTTTCTTAATGATGTTCCACACTTTTTTCTTAGAAGTTTTTGATGTCAGCCTGGAGCAGAAGCTTCTCCAGACGACGTTTACTGATTTTAAAAGTGTGTCTTGATTTAGCACGGAGTTCTGATGGCTCGAGCGTTGGGACCGAAGGTCTTGGAAATACCTGACGCGAGCCCGTGTTTTCTAACTTTGGAAATTTGTTGGCATTCTGAATCGAACCAGGGTGTTTTTGGCATTTGAATTTATCGGAAGACACTGGAAAACAGGCCTTAGCACATTTAATCATAGTGTTAGTCAGTGATTCAGCTGGGTCAGACCTGAAAAAATCAGTGTCCTGGAAACTCTTAGAAACAGTGGCTGCAAATAGATCCAGTTTGCTTTCTTATAATTGAGATGCTGAGAGACAGAGACTGTGTTCAGTTATTACAGGTTGTAGAAGGACAGGGAAATGTCACTTCCGTGCAGATCGTCATGGACAGACCACTCATAGTCCAGGACCAGCGAGGGGTCACAAAACCGAAATACCAAACACGAAAGTGAACCTGAGGAAGAGTGGAGATAAGTTTGCAGATCGTCATTCAGACAACACAAATCCAAGTCTGAAAGGACATCCTCAATCAGCAGACCTCTGGGTGACGTACCGGCACTACCCCAAAGAGGATTGTGACCGTTAAAGTCACCCAACAGCAAAAAAGGTCGAGGGAGTTCTTCTATCAGACTGACAAGGTCCTGACACAACCGGGACAGAAGTGAGAGATAAAGAGAACAGATTGTCACAGTCTTGTGGAATGACTCTCGCAGCTACAGCCTGAAGGAGGTAGACAGAGTGACAGGACTATACAACAAAGTTTTGTGTAGGAGAAGGGCAACACCGCCCGACAGTCCCAACGTGGATGGTTGTGCAGGTTCGAAAGAATATTAAAGCCAGAAAGAGTAAAGGTCTTATCTGGCTTTGAATTGAGTTTCTTAAGAGCCACGACAGAAGGTTTTAGAGACTTGACACAGAAGCTGCAGCTCCTCGAAGTTGGAATTTAGACCACGGATATTCCAATGGAATATTGTATTATCCATGGTGCAGAGGCGAAAAGAGAGAAGATTCAGGTCATCTCCTCCTCAACATCTGCTAAAGCTGTAATATGTTGCTTAATTCCACTGGACTATCTGCAGACCTGCTGGCAGATTGCCAAACAGGCGAAGAAGTCTGGATTTGGGAGATGGTGGAGTTTCTTCTTCATCTCCACTCATCTCCACACTGGTTCTTGAACTCCCTTGCCCGCACGGGCACTGACATGGGAGTTCGAGTGTTGCGGGTGCTGGTTTTTTTTCATCTGCCCAGCAGCAGATGTTGTAGACTGCTGGGCAGTCTGAGGGTGGCGGATTTTTTGCCTCCACCAGGGCAGCTTTTGGGTTGGAAGTGTGTGACTTGCTACCACCAGAACTGACAGATCTACTTGCAACGTCTTCGAGAACATGAATTCATCAGTCTGGCAGCAGACTGACCGAGTAGGAAACTATGGGAGCTTTCTTGACAGCCGAAGCATAGAAGAAGCTGTCGCGTCTGACTGCCCACAACTGTTTTCCGGGGCTTCCAAAAAAAGAGATCTTCTTTTCCGTTTTAAACTCGTTTGTATAGCAGATTCTTGAATCCAAAGGGCACAGTTTCGTGAAGAGGAGGGATGGTCGCCACCCAGCAGTTAGCACAATGTGCCGGATCATGACACGGCCCATCATGGGTTGCCTTGCAGCAAATACCACATACCTCCTGCCCAGAACAGCGGTCCCTGACATGGCCAAACCTCTGGCACCTGAAGCACTCATGGGGACGGCACATATAGCTGCACATGAACGTTTAGGTAACCAACTTTGATGACCGGAGGCAGCACAGGGCTGCAGAAGGTCAGAAAGAGGGTGTTGGTGGCCACTCTCTCTGAACCCTTCCTGACCGTCACCCTGCGCACACTCCGTCACACCCTGGGACGCCAGCTCCGTTTTTATTTCTGCCTCTGAAACACCCGTTAGATCTCTGCATCGAATCACACCTTTGGAGAATTTAATTGTTTGTGGGGTTACCCTGATCTCCCTGTCCACAAGTTTTGTTGCTTTCTGCAGCTGTTCAGATTGCTTTTGTGATTTGCTTTGAATGAGAAATGAGCCATTCCTCAACCTCTTGATGGACCGAGGTCGCCTGCTATTCCTTGAAACCCTTTTGAATGGCAAACGGGCTCAGAGCTGAAAGGGGTCTTTCCTGCTCCGTCCCCTCCATCACGAGCCAGGAAGCCCAAAAACCTGTCTTCTGTCGAACTTCGGTATCAGAGTCACTATCGTTTGACAATCCCCTGAAATAGGGATGCTGCCTTCCTCTTCCTTTTGGGGGGGTAGTTTTTTGAAAAAGCCATGTGTATTTTATTATATTTCATCCCCCTTAACCCACCCACCTGGAGTCCAACTAAGGGGCCAGGGCCAAGACTCACTGTCTTGACCCCTTCCAGGCTTCAGAGAGATATACAACAGACAAAAACCTACCAACCCTTCCCCCCTGATCATGCCCAACTCCCGGAACAGAGAGCTGAGCACTAAGGGTTATCTTGGCCAGCCGGAGAAATGCCTGTTTTGACCCAGCCCCAAAAAGGGGAGCGATTAGTACACCCGGCCAAGGTGTACTCCCTGTCTAGGAGAGGTCCGAGCCAAAGTGATGTGTTGAGAGCGCTGGCCCTCTCAATCACCAGGATCTCATCCCCCTCCGACACAGGTCGCACCGCACGGCAAACGCGCGTCTATAAGGAGACCACAGAGAGAAAAGGATTGTGTAAAAGAAGACTTGAAGGGGAGACGAAGATAGAAAAGGGCCAAATAAGGAAGGCAGAAAACAAGAAGACAGAATAGGAAAAGGTGGGTTACTAATTGTCTGGGCCCTCACTCCTAACCTTTCTGACATGGAGACCCTACCAGGGGCATCAATTCCTACCACGTAATGCTTGGCCAGTCAGCAACTTGGCTATACAGGCCTAGAAGCGTTCATAACAACTAACCATCTAGCTGAGTATTGATGCCCCCGTCAGCAAAGCCTAAAAGATCATGACCACGCAAGCCCTCCGACCACGGCAAGGTTGCAACCCAAAAACAAAAAAAACATTCATTCAAATGATATTCTTGAAACATATATCTGTAAGGACATGCTTGCACGAAATATGTTATGACCACACATGGGATCAAAGTCGTACACTAGAATACAACCACGGTACTAAGAAGAGCATCATGAAACACAAAAGTTCACATTCTTGTTCAAAGAGTCATTTTCATGATTTGCTAGTGACACTGAGCTTTCCTTAGAAACTTCTCCCTCCTTCTGAAACAAAAGCATCAGATAACTTTTCCTTTTTTTTCTTCTTCAGCCCTTGACTAGAACTCTGGGTTCACCATTGATAAGACGTTCTGTGATGTGATTTGTTTTCAGGCCCACCATTAGGCAACCCCATTTTGCTTCAGGTAT
>CM031610.1:15027975-15059227 GCA_018398815.1 Conus ventricosus
TCCCTTTGTACAAGTTTTTCATTTCATTTTTTCCATGATACATTCGACAGTATTAGTTTCAAGATCAGTTCTGGTCAGTAATGTTGGCAATTGATTGATGAATGTACACGGCAAGGCCAGTATGTTGGGGTTGATCACTGTCGCGTTGTTCTATGTTGTATTCAGGAATGCTAATAAGGTTATCTGTTATGCGAGAGTCTAACCTTGTTTCACTTATGCCAAATACTTGTACTGGATGGGGTGACTGTTTTAAGAGTGATGAGATTTCATGGACCTTATTAAATAAATGATAGACATTGAGATGTCCAACTTGAAGTCCTGGGACAATGGGATTATGAGAAGGCATGGGTAGTAAGGGAACAGAGGCACAAATCGACGAGGAAGACAGTTTTCACAAAAAAGACACAGAGAATTATAGGTTAAAAACAACAACAACAACAACAGAATACAGGTGAGAAAAGTAACGTTTGTGGTTAACGCACAATAATGACAAGCGCACACAAAGAATTTTAAAGGTTAACTATAATGCCTAAAACAGATAACAGAATGTATCTTTAGAAAAATTCAATTAGTCAGTAAAAACAACAAACAACAAAAAGAGCAATGGTTGAAGCACAATGTCGAACAAATAGAAAGAAAGAAAACAAAGAGAGAGAGGAGAAAAGAGAGAGAGAGAGGAGAGATAATGTTGCTTATAGAGAGAGAGGGGGATTAGAGGGAGGAGTTACAATGGACTGGCAGCCAACAAAAAGGGGTCACAAGGGGCTGAATCTAACTGGCAACTCGTCAAGAAAAGGCTATATGCAATGAACGGCCGATGAACTCCTGATGCTGGAGGGAGAAGGGGTGAAGTTATGCAGATTGGCACGAAAACATCCACAGACATGAGTCAACCTGTAGACTGGTGGGAAAAAGAGTCAATTTAAGCTGGGACATGCTCCTGCGCATATGGGTACACATGGAGCAGGTTCCGTGGAATTACTTCTCAAAACCTTGCGCCTTCGGTCTTCGGCATGTTTGCTTGATCGTGCATTGCTGACAAGAGACTGATCAAGCTCAAATAAGTTCAACTGTCATGAATGATCGAACAACAAAACATTCTGATGTCATCACACAGACATGATGGACTCTGAAGAGGAGAAAAACAACAATGTCACAATACCATTGCGATCTGAAAGCATTTACTTTTTTTTCAATGCATTGGCTATTCATTTGTTCATTTTAAAGTGACCTTCAACAGCAAACAATAAGGGCACAGGGGGGGACATTCATTCAGCTCTCCTAATTGAACTTCAACAGCTCCTGCGACTACATGTCTGTGCCAGTTCAAGGTTGCAGTTCTCATACACGGCCATTTCAACAGGTCACTCCGCCGTATTTCTCCACCTCCCTCGGCACAAACTATTTTTTTCTGTTTATTCAGTTTTCGGAATGAACAGCTGTGAACAACTTCCAAGACACCAGACGAAGACTGTGAGAGAATACTGTTTTTGTTTCTCTGAACCACATGTCTGGAACTGCAAGTCATCCAATCTGTACAATATCTCATGTCTGCCCTAATGGAAAAAATAGCTGCGAGTTACACCTATTCTGACAGGCATTCCTTTGAGCTGTCCTGTCCAACTTGTGTGATGGGTGGCAGATGGATCAGCAGAATGGGATGGATCTATGTGCTGGTGTAGACCAACTTGTGTGATGGGTGGCAGATGGATCAGCAGATAGGATGGATCTATGTGCTGGTGTAGACCAACTTGTGTGATGGGTGGCAGATGGATCAGCAGAATAGGATGGATCTATGTGCTGGTGTAGACCAACTTGTGTGATGGGTGGCAGATGGATCAGCAGAATAGGATGGATCTATGTGCTGGTGTAGACCAACTTGTGTGATGGGTGGCAGATGGATCAGCAGAATGGGATGGATCTATGTGCTGGTGTAGACCAACTTGTGTGATGGGTGGCAGATGGATCAGCAGAATAGGATGGATCTATGTGCTGGTGTAGACCAACTTGTGTGATGGGTGGCAGATGGATCAGCAGAATAGGATGGATCTATGTGTGGTGTAGACCAACTTGTGTGATGGGTGGCAGATGGATCAGCAGAATGGGATGGATCTATGTGCTGGTGTAGACCAACTTGTGTGATGGGTGGCAGATGGATCAGCAGAATAGGATGGATCTATGTGCTGGTGTAGACCAACTTGTGTGATGGGTGGCAGATGGATCAGCAGAATAGGATGGATCTATGTGCTGGTGTTAGACCAACTTGTGTGATGGGTGGCAGATGGTCAGCAGAATAGGATGGATCTATGTGGCTGGTGTAGACCAACTTGTGTGATGGGTGGCAGATGGATCAGCAGAATAGGATGGATCTATGTGCTGGTGTAGACCAACTTGTGTGATGGGTGGCAGATGGATCAGCAGAATAGGATGGATCTATGTGCTGGTGTAGACCAACTTGTGTGATGGGTGGCAGATGGATCAGCAGAATGGGATGGATCTATGTGCTGGTGTAGAGGCAGGAGTGTTTAGAGTAGGGTTGGTGGAGACTGGGGAGGAAGGGGAAAGGGGTTGCAGTGAACAGGAGAGGAAGGATGTGGTTCAGATGTGTGTGTGACTTCCGACGGACGGCAAGAGCACAGCACATAGCACTGTTAACGCAAGCTATTGCACTTTATTACTGCTGATTATCATTATCATTGTTAATGGCCTTTTCTTTTTTTTAAATCATTGCTCCTCCTCTTCTTCATCTTCTCATTTTTAGCACTATCATCATATCATAATTACCATCTTAATCATTATTATCATCACTGTTTTCAGTATAATGCAATGCATGCTAATACATCATAAAAATGACATATCGTAGCATTGCACAATGTAGTGAAATGTAAGCTTATGAACTTGACACAAACTAACCGTACAAAACTGCTACCCAAATGAAACTGCAGCCGAACATACACAGCCCATCGACCCCACCCCTCCCCACAACAAAGAAACCCAGACTTACCCTGTCGTACTCCAACTCCAGGCCTTCTGTGCGCAAGTTGTCCTCGAACATCTCCCGCGCCTCCTCTGCCTGATGCTTCTTCTTCCCAGTGGGCTTGATGTTCCAGGCCAGGATGAAGTCAATGCGCCGCTTGCCATCCTCAAAGAACAAGTTACGCACCTAGAACACAGACAGGTCCATGTCAGTGTGAGGACGTTCACCCCTCACTGTTATCCTCGTCCAAATGCTGTATCTACTGTCCCTACCATCTTTAGTCCAAAAAAAGATTTCCACCTTCACTACTCGATCCAAAGAGATATCCGTTGTCATAACAATCCTCAAGTCCGCTGTATTCACTGTCACTGTTATCCTCAGTCCATCACCAATATCCACTGTCATCACTATTCTTAAACATTCACTGTCACCACTGCCTTCAGTCCAACACCCACATCTACCGTCACCACTATCCTCAGTCCAAAGCTATATATCCACTGTCGCCATCATATTAGTCCAAAAACAGTATACACTGTCACCACTGTCCTCAGTCCAAAGCTATATATCCACTGTCGCCATCATATCAGTCCAAAAACAGTATACACTGTCACCACTGTCCTCAGTCCAAAGCTATATATCCACTGTCGCCATCATATCAGTCCAAAAACAGTATACACTGTCACCACTGTCCTCAGTCCACATGCTGATGTCCATTTTCAAACTATCCTCTGTCACATGTTGATACCCATTGTCACCACTGTGACGCAACAATTTCCAGCCACACCATCCTCTACAATCCCTTCCCCTCCCCTTTTTCTCCCCCCCCTCCCCTCTCTCTCTCTCTCTCTCTCTCTCTCTCTCTCTCTCTCTCTCTCTCTGTCTCATGAACGGCAATTACAGATTACTCATCTACCTCAATCTCCCCCCACCCCCCAAACCCTCACCTTCTCCACCGGTCACAGGCTGGGTTTATGTTTGATGTTACCATGACAGGTGTCCAGACAGAGCAGTGTGATATCACTTTGCAGCGAGTTGCCCGCTTCACCCCTCTCCGCTCCCTTCCCATACGCTCCTTATCTGATAGGGCAGCGACCCATCGCTAAGCCTGCCCTCTCTTCCCCTCTCCTCACAATCCCCCCTCCCCCTCTTCCACCATAGTAACTACACAGTATGAAAAAGAAACTGAAAGGCCGCAGAAGAGAACAGGAAATTAAACAAGCTTGAATTAGACATTAATGAGCGAGACAAAGTACGAGAAGCTGAAGAGCAAGAAAAAGTCCAAGAAGCAGAAGAGTCGCAAGAACAGGCAGAGCACAATACAATAAGAGAGCTACAACCGGCCGAACGAGATAATACCAGGGAACATGAACTTGCTCTCAAAAAGTCTGAGAAGCAGAGGAGTGAACAAATCACAAGAACAGGCAGAGCATGACAAGATATGAAAGCAAGATCAGGCAGAGCACGACAAAATAAGAGAGCTAGTACATGCTGAGCGAGATAAAGCCAGAGAACATGAACTTGCTCTCAAACAGCTCGAGAAGTCAACCGAGACCAGCAGCTCTTCAGACACGGCCAGCCGACATTCTCAGCCTCCCTTCCAAATTCTGACCATGAATTTCTCTTTGGACCCTTTCAACAAGACCACTGAAAGTACTGACACGTACTTGGACCAGTTTGAAAGGCTAAGGAAATGAATTTGGCCTTGACCCAGAAAAGCTTAACATCAAACTTGCCCAAGGTCTCAGGGGTGCCAAGTTACCACCCCATAAAGTCACCGATTATGATGCTCTCAAACAAGCACGCCTTACTCGATATGAACAGACGTCCGAGGCATACAAAACATTTTTCGAAGCTTGCGGCTGTAAAACTGATCACCACCGGTGAACCTAGCAAGGAAACAGGTGCAGATCAGACCGGGGAAAGTTCATCTCTCCAACTCTGAAAATTCTGTGTTAAGGTTTCACTGATCAAAGCAGAACTACCCTGGGTTGGTACCCCTGACCTGGGTCTGCCTGCTATCGGCCCAGCGGGGACAACAATCCAAACGGATCAGCCGGCCTAGAGAGAAGGTGAACCAGTCACCAGCAACTGGAGAGAGATCCACACTCCTTTCCAACATCAGTTAAGTTCTGACGTTCCAAGTGGACTCCAGCTCAGCTCACCCAGAACTTCCCTCTCTTAGTGATGAAATAAAGTGGGGGGAAAAAAATCACCTGAATGATTGATTGAAAGTGATTTGTATGTCTTATTTTTTCTATATATACAAGTACACTTAACTCGTGTCAGTTCTCTGTTGTTCATACAGTATTGAATGTTTGAACTTCTCTCTAATTCTGTCACTCGGAGCTACAAGCACTTTTAAGTGCACAAGCCTAAGGAGACTTATTCCTGAGCACTATTGAGTATTTTCAACCGTCCCAAGAAAAATTTAAACATTTTTCAATGACTAGTACAGGAAAGTTGCTCCTTCCACCACTAGAAGAAGATAGAGGGTGGAGGTGAAATTTTTAATACAACTCAAACAGAGAAACCATCCTAAGTCCTTCCCCTGGTGGACACACCTAGCCACTCCCAACTCTCGTCACGACGACTATTTTGTATGATCCTTCCATTAAAAAACGAAAAAAACAAAAGGTAGTGTTTTACCACTTTTGAAAACTTTTTTTTTTAAGGTTTTCCTGAGATTTCTTCAAAACTGATGGAGTCTTTCAATTTATCTGGGAGATTCAAGATCTTAAAAAGTCTGGGGTGATGGGGGGGGGGGGGGGGGGGGGGGGGGAGTCTCAATTAATTTGGCTCTGCAACTAAGCATTTACTGTCAGCATTAGGGGCATAAGCTGGTGGTGTCCTGTGTATGTTGGGTAAGAACAGGCACCACTGGGCACCAAGTGACGGCAGTAGATAGCTGAACTCGCCTGTGGATGGCATCAGAACATCTTAATTTCGCCTGTTCCCTGTGACTGCAACGATGGGAATCAAGAAAACAAACGTGGAATCGACTTGATATGGGAAGTGAAATATGCCAAGAGGAAGTAATGCTGATGAAGGAGCGCAAAGAAGGGACAGCAAAACAAAAACAAAAAAAACAAAAAAAAAAGAAAGAAAAAGACAAGAAGGCCTAGAAGAGATTTCAATATGGAAAGTGATAAAAGGATATTCATATCATAAGCAAATAAAGCTCTGATACTGAACATATTTGTTTTGACACACACCTAAGAATAGTTCATGACTTTATAAATTGACTGGGTCATCGTGCGTGCGTGCATGTGTGTGTGTGTGTGTGCGTGTGTGTGTGCGGTGTGTGTGTGTGCGTGTGTGTGTGTGTGCGTGTGTGTGTGTGTGTGTGTGTGTGTGTGTGTGTGTGTGTGTGTGTGTGTGTGTGTGTATACATGAGTGTGTTTAGGTATGTGACATGTTTGTGTATGTATGTTTGTGTATGTGTATTTGTGTGTGTGGGGGGGGGTGGGGGGGGGGTAGTGGGGGTGCAAGCATGCACACCAGCGTATATGTGGAGTAAAACCATTCTAAGCAATCCAAGGAGGCCAGGCAAAATCATGCAATCACATGCCATACACTAAAAGCAAAACAACCAATACATCAGATATATCAGTTTGGCTCTGCCACAGTTTAGCCCCCCACCTCCATCCCCACCCTCCCCCAAATAACATCATTCACTGAGCTCATTTTTGTGACTGGATTATCTTCTCTTACAAGGCTCAATGCTGATGTCGCCTACATTTCCCCTCATGCCATCACGACGGAAGGAATGGAGTGGAAGGGGGGAACAGGGAACAGGGCTGCAGCGGGCAGGTGAGGTGAATGCATGCATATGTGGATCTATGTGAACGAAGGAGGGATGCGCATGCCCACACACACACACACACACACACACACCAACACTCTCTCTCTCTTTCTTGAGTATGACACACACATCAATCACCACAGCCCAAGCGTAATGTATTCAGACCAGTTTCTAAACTGTCGCTTATAACATCAAAGCAGTCAGAAATAAAACAAAACAAATAAACAAAAAATCCCCATGCAACAAAATAAAAAGGAAAACAGAATGTAGAAACAAACAATCAGAAAAAACATGCGACAGCACCTCCGAACATAACATTCCATTTCCATGTCAGCATTATATACCACAAAAGCACGTACGCTTAAAACACTTCAACATAAAAAGGCTTAAAAACGTTACAATGATGACAACAGAATTAAACTCAACAACAGCAAACCTGACAAAAAGATCCAAAAATGTTATATTTTTTGTTAACCCTTTCTATGCTATGGGGTGTCCAGTGAAATTCTGCAATTAAAAAAAAAAAAAATTTTTTTAAAGGTCTCAAAACTGAATAAAGTCTTGCACAGGAAAACTACAAGAAAAAAAAGTTGGGGAAGCAACTCTCAACAAGATAATAACTTATCTTTTCTTCCTTAATTCTCTTTATCCCCTTCACGGATACAGCAATATCTTATACTGATCCGGATATCACTATAATTTTCTTCTGGAGAGGAAAGGGTTAACTTCTTCTCTGGGAAGAAATAAATCAAAGAATGCCAGCGAGTGCCTCTATTTCATTCCCTCTCAACCCTCTGGCACCTTCAGACAGACACTGACCAAAGCCCATAGTCTGACACAGTCATACACAGTTTATTCCACTTTTATTGCCATAAATGTATAAAGCGGAGTCAATTCTTTTTTTTTCAAAATCAAGCTATGCCTACAGTACATGTTCTATTTTATGTTTATTACAACAACAATGTATGTTTATTACAACAATGAAAACAGATACAAAACTCTCCGCACGCGCGTGCATGCGTGCATGTGTGCATGCATGTGTGTGTTCAAGTTGTTGCAAGCTGTATGCACATATGTGTGTGTGTGCATGAGCATGCGTGTGTGCGTGAGTGCATGTGCGTGCATGTATGCATGCATGCATGTAAGTGTATGTGCGTGTGAGTGTGTGCAAGTGTGTGTGTGTGTGTGTGTGTGTTGTGTGTGTGTTGTGTGTTTTGTTGTGTGTGTGTGTGTGTGTGTGTGCATGTGTTTAAGTATGTGTGTGTGTGTGTGTGTGTGTGTGTGTGTGTGTGTGTGTGGGGTGTGTGTGTGTGTGTGTGTGTGTACCTGTGAAAACATATCTGTCACAGTGTTTTACGTGGAAAAAATTTTTGCTGTCATTTCTTACATCAAGTATGCATAAAATATAATGTGAATTTCTAATTCATTAATCTAAATACTGTCAAAAAAACAACAACCAAAAAAACATTCATTTCAAATGATATTCTTGAAATATATATCTGTAAGGACATGCTTGCACGAAATATGTTATGACCACACATGGGATCAAAGTCGTATACTAGAATACAACCAATGGTACTAAGAGTAGTATCATGAAACACAAAAGTTCACATTCTTGTTCAAGAGTCATTTTCATGATTTGCTAGTGACATGAGCTTTCCTTAGAAACTTCTCCCTCCTTCTGAAAACAAAGCATCAGATAACTTTTCCTTTTTTCTTCTTCAGCCCTTGACTAGAACTCTGGGTTCACCATTGATAAGACGTTCTGTGATGTGATTTGTTTTCAGGCCCACCATTAGGCAAGCACATTTTGCTTCAGGTATGGTTTGTCTAAGTATGCCGCCCCTCTGCTAGGTGTTGTTGCTGGTTTGTTGTTGTTGTTTTTTCATCCTTGTGTATGTGTGGTATAAATAAATAATCCTCCCAACAGGCACATGATGGACAACTCTTCTATGGAGGACAGAACGGGATTTCACTGTGTGCAAGTGGGTGGTGTTGTTGCTTTGTTTGTTTGCTTCAGTCAGTTTACTGTGTTCAAATAGGACCTTGGTTTTACAGTCTCTCCAAAGGGCTTTCAGTCAGTTCAATGTGTTCAAACAGGACCTTGGTGTACAGTCTCCTCCAAAGGGCTTTCAGTCAGTTCAATGTGTTCAAACAGGACCTTGGTGTACAGTCTCCTCCAAAGGGCTTTCAGTCAGTTTACTGTGTTCAAATAGGACCTTGGTGTACAGTCTCCCAAAGGGCTTTCAGTCAGTTTACTGTGTTCAATAGGACCTTGGTGTACAGTCTCCCCCAAAGGGCTTTCAGTCAGTTCAATGTGTTCAAATAGGACCCTTTGGTGTACAGTCTCCTCCAAAGGGCTTTCAGTCAGTTTAATGTGTTCAAAATAGGACCTTGGTGTACAGTCTCCTCAAAGGGCTTTCAGTCAGTTTAATGTGTTCAATAGGACCTTGGTGTACAGTCTCTCCAAAGGGCTTTCAGTCAGTTTACTGTGTTCAAATAGGACCTTGGTGTACAGTCTCCCCCAAAGGGCTTTCAGTCAGTTTACTGTGTTCAAATAGGACCTTGGTGTACAGTCTCCTCCAAAGGGCTTTCAGTCAGTTTACTGTGTTCAAATAGGACCTTGGGTGTACAGTCTCCTCCAAAGGGCTTTCAGTCAGTTTACTGTGTTCAAAAAGGACCTTTGGTGTAAAGTCTCCTCCAAAGGGCTTTCAGTCAGTTTACTGTGTTCAAATAGGACCTTGGTGTACAGTCTCCTCCAAGGGCTTTCAGTCAGTTTACTGTGTTCAAATAGGACCTTGGTGTACAGTCTCCTCCAAAGGGCTTTCAGTCAGTTTACTGTGTTCAAATAGGACTTGGTGTACAGTCTCCTCCAAAGGGCTTTCAGTCAGTTTACTGTGTTCAAATAGGACCTTGGTGTACAGTCTCCTCCAAAGGGCTTTCAGTCAGTTTACTGTGTTCAAATAGGACCTTGGTGTACAGTCTCCTCCAAAGGGCTTTCAGTCAGTTTACTGTGTTCAAATAGGACCTTGGTGTACAGTCTCCTCCAAAGGGCTTTCAGTCAGTTTACTGTGTTCAAATAGGACCTTGGTGTACAGTCTCCTCCAAAGGGCTTTCAGTCAGTTTACTGTGTTCAAATAGGACCTTGGTGTACAGTCTCCTCCAAAGGGCTATCAGTCAGTTCAATGTGTTCAAATAGGACCTTGGTGTAAAGGCTCCTCCAAAGGGCTTTCAGTCAGTTCAATGTGTTCAAATAGAACCTTGGTGTTAAGGCTCCTCCAAAGGGCTTTCAGTCAGTTCAATGTGTTCAAATAGGACTTGGTGTACAGTCTCCTCCAAAGGGCTTTCAGTCAGTTCAATGTGTTCAAATAGGACCTTGGTGTAAAGTCTCCTCAAAGGGCTTTCAGTCAGTTTACTGTGTTCATATAGGACCTTGGTGTACAGTCGCCTCCAAACGGCTTTCAGTCAGTTTAATGTGTTCAAATAGAACCTTGGTGTACAGTCTCCTCCAAAGGGCTTTCAGTCAGTTTAATGTGTTCAAATAGGACCTTGGTGTAAGTTCTCCAAAGGGCTTTCAGTCAGTTTAATGTGTTCAAATAGGACCTTGGTGTAAAGTCTCCTCCAAAGGGCTTTCAGTCAGTTTAATGTGTTCAAATAGGACCTTGGTGTACAGTTCCTCCAAAGGGCTTTCAGTCAGTTTACTGTGTTCAAATAGAACCTTGGTGTTAAGGCTCCTCAAAGGGCTTTCAGTCAGTTCAATGTGTTCAAATAGAACCTTGGTGTACAGTCTCCTCCAAAGGGCTTTCAGTCAGTTCAATGTGTTCAACAGGACCTTGGTGTAAAGTCTCTCCAAAGGGCTTTTCAGTCATGTTCAATGTGTTCAAATACGAACTTGGTGTTAAGGCTCCTCCAAAGGGCTTTCAGTCAGTTCAATGTGTTCAAATAGAACCTTGGTGTTAAGGCTCCTCCAAAGGGCTTTCAGTCAGTTCAATGTGTTCAAATAGGACCTTGGTGTTAAGGCTCCTCCAAAGGGCTTTCAGTCAGTTCAATGTGTTCAAATAGAACCTTGGTGTAAAGGCTCCTCAAATGGCTTTCAGTCAGTTCAATGTGTTCAAATAGGACCTTGGTGTAAAGGCTCCTCCAAAGGGCTTTCAGTCAGTTCAATGTGTTCAAAAATAGGGACCTTGGAATGCCCAAGGGTTCATCAGTTTGGTTCAATAGAAAACCTTGGGGTAAAGGCTCCTCCAAAAGGGGTTTCCCCTCGCGCTTCGCTGGGGTTGAAACGAATCGTTCTAGGGGAAAACCTCCTCTGAAAATGCCTGTCGGGCCCCGGATTAAAACCCGGAAGGTGGAGCAAGTGAAAAGCTTCATCACTGGGGCCGCTTGCTCAAACACAAAAATACCAAAACCCTCCCGTCGCCCCCCACATGCAGGTCTTCAGACGCACCCCACTTTGAATTTTACAGGTTCAAACACTTTTTTTTCTTTGAGCAGAGATTTTTGAACGTTGTGAGATTCTTCTTAGCACTCTTCAAGGCACTCATAACATGATGTATATTATGTAACAACTGCCTTTAATTTGGTTAGGTTTCAACACAATCTGGTGTGGTGGTTAGTATACGGGTTATAGAAATGAGAGGTCGTGAGTTTGAGCCACACCCGAGGCCCCTACATCTTTGGGATGTGTGTCACTGTCGCGCATGTTGCTCACAAAATTTCCTGCTCAGTTTCCGCAGGTGTTCCTATCTCTTGGGCCTGGTTGATGCTGGTGTGTAATAATGAAAGGAAATGTTATTTATTCCTGTCACAGTTTTTGGCCACAACAGGACCCGCAACATTTATCTTTTATCCACATCGATCACCCAAAATAGAACTCCAAAACATCATTTTTCATCAAACCCATCACCATTAACACCCCCCCCACCCCAACTCCCCAAAAAAAAAAAGGCATCTAATTATGTTGTCATTTATGTCCTGCTCTTGCGGTAACCTGTTTTTAATGTCCTCTCCACACTCATGTCCACGGTGAGCTCATGTTAAAGATGTTAGTGTCAGTAATTCACGGGGATGACTGGGATGGGACACAGTGGGTCCCTCTGAAGGGGGCTGCTCACTCACACTGGTTCAGCCACCCTACAATTAAAGTGTTCATAGGGGGTTAGTAAGTGACATCCTGAGTTAAGCTGGGTCAGAACGGTTCTACTGAACATACTGACGTGACTCAGCCCGCAGTGCAGTGTATCTCTGGTGGGTTGCCCCTTGACATCCCGATAGTGATTGTGTCAGTGCTGTGGCTGGGAAAGGATAAACATAGGGATGGCTGTGTACATGGGGAGCAAGAATAACAGTGTGGGAGTAATGCCGCAGGATAATGAGACTGTTAAAAGAAAAAGGTTCTGTCAAACCATGTCTCCCCCTTCTCTCTCTCTCTCTCTCTCTCTCTCTCCCTTCCCCATTCTCACCTGACTCTCAGTTCCTGTTGCAGAGATTTCCAACAACTGTCCCCAACAGCATCAAAGGGAAAAACAGAAGAATGAAGGAGGCAATACTGGAAAGACCAGACAAAAGTCGATCCCATATCCAGTCAAGTTCGACAGTCTTGCTGTTAGTGTCAATCTTTTAAAAACGGCCAGATATCAACAGAAGAACGATGGAGGCAATATTGTTAAAGACCAGACAAATTCTGCCCCACATCCAATCAAATTCCACAGTCTTGCTGTTAGTGTCAATCTCAAAGGTTTCTCCAGTGCAGTCAGGTTAGAAAGTAATGTCGACATTATCAGTTTTAGAATCCAGTGCACACATTATACAGGTGAGGGCAGCAGCACTTAATGTCTGAAAGGGTTGTTACATGGACAGGTACGTACACCCTTCGGATGCTGAGGCTGTCGCAACAGTGACAAGAAATGACCATACACCCTTCGGATGCTGAAGCTGTCAGTAACAGTGACAAGAAATGACAAGTCAACATTCAGAGCATGACTTTCAAGTGGTTAACATTCAGAGCATGACTTTCAAGTGGTTAACATTCAGACATGACTTTCAAGTGGTTAACATTCAGAAAGAAACATGACATTTTCAAGTGGTTAACATTCAAAACATGACATTCAAGCTCACACAATTTCACGACCCCACCTGCACAGCCCGGACCATACTTACAAGCACATCAGAGTCCTATGAAGACAAAGCAAGCGACAAGGTGAAAAAAAAATACTGATGGAGCTTACATCTAGTATTTGACATACAATAAAACAGAAATAAGACATTACTGTATTAAAGCCAGTTGGTAGTACAAATAGTACATTAAGGAATGAATTCTACTTAATGTTCCACCACACATATTGGTGATTGTAGACACCTAAATATGATCCTTTTCACAATGTTAGAATACTATCATTGTTAAAAAAAACACTCCCCCACCCCACCCTATCCCACAATAAGAAATACATATATATATATATATATATGTGTGTGCATGCGTGCGTGCGTGCGTGCGTGTGTGTGTGTGTTGTTTATTATCATTATTCTTATCATTATGTGCGTGTGCTTGCGTGCGTGTGATGGGATGATATCATTCTCCATGTGTGTGTGTGTGTGTGTGGTGTGTGTGTGTGTGTGTGTGTGTGTGTGTGTGTGTTCACGACCGACCCCTGGAGGTCTGCCCTGACAGGATCAGTTTAGATGGGAGTGAAGGGAGTGACTGACCTCACACGCCTCGCAAGAGCCCACACAAGAAAGATTACGATACGACACCCCATTTATTCACATCAACACACAACAATCGCAAATAAAATTTCAACACACGCACCATGCACATCACAATCAAGCATTCCAACAAACACAACATGCACAATCAAAATCAAGCATTTCATATACGACATATACACAATATTAAAACAACATTTCCAGCACCCATCCCTTTCCACACATGGAGTGCCTCCACACCCCCTGCCTCTCCAAAGTTACTGGGAGCACCCGGTCGCACTGGGTGCCCCCAAACCGGTCGGTTTTTTGAAGAGAGTCGTTCAAGGCCGACACCCTTGACACGCACAACGGACGGTGGAGAGCGGGGCCCCGGGGGGGTGGGGGGGGGGGGGGGGGTGGGGGGGGGGGGCGCGGCGTTGTTGTTGGAGGCCCGGGACGGGGATCAGGACCGGCTAGCCAAGCCCACGGCTTTTCCACCGTCGTGGCCTCAACCAGGGGCGGGGTCCCAACTGTGCGTGACCCCAACCAGAGCGCGGTACCAACCAGTGCGTGGTCCCAACCAGTGCGGGGCCCCCAAACCCAAAGTGCAAGCTCCGGGTGAAGCTCCCAGGAGGAGGAAAAGGCAGCTGGGAGGAGAGAAGAAAGGGAGGGAAGGAAGGCCTGGAACCCCGCAGTCATACAGTCTGACCCATGCTGTTTAAATCCTAACAGCCACTCGCATGATGGGCGGGGGAGTCCTACTAAATACACCAACACACCACTCAACACAGACCTGAGCAATTAAACAGCAAACCAACCAAATCAGAATGTTCGTTAAAGTCTCTCACACAAACAGTAAGAGACTGCATTAAATTAACAGGCTATAAAACAATATGAATTATCTTCATCCTCTCTCACCACTTAACATTTCCTTTCCTAGAACTGAACTAGTTGCTTTCCATCGCCACCACATTTGCAATAATAATATTCAAGGGCAAAAACCCCACCATTTTATATCATATTCAAAATAAGACAAATCTCCAACCCACATCTAAACGACTAATCATGCTCGCACGCTCGCGAACTAAACCCCTCGTCTCCTTGCACACCAACAGACGTGGCCGAAGAATAAGCCGCGAATGTGCAGGGGCGGACGAGCGAGACCAAGCAAGTACCAACCTGAATCACCAGGTTCTCTCCCATCCCCCGACAACCGCATCACCAGAGGGCTAAACAGGAGAAAGAATTTTGAATATAATTAGATGGCCAGGTTAAAGATTGATTAACCAGAGAAAAGGGTCTCAAACATATTTCTTTTACAATTTTGAAAACAAAAGAAAATTGCGCAAAAGAGAAGAATAAGCCGGCTAACAACAAAAAAAAACAAAACAAACAACCATGAAACTGATGCTACCAGCTACCCGTGGGTGACCCCGAAGAGGCGGGTCAAACGACTCTCTCTGCCCTCTGTCCAGTCGAGAGGACAGAAGCGCAGATGCGGAAAAAGAAGAAGTGATGTCCCTCTCCTACAGGCCGACTGTAGGAAATGAAGGTACCGACTGTACCTTCGACGATATGGTGAAGAACCAGGACCGGAGCAGGCGCTCCCAGAGACATCTTCCGCTCGAGTGAAGAGAAAACCTGCCTAAGCGATGGCGGCCAACATGCCACGCTACGTCACAGAGTGAGCATTACTTCAAGCTAAAAGAAATGAAGCACGTGCGACAGGTAAAAAGACAGGTGAGAGGCCGATAGACAGCAAGTTCGAGAGAAAGGTACCAGCCACCCGTGAACCTGCAGGATGAATTACACGGGCAGTGGAATTAGAGAGAGAGAGAGAGAAAGCAAACCGAACTTGAGCTGAACTACACCAAGGTGCAACCGCACCACAAGCCACACCAAGGGACGGACACGCGACAAACAACAACGATAATAAACAAATGAATAACTCCGCCACCCCAGATGGGTCAAACGTCGTAGGCCTCGTGACAAACTCGTGACAGTGTGTGTTTGGTAGGGTGATGGGTGGGTGCGTGTGCGTGTGCGAGAGTGGGTATGCGCATGGACATACATGTTCTCTTTGTATAGGAGATGAGAAAAAGAAACAACCAATAAACACTTGGCCACATTCATCTCAAAAACTGAAGAGCTGGCTTTTTTATTTCTTATGCTTTTTCTTTTTTTTTTCAAACCACCAGTGACTAGACTGAAGCTGTCCCAGCCATGACAGCTGAACGGTCCAAAACAGCTCTCCACTTTGGTAGAGTCACACACAGACCTGGCTGTCACAGGGGGAAAAAAAAGCACAATGACTCTGTGTTTGGAACATCCAGACAAGAAAATGCAAACTGAGTTTGCACACTCATCTTTCAGGACCACTTTCAATCAATCGTGAGAGGAAATCAAAGAAGATGAAAATTGTATATAACAGTATGTTCAATTCATTTTCAAATCAACCCAGGTATACTTAAAATATGCACACTCATCTTTCAGGACACTTTCAATCAATCGTGGAAGAGAAATCAAAGAAGTGAAAATTGTGCATAACAGTATGTTCAATTCATTTTCAAATCAACCCAGGTATACTTTAAAAATTCTAGTTTATTTTTGTTTGTATTTATTCATTCATCATTATCATTATGCAATGGCTCCCGGTGGAGCAACACGCATTGACGACCCTTCGCCATCGCACTCTGTTCTGGGCTGTTTCTGGTCATTCCAATCCAGTTGGTCCCTAGTTTGCTTCAGCTCTGCCTCGGTGTCTAATTTGTATTTATTCAATTCAGTACGGCAGATTTCATGCTGAATTAATTCAGTTTATCAGAAAATTTCCATGAATGATAACAATTACTGGGAGCACCTACCTTTGGCATTGGTCTTGGTCGGGTCCACAGATTGTCCGTCGGCATCTTCATCTATTCTGGAGAATCTCTTGGGTTTTCTTCTAGACCATTCACTGCACATATCATCATTAGCATTATCATCACCATCAGCACTAGTATCACTTGCATCACCATCATTAACATCACCAAACTATCATCATCATCACCAACATCATCGCCATCATCATCGTCACCATAAATCAGCATCACTACCACCATCCACCAGCATCATTATCACCTCAGCATCATTAATCATCACCAACACCTTGGTATCATCATTACATTCAAAATCACCGTCATTATCTCACATCATCAATACATTAGCACCACTATCATCATCATCAATCGCATCACTATCGACACCACCATCAGCATCATTATCACAACATCAGCATCATAATCTTCAGCACACCATTAGCATCACTACAATCACCATTGTCATCATCATCATTATCACCACCATCATTACCACTACTTCCGCAGCTACTGTCATTGCTATCAGCATCACTATCTCCATCGTCAGAATCTTCATCATTTCAACCATCATTACTGCTGCTGTCCTTTTCTGTGTATGAGTAAAGAAAGGTGGCTTTTCTGTTTGGTTGGTTGCTTGGTGATGGTTGTTGTTGTTGTCGTTAAGTTCATGATGGGTGTCATGTGTGTTGTTTAAGCATGAGAAAGGGAGATTAGAGTGATGGTAGTGATAGAATAAGGAGCATCTCATGTATCTTCCATTGCCGCAAATAAAAGAAAAAATCACTTCTTGTATATGTGCACCCCCCCCCCCCCCCCGGGTGTGCATTGTTGTTGTGTGTGTGTGTGTGTGGTGTGCGTGGTGTGTGTATGCTATGTGCATGCATGAGTGTGTGTGTGGGTGTGTGTGGTGTCTGTGTGCATGTGCGTTGTATGTATGTGCATATGTGTGCACACACACGTGTGTGTGTGTGCGCGCGCGTGGTGTGTCGTGCGCGCGCGCGTGGTTGTGTGTGTGTATTGTGTGTGTTACTGTGTATGTGTGTGTGTGTGTGCGTGTGTGTATGTATGTGTGTGTGTGTGTTTGAGAGAAGAAGAGAGAGACGGAGAGAGAGAGAGAGAGAGACAGACAGACAGGCAGACAGAGAGAGAGAGAGAGAGAGAGTGTGTGTGTGTGTGTGTGTGTGTGTGTGTGTGTGGTGTGTGTGTGTGTGTGTGTGTGTGTGAGAGAGAGAGAGAGAGAGAGAGAGAGAAGAGAGAGAGAGAGAGAGAGAGACAGACAGAGAGCAGAGAGAGGAGAAAGGGACAGACAGACAGAGAGAGAGTATGTGTGTGTGTGTGTGAGAGAGAGAGAGAGAGAAGAGAGAGAGAGAGAGAGAGAGAGAGAAGAGAAGAGGAGAGATGAGGAGAGAGAGTGTGAGAGAGAGAGAGAGAGAGGGAGAGAGGGAAAGACAACAGAGAGAAGAGAGTAGTGTGTGTGTGTGTGTGTGTGTGTGTGTGTTCCCTCTTCTGCCTTCTCTTCTTCTCTCCTTCCCTCTCCCTCTCGTTCCTAACTTACTCCTCCCCTGTGTGTATTTGTCTGTCTGTATGTATGTCTACCTTACCACACCCCCTTCTCCCCTTTCTCATGTAAGTAGATCTCTTTTCCTTCCCTACTGACTCTCCACTCTCTGCCCTTATTTTCCCTTGTATCAGAGCATGCGTGCGTGCATGCGTGTGCGTGTGTGTGTGTGCAGTACACCTGTGTAAACATGCACAAGTGTGTGTGTGTGTGTGTGTGTGGTGTGTGTGGTGTGTGTGGTGTGTGTGTGTGTGTGTGTGTGTGAGTGAGTACAGTACACCTATGTAAACATGCATGAGTATGTGTGTGAGTGTGTACGTGTGTGTGTGTGTGTGTGTGTGTGTGTGTGTGTGTGTTGTGTGTGTGTGTGTGTGTGTGTGTGTGGTGTGGTGTGTACAGTACACCTATGTAAACATGCAAGAGTGTGTGTGTGTGTGTGTGTGTGTTGTGTGTGGTGTGTGTGTGTGGGTGTGAAGGTATCTATGAAACAAGAGATTGAAATGTGAGCACTGTGCTAGTAACGTGCATAGTTTATTACATGTGTGGTAAATTGAACAAACAATATTGTGTGTGGTACATGTCCTGTGAGTATGTGTGTCTTTGCTGCATGTCCTGTTGTGAGTATGCGTGTCGTTGCTGCATGTCCCCGTGAGTATGCATGTCTTTGCCGACTTCCACACATTAGCACCTTAACATCTAAACACGCACTCCTTCTATACACTTATGGACAATGGTTGTGATAAGGATGTGCTTGAAACAATCATCAGCAAGACTGGACAGTCCCGCTGTGTGCAGAAGCAGGTTTGAACCGCAGCTCCCTGAAGGAACAGCTGCCACTGACAATGAGAAGTAAGGCCTACCTCTACACAAACGTACGCAACACAATACACAAAAGGATTTATGGAAGTCAAGAAGGGTTTTTTAAAAAAAAAGAAGGGGTGGGGGGTGGAGGTGAGGGAGAGAATAGGAGAGTTGAAGGAAAGGATTGTCAAAACAGACAGGCAGTGGAGGAGGCGGGGAGGAGGAGGAGGGGGGGGGGGGGTGGGGGGTAGCAGGTGGTGGGGGTGCCATGATGGATGAAGTGGGGAGGTGGGGGGGTTCACCATTGCCCTTTTGTTACGTGGGAAGTTTCTGGTTTATGTGCAGTTGTTCGTCACTACCCACACGCGGTTTGTTATACATAGGAATTTCTGGTTTATGTGCAGTTGTCAGTTATCTCACTAGCATGTGGTTTGTTACATAGGAAATTTCTGGTTTATGTGCAGCTGTCAGTTGTCTCCACCTAGCATGCGGGTTTGTTAATAGGAAATTTTGGTTTATGTGCGTTGTTAGTGGTCGTCACCAGCATGTGGTTTGTTACATAGGAAATTTCTGGATTATGTGCGTTGTTAGTGGTCGTCACCCAGCATGCGGTTTGTTACATAGGAAATTTCTGGATTATGTGCAGTTGTTGTGGTCGTCACCAGCATGTGGTTTGTTACATAGGAAATTTCTGGTTTATGTGCAGTTGTTAGTGGTCGTCACCCAGCATGTGGTTTGTTACATAGGAAATTTCTGGTTTAGTGCAGTTGTTAGTGGTTGTCACCCAGCATGTGGTTTGTTACTAGGAAATTTCTGGTTTATGTGCAGTTGTTAGTGGTCGTCACCCAAGTGACATTTAATTGGAAAGCTTCCAAATTAAGTGTAGGCTTGCTACAAACAACTTCGAGAATATGCTTGAAATTAAGTAAATAATTCCGAAAGTATCCCATGTGTGTGTGTGGGTGTGGGTGTGGGTGTGTGTGTGTGTGTGTGTGTGTGTGTGTGTGTCTGTGTGATCTGTGGTGTCTGTGTGTATGTGTCTGTTGTGTGTGGCGACTGCATACATGTGTGTTATGTGTGCATGCAGGTGTGGATGTGTGTGTGTTCATGTGTATGTATGTGTGTGTGTGTGTATCTGTGTGTGTGTGTGTATGTGTATGTGTGTGTGTGTGTGTGTGTGTGTGGTCTGTGTGGTGTTTGTGTGTGTCTGTGTCTGTGTTTGTGTGTAGTGTATGCATGTGTGCGTGTGCGCATGCAGGTGTGTATGTGTGGCGTATGCACGAATGCGCATGCGTGCATGCATGCATCATGAATACATGGTGTGTGAGTGTTTGCATGTGGGTATAAACACTTAAATGAAATAACGCCAATCAAACTTATATTCATTTCCAATCTACATTTTTCACAACACTTCAACATGCTTGGGCAGTGGTATCCCCAAATTCGTATTTCACAGGACAGCAAAAGTAAAAGAGCTCCGCAGATAATATCATTCCGATCCATACAACATTGTCTGCAATCTACCCTGATGGACCATAAGCTCGTCTTGGTGCTCGTGTGAATCAGCTACACATGCAGCTGATGAACACCAAAAACACACAGCATCCGACTCATTGCTTCCTCATATAGCTATCACTTATTTTCCCCCAAATCACTTGACTATATTTTGCACAGTCTCACCACTGAACTGTCATAGCTTGTTAACACTGAACACCTGCACTTCACTGAGCAAACAGCCATGCAAAACCAAGTGGAGGATAAAAGTTCTTGTGGTTCTGATGAGGTGTGTGGGAGGGGAATTTACACAGAGGAACTGAACCCTGCCCCACCTAGTGAAAATCCAACAAGGAAGGCCACCAATTTCAATACCTTCGGAATCCACGGCCGCCGCATAGGAGTAGCGCTTCAATTCCACCCCGCCGTTGCTGTCCTCGGCCATGTTGCTTTCAATCAATGTTCGAACCCACTTTCAACTGAACAGAGTAATCCCCTCAGGCACCTCTTTCTGACGGCTCACTGAATTCAGAAGTGAACGCGCTTGGTCTTTTTTCAGGCACCGGACAGCTCAACATGATGAAGCATTTCATCCACAACGGGGCACACACTCGCTTTTTTTGATTTGTTGGGTTTTTTTCTTCTTCTCTCAATCTGCCACCTGTTTTTTGTGCACAGCCCAAACTTGTCACTCCAAAGTGTCTGTGATCCTTGCCTGAGGAATGTACGCCAGAACACTATCTGAGTATCCCAATCACAGCACATACTAGACAGGTGTCTGTTTCGGGCTGTCTTTAACTATGCAAGAACACATAACTCCGGTAAAAGAAAGTGTCTTAGAGAGCTTCATTTTCATACATGTATTAATGGCAAACCTCTTGGCTGATAAACTTTGAAAGAAAATGTATAAAATCTGTTTCTGATAAATCCCTCTCCCCTTTACAAACATACCCTGTAACCACCACACACACACCACACACACACACACACACACACACACACACAGGTAAATATCAATGATTCACAATTACCTATTTCTATTATCCTGCATTAATCTGTTCACAACACACACATACACGTGCGCAACACATGTGCGTGCACACACAAACACACACCAGCTTCCAAACACATATCTATCAAGATCAACAAACCTGCCTAGTCCGCCCACCCCTATAAACCCCAACACCAGACCCCACCAAGACACTCCTGGTCACAAGGAAACATGCATTTAAGAGCAGGTCCTTCAAACGAACTACCAAGGCAGGCCTCAAACAGTGTTTTGGATCGAATCTCCCCACCACACCACACCACACCACGGCACAAAACACCCAACAGCCACAGGCCTCACAGTCACAACAAGGAGAGACTCTCTACACAGCAAACGGTTTGGCAGTCTACTTAAAACAGCCCGCCCTAGCAAACTGGCCTGTGGACAAGGATCATATTCCGAGGACCCTCCTCTGCACAGGTATGCCCCATGAAAAGAAAACATATGAATAGTAGTCACCCCCCCTCCCCCCCCCCCCCCCTACTACCCTCTGCTCAGCACTACCCTCTCCTCAGCTCACCCTCACCGCACTGAACAACCCCACGCTTCACTGACCTGCTAACAGTTGTCTGACAAGTGTGTGTGTGGCCCTCTGTGCTGGGAGTGAACTCTCCCGTGGATGCATAGAGTTTTTATGGGCATCAAAAGGGACAGGGCCAGTCCAAATGGGAGCAGTGGGTAAAGGGCCTCCTATGACACCCACCACAGCTGCTGTGTTTTTAGCGACTAGACTCGACTGCCTACAAGTACCATCAAATGTTGTTCTTTACATCCTTTTCCTTGACCAAATGTTTTACCTGGAATTTAAAAAAAATTTAACCTGACATGAATTTTAAAGGCTGCACATTTGCATAAGGGATCTGAACAGATAGATACACTTACAGATTTTACATAAATGTACAGATAATTGACCTATGATTTGAACCATGACCATCGTTGTTCTTCATTTGGTGCAAAAAAATTTCCCCCATTATTTCCATTGTTTTAATAATGGAAAACTGCATCATCACACAATGGCTGACAACTTCTAAGTTACACCACAAATAAGAGTTAAACTGCTTGCTCTAATCATGTAATAGGATTGATTTTGCAACTACATCTGTTGATAAGAGAAAAAACGTATACTCTGATGAAGTTTGTCTAAATTTGTGATCACCAACACATTTCTGGTTCCCAAGAGAAGGACAGTACACTGTTTCAGCAGAGAGCAGGACGTCACAATAGCCTGATGCTGTACATGTTGAGCATGAAAATGGCAGTAAATCATTTTCCAGACACTTCTATTACATGCCTCTCTTTCATATTTGAGTGCTGCACACCAATTTTCAGCAAAGTACCACACAGCAGACTTATCTATGTAATCAATTATTTTTTGACTCTGCATGATATTGTTACCATCAGCTTTCTTTCGTGTTTCACTAATTCACTTACTCATTTCCCCAAGACTATTGACCACATTATATGTTTTTTTCTGCAAATGTTTATGTGACTGCGCTGTTTCTGTCACATCTACTGACTCATCTCATGAAAAGTGAAAGGGGTTTTCCTAACTCACTATAACTGGTAACTTGACAAAAATAGATTTTTTTTTTCTTTACTTCTGTGGCATACCAAAAAAATTTGAGACTTTTCTCCTACATACTGATCCATGAGAATGAAGATGATATAAGGCTGTGTGGGGTTCCTATCTGGTCAGAGATTACATGACAAGACGATACTTTGCGCTTCCTTCCATAACAAGTTACAAGGCATTGGATAGCCTCGCTCCATCTTACCTCTCTAAACTTCTGTCGACCCATACTCCTTCCAGACAGCTTCGCTCTTCCTCTGACACTCGCATTATGCAGATCCCTCGTTTTCGGGCCAGAACACTTGGTGAACGTTCTTTTACTTTTCAGGCTCCTTCCTGCTGGAACAATCTCCCTTCTGCACTCCGAAACTCAAACAGTCTTTCTTCTTTCAAGTCCTCCCTCAAAACAACTCTCTTCAAAACATAATTTTTCTGCTCCTTCGCTGGTGTGTGGGTGTGTGCGTGTTTGTGTGTGTGTGTGTGTGTGTGTTTTGTGTGTGTGTGTGTGTGTGTGTGTGTGTTAGGGCTTATTGCTGTAAGCGCTTAGGGCTTTTGTTTAAGATTAAGCGCACTAAATGTTCCTTATTATTATTATTATTATTATTATAACACAGCCCAACATCCATCAGGACTGAGCGATAAAGACACCCGCAGTGTTGATCAAATATTTCAGCAATGAAACTCTTCAGCAAATGAAACTCGATGGTGTTTGGGTTGCATTTGCTATCCAGCGTGCAATGCACCGACTCACACACCCATGAAACACTCAACCCTCAGTTGGTACCATCCGAAGCTGAAAAATCCCACAAATGAACACTTCTAATGGGAAAATTTAGCCTACGCCTTCAACCCTCATCACTGCAATGGTAACCCCCAGTACCAAAGGCTGCTGGTATTAAAACAACAGAACCGACTGCACTTTATTTCACTGGGAGCCAGTGTCACCTTACTTGTTTGTTTTTCACAACTTAAATCTTCTTATTCTCTTCTTTTAAAAATGTACAAGGTTTGAGTCTCCTGTCAACTTTAACAGGTTTAGATCAAATGTAGGCCCGGCCTGGAGCTCCCGTCAAGAGGCCTGTTTGTTGTCACTGGTTTCGTTTCCCTGGGACCTGTTCTTACACTGGTTGTTGAGTGACAATGGAGTGTAGTCGATGCTGGGGACTGGTTTGCAAAATCCTATCGCGATCACAGGCAGATCGCAACAAAAACTGCAGGAACGTGCTGTTAATTTTTCTAAAACGATCCAAAGAAAAAACTCTGCGAGGGAAATCTGAATTTGGTGTATCAAACAATGAAAAACCCAGTTTGTTACATTAAGGGGGCCGGAATAGCTCAGTAGTAGAGCGCCGGACTCGTAATCTTGAGGTTGCGGGTTCGAATCTCCGCCAGGCGTTTCGGTACAGGGGATTTTCCCCTCGGAGTTAACATTGGTTCTGACTCCATTTCCCCTACAGTCCTTCAAATGAGACTAAAAAACCGAGGTTCCGTGTGAAAACGCACACATAATATCTTGCACACAGGTAAAATCCCCTCACCAACTTTCGGCAGAGAAGGCCAGTTTGGTGCTGGTATGGATGACACGTTACACATAGCATGCACCTTCCCCCAAGTTGGAGTATGGCTGCCTTAATGGCGCGATAGAAAACAGTCATATACACAAAATTCCACTCCCTTTGTTGGGTAGATGGGTTTAATACTTGCCTGTCTATACTGGGGCTGTCCGCAGAGTATCAGCATGCATACACAGAAGAAGAAGTTACATTAAAATATCATGTCACAAGTGTGTCAGTTGCCAAAAATGCACACACGGAGAAAAGTGCCGGTGACTGTTGCTTACTTGGCAGAGTGAGAAGAGCAAATCAAGGTCAAGACACTTCAGACGCTATTATTAGTAGCAAAAGACAGGGCAAAATAACAGAATGGAGGTGTGAAAGGTGGGAAAGGGGCGAATGAATGGGAAAGTGGATGACAGAAGGGTGGAGGAGGTGGAGGAAGAGTTGAGTAAAGAGGAAATGTGGGACTATGGTCATACAGGGTTGTGACGAGAGTTGGGAGTGGGTCCATGTGTCCTCTAGGGGAAGGACTTAGAATGTTTTCTCTATTAGAGCTGTGGTAAAATTTCACCCCCACCCTCTCTCTTACTAGTCATGGAAGGAGCAACTTTCCGGTACTAGTCATCAAAAGAAATTTATTTTTTCTCAGCCCTGTTAAAATACTCAATAGTGGCTCAGGAGAAGTTTCCTTAGGCCTGTACTCTTAACAGAACTTGTAGCTCTGAGAGACAGAATTAGAGAGAAGTTCAAACATTCAGTACTGATTGAACAACAAAGAACTGACACAAGTTAAGTGCACTTTCACACATCAATTTTACTTGTTTATACAAGGGTGAAATGTTCGAATCTATTTCACAAAACATCAGTTCAGGCTGAGTTTTGGTTCTCACTGTTTCATCATTAAGAGAGGGAACGTTCTGGATGGGTTGAGTTGGAGTCCACTTGGAACATCAGAACTTATCTGATGTCGGAGAGGATAATTGATCTCTCTCTTGCTGCTGGTGACTGATCCACTTCTATGGAGACCTGCTGCTCAACTTGCTGGACTGTGGTGTTTCTCCACTACCAGGCATGCCTAGGATAGATAGGGGCCCAGTTCAAGGACAAACAGAACCTGGTCTGCAGTGACGTAGCCGAGAGTCTGGCTTGTCGAGTCCACGCACTTGCCCTCTGGCTTTCAGTAAATGTGTGAGATCTCAGCCAACAAAGGATTAACTAGCATAAATATATCTACCATTATTATCAATCTCCACTTTTGTTCACATCTGAGTGGAGTTTACAAAAGGGTAGGAGACAGTAATACAATGCTAAACAATTTCAGTCAAATAACTCTTCAATTTTTCTTATGAATTAAATTGCAGTAACTTGGAATACACTTAGTCCAAGTACACATGTGGTGTAGACTTTGAGTCACAAGCTACAAAGCTTTCTGACAATCACCAGTATTCATAAATCAACTTAACAGTTTTCACCTAGTACAGGTATACTGTTTTTCTGATCAAAATTGATCATTCCGTTATCATCTTTAACAGATAGAATTGCAAACTGGCAAAAGTCAGATTGTACACAAAGAAAAGTGGTCTGATTGTCAAACAAAGAATCTTAACCCAGCATGGTAATAGCTTTTACCAAGTTGTGGCACAAAAACTATTACAACAGAATACTCACTCATCATCTTACAGATGTCACTAAGTATTGACACTAAATTATACTGTCAAATCACATGGCATACATACAATCAAAACATAGTCTCAACATTTAGAAACATAGTTTCAACTTACAGTTCTGGGAGATCAGTGAATCCTAGACAAGGAGTTCAGAGCGAGTGAGATAACCATGCACTCTCTCTGGTTTACCCCTGTTGTCTTTGTGGCTACACCGTATTGTTCTATCTACAGCTGGTCTGAGGAGGGAGCAGTGATTGTTCACCAGGGGTTTTTCCCTTTTTATAGGCAACAGGTTCCTGTTCCACTTGACTTTGTGTCACTAGAGACAAAGAAAAGGGAGGGAAGCGGGTTGGTCATCTCCCACCCCCTACCGTGGAATGGAACGATTTTGAACATTTGAAACTACGCTGAAGCCGTAAACAGTTCAGGTTGTTTTGCAGTGCCTATATCAGCACATGATGACTTGGAACCAGCTGGAGAAAAGAGCCCAGGACAGAAATGCCTGGAGGTCCTTGGTTGGTGGCCTGTACCCCAGGAGGTGTAAACAGGTGATGATGATGATGATGATATCAGCATATATATGCCAATTGACAAAGCGCTGTTTAACATAACTGCATCATTTGCGTGCGACATGCACGACCGTCAGTGTGCAGGTAGTGGGGGGAAGGGGGGAAAAGGGGGGGGGGGGGGGCGGTGGTGGTAGAGGAGGGGGCAGGTGTCAGCTTCTCTCTGGTCTAGCGGGGAGAGAACGCACATTCCGATAAGGGAAGGGAGAGGAGAGAGGGTGAAGCGAGCGACATGCTCCGAAAATGATGTAATTTTTCTTTGCTGCGTCATTATCGTCACATCAGGGAGAGAAGGGGAGGGGGGGGGGGGAGGAATTTTGAGAGGGGAGAGACTTAGAGTTAGTATATATTTGAAATCTATACTGCCCTTTGTGAGATGAAAGGAGAGAGAAAGAAAGAGGGGAGAGAAACGGGTGGTGGGGTGGCGTGTGCATTTGTACAGTTTGTACAGGAGGGTGTTTGGGACCGATCGGGTGGAGTTGTTAAGTGACCTGTCACAAGGGTTCTGAAGGAATACCTGGTCATCAACATCACCTCAGAAGTAAGCACTTGCAATATTGTTTGTTGCTGCTTATTCTGACTGCCACTGTGCTTGTTGTCAGGTGTAATACCAGAATCCACTACAGTAAAGAGACTGCTCTCAAAGTGGAAATTGGAGCATGGCTAGTGGGACGCTTGCTATTTTTTATTCATTTTTAATCACACCTTTGTTTTTATCCAGCAAACACATTATTTCTTACAGAATTGAAAAAAAAATTCCCCAAAAAATGCTAAACGGGGGAAAAAAAAATCAGCTCCATAGAGGCAAAGAAGGGGGGATGCTGGGGGGGGGGGGGGGGGGAGAAAGGGGGGGGGGGCAAGAGCCAATGAAAGGCAAGAGCCAGTAAATTCCTTTTAAAAATCTATCCAGACCCTTCCATCTGTTACCTGCACCTGCAACGCATTATGACACCATTTGACTAAACGCAGGCAACAAAGGCGACCACTGAGTTCAGTACGTGACACCTTTCCTATCTTGACTGCATCGACATCTTGTTTATGATCGCGCCATGATTTTTGAAGCTCATATCTTGCTTTGATCAAGAGCCATGGTCAGTGACACAATAAGAGTCCAGCATGAATACAATGCAAGCCTTTTTGGTGTGTGGTGGTGTGGTGTGTGGTGTGTGTGTGTGTGTGTGTGTGGGGGGGTGTGTAGGGTGTGTGTGGTTGTGTGGTGGGTTTGGGGTGTTGTGTGTGTGTGTGTGGAGTGTGGGGGGTGGTGTTTTGTGGTGCGGTGTGTGTTTTGGGTGTTGTGTGGGTGTGTTGGGTGGTGGTGTGTGTGTGGTGGCATGTGCAATGTGTGTGCGCTGCACAACTGCCATTTCTAATTTTTCCTTTTCTTAAAGCCTAAAACTAGCAAAAACCCCCTTGTTGGCTCTGCACACACCTGTGTTGTGGTGTGGGGGGTGTGTGTGGGTGTGTGTGGGTTTTGGTGTTGGGTGGGGGTTGTGCCTGCGTGCGTGCGTGCATTGGGGGTTTTCATGATGCACAAAACCCTTCCTCATTCTTAGCTGCTTTTTTTTTTTTACATTATGCTAAAACTAAACAACCCTTTGGTAAAAATGTGAGCACGTAATATATTAGCTTCTCTCCTCTCCCATTTCATAATTTTGCTTTTTTTTATCACTAAGCCTATAATTAGAAAAAGCCTCTGGGGTGGTGTGTGTTGTTGTGTGTAGGTGGGGTTGTGTGTGTTGGTGTGGGTTTGGTGTGTGTGTGTTGTGTGTGTGTGTGCGCGCACACGTGCGTGCGTGCATGGCATTGTACCAGGCTAAAAGTTCTATGTACTATCTTTTTAAAAACTTGCCTTACTGTCTGGCTGCGACCTGAGGGTCCCTGCGAAACTGAGGGGCCCAGTTTTGCAATAAAGCTTTCAGAAATTTAACATACAGAAGCTACACCAACATACTTCTCTTTTTTTGCTACAACACATACAGATGGGTATGACATAAACAAATTCACTGAGCTGCTTTCAAACCAAAAACACCAGAAAAAAAAAATTGTTAAAACCACTTAAATCCCTCTCAACCCACCTTCTTTTTTTTTTTTTTTTCCGGAGTAAAAACGAGGGGAACTTTTCCCATTGAAATGGATTCCCCCGTTACGGGGCCAACTTTAAAACCCAAAGAACACCCCACTAGTATGCATGGGTGTGTTATGTGTCAACCAAATCCACCACACCTTTTGTAAAAGAAATTTATTTTTAAACCCGTGTACAAGCTTTTTTTTTTATTTTTTTACGACAAAGGCCTCGACAGAAGTATGACCACTGCTGCTACTTTTTTTGATCGTTATCCTTTCATATCCATGGTTACATTTTCATGTCCATGCCCTTTTTTTCTCTCTGCCAACACCTTGACCCTCCACATGATGCATCCATATAGTGTCTCTCTATGCCAGTCTGACGTCCCTTCACACCCATGCCCAACTGTGCTCTTAACCTGGGAAGTTGAGTTAGTTCCACATTGTTTCAGGCATTCTGACCTGTCACACAAAAAAACAAAAAAAAACACCATCAAATGCCTGGCTGTGCAAACAGAAACTAAAGCAAGTCTTGTGTGACTCATCATGCAGGCATGGTATCTGGTGATGAAAGACAAAGCTGCCCAGTGCTCTTTCTAATGTCCGGTTGACTTGGTTACAGGAACCTGTGTGCTGTGTTGCATGTGTCAGGGTCAAATCCCATACCTGCATACATGTATATCTTGTCTCGCAACACCCATCCTATATATCTCTTTCAGCAGATACATGGGTACCATTTTATTGGAGCAGAGCCAGTTGCCATACTGAAGTGAAATGCTCACGCAATCTGGCTCTACAACAAGGCAATTACTGCAGGTGCCTCCACATCATATTCTGCAGGTCATGTCCTGCATGAGTTAAAAAAGAGCACATACTACTCAACACCATCAGAGTGTCTCAGCAGCAGACCAAGTCTTCTCTGGTGGCCTCAGAAAGACATTTTACTGTTAACTCTCCATGAACTGCAAGCACTAGGCCATCCACAGGACTAACCTGGGTGTGGCTGTATACTGCATAATTGTGTCAGAACAGTGGGGTATTAGAGCCACTAAGAACTAAAGAAGGCAGGAAAATGGAGCCGCAACAAAAAAGGAAGAAAATCAACAAATAATGAAATACAATCAACTCTTTTACCCGTTCTCAACCTCCCCAGTTCTCCTCCCATTCCTCCCTCACCCTACTCTCTCACTGGCAAGTTCTGTCTCTGTTTTATCCTCCCCTAAAACCCCACCCCTTTTCTTGCAATTCTTTTACGCACAGACACAGTGACATACACACGCATACACATTTACACACACACACACACACACCACACACACACACACACATACACACACACACACACACACACACACACCCTCTGCAACTGGTTGTCAAGGGTCTGATCACACTTATTTTCTGTAGACCCACCCTGAATCCAGACACCGCATGTTTTACAACACTGTTACATTTAAAATGTGACTAACGCAACTGTACAGCTCAGAAGTGGTTTGCTCTTGATATGTCCCGTATGCCAATGAGTTATCTAGCCAGAGATGGAGATCACATAAAAGCTGAGGAATTTGTACCAGGACCAGAAACACAGACAAACGGTCAGACAGACAGAATGCATGTCATATATTGGATGATGCCTCTTACCTCTCTCAGCATCAGCAAGCATATACTGCCTGACTTCCTCGTCTACCGCCGCCATCTGTCCCTTTGTAAGTTTGTTATGTCAAATCCTGGTCACTTCTGTCAACTGTTTCTTTAGAACCCGTGACAAGAGACTGCCTGCAGGTGACAGTTCTTGTATACTGTCCTCTTGTGTAATGACAGCACTGTTCCTTATATGCACCTCTACCTGCACAGACAAATCAGGGTCACTGCAAATTTATGTCAAAGCAATAAATCTTCAAACAGCAGGAGCTCTAACTTCAGGAGAGAGAGAGAGAGAGAGAGAGAGAGAGAGAGAGAGAGAGAGAGAGAGAGAGAGGGGGGGGGGTCTGTGTCTCTCTGTATTTGTTAGATGAAGAGAAAGAGAGAAAGTGGTGTGTGTGTGTGTGTGGTGTGTGTGTGTGTGTGTGTGTGTGTGTGTGTGTAAGTGTTGTGTGTTGTGTGTGTGTGTGTGTGTGTGTGTGTGTGTGTGTGTGTGTGTGTGTGTGCATTTTACCACAGCTAAAACTGCAGATGTGTTACCTGTTTATAAGCCACTCTGTGCATGCTGTATTCGTGTGTCTCTCTATCAAATGAGATCATACAGACACCTAAAACAAAATTCATAAAACTGCATGTGGGTATCATTTCTGTGCATGCTGTATTCCTGTGTCTTCTCTCTCAACTAAAAAAAATTCATAAAACTGCATGTGGGCATCATTTGAATCACCACAAATCCATATCTCAGAAGAACCAGAACATCATAAACACCACATCACAATATCTCTTATTAATCAAAAAGTATCACATCAACGAAAGAGGCTCTGCATGTTTTGTCAAAGTAATATAAGTTCAGTTTGAAGTAACAGTATCACAATCTTGTTCAAAAGCTCAGTGGCAGAGCACTAGTTAATTACCGTCAGATACAGAGGGTTGCATCTTTTGTTATATATAGTCACATACAAGTGCTAT
>CM031610.1:15060227-15135227 GCA_018398815.1 Conus ventricosus
GATCTGTCTAAAAATACCGCCGCCACTCTGCTAGGTGTTGTTGCTGGTTTGTTGTTGTTGTTGTTTTCATCCTTGTGTATGTGTGGTCATACATCAATAATCCTCCCAACAGGCACATGATGGACAACTCTTCTATGGAGGACAGAACGGGATTTCACATGTGTGCAAGTGGTGGTGTTGTTGCTTTGTTTTCTTTCTTTGTTTGCTTCAGTCAGTTTACTGTGTTCAAACAGGACCTTGGTGTTAAAGGCTCCTCCAAAGGGCTTTCAGTCAGTTCAATGTGTTCAAACAGGACCTTGGTGTACAGTCTCCTCCAAAGGGCTTTCAGTCAGTTCAATGTGTTCATACAGGACCTTGGTGTACAGTCTCCTCCAAAGGGCTTTCAGTCAGCTGCTTCGGCTGGAGTCTGAACAGACATCGATTGCTAGGGAGAAAACCTCCGCTAGAACTTGCCTGTCTCGACACAGGATTAAACCCAGGAAGGTGGAGCAAGTGGACAATGCTTCATCCACTGGGCCAGCTATGCTCCAAACACAAAACTACCAACCATCCAGTCAGCCTCTCACAATGCAGGTCTTCAGACAGACACCAGACCCTTTGATTTGATAGGTTCAAACTTTTTTTTGTTCTTTGAGCAGAGATTGTGAACTTTGTGAGAATCTTCTTAGCACTCACTCACAGAGCAGCTCATAACATGATGATATTATGTAACACACTGCCTTTAATTTCGGTTAGGTTCAACACAATCTGGTGTGGTGGTTAGTATATAAGGTTATAGAATGAGAGGTCGTGAGTTTGAGCCCCATCCGAGGCATACATCTTTGGGATGTGTGTCACTGTCAGGGCATGTTGCTCAAACATTTCCTGCTCAGTACCGCAGGTGTTTGTATCTCTTGGGCCTGGTTGATGCTGGTGTGTAATATGAAAGGAAATGTATTTATATCCCTGTCACAGTTTTTGGCCACAACAGGACCCGCAACATCATCTTCATCCACATCGATCACCACAAAATAGAACTCCAAAACATCATCTTCATACAAACCCACACCAAACCACCCCTCCACCCCAACTCCCTAAAAAAAAAAAAAAGGCTCTTGCGGTAAACCTGTTTCAATGTCCTCTCCACACTCATGTCCACGGTGAGCTCACGTTAAAGATGTTTAGTGTCAGTAACTTCACGGGGACTGACATGGGATGGGACACAGTGGGTCCCTCTGAAGGGGCTGCTCACTCACACTGGTTCAGCCACCCTACGATTGCAAGTGTCCATAGGGGCTTAGTAAGTGACATCCTGTGTTGAGCTGGGTCAGAACAGGTTCTACTGAACACTACTGACGTGACTCAGCGGCAGTGCAGTGTATCCTCTGGTGGGTTGCCTCTTGACATCCTGATAGTGATTGTGTCAGTGCTGTGGCTGGGAAAGGATAAACATAACATAGGGATGGCTGTGTACATGGGGAGCAAGAATAACAGTGTGGGAGTAATGCCGCAGGATAATGAGACGTTAAAAGAAAAAGGTTCTGTCAAACCATGTCTCCCCCTTCTCTCTCTCTCTCTCTCTCTCTCTCTTCCCCATTCTCACCCTGACTCTCAGTTCCTGTTGCAGAGATTTCCAACAACTGTCAACAACGGCATCAAGGTAAAAACAGAAGAATGAAGGAGGCAATACTGGAAAGACCAGACAAAAGTCGATCCCATATCCAGTCAAGTTCGACAGTCTTGCTGTTAGTGTCAATCTTAACAACGGCCAGATATCAACAGAAGAACGATGGAGGCAATATTGTTAAAGACCAGACAAATTCTGCCCCACATCCAATCAAATTCCACAGTCTTGCTGTTAGTGTCAATCTCAAAGGTTTCTCCAGTGCAGTCAGGTTAGAAAGTAATGTCGACATTATCAGTTTTAGAATCCAGTGCACACATTATACAGGTGAGGGCAGCAGCACTTAATGTCTGAAAGGGTTGTTACATGGACAGGTACGTACACCCTTCGGATGCTGAGGCTGTCAGCAACAGTGACAAGAAATGACCATACACCCTTCGGATGCTGAAGCTGTCAGTAACAGTGACAAGAAATGACAAGTCAACATTCAGAGCATGACTTTCAAGTGGTTAACATTCAGAGCATGACTTTCAAGTGGTTAACATTCAGAACATGACTTTCAAGTGGTTAACATTCAGAACATGACTTTCAAGTGGTTAACATTCAAAACATGACATTCAAGCTCACACAATTTCACGACCCCACCTGCACAGCCCGGACCATACTTACAAGCACATCAGAGTCCTATGAAGACAAAGCAAGCGACAAGGTGAAAAAAAAATACTGATGGAGCTTACATCTAGTATTTGACATACAATAAAACAGAAATAAGACATTACTGTATTAAAGCCAGTTGGTAGTACAAATAGTAACATTAAGGAATGAATTCTACTTAATGTTCCACCACACATATTGGTGATTGTAGACACCTAAATATGATCCTTTTCACAATGTTAGAATACTATCATTGTAAAAAAAACACTCCCCCCACCCCACCCTATCCCACAATAAGAAATACATATATATATATATATGTGTGTGCATGCGTGCGTGCGTGCGTGCGTGTGTGTGTGTGTTGTTTATTATCATTATTCTTATCATTATGTGCGTGTGCTTGCGTGCGTGTGATGGGATGATATCATTCTCCATGTGTGTGTGTGTGTGTGTGTGTGTGTGTGTGTGTGTGTGTGTGTGTGTGTGTGTGTGTCACGACCGACCCCTGGAGGTCTGCCCTGACAGGATCAGTTTAGATGGGAGTGAAGGGAGTGACTGACCTCACACGCCTCGCAAGAGCCCACACAAGAAAGATTACGATACGACACCCCATTTATTCACATCAACACACACAATCGCAAATAAATATTTCAACACACGCACCAGCACAATCACAATCAACTTCCCACACACAACTGCAAATCACAATCAACATTTCAATATATACATATCAAAATTTTAAAAAACCCAAACTTTCCACCCCCAAACCCCTTTCCACACCAGGAGGCCTACCCCCCCCTGCCCTCCAAAGGCTACTGGAGCACCCTTCGCACTATTTTTGCGCGTTGTGTGTGGCGGGGCGTTTTTTTTGGGGGCCCTGGACGGGGATCGGGCCCGGGCACCCAACCCCACGGGCTTTTTCCCACCATACGGGGCCCAAACCATGCGGGCCCAACACCGGTCACCCCAACCAGAGCGCGGAAACCAAAATGCGGGGCCCCAACCAGGCGGGGCCCCAACCATGGGGGGCCCCCAACCGGCAAGCTCCGGGTGAAGCTCCCAGGGGGGGGAAAAGGGCAGCTGGGAGGAGAGAAAAAGGGAGGGAAGGGAAAGGGGCACTGGAACCCCGCAGCAGTACAGTCTGACCCAGCTTTTAAACCCAAAACAGCCACCGCATGATGGGCGAGGGGAGGCACAAATACACCAACAACCCACTAAACACAGACCTGACATAACACAGCAAAACCAACCAAATCAGAATTTCGTTAAAGTCTTCTCACACAAACAGGTAAGAGCGCTTTAAAATTAACGGGCAAAAAAAACAAAATAAATTTTATCTTCATCCTTTCTCACTCACGTTAACATTTTCCTTTCCAGGAACGAACTTTTGCTTTACATCTGCCACCAACATTTGCAAATAATAAAAATTCAATGGCACAATTACCCCCACTTTTTTATATAAATATTTCAAAAATAAGACAAATCCCAAACCACCATAAAAACGACTAATCATGGACCACGCTCCGAAAAAAAAACTCGTTCCCCTTGCACACAAAAACAGACGTGCCGAAAATAAAGCCCGGGTGAATGTGACAGGGGGGGACAGCGAACCAACAAGTCCCAAACCCGAATCCCAGTTCCTCCCACCCCCCGAAAAACCGCTCACCAGATGCAAAAACAGGAGAAAGAATTTTTGAATATAATTTAAAAAATGGCCTTTTTTAAAAAATTTGAATTAACCAGAGAAAAGGGTCTCAAAAAAAATTTTCTTTACAATTTTGAAAACAAAAAAAAATTGCGCAAAAGAGAAGAATAACCGGTAACAACAAAAAAAAAACCAAAACAAACAAACCACGAAACTGAGCTTACCAGCTACCCGGGGTACCCCGAAGAGGCGGTCAAACGACTCTCTCTCCCTCGTCCATCGAGGGACAAAGCCAGATGCGGAAAAAAAGAAGCAGCCCTCTCCTACAGCCGACTGTAGGAAATGAAGGACCACTGTACCTCGACAAAAGGTAAAGAACCGGGACCGGAGCAGCCCCCCAGAGCATTTTCCGCTCGAGGAAAGAAAACCTGCCAAAGCGGGGCGGCCAAACATGCCACGCTACTCACAGAGGAGCATACTCAGCTAAAAGAAATGAAGCACTGCGACGGTAAAAAACAGTGAGAGGCCGAAGAAGCAAGTTCGAGAAAAGGGGACCACCACCCGTAAACCGCAGGATAATTTACACCGGGCAGGAATTTAAGAGAGAGAGGAGAGAAAGAAAACCCCGAACTTGAGCTAACACCCCAAGGGCAACCGACCAAAACCCACCCCAAGGGCGGACACGCGACAAAAAAACGATAAAAAACAAATGAATAACCCGCCCCCCCCCCAGATGGGTCAAACGTCGAGGCCTCGTGACAAACTCTGACAAACCCCCCCTCTAAAAGCATCTTTTTCTCTGAGATACAGTGCCCCTTTTAAACCCCGGGGCGATGTAAAAATTCACAAAAATGGGCCCCGAACCCCCCCCGTGACGACAAGTACGATAAACCCAAACAAACATTCCCGATAGAATCACACGGGGAAATACATAATAAAAAATTTTATCAAACAACAAAGCAAACCTTCCAACAATGAAAGTAACAATCCAACCAACAAAACCCACCGTTACACACGAAGTAAAAACTTCCAAACCTAACAGAACCAAAAGGGGGTAAACCCTTTTGAGGGGATGCCTCGACTAAATTTTCCCAAAGTGCTGACTACGAGCCGGGTGAGATAGCAGCAACCTATGCTGAACCCTTTAAAAGACGGGAAAGTGAACGCAGACTCTCATTCCACTGCCCAAAACCCTAGTCCGACACTGGCCGGATCCGGTCCGGACTGGAGGATAGATCGCTTTTCCCCCACAAACTCAGGCCGTACAATAGGGGAAAACCTTTCCGATCCCCACACCCTGCAACATCTTTTCAATCGTTGGTATCATCCGGCGTCAGGAGTTTTTTCTCGCAAAAGCAACGGTTTGGGGTCCCCTCCCCTGATCCTGTACAACACAGCCCCAATCCCCACGCAAAGCACATCCGCAGGACAAAAGGGAGACTAGGATCTGGAGAGCCAAACTGGCGAGTATCAGGGCCGCTCAAGGCGTCAAAAGCCGTTGGGAACTCCATCCCAAACCAACGTTCAGGGGTTCTTCCCTTTCGTCGGTCGGAGGGCAAGGCAACCTTGCAAAGTCATTGGGGTAACTTGCGGTATTCCCCAAAATCCAAGGAAGACCGCAATTTCCCCTTTGGTACCAGGAGGGGTTTTGGGACCGCAACTTGCCCCTGCTTCCTCGGACAATCAAACCCCCTGCAAAGATCCCAGAAAGGAAATCCGCCTGACCCAAACGACATTTGAAGGGCGGCTGACATCTAACCCCCCGAAGACAAGAAACAGACGACGGGGGAGCAACGTGCGAGCCCAAACTACACTGAGTACATCGCCATAAATTTGTTTAGATCTGGTTATCAAGGGAGAAGCAATTTCGCAGACGCACTGAAAATTGCTCCAGCAGTTTTTGAGGCCAAAAGGCATCACTTCCCGGAACTGTCCTTCAGGCGTCGTGAAAACCGTTTTTGGGTTTTTCCTCTCTGCGCAGGGGAACTGCCATACCCCTTTTTGAGATCGAACTTTGAAAATAGTTGGCCCGATCAGCTAGCGAAGATTTTGTCAACAACCGGCAAGGTCACATCAAAATGGAGAACCTTATTCAAAAACCCCGAAAATCGACGCAAACCCCATTTTTCCCCTCCTTTCTTTTTTACCAAAGGTGGGGGATAGTACGGAGAACTCGCCGTTCAAGACCCCCCCAAACCCTTTAAAATGGGCCCGCAAACCCCTTTGGGTAACAGACCCTGGGAGTGAGGAAAGGGGAGTTTAAAATCAAAATTTGGGGTTTCCCGGGAGTCAATTCCGCGCACACTCACCCAGGTAGTGCAGGGCCGATCTGTGAGCACTCCGAAACTCCTGGCATAACTGGTCAGTTGATCTGCGAGCTGGGAAGTTTGGACCAAAGCAAAAATCCTCCATGACTCTTCCCCCGACGAAGGAAAATGGGGGTGTCTGAATCACCGACATGCCCCTCATCGCAACCCCAGACACAGGGGTGACCCCGCCGGCCCAGAGTCGCGCACGTACGCCTTCAGGAGGTGCATGAACAGCCCTTCCTCGCACGCGAACCATAGTCCCACACCCACCCCCCCTGCAGACCAAAGGACCCGCCAAACAATTTTCAACTGTTCCCTTTTGGGGGAGAGAAACAACCCTCCTCACCTGCCAAACCACCGTTCAACACTGCCCGCGTAAAGCCTTTTACTTGTTTTTTGGGGAAATGAAATGTTGCTAGCAATCTGGCAAGTGGGCAGGATGGTTTTTCGCAGATCGACCACTAACACTCTCCTCTTTAAACCCCAGGTTCCACTCATCGTGGTTTCCCCACTCTTTAGGATGTTGGGGGGTCCCCGCACTGTTTTTGCCATACAGATTCAAATGGGGAAAACCGATCTTTCCTGTGAACCCCCGTAGGGGAACAACACGGGAAAAAACGCCCACCCGAGGGCTCTGCACATAGGCACGCAACACTCTTCAACGTCCCCATTTAAACGCTCGACAAGGGCCCTTGGCCTGCGCAAGATAGGGGGACGTGCTCCTTTGAAATTGAGCAAGTGTTAATTCCCCGCATATTTTGGGCAGAAACGGGTCCCCTGGCCAAAGGGTCTTTTTGGGCACGCCAGCGCCCATACTGCCAAGAGCTTCAGCAACAGTAGGGGGATCGATAGTCCAAAACGGGACAGCCTCTGGGTACCGAGTCGCGTACTCCACCACTACCAAGATGTAGCGGTGACCGCGATCGGATGGTGGCTTAATGGGTCCCACCAGTCGACCCCGACCTTGCTGAATGGCTCCCCAACCAGAGGCACTGACCCTAGGGGAACACGCTTCAAGCGACCTTAGGCGTTGTCCGTTGGCAGACAATCGCAACTGCGGCAGTACTGCCTAACCTGCGAGTTCATCCCCGCCAGAAGAAGTCCTGTCTTACTCGCTCGAGAGTCCGCTTGGAGCCCATATGACCTGCCATGGGGGAATCGTGGGCCTGCCGGAGAAACAGATTCTCTCAAGCTTGGGGAACAACAAGCTGCTTGGCCACACGATCTGCCTGAGTGAAAACCCTAAAGAGGATCCCCTTGTGGAGCTTGAAGCTCACCTTGGCGTGTCGGGCAGACTGAGCGGGACGGTCTACCAGTTGTCGCAGGCGTTGGACATCCAAGTCCCTGGCCTGAAGACGGACCATGGTAGCAGGATCGGCCCTTGCCAGAACCTCGTCAGAGATCGGTTGAAGAACGGGACGCAATTCCTGCTCCTGCTTCTTAGCTTTGGCGCGTGTGGTAACTCCCACACACGCCTGTACGGGCAGATCCGTAGACACAGACTGACTGCGTCCATCTGCAAAGGTGATAGTATTCCCTATGAGAAGGAATACATAGGTCGCTCCACCGCGATGGCCCACACTTCGCCACAGAAGTAGGGGTGGAGACAGGAATGAGTACAGAAGGACGGGTGGAGGTAAAACCAGCCTCCAACCCGCACACATCGTAACTGGCACACCCCGCCGAGCCTCAGGAGAAACCAAATCCTTATCCACAAAGAGCGTTGATGCTCCCGAATCCCTGATGGTGTCGACCAAGGAAGAACCAACAATAGAGAAAACACTGGGCACTCCGTACCACCAGAAGCTGGATGGAACCCACGTTAGCCGAGGCACGAGGACGCTGGAAAGGACAGCCCCATAACTACCGGCGGCTTTAGGCAATCTTTCCTAATGTGGCCGGGATGACCACAAAGAAAACAGAACCGGGTGCTGAAATCCCCGATGAACTGCCTGCCTTGTTCAACCCGCTAGCAGTCGTCGGCGCCTTATTGCCACTAAATCCTGTGGGGGTCTTCCTGTCCGTGTCTGAGCGATGCCCATATGCTCTAACGGGCTTCAGCAAACACCTCAGCAGTATGAATCGCAGCTGCGAAATCCTGTGGTGCTGTCTCGCCTATACGGATCCTCAATGGGGGGGGGGGGGGGGGGGGGGGGGGGGGGGGGGGGGGGGGGGGGGGGGGGGTGGGGGGGAGAATGAGAGTGTAGATGTTTTGGGGAGGGGGATGATAATCAAGTGACAATGATTTTAAAATTACCTCAGTTCTCATCCCGTGTAGATTGTGTGTGTGTGTGTGTGTGTGTGTGGTGTGTGTGTGTGTGTGTGTGTGCCCTTTTTTACGGTTTTATTTTAGCGTATAGCTGTTTTTATTAAATTGTACTGGATGTAAAATGGAGTGTATGTTGGTAGAGTTATTGATTAGTTTTATGTGAAAATAAGCTTTACTTTATTTATATTGTTTTTAAATTTGGGCATGTGCAGGTGTGAGTGCATTTGCACATTTTATATTATTCAATGTTGTGTCATGTCATGTGTTTATGTGCTCCCACCACAACACAAAGTTCTTATGAAAGAAAATAAAGTGTCTTGAATTGAATTGAATTGAACTCTGGGGACACAGTGTTGGTGAGCTGTTCAATGAGAATCAGATCCTCCAGCTCCAGCTTAGCCAACTGACGCCAGTACCCTAGCGTTTGCGCAGCCTATCACCAAACTGCACGAAGGTCTCCTCGTTATTCTTCTTCATGGACCTGAACTTCTTCCGGTACGTCTCTGGGGTAAGGTGGAAACGCTTACGCAGAGCCAACTGCATGTCTGCATAGACGCGCCTTCATTTAGAGTGAGCACACACTCCCTTGCAGCACCAGATAATCCAGAAAAAAGGTGCATGGCCTTTTGTTCCTCAGACAATTGGTATGACCTAGCAACCTTGTCAAAATGCTCTAAGAACATATCAATGTCCTCACTAGGTCTGAACTCTGGAAGCTTTAACTTATGGGCCTCTAACTCTATCACTTGTCTGTCGATCAACCCCCTGATTTACAGATGCGGGAGTCCGCGAAAGAAGTTGTTCCATCTCCTCCCTACGCAGTAGCCTCCATCCTGTCTAGTTCTTCCCTACGGAGGCTTCCTGTCTGGCAGCCTCTTCCCTATGCTGAGTAGCCTCTTCCCTACGCATGAGCCTCCTGTCTAGCAGTCTCCTCTCTGCGCAGAACCTCCGTCTAGCAGCCTCCTCTCTGCGCTCTTCCCTATGCAGAGCTTCCTGCCTATCTAGCTCTTCCCTACGCAGAGCTTCCTGCCTGGAAGCCTCTTCCTTACGAAGGGTTTCCTGCCTGAAAGCTCTTCCTTACGAAGGGTTTTCCTGCCTGAAAGCCTCTTCCTTACGAACCGTTGCCTCTCCCTACGAAGGGTTTCCTGCCTGAACGCCTCTTCCCTACGAAGGGCTTCCTGTCTGGTAGCATCCTCTCGTCGCTGTTGCTCTAGAAACATCAGGACAGAGGCGATATCCTGGCCAGGATTCACACTCCCGACACGGGAGGATGACCTGTTCGGCCCATCCCTTGGGCCTCGACTTTCCCATAAGGAAAGTCACCCCGGGGCATGCTCCTTACGAGGGGAAGCAGGAGAAGAGAGGGCTTGGTTTCTGCGACTCCACAGAAGCCCATAGTTGCTTCACTATACTCTGACGCTTCCGAGCGGAAGTGCCAGTCGGGTCTCAACAGGAAGATCCCTTAGCGAAGAAGTAGTAAAAGTACTCACTGGACTATCTGCTACAGCACTGGAATAAGTAGAAGTCACTGTAGTCGAAGTACTGGTACTAATAGCAGGGACTACATTTTGAATACCCTTCTTCTTCGACGCACGCGTCGCCATAAACCACCAGCACCGGACATTGCCATGACAACAATATCCTACGGTTCTCAAATACAGGGGGAGAGGCAATTCCACTAGAAAGAAACAAATATTTTAGGGATTGTGTGTGTGTGTGTGTGTGCGGATGTGTTCCGGCTGCTCCCACTCTGCCAACACCGCGCTCCACAGCACGAGCAACAGTGCGGTGGGGCTCACCGAAAAAAAAAAAAAAAAAGTATGTCCGGCTGCTCCCACTCTGGCAACACCGCGCTCCACAGCACGAGCAACAGTGCGGTGGGGCTCACCGGAAAAAAAAACAAAATGGCAGACGGAATCCGGAGAGAGGAAAAAGTGACACTAACGTCTGATACACCCACCTGAAACTCAATAACCACCCGGTAAAAAAAAAAACTTGGTAACTACAAAACAGGAATGACAGACTGAGTGGCAACAGAAAGGAAAGTTTTACGGCCGTATCTGCGTGAGGCACCCGGCGGAAGGAGGTCTGGACGCGGTCGATTCCCCCTGGACTCACCTCGACTCCCCAGCCACACCAGATTGTTCCTTCGGGCCACCAAAAGACTCCCTACACGCTAGAGTCACCCAGCAACCACCCACAAACACCCACAACTAACTAACTAAACGAATACAAAACAGACAGAACTAAAACAGGTACTCCGCGAAACAGAGAGACAGTCAGAGCCCTTCACATCCCGGATGAGCCCCCACAATTGTCACGACCGACCCCTGAGGTCTGCCCTGACAGGATCATTTAGATGGAGTGAAGGAGTAAACTGACCTCAAAATGCCTCGCAAGAGCCCACACAAGAAAGATTCCCGATACGACACCCCATTTATTCACATCAACACACACAATCGCAAATAAATATTTCAACAAAACGCACCATGCACAATCACAATCAAGCATTCCAACACACACAACATGCACAATCACAATCAAGCATTTCAATATACGACATATACACAATTAAAAACAAACATTTCCAGCACCCACCCCTTTCCACACCATGGAGTGCTCCACACCCCTGCCTCTCCAAAGTCTACTGGGAGCACCCTGTCGACTAGGTGCCCCAAAACCCGGGGTCGGTTCTTGAAGAGAGTCGTTCAAGGCCGACACCCTTGACACGCACAACGGACGGTGGAGAGCGCGCCCCGGGGGGGGGGGGGGGGGGGGGGGGGGCGTTGTGTTGGAGGCCTGGACGGTATCAGGACCGGCTACCAAGCCCACGGGCTTTTCCACCAGTACGTGGCCTCAACCATGCGGGGTCCCAACCAGTGCGCACCCCAACCAGAGCGGGGTACCAACCAGTGCGGGGTCCCAACCAGTGCGGGGTCCCAACCATGCGGGCCCACCAGCAAGCCCCGGGGTGAAGCTCCCAGGAGGAGGAAAAGGCAGCGGGGAGGAGAGAAGAAAGGGAGGGAAAGGGAAAGGGGCACTGAAACCCCCGCAGTCAGTACAGTCCTGACCCAGCTTTTTAAATCCTAACAGCCACTCGCATGATGGCAAGGGGAGGTCTACTAAATACACCAACAACACCAGCTCAACACAGACCTGAGCATAACACAGCAAACCAACCAAATCAGGGTGTTCGTTAAAGTCTTCGCACACGAAACAGGGAAAGACTGCATTAAATAAACAGGCTATAAAACAAATATGAATTATCTTCATCCCTTTTCTCACTCACGTTTAACATTTTCCTTTCCTAGGAACTGAACTAGTTGCTTTACATCGCCACCACATTTGCAAATAATAATTCAATGGCACAATTATCCCCCCCATTTTATATCAATATTTCAAAAAAAAAGACAAATCTCCAAACCCCAAAATCTAAACACAAAACATGCGTACGCACGCTCGCGAACAAAAACTCGTTTCTCCTTGCACACACAAACAGACGGTGGCCGAAGAATAAGAGTCCGGCGAATGTCAGGGGGGGACGACGAGACCAACAAGTACCAACCCTGAATCACCAAGGTTCTCTCCCATCCCCACCGACTACCGCACACCAGATTGCATAAACAGGAGAAAGAATTTTGAATATAATTTAGAATGGCCAGGTTAAAGATTGAATTAACCAGAGAAAAGGGTCTCAAACAATATTTCTTTTACAATTTTGAAAACAAAAGAAAATTGCGCAAAAGAGAAGAATAAGCCGGGTAACAACAAAAAACCAAAACAAAACAAACCACGAACTGATGCTTACCACTACCCGTGGGGGACCCGAAGAGGGGGGTCAAACGACTCTCTCTGCCCTCTGTCCATCGAGAGGACAGAAGCGCAGATTTCGGAAAAAGAAGAAGTGATGTCCCTCTCCACAGGCCGACTGTAGGAAATGAAGGTACCGACGTACCTTCGACGATATGGTGAAGAACCAGAGACATCTTCCGCTCGAGTGAAGAGAAAAAACCCGCCTAAGCGATGGCGGCCAACATGCCACGCTACGTCACAGAGTGAGCATACTTCAAGCTAAAAGAAATGAAGCACGTGCGACAGTAAAAAGGACAGGTGAGAGGCCGATAGACAGCAAGTTCGAGAGAAAGGTACCAGCCACCCGTGAACCTGCAGGATGAATTACACGGGGAGTGGAATTAGAGAGAGAGAAGAGAAAGCAAAAACCCAACTTGAGCTGAACTACACAAAGGTGCAACCGCACCACAACCACACCAAGGGACGGGCACGCGACAACAACAACGATAATAAAAAAATGAATAACTCCGCCCCCCCAGACGGTCAAACGCGAAAGGGCCCCGTGACAAACTCTGGACAGTGTGTGTATGGGAGGGTTGTTGGGTGGGTCGTGTGCTGTGCGAGAGTGGGTATGCGCATGGACATACAAGTTCTCTTTGTATAGGAATGAGAAAAAGTAAACAACCAATCAACACTTGGCCACATTCATCTCAAAACTGAAGAGCTGGCTTTTTTTATTTCTTATGCTTTTTCTTTTTTTTTTTCAAATCACCAGTGACTAGACCTGAAGCTGTCCCAGCCATGACAGCTGAACGGTCAAAACAGCTCTCCACATTGGTAGAGTCACACACAGACCTGGCTGTCACAGGGGGAAAAAAAAAGCACAATGACTCTGTGTTTGGAACATCCAGACAAGAAAAAGCAAACTGGAGTTTGCACACTCATCTTTCAGGACCACTTTCAATCAATCGTGGAAGAGGAAATCAAAGAAGATGAAAATTGTATAACAGTATGTTCAATTCATTTTCAAATCAACCCAGGTATACTTTAAAATATGCACACTCATCTTTCAGGACCACTTTCAATCAATCGTGGAAGAGGAAATCAAAGAAGATGAAAATTGTGCATAACAGTATGTTCAATTCATTTTCAAATCAACCCAGGTAGACTTTAAAATCTAGTTTATTTTTGTTTTTATTTATTCATTCATCATTATCATTATGCCAATGGCTCCCGTGGAGCACACCCATCGACTACCCTTCGCCATCGCACTCTGTTCTGGGCTGTTCTGGTCATTCCAATCCAGTTGGTCCCTAGTTGCTTCACTCGCCTCAGTGTCTAATTTGTATTACAATTCAGTACGGCAAATTTCATGCTGAATCTATTCAGTCTATCAGAAAAGTCCATGAATGATAACAATTAACTGGGAGCACACCTACCTTTGGCTTGGTCTTGGTCGGGTCCACAGACTGTCCGTCGGCATCTTCATCTATTCTTGGAGAATCTCTTGGGTTTCTTCCAGACCATTCACTGCACATATCATCATTAGCATTATCATCACCATCGCACTATTACAACTTGCATTACCATCATTAACATCACCAAACTATCATTATCATCACCAACATCATCGCCATCATCATCGTCACCATAAATCAGCATCACTACCACCATCACCAGCATCATTATCACCATCAGCATCATTATCATCACCAACACCATTGTTATCATCATTATCATTTCAAAATCACCTCATTATCATCACCATCATCAATACCATTAGCACCACTATCATCATCATCAATCGATCACTATCGACACCACCATCAGCATCATTATCATCAACATCAGCATCATAATCATCATCATCACACCATTAGCATCACTACAATCACCATTGTCATCATCATCATTATCACCACCATCATACACTACTTCCGCAGCTACTGTCATATGCTATCAGCATCACTATCTCCATCGTCAGAATCTTCATCATTTCAACCATCATTGACTGCTGCTGTCCTTTTCTGTGTATGAGTAAAGAAAGGTGGCTTTTCTGTTTGGTTGGTTGCTTGGTGATGGTTGTTGTTGTTGTCGTTAAGTTCATGATGGTTGTCTTGTTGTTGTGTTTAAGCATGAGAAAGGGAGATTACAGTGATGGTAGTGATAGAATAAGGAGCATCTCATGTATCTTCCATAGCGCAAATAAAAGAAAAAATCACTTCTTGTATATGTGCACCCCCCCCCCCCCCCCCCGGGTGTGCATGTGTTGTGTGTGTGTGTTGTGTGTGCGTGGTGTGTGTTGCTTATGTGCATGCATGAGTGTGTGTGTGTGGTGTGTGTGGTGTCTGTGTGCATGTGCGTTGTATGTGATGCGCATATGTGTGCACACACACACGTGTGTGTGTGGTGCGCGCGCGTGTGTGCGTGTGTGCGGTGTGTGCTGAGTCTGTGTGGTGTATGTGTGTGTGTCGTGTATGTGTGTGTGTGTGTGTGTATGTATGTGTGTGTGTGTGTTTGAGAGAAAGAGAGAGAGACGAGAGAGAGAGAGAGAGAGACAGACAGACAGCAGACAGAGAGAGAGAGAGAGAGAGAGTGTGTGTGTGTGTGTGTGTGTGTGTGTGTGTGTGTGTGTGTGTGTGTGTGTGTGTGTGTGTGAGAGAGAGAAGAGAGAGAGAAGAGAGAGAGAGAGAGAGAGAGAGAGAGAGAGACAGAGAGACAGAGAGAGAGAGAGGGAAAGACAGACAGACAGAGAGAGAGAGATGTGTGTGGTGTGTGTGGTGTGGGTGTGTGTGAGGGGTGTGGTGGGGAGTGAGTGTGAGAGAGAGAGAGAGAGAGAGAGAGAGAAGAGAGAGAGAGAGAGTAGAGAGAGAGGAAAGACAGACACAGAGAGAGAGTATGTGTGTGTGTGTGTGTGTGTGTGTTCCCCTCTTCTGCCATTTCCTCTTCTTTCTTCCTTCCTCCTCCCCTCTCTTTCCTAACTTAACTCCTCCCCTGTGTGTTTTGTCTGTTTGTTGTATGTCTACCTTACCACCCCTTCTGCCTTTCTCATGTTGTAGTCCTTTTCTTCCCTACTGACTCACACTCTCTGCCCTTTATTTCCCTTTGGTATCTGAGCATGTGGTGCGTGATGGTGTGTGTGGTGTGTGTTGTGGCAGTACACCTGTGTAAACATGCACAAGTGTGTGTGTGTGTGTGTGTGTGTGTGTGTGTGTGTGTGTGTGTGTGTGTGTGTGTGTGTGTGTGTGTGAGTGAGTACAGTACACCTATGTAAACATGCATGAGTATGTGTGTGAGTGTGTACGTGTGTTGTGTGTGTGTGTGTGTGTGTGTGTGTGTGTGTGTGTGTGTGTGTGTGTGTGTGTGTGGTGTGTTTACAGGTACACCGTATGTAAAAGAAGAGGGGTGGGGGGTGGTGTGTGGTGGTGATGTGGTGTGTGAGGTGGGTGTAAAGACTATGACAGGATTGAAGGAGCGTGCTGGAGGTAGGAGGAGGGGGTGGGGTACATGTGTGGTAATTGCCATGATGGATGAATGTGGTGAGGTGGCTTTGGGATGTCCCGTTGCCGTATTGGTTCGTTGGAATTTCTGGTTAGTATGTCAGTTGTTTGCACTTCCCACATCACCTTTCTCTAAACATAGGACATTTCTGGTTTTATGTGACATGGTTCAGTTATTCACCTAGGATGTGTTATGTTACATAGAAATTCCTGTGTTCAGATGCGGGCTGCAGCTCCCCAACCTAGCAATGCGGTTTGTTACAAAGTAGAACATTACGTAATAGGCATTTTATGATAAGTCAAGCATGGGTTTGTTAAACATAGAAATAGGATTAGATGCAGATGTTGAAGGAGGATTGTCAAACACAGACAGGCGGGAGGCGGTGGAGAAGGAAAGTTTTGGATTATGTGAAGTTGGAGTGGGGGTTCCCATTGCATGGTTTGTTACTGGGAAGTTTCTGGTTTATGTGCAGTTGTTTGTCTCACCCAGCAAGCAGTTTGTTACATATGGGAAAGTTTCTGGTTTATGTGCAGTTGTTATTTGTCACCCAGCATGGTTTGTTTAATAGGAAATTTCTGGTTTATATGCAGTTGTTAGTTGTCGTTGCCAGTGACATTTAATTGGAAAGCTTCCAAATTAAGTGTAGGCTTGCTACAAACAACTTCGAGAATATGCTTGAAATTAAGTAAATAATTCCGAAAGTATCACCATGTGTGTGTGTGTGTGTGTGTGTGGTGTGTGTGTGTGTGTGTGTGTGTGTGTGTCTGTGTGATTGTGGTGTCTGTGTGTATGTGTCTGTGTGTGCGGTGACTGCATACATGTGTGCTTATGTGTGCATGCAGGTGTGGATGTGTGTGTGTTCATGTGTATGTATGTGTGTGTGTGTGTGTGTATCTGTGTGTGTGTGTGTATGTGTAGTGTGTGTGTGTGTGTGTGTTGTCTGTGTGTGTGGTTTGTGTGTGTGTGTCTGTCGTTCTGTGTTTGTGTGTGGTGTTTTGGGGCATGGGGTGCATGTGCGCATGCAGGTGTGTGTGTGCGTTGCATGATGCGCATGCGTGCATGCATGCATCCATGAATGCATGTGTGTGAGTGTTTGCATGTGGGTATAAACACTTAAATAAATAACGCCATCAACTTATATTCATTTCCAATCTACATTTTTCACAACACTTCAACATGCTTGGGCAGTGGTATCCCCAAATTTGTATTTCACAGGACAGCAAAAGTAAAAGAGCTCCGCAGATAATATCATTCCGATCCATACAACATTGTCTGCAATCTACCCTGATGGACCATAAGCTCGTCTTGGTGCTCGTGTGAATCAGCTACACATGCAGCTGATGAACACCAAAACACACAGCATCCGACTCATTGCTTCCTCATAGCTATCACTTATTTTCCCCCAAATCACTTGACTACATTTTGCACAGTCTCACCACTGAACTGTCATAAGCTTGTTAACACTGAACACCTGCACTTCACTGAGCAAACAGCCATGCAAAACCAAGTGGAGGATAAAAGTTCTTGTGGTTCTGATGAGGTGTGTGGGAGGGAATTTACACAGAGGAACTGAACCCTGCCCCACCTAGTGAAAATCCAACAAGGAAGGCCACCAATTTCAATACCTTCGGAATCCACGGCCGCCGCATAGGAGTAGCGCTTCAATTCCACCCCGCCGTTGCTGTCCTCGGCCATGTTGCTTTCAATCAATGTTCGAACCCACTTTCAACTGAACAGAGTAATCCCCTCAGGCACCTCTTTCTGACGGCTCACTGAATTCCAGAAGTGAACGCGCTTGGTCTTTTTCAGGCACCGGACAGCTCAACATGATGAAGCATTTCATCCACAACTGGGCACACACTCGCTTTTTTTGATTTGTTGGGGTTTTTTTTCTTCTCTCAATCTGCCACCTGATTTTGTGCACAGCCCAAACTTGTCACTCCAAAGTGTCTGTATCCTTGCCTGAGGAATGTACGCCAGAACACTATCTGAGTATCTCCAATCACAGCACATACTAGACAGGTGTCTGTTTCGGGCTGTCTTTAACTATGCAAGAACACATAACTCCGGTATAAGAAAGTGTCTTAGAGAGCTTCATTTTCATACATGTATTAATGGCAAACCTCTTGGCTGATAAACTTTGAAAAGAAAATGTATAAAATCTGTTTCTGATAAATCCCTCTCCCCTTTACAAACATACCCTGTAAACACACACACACACACACACACACACACACACACACACACACACACAGGTAAATATCAATGATTCACAATTACCTATTTCTATTATCCTGCATTAATCTGTTCACAACACACACATACACGTGCGCACACACATGTGCGTGCACACACAAACACACACCAGCTTCCAAACACACTATCTATCAAGATCAACAAACCTGCCTAGTCCGCCCACTCCTATCAACCCAACACCAGACCCCACCAAGACACTCCTGGTCACAAGGAAACATGCATTTAAGAGCAGGTCCTTCAAACGAACTACCAAGGCAGGCCTCAAACAGTGTTTTGGATCGAATCTCCCCACCACACCACACCACACCACGGCACAAAACACCCAACAGCCACAGGCCTCACAGTCACAACAAGGAGAGACTCTCTACACAGCAAACGGTTTGGCAGTCTACTTAAAACAGCCCGCCCTAGCAAACTGGCCTGTGGACAAGGATCATATTCCGAGGACCCTCCTCTGCACAGGTATGCCCCATGAAAAGAAAACCATATGAATAGTAGTCACCCCCCCCCTCCCCCCCCCCCCCCCCCCCCTACTACCCTCTGCTCAGCACTACCCTCTCCTCAGCCTCACCCTCACCGCACTGAACAACCCACGCTTCACTGACCTGCTAACAGTTGTCTGACAAGTGTGTGTGTGGCCCTCTGTGCTGGGAGTGAACTCTCCCGTGGATGCATAGAGTTTTTATGGGCATCAAAAGGGACAGGGCCAGTCCAAATGGGAGCAGTGGGTAAAGGGCCTCCTATGACACCCACCACAGCTGCTGTGTTTTTAGCGACTAGACTCGACTGCCTACAAGTACCATCAAATGTTGTTCTTTACATCCCTTTTCCTTGACCAAATGTTTTACCTGGAATTTAAAAAAATTTAACCTGACATGAATTTTAAAGGCTGCACATTTGCATAAGGGATCTGAACAGATAGATACACTTACAGATTTTACATAAATGTACAGATAATTGACCTATGATTTGAACCATGACCATCTGTTGTTCTTCATTTGGTGCAAAAAAAATTTCCCCATCTATTTCCATTGTTTTAATAATGGAAAACTGCATCATCACACAATGGCTGACAACTTCTAAGTTACACCACAAATAAGAGTTAAACTGCTTGCTCTAATCATGTAACTAGGATGATTTTGCAACTACATCTGTTGATAAGAGAAAAAACGTATACTCTGATGAAGTTTGTCTAAATTTGTGATCACCAACACATTTCTGGTTCCCAAGAGAAGGACAGTACACTGTTTCAGCAGAGAGCAGGACGTCACAATAGCCTGATGCTGTACATGTTGAGCATGAAAATGGCAGTAAATCATTTTCCAGACACTTCTATTACATGCCTCTCTTTCATATTTGAGTGCTGCACACCAATTTTCAGCAAAGTACCACACAGCAGACTTATCTATGTAATCAATTATTTTTTGACTCTGCATGATATTTGTTACCATCAGCTTTCTTTCGTGTTTCACTAATTCACTTACTCATTTCCCCAAGACTATTGACCACATTATATGTTTTTTTCTGCAAATGTTTATGTGACTGCGCTGTTTCTGTCACATCTACTGACTCATCTCATGAAAAGTGAAATGGGTGTTTTCCTAACTCACTATAACTGGTAACTTGACAAAAATAGATTTTTTTTTTCTTTACTTCTGTGGCATACCAAAAAAATTTGAGACTTTTCTCCTACATACTGATCCATGAGAATGAAGATGATAATAAGGCTGTGTGGGGTTCCTATCTGGTCAGAGATTACATGACAAGACGATACTTTGCGCTTCCTTCCATAACAAGTTACAAGGCATTGGATAGCCTCGCTCCATCTTACCTCTCTAAACTTCTGTCGACCTATACTCCTTCCAGACAGCTTCGCTCTTCCTCTGACACTCGCATTATGCAGATCCCTCGTTTTCGGGCCAGAACACTTGGTGAACGTTCTTTTACTTTTCAGGCTCCTTCCTGCTGGAACAATCTCCCTTCTGCACTCCGAAACTCAAACAGTCTTTCTTCTTTCAAGTCCTCCCTCAAAACAACTCTCTTCAAAACATAATTTTTCTGCTCCTTCGCTGGTGTGTGGGTGTGTGCGTGTTTGTTGTGTGTGTGTGTGTGTGTGTGTGTGTGTGTGTGTGTGTGTGTGTGTGTGTGTTAGGGCTTATTGCTGTAAGCGCTTAGGGCTTTTGTTTAAGATTAAGCGCACTAAATGTTCCTTATTATTATTATTATTATTATTATAACACAGCCCAACATCCATCAGGACTGAGCGATAAAGACACCTGCAGTGTTGATCAAAATATTTCAGCAATGAAACTCTTCAGCAAATGAAACTCGATGGTGTGTGGTTGCATTTGCTATCCAGCCGTGCAATGCACCGACTCACACACCCATGAAACACTCAACCCTCAGTTGGTACCATCCGAAGCTGAAAAATCCCACAAATGAACACTTCTAATGGAAATTGAGCCTACGACCTTCCAACCCTCATCACTGCAATGGTAACCCCCAGTACCAAAGGCTGCTGGTATTAAAACAACAGACCGACTGCACTTTATTTCACTGGGAGCCAGTGTCACCTTACTTGTTTGTTTTTCACAACTTAAATCTTCTTATTCTCTTCTTGAAAAATGTACAAGGTTTGAGTCTCCTGTCAACTTTAACAGGTTTAGATCAAATGTAGGCCTGGCCTGGAGCTCCAGTCAAGAGGCCTGTTTGTTGTCACTGGTTTTCGTTTCCCTGGGACCTGTTCTTACACTGGTTGTTGAGTGACAATGGAGTGTAGTCGATGCTGGGGACTGGTTTGCAAAATCCCTATCGCGATCACAGGCAGATCGCAACAAAAACTGCAGGAACGTGCTGTTAATTTTGCTAAAACGATCCAAAGAAAAAACTCTGCGAGGGAAATCTGAATTTGGTGTATCAAACAATGAAAAAACCCAGTTTGTTACATTAAGGGGGCCGGAATAGCTCAGTAGTAGAGCGCCGGACTCGTAATCTTGAGGTTGCGGGTTCGAATCTCCGCCAGGCCGTTTCGGTACAGGGGGATTTTCCCCTCGGAGTTAACATTGGTTCTGACTCCATTTCCCATACAGTCCTTCAAATGAGACTATAAACCGAGGTTCCGTGTGAAAACGCACACATAATATCTTGCACACATGTAAAATCCCATCACCAACTTTCGGCAGAGAAGGCCAGTTTGGCTGCTGGTATGGATGACACGTTACACATAGCATGCACCTTCCCCGAAGTTGGAGTATGGCTGCCTTAATGGCGCGATAGAAAACAGTCATATACACAAAATTCCACTCCCTTTGTTGGGTAGATGGGTTTAATACTTGCCTGTCTATACTGGGGCTGTCCGCAGAGTATCAGCATGCATACACAGAAGAAGAAGTTACATTAAAATATCATGTCACAAGTGTGTCAGTTGCCAAAAATGCACACACGGAGAAGAGTGCCGGTGACTGTTGCTTACTTGGCAGAGTGAGAAGAGCAAATCAAGGTCAAGACACTTCAGACTGCTATTATTAGTAGCAAAAGACAGGGCAAAATAACAGAATGGAGGTGTGAAAGGTGGGAAAGGGGCGAATGAATGGGAAAGTGGATGACAGAAGGGTGGAGGAGGTGGAGGAAGAGTTGAGTAAAGAGGAAATGTGGGACTATGGTCATACAGGGTTGTGACGAGAGTTGGGAGTGGGTCCATGTGTCCTCTAGGGGAAGGACTTAGAATGTTTTCTCTATTAGAGCTGTGGTAAAATTTCACCCCCACCCTCTCTCTTACTAGTCATGGAAGGAGCAACTTTCCGGTACTAGTCATCAAAAGAAATTTATTTTTTCTCAGCCCTGTTAAAATACTCAATAGTGGCTCAGGGAGAAGTTTCCTTAGGCCTGTACTCTTAACAGAACTTGTAGCTCTGAGAGACAGAATTAGAGAGAAGTTCAAACATTCAGTACTGATTGAACAACAAAGAACTGACACAAGTTAAGTGCACTTTCACACATCAATTTTACTTGTTTATACAAGGGTGAAATGTTCGAATCTATTTCACAAACATCAGTTCAGGCTGAGTTTTGGTTCTCACTGTTTCATCATTAAGAGAGGGAACGTTCTGGATGGGTTGAGTTGGAGTCCACTTGGAACATCAGAACTTATCTGATGTCGGAGAGGATAATTGATCTCTCTCTTGCTGCTGGTGACTGATCCACTTCTATGGAGACCTGCTGCTCAACTGCTGGACTGTGGTGTTTCTCCACTACCAGGCATGCCTAGGATAGATAGGGGCCCAGGTTCAAGGACAAACAGAACCTGGTCTGCAGTGACGTAGCCGAGAGTCTGGCTTGTCGAGTCCACGCACTTGCCCTCTGGCTTTCAGTAAATGTGTGAGATCTCAGCCAACAAAGGATTAGACTAGCATAAATATATCTACCATTATTATCAATCTCCACTTTTGTTCACATTCTGAGTGGAGTTTACAAAAGGGTAGGAGACAGTAATACAATGCTAAACAATTTCAGTCAAATAACTCTTCAATTTTTCTTATGAATTAAATTGCAGTAACTTGGAATACACTTAGTCCAAGTACACATGTGGTGTAGACTTTGAGTCACAAGCTACAAAGCTTTCTGACAATCACCAGTATTCATAAATCAACTTAACAGTTTTCACCTAGTACAGGTATACTGTTTTTCTGATCAAAATTGATCATTCCGTTATCATCTTTAACAGATAGAATTGCAAACTGGCAAAAGTCAGATTGTACACAAAGAAAAGTGGTCTGATTGTCAAACAAAGAATCTTAACCCAGCATGGTAATAGCTTTTACCAAGTTGTGGCACAAAAACTATTACAACAGAATACTCACTCATCATCTTACAGATGTCACTAAGTATTGACACTAAATTATACTGTCAAATCACATGGCATACATACAATCAAAACATAGTCTCAACATTTAGAAACATAGTTTCAACTTACAGTTCTGGGAGATCAGTGAATCCTAGACAAGGAGTTCAGAGCGAGTGAGATAACCATGCACTCTCTCTGGTTTACCCCTGTTGTCTTTGTGGCTACACCGTATTGTTCTATCTACAGCTGGTCTGAGGAGGGAGCAGTGATTGTTCACCAGGGGTTTTCCCTTTTTATAGGCAACAGGTTCCTGTTCCACTTGACTTTGTGTCACTAGAGACAAAGAAAAGGGAGGGAAGCGGGTTGGTCATCTCCCACCCCCTACCGTGGAATGGAACGATTTTGAACATTTGAAACTACGCTGAAGCCGTAACAGTTCAGGTTGTTTTGCAGTGCCTATATCAGCACATGATGACTTGGAACCAGCTGGAGAAAAGAGCCCAGGACAGAATGCCTGGAGGTCCTTGGTTGGTGGCCTGTACCCCAGGAGGTGTAACAGGTGATGATGATGATGATGATATCAGCATATATATGCCAATTGACAAAGCGCTGTTTAACATAACTGCATCATTTGCGTGCGACATGCACGACCGTCAGTGTGCAGGTAGTGGGGGGAAGGGGGGAAAAGGGGGGGGGGGGGGCGGTGGTGGTAGAGGAGGGGGCAGGTGTCAGCTTCTCTCTGGTCTAGCGGGGAGAGAACGCACATTCCGATAAGGGAAGGGAGAGGAGAGAGGGTGAAGCGAGCGACATGCTCCGAAAATGATGTAATTTTTCTTTGCTGCGTCATTATCGTCACATCAGGGAGAGAAGGGGAGGGGGGGGGGGAGGAATTTTGAGAGGGGAGAGACTTAGAGTTAGTATATATTTGAAATCTATACTGCCCTTTGTGAGATGAAAGGAGAGAGAAAGAAAGAGGGGAGAGAAACGGGTGGTGGGGTGGCGTGTGCATTTGTACAGTTTGTACAGGAGGGTGTTTGGGACCGATCGGGTGGAGTTGTTAAGTGACCTGTCACAAGGGTTCTGAAGGAATACCTGGTCATCAACATCACCTCAGAAGTAAGCACTTGCAATATTGTTTGTTGCTGCTTATTCTGACTGCCACTGTGCTTGTTGTCAGGTGTAATACCAGAATCCACTACAGTAAAGAGACTGCTCTCAAAGTGGAAATGTGAGCATGGCTAGTGGGACGCTTGCTATTTTTTATTCATTTTTAATCACACCTTTGTTTTTATCCAGCAAACACATTATTTCTTACAGAATTGAAAATAGATAAATTGCCCGAAAAAATGCTCAGACTGGGGGAAAAAAAAATCAGCTCCATAGAGGCAAGATGAATGGGGGGAGTGGCTGGGGTGGGGTGGGGTGGGGGGGGGAGAAAGGGGGGAAGGGCCAATGAGCCAATGAAAGTGCATAGAGCCAGTAAATGTGCCTTTTACAAATCTATCCAGATCATTCCATCTGTTACCAGTGCTAGCCTGCAACAGCATGAGTGACAGCCATTGACTAAACAGCAGTTTTGCTAACATATGGCGACCACTGAGTTCAGTTAGCTGTGACCACCTGTCGCTATGCTTGACTGTCACTCTGACATCTTGTTATGATCTGCAGCCATGATTGTTGAAGTCTCATATCTTGCATTGATCATGAGCCATGATTGTCAGTGACACACATGAGAGAGTACCAGTCATGAATACAAGTGCAAGTCTGCTTGTGTGTGTGTGTGTGATGTGTTTTGTGTGTGTGTGTGTGTGTGTGTGTGTGTGTGTGTGTGTAGTTTTGTGTGTGTGTGTGTGTGTGAGTGTGTGTGTGTGTGTGTGTGTGTGTTTTGTGTGGAGTGTGTGGTGTGTGTGGTGTGTAGTGTGTGCGTGTGGTGTGTGTGTGTGTGTGTGTGTGTGTGTGTGTGTGTGTGTTGTGTGTGTGTGTGTGTTGTGCATGTGCATATGTGTGTGGCCATGCACAACTGTCTCATTTCTTAAGTTTGCTCTTTTATCATTAAGCCTATAACTAGCATAAACCCCTCTGTGTGTGTGTCTCTGCACACACCTGTGTGTGTGTGGTGTGTGGTGTGTTGTGTGTGTGTGTGTGTGTGTGTGTGTGTGTGTGTTGTGTGTGTGTGTGTGTGTGTGTGTGTGTGTGCCTGCGTGCGTGCGTGCATGTGTGTGTTCATGTATGCACACAACTCTCTCATTTCTTATGTCTGCTTTTTTTTTTTTTTTACATTATGTCTAAAACTAGAACAAGCCTGTGTGTACATGTGTGAGCACGTATAGTAAATGTGAGCTTCTCTCCTCTCCCATTTCATAAGTTGCTTTTTTTTTATCACTAAGCCTATAATTAGAATAAGCCTCTGTGTGTGTGTGTGTGTTTTGTGTGTGTGTATGTGTGTGTGTTTTGTGTGTGTGTGTGTGTGTGTGTGTGTGTGTGTGTGTGTGTGTGTATGTGTGTGTGTGCGCGCACATGCGTGCGTGCGTGCATGTGCATTGTACCAGGGCTAAAAGTGTCTATGTACTATCTGTTTATAACTTGCCTTACTGTCTGTGCATGCTGTATTCCTGAGGGTCCTCTGGCGAAATCTGAGGGTCCTCAGTTTTGCAATAAAGCTTTCAGGAAATTGTTAATCATACAGTAATGCTACACCAACATACTTCTCTTTTCTGCTACATAGCACATACAGATGGGTATGAACATAAACAATTCACTGAGCTGCTTTCAAACCAAAAACACCAGAAAAAATAAAAATTGGTTAAATCCTACTTTAAATCCCTCTCTATCTCCACGCTTCTTTTTTTTTTTTCCGGGGAGTAAAATCTTGATTTGATGGAGACTTTTCTCCATTGAGAATGGTATTCCCCCTGATTACGGCTGCCAACTTCAAAACCAAAGAATCAGCCGCACTAGTATAGCATGGATGTGTTATGTGTCATCCAAATCCACCAGCACTCTTTTGTAAGATAGAATGTGATTTAACCTGTGTACAAGCTTTTTTTTTTTTATTTTTACAGACAATGGCCTCGACAGAAGTATGACCACTGCTGCTACTTTTGTTGATCGTTATCCTTTCATATCCATGGTTACATTTTCATGTCCATGCCTTTTTTTCTCTCTGCCAACACCTTGACCCTCCACATGATGCATCCATATAGTGTCTCTCTATGCCAGTCTGACGTCCCTTCACACCCATGCCCAACTGTGCTCTTAACCTGGGAAGTTGAGTTAGTTCCACATTGTTTCAGGCATTCTGACCTGTCACACAAAAAAACAAAAAAAAACACCATCAAATGCCTGGCTGTGCAAACAGAAACTAAAGCAAGTCTTGTGTGACTCATCATGCAGGCATGGTATCTGGTGATGAAAGACAAAGCTGCCCAGTGCTCTTTCTAATGTCCGGTTGACTTGGTTACAGGAACCTGTGTGCTGTGTTGCATGTGTCAGGGTCAAATCCCATACCTGCATACATGTATATCTTGTCTCGCAACACCCATCCTATATATCTCTTTCAGCAGATACATGGTACCATTTTATTGGAGCAGAGCCAGTTGCCATACTGAAGTGAAATGCTCACGCAATCTGGCTCTACAACAAGGCAATTACTGCAGGTGCCTCCACATCATATTCTGCAGGTCATGTCCTGCATGAGTTAAAAAAGAGCACATACTACTCAACACCATCAGAGTGTCTCAGCAGCAGACCAAGTCTTCTCTGGTGGCCTCAGAAAGACATTTTTACTGTTAACTCTCCATGAACTGCAAGCACTAGGCCATCCACAGGACTAACCTGGGTGTGGCTGTATACTGCATAATTGTGGTCAGAACAGTGGGGTATTAGAGCCACTAAGAACTAAAGAAGGCAGGAAAATGGAGCCGCAACAAAAAAGGAAGAAAATCAACAAATAATGAAATACAATCAACTCTTTTACCCGTTCTCAACCTCCCAGTTCTCCTCCCATTCCTCCCTTCACCCTACTCTCTCACTGGCAAGTTCTGTCTCTGTTTTATCCTCCCCTAAAACCCCACCCCTTTTCTTGCAATTCTTTTACGCACAGACACAGTGACATACAAAACGCATACACATTTACACACACACACACACACACACACACACACCCCACACCCCATACACACACACACACACACACACACACCCCCTCTGCAACTGGTTGTCAAGGGTCTGATCACACTTATTTTCTGTAGACCCACCCTGAATCCAGACACCGCATGTTTTACAACACTTTTTACATTTTAAAATGTGACTAACGCAACTGTACAGCTCAGAAGTGGTTTGCTCTTGATATGTCCCGTATGCCAATGAGTTATCTAGCCAGAGATGGAGATCACATAAAAGCTGAGGAATTTGTACCAGGACCAGAAACACAGACAAACGGTCAGACAGACAGAATGCATGTCATATATTGGATGATGCCTCTTACCTCTCTACAGCATCAGCAAGCATATACTGCCTGACTTCCTCGTCTACCGCCGCCATCTGTCCCTTTGTAAGTTTGTTATGTCAAATCCTGGTCACTTCTGTCAACTGTTTCTTTAGAACCCGTGACAAGAGACTGCCTGCAGGTGACAGTTCTTGTATACTGTCCTCTTGTGTAATGACAGCACTGTTCCTTATATGCACCTCTACCTGCACAGACAAATCAGGGTCACTGCAAATTTATGTCAAAGCAATAAATCTTCAAACAGCAGGAGCTCTAACTTCAGGAGAGAGAGAGAGAGAGAGAGAGAGAGAGAGAGAGAGAGAGAGAGAGAGAGAGAGGGGGGGGGGTCTGTGTCTCTCTGTATTTGTTAGATGAAGAGAAAGAGAGAAAGTGGTGTGTGTGTGTGTGTGTGTGTGTGTGTGTGTGTGTGTGTGTGTGTGTGTGTGTGTAAGTGTGTGTGTGGTGTGTGTTTTGTGTGTGTGTGTGTGTGTGTGTGTGTGTGGTGTGTGTGTGTGTGCATTTTACCACAGCTAAAACTGCAGATGTGTTACCTGTTTATAAGCCACTCTGTGCATGCTGTATTCGTGTGTCTTCTCTATCAAATGAGATCATACAGACACCTAAAACAAAATTCATAAAACTGCATGTGGGTATCATTTCTGTGCATGGGTGTATTCCTGTGTCTTCTCTCTCAACTAAAAAAAATTCATAAAACTGCATGTGGGCATCATTTGAATCACCACAAATCCATATCTCAGAAGAACCAGAACATCATAAACACCACACACAATATCTCTTATTTAATCAAAAATGGGTTTTCACATCAACAGAAAGAGGCTCTGCATGTTGTTGTCAAAGTAATATAAAGTTCCAGTTTGAAAGTAACAGTATCACAATCTTGGTTCAAAAGCTCAGTGGCAGAGCACTGAGTTAATTACTCACTTAGTTTTTAACACAGTCAGTTTGCTGCCCACTTTAAAGTATCAGTCTGGTGAGTATAAATGTGGCATAATCATTTACTTTATTTTCAACTGAAAATTTTACAACTCTAACTTTATGTTCCCACTCACACTCACTCACAGCCACACACATACGCACACATTGCACATACACACACATACAGAGTAGACTGAAAACACTATCCGCTCTTTAAGTACAGCATGCAAGATAACAATTCTACTGACCACAAGAAAATTATGACCACAATAAAAAAAAAAAAAACCTAAAATAAGTTCTCCACATACAAACTGGTCTACATTGCCATTCTGCTCAAAATGATAAAGTGAAAAAGGTCCACTGCCATGACCCCTCTGTATGACAACTCCCTAAAATCCTGTAACAGAACAGTTTACTTAAACTACAAAATTATTTTAAACTCCAGTAGTACAACCCCTCTCTATTCTAATTCTGTCTTTCCATGGTCTGTCAACAGTGACTTGAATTGTGTGAGCTAAATTGTTGACACAAATTGCCAGCATTAGTCTCTTTATAACTGACCAATTTACTTACTTGAAACACCCTCTGACTTCCAGTTTCTAACTGTCACTTCATCCATTCTTATTTTTCTGTTCCATTTAACATTCTTTAATTGCATGCCACATGACATCTGGTGCTTGTAAATTGTGGTCTAAACAAGGATTTGTTCCTATTTCCACAGACAAGACAGTCATATTTAGGGTCAGTTTGAAACAGTTCCCTGTTTAACCTGCAGATCAGTCTTCAGTCTCCCTGCAAACGTCCTTTCAGTTCTTTACAAATTTTCAATTTTCATAACATTTTCGTGATTGTTCTGGACATGTTCCACAGCAATAAGCTCTGTGATTCTCAAAAGAGTTAATAATCATTTGGATACACTCATTGCCACGGATTTGATAACAAAATCTCCTTTGAATGTGTTCTTTATTCTCATGGTTCATCTTTCACACTTCATCCACCCTATCAGCCCTGAGGTGTCTTCCATTGTGGCCAGGGCACAAACATGATCTGACTTGAACTATGTTTGATAAATATTTTCTTAATTTTCTGTGCATAGCTTCCGTGAGAAAGTGACGGAACATGACCACGGCAGAACACAGTGTATTGAAAGAATATGAATCAAACTAAGAGTGGTCAGCAAGCCCGACCTTAGGAGACTTGAAATTTTGCAAAAAATCCCGATCATGTGAATTATGCAGCTTTCTGAGTCTGGTTCAGCTATGACAGATGTTCTCATCGAACGACCTTCTATCCCCTTTGTTCTGGTCGTATGTCGATATTAACCATCTGTAGCTCTCTGTGACTTAGCACAGTATTACAGTTTTACGGTCTCTGCAGAGTACTACTATTTCTATTGACTACTGTTTTAAATCCGAGACCGCAAATCAGAAGACTAATGTCGCAGTATAATTATATTCCATAAACAAAAATACTTTATCCAAATCTAAATGCCGTGTGTGTAACCTTAAACCTCTGAATCCGCAACTTTACCATGAGCACTAGAATGAAGGCGCAGTGGTGAGTCGGTAGCATGCCAGTTGTGAGTTTGTCTTACATTTTTATGGTACACTCAACGCTTTTCTGGATACTCTTTTTAAAACTGTTTCCGTAAGCAACTTCATACAAACAAGCACTCACAACGCACGCACCCTCTTACCCACATACACTCTCAAAATTTTGGAAGAAGACGAAACCCAACCTTATATTAGTCGGGTTCGTATTCCAGGTAACCATCTTGGATGTGTAGGATAGGACCAGTCACTCTCATTCTCAGATGAACTCCTAGACGCGTACGGGTCGTCGTTCTTTGAGAATTGTAATCGTGGGTTTCCAGCATGTGAGCATCCAGGCGCCGTAAGGAGCAGAGGGGAGGGACAGAGGGAGGAGGGGTCTTTTGATGGCCTATTCTGTCGTTTTTTATATTTGGTTCGTCTCTCAAAGGACAGTGCCAAATGAAATTGGCAATCTCTCTCTCTCTCTCTCTCTCTCTCTCTCTCTCTCTCTCTCACTCCTACCCCACACACACACACACACACACACACACACACACACACACACACACACACACACACAACACACCACACACACACAAACGCGCATTCACATACACATGCGCGCACGCACGCGTGCACACGCACACACACGCGCACGCGCGCGCGGTTTTAAAGCGCGGTATTTCAAATCAGAAACTCAACGCTGACTGTGATTTTACCATTCACTCAACAAATAGGCACATACCACTTATAGCTGCACCCTCCCTGCCAACTACTGATCTGCCAGGTAAATATGACAAAACACACAAATCAACCAACATTGCTCAGAGGGACATCTACCCAATTAGTCAAGCTCTGAAGCTAACTCGGGCAGAAGTAAACCGCACAGCGTAGGGAACAGCCATGCAGTTCCAAATGTGTATTTGATTTTAGTTAACTCCATTTGGCATCTCTGAAGGTGAGATAGGAAGGGCCTGATTGTCCAGCAACAGTCCCACTCCACAGAGATCGACACCGTGCATGAGTTCTGCCAGTGCCTCTTGTGTCGAGTAAGCTCGGTGAGCAGAAACAGAATCGGCCTGAGCTAGGCTTCGATTAACTTCCTATAGCGGTTCGTGGCTCTTATGGACGCTGGATCCCAGACTGAAGACGTAGGGAGAAGAGGATGAATATCTCATCTCATTTTCCCACTAGTCACCCTGGTCAGACTCCAGTTTGTTTGTGCGCAAAACTAACCACTTCCGGGCGAGAGAACTGGGAGCCCTCTATGGTTTAAATCCTGTGTTTCAGCTTCTTCTTGTCTACAGTTCAGCGAGGTCGGTCTGTTGCCTAGACGTAGGTTTCACTTACGCTGGTGCGCAAACCACCATGTGTGTGTTTGAGTCAACTTGGGCAATGTGACACTATCAGTGGTGGAGTATGCCTGAACAAAACAGCCAACCTGTAAACAGGGGGCACCATGGAAATTCAGTTAATGAAAGAAGAAGATACTGATCCTGTGCCCACTGTTTCTTTGCTTAGACGAAAGTCGTAGGATCAACCGTGGTGAAGATGATGACGATATGCGTTGATTCTGAATTGCAGATAGGTATCAATCTTTGGATTGGACTGGGGGTGTGCGCTCCAGCCGTCAGTTTGAAAGCAGGCTTATTGTTGTTTGCTTTCCCCATATTTAGAATATGATGTCTGACCATCTGAGGATGCTTCTTCTGCTAATGTAATTTCATGTGGATATGTTCCTTGATTACAGACACGAGACGGTGCAACGAATTTCCAGTTTCTGAAATCATTCTCCAGTCTGCACTACTGCACCATGGTCCCCTCTCTCAGGTGATCTCTGGGGTCACAGGGTGGCCTGTCTTTCAATGCTCAAGTGGCAGCAGTCTCACCGCCCAGGTCACAAACTGGATGATGAAAAAGGAATGGCACGCGACGATGCTGCTGCGTTGGACCCCCCCTCACACACACACACACACACACACACACACACACACACCACTACCACCACCACCACCACCCCTCCTCCTCCTCCTTCCATGCCAGAGTGTGTTTTTTAATTTCATTTTATTTTATTTTATTTACCCAGTTTCTGAAGTGTCCACCTTGCGACCTCAGCATGGCCGTTCCATGCCTTTCACTGCACGGTCCTTGAACCATCCAGTAGCACCAGGAGCAGTCAAGTTGCAAGGAAAGTCCACAGTCATTCACATGGCAGGAGTTTAGAGGTTCGCTGCGACGTCCAGTCACTGACCTTTCACCTCGACGTCCATCGGGAGCAGTCTGCCACTTTTGATTGCTCCCAGCATGTGACACCACGACTTGCCACTTCACAGTGTGGGCACCTAGGTCAGCCGGCTTGGTATCAGTCTTGCCGCCTGATTATTATGGGAGTCAAGTTCTAGAAAGAAAAAAAAAATCTTACGTCTCCTGAATCAGTGTATCCCAGTTCCCCATCTTCCTCTCCCGAAGCATTGTATCAGAGATAGGCGCCTTACCAACTATCAGAGGGATTCTAACACCGTAGATGAATTTTAGTATCGACCACAGCAGATGCCTTGTGGTATGGAACTCCATGCCTTTGAGAAACGGGTTTCAAAGAATGGTTAAGCACCGCTGCAGATTGTGGTGTTTCCTTAAATAGGACGCTAAGCACTTAAGCACAATGCATGAGAGACTCAAAGAGGTCTGCACTCTTAGTTTAGAAAGATACCATGGTCAAGTGTATCGAACGTAGTCAAATGATTTAAAACAACAACCAACCACAGATATATACCAAACTATTGAATTATAAACAAAGCTTGCTCTTATGTTTTAGATTGAAGAAATAGGGGGAGATACGCATTCATACCTGCAGTGGCAGATGATTCTGCCTAACTAACAGTATGTGCTTGAGTGGGTGGATGGGGAAAAATAAAATAAACGCTTCTCAAAATGAGCCTTCAGCAAGCTTATATTCTCCAAGGGAGAGAGACATTCTCCAATAGGGAGGGAAACTCACTAACATATAACTCCTGGTCATATACCTTCGAAACTTGGTGGTTTCTCCTCAGTGATCGCGGAAAGTGGTAATTTGACTCCTCTGCCTTTTCAGTTTTAAGAAGAATGCAATCCCAGAAAAGGCTGGTGTGCAATACTGTAGTATGTTTGTTGAGTTTTCAAAAAACCAACCAAAGGTGCCATCTAAGAAGCAAAAGAAAATCATGAAAGAGCAGAACAAGCTACATTTTCTTGTGAAAAGTAGAAAATATAAAAAGATATCCTCTAAGACACAAGTGCTGAGGGCCAGTTCTTGGAATGAATCCGCAAGGGACTAAAATACAACAAACTAATAAATTCCAAGGATAAGTACCGAGCACCGTTCCAGCAACTTACAGAGCAGCTTGGTGTTGCAATGACTGCAAGAAATATTGAATTATAAACAAAGCTTGCTCTTATGTCTTAGATTGAAGAAATAGGGGGAGATACGCATTCAATTCAATTGTTTATAATTCAATATTTCTTGCAGTCATTGCAACACCAAGCTGCTCTGTAAGTTGCTGGAACGGTGCTCGGTACTTATCCTTGGAATTTATTAGTTTGTTGTATTTTAGTCCCTTGCGGATTCATTCCAAGAACTGGCCCTCAGCACTTGTGTCTTAGAGGATATCTTTTTATATTTTCTATTTTTCACAAGAAAATGTAGCTTGTTTTGCTCTTTCATGATTTTCTTTTGCTTCTTAGATGGCACCTTTGGTTGGTTTTTTGAAAACTCAACAAACATACTACAGTATTGCACACCAGCCTTTTCTGGATTGCATTCTTCTTAAAATTGAAAAGGCAGAGGAATCAAATTACCACTTTCCGCGGTCACTGAGGAGAAACCACCAAGTTTCGAAATATCTGTATATGACCAGGAGTTATATGTTAGTGAGTTTCCCTCCCTATTGGAGATGTCTCTCCCCCTTGAAGAATATAAGCTTGCTGAAGGCTCATTTTGAGAAGCATTTATTTTATTTTTCCCCATCTACCCACTCAAGCACATACTGTTAGTTAGGCAGAATCATCTGCCACTGCAGGTATGAATGCGTATCTCCCCCTATTTCTTCAATCTAAGACATGAGAGCAAGCTTTGTTTATAATTCAATATTTCTTGCAGTCATTGCAACACCAAGCTGCTCTGTAAGTTGCTGGAACGGTGCTCGGTACTTATCCTTGGAATTTATTAGTTTGTTGTATATATCTATCTATCTGTCTGTGCGTGTGCGCGCGAGTGTGTGTGTGTGTGCGCGCGTGTGCGTACGTGTAATCGTAAATGTAAAGAAAGATACGGGCAGTAAATCCGACTGTCATTAATATGGAGTAATTACATTATTGAAGTCCGTCGGAAAACTTGTTTACATCTGTTTGAAATAAACGTCTTATCACTTTTCTTGATATGAACTCAATTCTCAAGCATAACCAGAGTGGATCCGACGTCACATTCGGCATTGGACCACATATTTGTTTTGAAGTCTTTAATATTTTTTATATATTCAAAATGAAAACTGAAAAGGCTTTATTATGCGTTCGTTGTCAACAGAAAAGCTTTCATTCAATTTCGCGACAGGCTCTATGGTATAAACTTTTTAAAAAAGCGGTAAATGACAAAATATTTAATGTTTTTAAAATACGGAAAACAATATAAAATCGAGTGTGTTTGTTAATTGTTGTCAATCAGAATAATTTGGAAGCTGCCGAGGAATGCAACAAGGAGAGAATTTGTCTCCTCTCCTGTTTTCATTATTTGTTGATGATTTAAACAGTATTCGGTAAATAGAAAAAGGTTTACACTTAGGTTTGGAACCAAATGTGGATGACAGCAATTTAAGAAATTGTGTCAACTTGATGGTTTTATCATATTCAGATGATTTTATTTTATTATTAACCACAAAATCTGGTTTATACAGAGCTTTCAATGCATTACTTTATTATTGCAGATTATGGAAGCCCAAAGTAGGCCTAAATGATGGTAAAACTAAAGTGATAGTATTCCATTGCCGGAACAATTCACTTGAAATTGTTAGTTCTTTCAAAAACTTTGGGCTTGACTTTTCTGACAAACCAAACCAAACCAAAACAAAACTTTTTCAAAGGAATGTCAAAATTGAGAGACCACGCACAAAGGCAATGCTTTGAATTGGCTCAGTCTGCCAGACGTCGACCTATGGAAATTGTTTTAGAATGATCTCCTGTTCTACTCTACGATTGTGAAATTTTGGAGTCAGAAAAGTTCGAGTACCATTGGAAGTTTCAGACAAACTTCTTGAAATATTTGTGCAAACTGACAAATATTCTTCTAAACTACATTTTGTTTTTCATTAACTACATGTTAACGATATATGATATTATATATTACTCATTATGGATTGACCACATCCGGAATATCTTATTTAATACTGGTTTTGACTGCGTCTTGTAATCACAACTCTACTCTTCTAAATATGCACATTGTAAAAATATGATGTTATCTTTTCACGATCATATAAAGCACGAGTGGGAAACTGAGTTAGAGTGAAGCACTAAATTTGTGTGTGTGTGTGTGTGTGTGTGTGTGTGTGTGTGTGTGGTGTGTGTGTGTTGTGTGTGTGTGTGTGTGTGTGTGTGGTGTGTGTGTGTGTGTGTGCATTCGTGCGTGCGTGCGTGCGTGCGTGCATGCGTGCGTGCGTGCGTGTGTGTGTGTGTGTACAGAAATTTTCAGAAATGCTATGGCACAAGAACAGTACATTATGTAATTACCAGATGTGTTCATGAATTAAGTAGACGGAATGGAAGCCCCCCCCCCCCCCCTCCCCCCACCCGCGAAAATTCTAGTCAGCGGGTAAAGTCATTAGCTGACATCAGCAAAATTCATCCCTAAAGTAAAATTTCACAACAGCTTCTGTGCTACTGTTTGCTAGATTTGTTATTATTATTATTATTATTTTTATTTTGTATTTTGACAGATATGTATATTCACACATCTAAGAGATCCAGGTAAAGACATGAGCCTTTCCTTCTTCTTCCTGATTCACATGATTTTGGTTAAGTGTTATTGAATTCTTAGCTTCCATGCCTAATTAGGATAAAGCAAAAAGATTAAACTTGAGCTTGAATTTTAATGCGCCTAAGTGCGCGCGCATGCACGTGTGTGTGTATGTGTGTATACCTTTTGTCTGTCTGTTTATGTGTCTGTCTTTTTATTGATGCATTTGTCTACAGATGTAGGCCGAGACACAAATACACATATATACTGACTTCCATAAAAAACGCAAAAGCAAAACAAGCTGAAGGTTAGGGGCGAATTTTATTGGTTACAATTGTACAGAGTAGAAGCGAGAATTCAACGTGATTTGATTCATTACACCGGTAATGTGTGAAAATGTCATCAGCAATATGTCTTTGTGTGGAAAATCCAAGGTCACGTGACAAACCAGCTTGAAGTCCTAATACCGTGTGTGGCCACCATTTGCATGGACAACTGCTTGACACCTGCGGCTCATTGAGTGGACCAGATGGTTGATGCGTCCCCTTGGCACACCAGCCCACACATGGACGATGGCCTGGTGAAGTTGAGCCGCTGTTGCTGGTCGTGGACGCAGGAGGTCCAACCGTCTGCCAAGTTCATCCCAAAAATGTTCTATTGGGTTTAAATCGGGACTGAGGGCTGGCCAGGGCAGCACATTGACGTTGTTATGCTGAAGAAATTGCTGGGTGGCCCTGGCTGTGTGTGGTCTTGCATTGTCCTGTTGGAATGTCCAGTTTGGGTGTTGCGCAAAAAAAGGAACGACATGGGGTCTGAGCACCTGGTGGATGTAGCGCTGTGCATTGACACCCTGTCCGCGACCAGGACCAATGTTCTGAAAGATGACTGGTCCTATGGCGTGGTTAATGTCAATTGCACCCCATATGATAACGTTCGGGCCTCCCCAGGGGTGCCGCTCTACCACACAGGAGTCAGCATAGCGTTCACCAGGTCGACGCCATATTCTGACACGACCGTCAGCCATGACAATACAAAAACGGCTCTCATCTGAGAACAGTATGCGTCCCCACTGCTGCCTGCGCCAGTTGATTCGGGCTTGTGCCCACTGCAGCCTGTCCTGCCGGTGTCTTGGTGTCTGTACCGGACCTCTGTGAGGACGCCTACATGCCAGCCTGTTCTCCTGAAGACGCCGCCGCACAGTGTTGAGGCTGATTCGTTGCTGGAGATTCCCAGGCACCTGTCGAGCAGTGTTAGCGGCTGTTTGCCGCCTGTCCCGCAGATGGGTTCGAACAAAATGGCAATTAATCCTCTCTTGGTGTGGTGACCCGAGGACGGCCTGGCCGGGGACGATCATCAGTGGTACCAGTGACTCGCATGCAGTGCTGCAGACGATAGATGGTTGAGATGTGGACGTTAAAGATGTTGGCGACCTGCCTGGCATCCACACCAGCCTCCAGATGGCCTAGGGCACGATTGCGTTCCTCTGCTCGTAGTCTTGGCATCTCTGTAGCGCTCAGACGGCAAGTCGTTATCTGAACCTTGTAGCGCGGCTTTATAAAGGCTGCATGCCTGCGTACTTGTCGCTGGTTAACTTTGCTCTGCATGGTGTGCACGTGCCTCACATGCAGCAACCAGTTTGCCATTTTTGTTGACCCTCCAATGCCGGAAATGATGTGTTGCTCACACAATTTTTTCACTGCACGTGAGTCTTGGACCCAAACAACTTGCCACAATGGTTCAATATCGTATATTCACCCCTTTTCACCCGAAAAATAGCCTTTCAATTTTTCGCGTTTTTTATGGAAGTCAGTATACATAAATACATACATCACAGTGACAGATGATGACTGGTGAACATTACAGAAATAACGCCACATAAACAATATACTCCAGAATATATTCCCATCAATTGAAACACAATTGTCTTTAACGTATTTACAATTGTCATCCACACCATTGGTACAGACCCGATCTATGCAAGGGCTTCTCAGTCAGCGGTTGAGGGTGATAGACAGATAGATTAAACAGATTAACAGATATCTTCTTTCTTTCTTTCTTACCTTTTTTCTTTTTTCCTTTTCTTTTTTTTTCTTTCTTTTTCTTCTTTCTTTCACTCTTTTCTTTTCTTTTTTGTTGTCGATACTTACCCTTTCCCTGGTGGTGGGGTTGTTCGACATTGGCCCTGGCCATGTCTAGAACTCAGTCCTCACTGGTCACGTTCGCTGAGTCAAAGGCCTCAGTAAGGTTACTGACTATTCCGCCACCACTACTCAACCCCCTGCACTCTGGATATTAACAGTGCAGGCCTCAAAAAATGGCATAATCATCAATACATTGATAGCGGCTTCTCTACTGAATAAAAAAAAAGTCTTAGTTAATGTGACAGTCTGTAGTTCTGTAATGGAATTATACTATTAAGAAAAGAAGAAAAACTGAAAATGAGTCTCAACAATGTCATCGATACATTGATAGCCGCTTCTCTATGGAAGAAGAAGAAGTTTCAATTAATGTGACAGATGATCTGTTGTTCTGGAGTGGAATTATAATGAATATTGAAATCGCCCGGAACGAGCGTCTCATTGGAAAGAAAAAGCATGTGGGCCGCTACATGTGCACTATACAAGAGAAATCTGTGCACCCCCTCCCCCACCCCCGTTCCTTCTTTCCCGTTGTCAGAATATCGGGCCAGTAAGCCCCGTGCGTCAACTCATTGGCAGTTGTAAATGCCAGGGCACCCGAATCAGGTCAGGGGAGGTTACATGCATTGAAAAGAGAAAGATAGGCTCCGCATTCCACCATGCCGTGCCCCTGTCAAGGTGAACCTTTATCAGTTCTATGCCGCTGCAGCCCTTAGGCCATGAGACTTCAAATCTGTTAACCTCACGAGTTTATGTATGTGGATAAATCCTGTATGTCAGAGCTAAAAGAATAATCTGAATCTGTGGGTTGGAACCTCATCAAAAATCTGGTGTGACTTCCGTTTGTCAACTTCCGTTCAGTTTGGACGTAGAGACTACTAAGTTCCGTTTCACGTTGTTGACAGTTCCTATCCTTTTGTAGTTGAGGTGATTGCGAGAAGCGTTCCAGCATGTCAGAGAGAAAAGTTTTGAACGTAAGTAGTATACGGTAGTTATGCTTCCAGTTTCGTGCAGATTATGCTCTGCAACGGGATGAGAGTCAAATTAATCAAGTCGTGAGTGATGATGATTGAATGAGCATATTGTTTGTCCGTCGATTAGGCTGAAGGACTGGGAGGAGAGGAGTGGGTGCCACCTTTCGTGACACTGTGCCATAGAAACAGTGAACCAGGCTGGCAGTTCACTGCTCCTTTGGCTGTTAAGTTATAGGATCTTTAACCTTAATCAATGTGGCCAGCTTAAAAAAAAATTCTTGAGTAAGATGCTGCAGGCTAGTGGTACTCACTGAACACTGAAGAATTCTATATCTTGATAATGTATATTAATACCCCATTGTTGACATCTTCAATAACAGCGATTTTCAATGTTGTGGTAATGACCATTAGGTGAAAATATTTTGTTGAAACTTTCAGTTAATTTTTTGTTTTTGTTTTTGAGAAATGTTTTTGTAGAACAAAATTATGCAATGGTTTTGTGAGAACTGTAGAGAGGATGACAATGGGGAAAAAGGGCATAAATCAAGACTTGAGGCAAAAATGGACAGTATTTTGAGAGTGTTGACCTCTGTTCATGATAGATTAGACAGATTAGAGGGTACACAGAAAGAAAGTCTGAGAGAAGTTGAAAGCAAAATAGAGGAGGTGGTAGAGAGAAAGGTCAAAGATTACATGGAAGAAAGTGAGGAGAGGGAAAAGAGGAAGCTCAACATAATAATATGCAATTTACCAGAGAGCTCAGCAGAGTCTCCAGAGGAAAGGAAGAATGAAGACCAGGAAAGAGTCAGAGATTTGGTGGGCAAAATCACTGATGTTCAGAGAAATGAAGTCAATAACCCAGTCAGGTTAGGCAGAATCCAGGTAGGCAGAAATGCTAAACCAAGACTCCTGAGAATGGAAGTCAGAACTGAGGAAGCCAAAAAGAAAATAATGAAAAATGTCCAAGGATTAAACAAGCATGTCAAGGAAGGAGAAAGCAAGATTTACATAAACAATGACACCACAAAAAAAGAAAGAGAACAGATCAAATCGTTGAAAGCTGAACTGAACCAAAGAAAGACAAATGGGGAGACAAACTTAAAGATTGATTACAAGGCTGGCAAGATTGTGACATTCACACCCAAACAGAACCAAGCTGGTGCTGCTGTCTCAGATCAGTGTCCGGACGAGGTCCAGACCCCTGAGGTGAAACATTGACTGTCAAGCAAACCACAACATGTAAATAGCTGTGCAAAGCAAAATCTTTATTCCTCTGAAGTTAATGACAATCTTACAAACGTTACATCCCAGACTGTGTTCGGGAAAAATAATTGTAAATCTAAACGTAATGACTCCATGAGAGTTTTGTACAGTAATGTAGATAGTCTTCTGAATAAAAAGGATGAGTTTTTAATTCGTATAAATGAGGAGAAGCCAGATATTATTGGCTTAACGGAAGTAAGAGCAAAAAATGTTTTATATGCAGCAAAAGATGTTGAATTTGAAATTGCTGGCTTTGATATGTTTCTGAATAAGGAACCTAAAAGGGGTATAGCCATGTATTTTGCTAAGGAGCTAAATGCACAACTTTGCGATGAGTTTGAAAATAACAAATTTCAAGAGCAATTATGGTGTACTATCAGAGGTGGTAATGATGAGACAATATTAGTAGGGTGTATATACAGAAGCCCAAACTCAAATGATGAAAACAATTATGAGTTATTTAACTTGCTAAAAGCAGAAAAAATGAGTAGATATAGTAAAATATGTATATTTGGTGATTTTAATTTTCCTGATGTAAAATGGGATGGAACTTGGAATGGTGATAAAAGTAATGATGTTATTGAAAACTTTAGAGATGCCTTTTTAATACAGAAAGTGACTAGCCCAACTCGTGTTCGAGAAGGACAGAAGCCAACAATTGATGACTTAGTTTTAGTTAATGAAGAATTCTTGATCTCTGATATTGAATATAGTGACCCTTTGGGTAAAAGTGATCACTTGATTTTAACATTTGAACTATATGTTCCCAAAGAAAAGACTAAAGAAAACCCTAAGTATAAATTTGATTTACAGAAAGGAGACTATAATAAAATGAGGAAAATGCTTTCAGAGAGTGTCAACTCCTTGCTTACAAATGATCAGGATGTCGAGGAAATGTGGAATGTCTTAAAATGCGAAGTTTTAAGAAGTATGGACGAATGTATTCCAAAGACTATTTGTAGCCAAAATAAAATGCTTAAACCACTTTGGATGAATGATAAAGTACTTAAAATGATTAAGAAAAAATATAATCTTTTTCAAAGGTATTTATTGACGAAAGATGGGAAAGAATACAGCAAATATGCAAGAATGCGAAATAAGAGCAAAAATGAAATCAAATCAACAAGAAAAGCTTATGAACGTAAAATAGCAGAACAATGTAAAAAAAATCCCAAATGTTTTTGGAAATACGTGCAAGAACGTACAAAAGTAAACACAGGGTAAATACTCTAAATGATGGTAAAGGAGGGTTGGCCGAGTCAGATATGGAGAAAGCTGAAGTTTTAAATGAGTTCTTCGCAAGTGTCTTTGCTAATGAAGATACAAATAACATACCTGATCTTATTGAATGTAGTAAATCTAATGGAATTTCAGTTACAGATATAATAATTACTTCAGCTGCAGTAGAGAAGAAGTTGTTTGAATTGAATCAGTCTAAAGCGCAGGGACCTGATTTAATACCACCTAAAGTTCTAAAAGAATTAAGTAAGGAGTTAGCTGTACCGCTCAGTAAGATTTATAATAAATCATTAGAGACAGGAAAATTACCCCTCGACTGGAAATCGGCAGAAGTTACTGCTATTTTTAAAAAAGGGTCAAAATCTGAGCCAGGCAACTATCGTCCGGTAAGCTTAACTTGCATTGCATGCAAAGTGCTAGAATCCATTATAAGAGATGTCATAGTATCTCACTTCACTGATAATAATTTGTTTGCAGTATGCCAGCATGGCTTTCGTAAAAAAAGGTCTTGCATATCACAACTACTTGAAGCTATGGAAGATTTAGTTAACATGCTAGAAAATAAGTACTCTGTTGATATAATTTACCTTGATTTCCGTAAAGCTTTTGATACGGTTCCGCATGAGAGATTATTGAAAAAAATGGAAGCATACGGTATAGTAGGTAAGTTGCTAAACTGGATTAGAGATTTTTTGTCAAATAGAAAACAAAGAGTAAGAGTGGGTAACTGTATGTCGACAGAGAAAGATGTTATGAGTGGTATTCCCCAAGGGAGTATTTTAGGACCTGTACTGTTTACTATTTTTATAAATGACCTTCCAGATGAGGTAAATAGTTTTTGTAAAATTTTTGCTGATGACACAAAAATATATGACAAATCAGATAACTATAATAGTCTGCAAGAAAATTTAAATTGCCTCCAAAACTGGTCAGACAAGTGGAATCTATATTTTAATGTTGAAAAATGTAAAGTTTTGCATGTTGGCAAAAACAATCCAGAACATGAATACAGCATGAAAATAGATGGTGGAAATAGGCTGGTACAGAAATGTAAGGAAGAAAAGGATCTGGGTGTAATCTTTGATAAAGATTTACTTTTTGATACTCACATTCATAAGTGTATAAATAAAGCAAACCAAATGATTGGATTAATCAAAAGAACTTTTATTTACCTAAATAAAGAAACGTTTTTAAAGTTATATAAAGCTATGGTTAGACCGCATCTTGAATATGGAAATATAATCTGGTACCCACACTTGAAAAGACAGTCAATAGCAATCGAAAGAGTACAGAGAAGAGCTACTAAAATATTGCAAGAATGTACAAAGATGTCTTATATAGATAGATTAAATTACTTAAATTTGTACTCTTTAAAAGGTAGACGTATTAGCGGGGATTTGATTGAAGTGTACAAAATATTTCACAAGCAAACGGACATACAGTGGGACTATTTTTTTGAGGCTGTTAAAACAGATAGAACAAGAAATTCGGAAGGCAAAATATTTGTTAAGCAGTTTCATACTAATATGGGGAGATTCAAGTTCAGTAACAGAGTTATTACTAACTGGAACAGTTTGCCAACTGCACTTAAATTTGCTAAAAATACTAATGTTTTTAAGAATTTGCTGGATGAAGACTTGAAATTTAAAGTACAGTTTAGAAGCTTTGATGAATAAGAAGGAAAATTTATATTGCATGCATTTTCAACCCTGTCATAAAAGTATAATAACACGAGGGGACATTGAAAGGCTTAACGGCCTATGTAATTGATTACGTCCCTACATTACTACTACTACTACTACTACTACAAATACCTTTGTTGAATTAATTAACATAATGGATGGAAGAGACACTGGATAACTAATTATTATGAGTCTATAGTTTCTTTTATCTTTCTCAGAGAGAGAGAGAGAGAGAGTACATTTCTATAATTGTATAAGATGAATTTTCGTCTGATGTCTTTTTTCCTGATTTGTGAAAGAGGTGAACTGTTTTTTTTTAATTGACCTTATTTCTTTCTTTCCAGAAATACTACCCTCCAGACTTCGATCCCTCGAAAATACCAAAGCTTCGAGAACCAAAGAACAAAGTCTTTAGCATCCGAATTATGGCACCGTTCAACATGAGGTACTGTCTGCTTCTTGGGTTTTACTTTTGTTTATGACCATCGGCACTTTTCAGAGTTTATCATGAAATTTGTGAAGAGGGTTATTTTGATATGGATCACAATTAAGGATTTAGGGAGAGAGGTTCCATGTTCGGGGTCTTCAACCTCTTCCTCCCCTCCGTCCATGTCTTTCCCCACCCATCCCCATCCCCCATCACTCTCTTTCCTGCAACTAATACTTGTCTCTTCCGTCTCCAACATTTTGCTTTGGTGTATAAAGCAAAGTACTCAAGCTAAAGCAAAAGTATTACAAAAATCTGGCAGACACCACTCCCTTCCCACTAGTGTCCCCTTGCTGACCCTGACCCTCTGACATTAGAGAAAGACCTGTAAAAAAATTGTAGTCTGAGGTCAGTGGGAACAACGCCATTGAGATGTCACATGCTTTTTCTGTATAAATTGTTTACAGATTTTCTTTTTGGGAATTATGTGTTACTAATTTCTTGTTTTCTGATACTGTCTTTGACTCATCTGCTTTTTTGTTTGTTTGTTTGTGTGTTTTTTTTTAACTGTCGTTCACTGTTTTTTGCCTTTGTGGCCCATTCACCTTTCTTTGATCTGGAAGACCTTAGTGTATTGCTCTGTTGTACTAAGTATTATTGAAAAACTCAAAAACATGTCAATTTTTATGTTGTAATTCGGTAATCTAGGTAATGAGACTACCAGTTTTCCAAAACTGACTCCAGCTGTCCATTCTGAAGTGTTTCATTGCCAGTATGACCGCCTTATGTTTTTTTTTTTTTTTTTTTTATAATTTTTTTTATTTTATTGCTCATTACTTTTTTTCCCCACACTTTTCTTGAAACAAATCTGAACAAGGCATCATGGTGCAGTGGTTAGCACTGGAGATTTGCAGGCTGGATGGTCACAGGTTTGATCCTCTGCAGAAAGTATGGATTTAAAGCAGGTAAAGACTAACAGAGTTTTCACTTTGGCCGGCTGTTGCCCAGAGCTGAGTGTGAATGTAGTGTGGGCTTAGATGGGAAGACTGGAGTCACACTGTGGAGTTTCATCCACTTCATGAATTTGTGGCTGAGAGCATCGCTTAAATTTCTGGACAAACACTGGAGGTGGCTCAGCCTCGTGGGCCTCGATGATGCCTGTATATATAACAGAAGGGTAAAGTACATGTCCTGTTGTCTTTGACCACAGTGGAACTTCATAACATCATCCTGATCCTCACTGGTCTTCACTGAAAAAAAAAAAAACTCTGAAAGTTTTGTAGCAAATCATACATGTATAGCCTGCTCTTGTAGTACTAAGTAGTAGTAGGCACTTATTAAGATAAGAGCAAAGAAAGAAACAAAGAAAGAAATTTAATTTGCAGTTCATTTTTGATCTTTGGCCTGGTGCCTGCAGCGTAGATTTTTTTCTTTTTTTTTTTTTTTATCAGCCATCAGCTAAGGATGTCATCATGTTATGAAGTAATATACAAGTAGTTGTGTATTGGTTTTGGTTTTTGCAGGATAGGACTTCATGTCCATGGATGATGACAGCCGTGACAAGGCCCGTGTAGTTGGCTGGGCTTTAATGATTTAATAAATCTGCTGGATGAAGTGTGGATAGATCTGGATTTGTAATATCTTCCAGAAGAGTATACGTGTGGAGTCCAGCAAATGACTGAACTCCCATCACACACAAGATGAGATCAGTAGACATGTTGAAGACCTGGTACCCATGCCAGTATTCAGTGGGATAAGAAAACATAAAAGTACCTTTGCTTGCAGCAGTGTACTTGAGGAGCGACAGGCTGTGCCACATATCCAGTTGACTGCTGGATGCCAATGAACATGAAAAGGAGAGCAGTATTTAATGCCATTGTTCAAATGTGTTTCCCAAATACTGCACCCTATTTCAGTATTTCTCATGCGATACAAGGAACCCCATTGATTTCTGTGGATACATCAAAGGTATCATCTGTCAGATCAGCAATAATTGTCCAGGTGTAGACCACGTACTTGGGCAAAGAATTTGACACATGTGCAGATGCTAATTTTAATTGCTTAGTTTTTATTTTTCTAAACATTTATTGGTTTCTTTGCAGATGCAATGTTTGCGGAGAGTACATCTATAAAGGCAAAAAGTTCAACTCCCGCAAGGAAAATGTTGATGATGAGATTTTCTTGACTGAGAATTTTCCGTTTCTACATTCGCTGTCCTAAATGTGGCTGAAATTGCCTTCAAGGTTGGTGTCCTTATTGACTACAGAGATTGTAGAAATAATAATCTTGTTTATGGACTATAAAATTTATATTCAGCTCATTTCATTTTATTATGAATTTAATATATTCTTTAGTCTACCCTTTTTTCAGTTTTTGTGCTAACAAAGTTGAAGAACTACCATCTTAAATAACTTTGATGGATTGAAACATACATCTGATACATGTACTACCTAATGTAAAAAAAAAAAATCTGCATGATTCAAGGAGTGCTGCATTATCACAATCTTTTGTAAGTTTTGCACTCTTGTGTCAGAGTATCTCCCATGAAACAGGTGTTGTTCTTTCCCTCTGAAATCAAGGTTTGTCTAGCAGTAGATCACCAGATGATGTAAGCATTGATTGATCAGTAAATGTAAAATCGTATCCAGTACTTTTGTTCAGTGATGGCTTCATACTTTTTCCTCATTTTTGCCCTAATTTGGCATGTGAAGTGAAAGTGTAATTCTCCCTGCCCTATTTCATGTTCATATGTTGTGGCGCTTGTGTGTGTGTGTGTGTGGTGTGTGTGTGTGTGTGTGTGTGTGTGCATGTAGTGCATGTGTGTGTGTGAGTGTGTGTGTGTGTGTGTGTGTGTGTGTGTGTGTGTCTGCGTGCGTGTGATGATTGCATACTGAGAGCCTTCAGAAAAATATATCCTGGTTTATCAAATGGTAATAAAAGAAGGAAGACACTTTTCTGTCACCCCTCCCTGCCTTCCTTACCCTTCTTCTCCCCCTGTATATATTTAAGTTAATTATTTTCAGTTCATTTTACTCTTTGGTTTCTTGTGAGTTGACTTGAACGCGGTGACAGCCCTGATGTGGCCCTTTGCGGTTGGTTGGGCTGTACGCAACATAACTTACGTACTTACTCTTTGGTTTGATCTTGCTGAAAAGAATCCGAGACTGATGATGAATGGTCATGCTTGAATTTGTTGGACACATGTGACATCAGTCTCATTTAGCAGTATAATTCATTCTTGTTATTTGTCGTGTGTTTCTAAAATCTTTATCTGCATTATGATTCAGAGATTTATGTGGATCAAACATTTCATAATGTGACAAAACAATTTTTTTCCGGTTTCCAGACTGACCTGAAGAACACAGATTACACCTTGGAAGCAGGAGCAACACGCCTTTTTGAGGCAGAGAAACTGGCTCAGCAAATGGCTGAGCAAGAACGCCTGGAGAAAGAGGCAGAGGAACTCAATCCCATGAAGGTGAGTTTGATCTGTGTGCAGTATTTCCTTTCTGCTTAAACTTTTAATTATGATTTTTTTAAATTTTAAGTGCACCTGAATTACTGCTTTAGTTTTTCTTTTCGAGCACCAGACACAGGTACAAAACTGGGTACCATTTTAACCAATAATGAAAACAAGCTGCATGTGCAGATCGCATCACACGGAGTGGAAAAGTCTAGTTCTGCAGTATGATGTGTTGGGTGCTGTTTGTGATGTTAAAAACTGACCGTTAGGATCACTCGCCTTTAACCGGAAGATGTGAAATTGATCTGTACATCGACACCGATTGACATTTTCACATCGGCACTGTTGAAATGGTTTCAAGCACATTTGTAGTTGTACAGTCTTTACTGTTGTGTGAGTTTGGTCTCTAAATTACCCACAGTCATGTTATGTGGACAGTCTTCATTCATGCATGGATGGTTTTGCCAATCAGTTCAATACAAAATAATTTGTCTTTTTTTTCAACATTTTGGCTGTAATTAAAGCATTTCGCAGATGGTGACGGCTGTGGTTAGAGGAAACAACTGAAAACATGCTAATGCTCAAGTCTTCCCAGATAGTATGGGAATGGAAAAGAGAATATATGCGGATTGGGAGTTAACTGATCATTGGCAAAACGCTTGTTAAAAGCTATCTAGGTTGACAGTCACATGATTTCTGAAATGTGAAGTGTTTTTGATTGATAAAAAAAAAGAGCTAGTTTAAATCTTTTTTTTTTTTTTAGAGATTAAACTCCTTTTAAAAAAAAAACCTATTAGTTGCTTTTGGGTTTTATGAATGGGTAATTGTTTCCACAGTTGTTTGTAACTTTGGAGTTCTGTTTGTCTGCAGTTCATTTCAACTCTCGACATTTGACCTGCTCTGATTGTAATAGTTCACTAACAGACATTACCTTCAGCAATCCAGGCATCTTTACTCATGAATGCCAGCTTCACAAATGATGTTATCAGAAACAGAGTTCTTGTGTAGCCAGTGCCCATCAGGGATAGCACTGGGAGACGTTTCAGTCCTAAATGTTGTCTAGGAATCTTTGATGTCCCACACTCTGCAGGATCCATGGAGTAGCAGAAGTCATGGAAAGTCATGGAGTGTTTGAACAAGTGATTTTTCAGGACCAGAAAGTCATGAAATTATAACCAAGTCTAGGAAAAGTCATGGAATATAAAAGATAGCCTTCTAGAAATACAGATGTTTCGTGTGGACATTACTGAAGCGTCCCTTTTTTTTTGGTGATTTTCATAGCAGTAGGAATACATTTAAGTGTGACAATAGCTGATTTGCTGTCATGGATATTGTTCAGCATCGCATGGAAGAGTCATTGAATTTTGTACATATCGGCAATAATATATCCTAACATGATCACCATCAAGGTTTAAAAAAAAAAAAAAATTGTGTTCCACCGCATTCCAGGTCAATGAAATTTAGACACAAAACATACACAGGATAACATATGGAACGAGCTTGAACGAATTGAATTTTGATACGAGATGCTCTTAAGTGTTACGTCTTGTGATGCCAGTCTTTGGATGTGTGCTACAGGTGTTGGAAAACCGCACCAAGGCCAGCCACAAAGAGATGGCCCAGATTGACGAACTGGAGGAGCTGCGGGAAATCAGTGCCCGGCATGCCAAGGTGGACACCAGTGTGCTGCTGGAAAAACAGAAGCTGTATGAAGAACACCTAGAGAGGCTGCAACAGGAGGAAGAGGACAAGCTTGTTGAGTAAGTGTTAAATGTTGGCGTGTACATGCTGACCAGTCACAGTCAGAAGTCCTAGGTTAATTGGTAGTTTATTGTTTTCTTTGTGTGTGTGTATACATGTGAGTGAGTGTGTGTGTGTGTGTGTGTGTGTGTGTGTGTGTGTGTGGTGTGTGTGTGTGTGTGTGTGTGTGTGTGTGCGCGCGCACATATGTGTGTGTGTGTGTGCGTATGTGTGCGTGTGTGGTGTGTGTGAGAGAGCGAGTGTGTGTGTCTGTGTGTGAGTGCACCATCTTCTGTCCATTCTTTGCAGACTTTTTCAGGTAGCACTCTCTCCATCTCCTTTCACACCTGCACAGCAGATTCATCGTACCACAGTCATGACACCCAGAATTTAGAAAGAGAAGTCAGGTTAAGCTCATCATCAGGATACCCACTAGAGGAGGTCCTGCAATACTACGTTTGTTTATTTGAGAGTGCTCAGCCGCGCCTGTTGTGACTGAATTTGCATACAACACCATCTTCGGAGCTCAAGCAGTGACAGTAAAAATTGGTATGTCCCATAGCCAGACTTGATGGATCATCCATTTCTTGAGTGGAAACCATCAAGGGGTTCCTCTTTTGACAGTTGCTATATATTGGAATCTGTGCCCTGTGTGCCCTAGGGAGCTCCATTATGATCTGAGTCGGTAATATCAGGCTGTTTTGCCCCTTCAGTGTACCGCCTCTTGGACATCCACCGACTATTATACTGTGCAAGACTTGTCAGAGACATGCAGTCATAGTGGTAGCAGGCAAGCTTTGATAATGACAGCGATAAATTCATGTCCACCAGCGTCTGTGTTGACTGGCTTCCTGACAGGTTAGTTGTCTGCTGTGGTTTGCATGAGAGGAGACGAAACCATCTGAAGCATTTTACTCTTTAACCCTTTGCCCCTTGACCGTCTGAGTGCTTACAGTATCAAAATCTTAAGGAAGGTAAGTAACTCCGTAAATTGGATGTACTGATGTTAAATAAAAAATCAGAAAAAATACAAACCTTGGTCATAATATGTTTTATTTGCTCCAAAATTAAGTTAACATTTTGAAGTAAAATTCCACATGCATCAAAGCTTATATCTTTGTTGATAAATGTGTAAAAAAATATGCTAAGTTCAACACTACTGACCGAACATCGAACTGCATGAAACGCCATCCGCGGCCATCGTAATCGGCATAGTTGATGTTAGAATTTCGCTGAGATCGCCTCCATCAGCCACCAAAATCGACATCGGACTCCTCTCCTTTCACTATTCTTCTAATTTAAAGCCAGTAAATAGCTCCTCATCACTGGTCACTGCCACCAAAATGTTCGCCAACATTCTCCACATTTCGTCGTCCATCTTGCCGAAGCGAAAATCTCGATCACATAACTTGCTCTCAAACTTCAAAAATCACTGCGACCGAAGTCCTCCATGAAAAAATGCGCTGTTTGGACTGGAAGGAAGTTGGAAACCGGAACTACGTCACTGTATAACGCCGCAAAGCATTGTGGGAAAAATTCGTCTGCTAGGGGCAGCCAAACGGCAATCAGTGTATTTCGGCCACAGCGGGCGTTACAAGGATACGAAAGGCATCGCGTTTCGGGCACAAGCGGGCGTTACAAGGGCAGAGGTTAAATTCTGGATTTTCCAAACAAGATCTGCCCTCTTTGTCTAGATTGTCACAGTCAGAGAAAAGGATGGACATCACCAGCGACTTGAGAGTTTTGCCCTATGAGGAAGCGGAGAGACACGGTCATCCAGATGACCTTGAGTCATGTCATGCGGACATACCCAGGCCTAGCCAGAATCATAACAGTGCTCTTTTAGTTGATGCTGCTTGCACAAGTAATGAACAGTTATACGAGACATCTGCTCCACCTCTCCAGCCCTCTGTTTTCTAACAGATATGAAATTGTAGTCCCTGCCAGTGTTTTAAAATAGAATTGCACATGTATTAAACAGGAGGTGGTCATGGCAGTCCACCAGCGTCTGTGATTAATTCTCTTGATAAGCGCGCGCCCACTAGCGCCCAAAGGCTGAGCACCTGCCAGCGCCCGGTTAAACACGTGGCAACAATGGGCGCCACCATGTTTCTCATAGAAAAGGGAAGTCTCGCGAGAACGTGACTTCCTTCTCACTGTAGTATTCACTTCCATTTGCAAAAAAAACGCGAGTCGATACGTACTGTAGTTCTCGAGTTATGATTTTTAAAGTTTTGTGGTCGAAATGCTGTTTTTCACTATGGCTAACCTTGATTTCTGCCGTTCTGTAATGAGATTTAGTGATGAAGATACGGTGATTTGTAGGATTTACGGCATGAGACTTATTGAAAGTGCTGGGTGATGAAGCTTACAGTGACCTAGATTTCGACTGGGATGAGGTTCCAGATATGATAAACAACGATTCGGAAGAAAGTTCTGAAGAAGAAGATTTTTTTCCCAAGTAAATGGCTCATGTGACATTCTTCAAACTTATGAAAAAGCAACATATATATTCATAGGAATTTTAAAAATTATTTTCATTTCATTATTTCCTTTCCTCTCTTTTAAATTAATTTTTAAATTGGGTAACCATGTTCAAATTACAGAGTTACTTATCTTGCTGATGGTTTTCGGCGTAACTAGGCTCAGGTAAGTGCATACTGAAGAGGGTTAATTGATTATGTAGGGAAGAAGTGGAGGTGAGGCAGTTGTATGGTTCCAGCTTATGATTGTCTCCCTTATCCTGCCATCACCTCATCTCATTTTATTTATCAACTGGGCAGATATTATAGGTATGGGATTGGAATTTGTAGTCCACTGTTGAAAGGTATCATTAATGTTAAGCTGTTCAAATTAAGGAAGAGGCAACCCATACAGTCCAGGAGATTTTGCTTAATATGTTACCACTGGTTCATGCATTGAATTTGAATGTTCTGCCATAAAGTGTCTTCACTATCGCTTCAGGATTCCTAACTGTAACAATATTTTTGTTTAGCAGGGAGGGGAAGGGGAGGGGGGGGGGGGGGGGGGGGGGAAGAGAAGGTAAAAGAGTCAAATTTTAAATTACAATGCACTTGCAGATTTATGCTTTGAAAAAAAAAGATAAAAGTTAACCCTTTGCCTGCCACACCCTTTTAAAGCTCTGAGACAACAGTTTGCCAAGCCGTTTTTAGTCGCGAAGGGTTAATAATTCAAAAAAAATTCTGGATGTGGCAGTCAAAGGGTTAAACAGTTTTTGTATTTGTTTAAAACAAAGAATTGTCGATCTCTTTATTCAAGAGTGGAAATTGGGAAACCCCAGACTAAAGATAAAGATAGGAAAATTCGTACAATGACGATCACGGATTTTTCCGTGAGTACGGCAGATTTTTGCACACGGAAGCGTCACGGAAAAATCTGTGACGGGGCAGCCAAGGGGTTAAAGTGGTGTGTTTAAGTAATACCCCCCCCCCCCCCCCCCCCCCCCCTACCTACCCCACCCCTCCAAGAAAAAGTGAGTCAGTAATTTAGAGAGTCACAAAATTTAGAGCTTAATTGCGAGGTTCCACTGTATTAGATGACAGCGGACTTTCCCATGTAAAGATGTTGGACTGTCTTATCAATTGAAATGCGACAACACGGGCTGTATGTGAACAGGCTGATTGATGATAGCTGTTGCTGTTTTCAGGTCCATATTTGGCAACAAGCAGAAGCAGGCGATGAAGAGACTGGCTGACTCTGACAGTGACGGGTCGGATGGTGAAGAGCCAAGGTCAAAAAGAAAACTGCCAGCTGGTGGGAAGGTGGCTTCTGATCTTCTTGTGGTACGTTGTAGATGGCAATGTTTCCATAGTTATTTTATGTGTGGCTGATATATCTGAATGTGTGTACTGCTAGATGTTTCTTTTTATTTTTTTTAACCATAAATACAAGGGTCATAGGAATGTTTTAGAGAGAGAGAGAGAGAGAAAAACAACAACACCACCACCACACCTGCACAGAATTTTCATAACAGTAATAAAAAGTAATGTACAGTGATTATTCAACTTTGAATAGGAAGCAAGTGAAAATATAAAAACTACAAGGTGTGTGTAGATACACAACAACACTGAAACAGTTGCACAGCATTTATGTACATGATAATGTATTCTGTCTCTACAAGTTGCCTCCATACACAATCCACCACATGAACACACCCCACACACACACACAACACACACACACACACACACACACACACACACACACTCTCTCTCTCTCTCCTCTCCATCCACCCCCTCCACTCACCTTAAAGGTCTACTTTAGAGATTTTCGATAATTTGTTAAAAACAGGTCTACATGTCATATAACTACAGTACGGTATTCATTTTTCAAAAAAAGTCGCCGGAAGAATTTAACAGATAAAAAACGAGTTTTGCACACCTGTTCAAACCCCGCGCGGTAGACCGAAAACCGTGACGTCACTTGATGGACTGGCCGTCAGCCGCGACCTACACAACAAGCCAACGCCAAGTGAAATCAACACGAGTTGCGATCCCCCACAGCCTATAAAGTCACGAGGGGGTGGCAGATATTGTGCTGTAGGCGTGTGTAGCAGCTCAGCAGGAGACGGATATTCTTTGCACACATTTCCATCTGATCCAGTACTCGAAAGAAGTGGATTCGGTTGTGCAACCATGCCGGGCCACTAAGTTATTTTTACCACGTCAGTTCCAACTGGACCACGGAAACGAGCTGTTCCGACAATTGCCGAGCCCGTTCGAGTGGATCAAAAACTTCGTCTGCATTGTGCGCGTACTTTGAAGGCGGAGTGGTAAGCTCGTACAGATAAGTACGATAGTCGCACGTTTATTCTGTTCTTATCTATGGACAGATCACACTTGTTAAATTGACTGAACACGTTAAGGCTTGAGGAAGGAGAATCTCCGCTCGCCGTCCACACGTGATCGCATCAAGAAGTCAGTCGGTAGCCTCCCTCGAGACTTCGGTTAAAGTCCGTACGCCTTCGGAATGATGTGTTCGGGCGTCCAGCCGGAACTGAATAGCTCGTTTCCGTGGTCCAGCTGGAACTGACGTGGTAAAAAGAACTTAGCGTTCAAACTGATAAGGTAAAGGCCTTGCAGAAACATCCCCAGAGTTACATTGGCTGTCGCAATCATAGTCACTGCTTTTACATGATAAATTAAATACCGATCGAGATGTGCAAGAACCATCAGAATCGCTTTCTGTCGCCGTTGGCTTATTGTGTAGGTCGCGGCTGACGGCCAGTCCATCATGTGACGTCACATCCAAGAGTAGTTAAGCCATGCCAAGATTTAGTTGATTACCTCCCGTTTTCTTGATTACAGGTGAAAATGCCCACTTTCGCGGATCGATTTCGTGTGATCGGGAGCGAATCGGATGTTTATTTTACCAATTTATCAAACATTTCATATTTCTGCATAAGCTGACCAGTTATCGAAAACCTCTAAAGTAGACCTTTAAGGATGAAAATGGCACTTTTGGTAGTTTTAGCCCTCAACTGGTATGTGATGGGTTGAATTGATCTGGTCATCAAACTGTCTTTGTCTCCCAGGAAAGACATTCACTGATGCGTATCATTTTGCTTGTTCAGCCATGTCGTTTGCTCAGAACTGGTGTTTATCTTATATCATTTTATACATGTGTTTATGGACAGTGTCTGTCTTTTTTTGTCTTTTTTTTTGAGTCCAGTATGCTTGTCCTTCAGGCAGATTCAGTTTCCTTTTTATCATTTTCTTTTTAATTGTACACTTTTTTTAAATCAGTGTCTGTTGCCAGATTTGTGCAGTTTGTTGAAATGATCACTCAGATAGTAACATGAAGATGTCTGTAACACAGAGCTGCCAAGTGCTACCCTTTTAGTGTAGCCTGCTGCGGTTTGTTGACAGTGCTATGCTGCTACAGTTTGTGACGAAATGCTACACCAAACACTAAACATTTTGAAAACTGCTCGTGGGTTTGCAGTGGCTGAAACAGAATCCAGACAATGTAGATCTTCAGACTATAGACTTGTTTTATCCCAAAAATGGCCAAGTAAGGAGAGCAAGGAAAGCAGTAGAAAAATTGTTGAAGATGAACGCAGTTTTGCCCCCTTACCGATTGGTTTTGTTGTCAGCAATTTGTGTGTGTGTGTGATTGGTTTTGTTGTCAGCAATTTGTGTGTGTGTGTGATTGGTTTTGTTGTCAGCAATTTGTGTGTGTGTGTGATTGGTTTTGTTGTCAGCAATTTGTGTGTGTGTGTGATTGGTTTTGTTGTCAGCAATTTGTGTGTGTGTGTGATTGGTTTTGTTGTCAGCAATTTGTGTGTGTGTGTGTGATTGGTTTTGTTGTCAGCAATTTGTGTGTGTGTGTGATTGGTTTTGTTGTCAGCAATTTGTGTGTGTGTGATTGGTTTTGTTGTCAGCAATTTGTGTGTGTGTGTGATTGGTTTTGTTGTCAGCAATTTGTGTGTGTGTGTGATTGGTTTTGTTGTCAGCAATTTGTGTGTGTGTGTGATTGGTTTTGTTGTCAGCAATTTGTGTGTGTGTGTGATTGGTTTTGTTGTCAGCAATTTGTGTGTGTGTGTGATTGGTTTTGTTGTCAGCAATTTGTGTGTGTGTTTGTGTGTGTGTGATTGGTTTTGTTGTCAGCAATTTGTGTGTGTGTGTGCGTGTGTGTGTGTGTGTGTGCGTGTGTGTGTGTGTGTGTGAAAAGTCAAAACTACATGGTAACCAGTGAGATTTCCTTCCACATTGTCTGGCATCATGTCTTGTGTGAACAGTTCAACTCAAAGTGTTGTTGAATCTCACTTGTCATATCGCATGCAAGTGCTACGGTCAAGTTTGGAAAACAACACTTAAAATGCCAGAGTTCTACTCTTTGTGCTTTTGAGGCCTTGGGAGCTGTGGTAAAAAAAAAAAAAAAAGAAGAAAAAAAAGCGCTTTTGAGGCCTAGGCAGCTGTGGTAAAAACCAGAGGAATAAAGATATATACTTTTGTGATGTGTGGCATATTTTGTTTTCACAGTACTGTTACATCTACCCATCCAACTCTCTCTCTCTCTCTCTCTCTCTCTCTCTCTTTCTCTCTCTCTCCAGTATGTCAGAGAGGAAATTTACTTAACAGTTCAACTTTAACCATTTTTTCAGGATGCAAAAAATGGAGCCCAGAATGCCAGTAAGGAGCCCAAGGCCACAGAATCATGGCAGAAGAGTGTGGGAACTTTGTCCTCCACAAGGAAAGGCCTAGCCAGCCTGGTGAAGAAGAAACCAGCCACCAAAACAGATTCGACAAGCTCCTCCTCCACATCGAATGGAACTTCCATACCAGCAGCACCTTCAGCGCCCAATGGCAGTGGAGGGGAAAAGCTCAGGGTTCTGCCGATGTTTTGGATGGCAAGAGTTCGTCCAGTGGACCACAAAGTGATACAGTGGGGAAGAGGGAGAGCAGTGGAAACGATGCTCCGAGCGTCGTCACAGCGTCCAGTGGTCCTGGTGCAGCATCCAGCTCTGGACTAGGCTTGTTGGGGGGTTATTCTGGTAGTGAGAGTGATGACGAATCAAGTTAAATGGCGGTGTGGCCTTCGGTCAGAAATGTGTGATGGCACGATAGAGTGTAGCATCAGTCGCCATTGTAATAGAGACATTGCAAAGCTCTATGGGTGTCCTGCATCTTGTTGAAACTTATGTACAGGAATTTTATTGATGTGACTTCATTAGTATTGTAAAACCAGCTAGTAAAGAAGCTACCATTTCAAGACTCATGCTTGTTCACAAGTCTTCTTCAAAACATTTGCATGTTAGTCTAGGTGGAATTTTTGCTGCAGCAAAGAGTCTACTCATTTAGCCTTTTTTAACTTCCAATCCACCCATCTGCCATTTTCTATGGATTACCAGTCTGCCCATTGAAGATGACTCCATTTTGTTTCCATGTGGGTTATTCAGGAAGGGCTGAGAATTGAGATACAGCATTTTGAGCTTACAGGTGCCATTTATATTGTAGTGCAAAATCAGAACAAGCTTTTTTTTGTTGTTATTGGTTTGGTTTTTACCCTGTGTTGTGTGTGACTGTGACCAATAGAAACAGAAAGTGAGGATGATAGAGTCTAGTATATTTAACATAATGGGAATGATTTAGCAACCCCCATGCTGATGAATAGATAACGGTAATTTGGACATCAGTGTTGACTACATGAATGTTAGCTGTTGGTCCAGTGACTTGAGATCACTGGAATATGATGATTCTATTGTAACGTCTGGATCTGTTTGAGGTTTAGAGTGCAAGCAAGTCACTGCAATGGTCAGTCATTAACTTCAGCTACACACAGACATACACATACATGGCAAACAGCTACACACAGACAGACACATACATGGCAAACAGCTACACACAGACAGACACATACATGGCAAACAGCTACACACAGACAGACACATACATGGCAAACAGCTACACACAGACAGACACATACATGGCAAACTGTTGGATTTTTCATCAGCTACACACAGACAGACACATTCATGGCAAACTGTTGAATTTTTCTTCAGTTACACACAGACAGACACATAACGTGGCAAACTGTTGGATTTTTCTTCAGCTACACACAGACAGACACATACATGGCAAACTGTTGGATTTTTCTTCAGCTACACACAGACAGACACATACATGGCAAACTGTTGGATTTTTCTTCAGCTACACACAGACAGACACATACATGGCAAACTGTTGGATTTTTCTTCAGCTACACACAGACAGACACGTGCGTGGCAAACTTGGATTTTTCTTCAGCCACACACAGACAGACACATACATGGCAAATGTTGGATTTTTCTTCAGTTACACACAGACAGACACATACATGGCAAACTGTTGGACTTTTCTTCAGCTACACACAGACAGACACATACATGGCAAACTGTTGGATTTTTCTTCAGCCACACACAGACAGACACATACATGGCAAACTGTTGGATTTTTCTTCAGCTACACACAGACAGACACATACATGGCAAACTGTTGGATTTTTCTTCAGCCACACACAGACAGACACATACATGGCAAACTGTTGGATTTTTCTTCAGCTACACACAGACAGACACATACATGGCAAACTGTTGGATTTTTCTTCAGTTACACACAGACAGACACATACATGGCAAACTGTTGGATTTTTCTTCAGCTACACACAGACACATACATGGCAAACTGTTGGATTTTTCTGCAAAATATGCAGTTTGGACTTTCATGATCCTAGTTTCACAATTTTGATGAGCGCTGTAGAAATTTAATTAGGTATTTAGTATATCTTACACCAAATATGCTGGTAGTTTGAAAAGAAAGACCCAGTTTTGAAAAATATCTGGAGATCATGGCTAAGGGGTTCCACTGTATCTTAATCCATAAATGTGAGCCTTAAAGCTCTGTGAGTTGCATGTGCAGTGTTCTAAAATAGATAAAGAAATAAGTCAGTACATATATATATGCATATATATATATATTCTTCCATCATTATATTAATGACTTGGCTCAGATTTGGAGGAAGGAGGGGGGGGGGGGGGGGGGGGGGGGGGGGGGCAAAGGATAAAGACAATGAGAAAGAAAAGTCAGGGAAACATATTCTAAATATAAGATCCTTCGCTAGCAGCCTATGGAGACAACCCATCTTGAAGACAGCACTATTCATATTGCCTGCTCCTAGGCCTTTCTTATGCTGGATCAGACTCTTCAGGGAGGCACAGCTGGAGGGCGTTCTAAAACCAGAAACTGCAATGGGCATTGATCTGTAGTTCACATTGTCCTGTCTGAATGCATTATTCTTTATCCTTGACCACGCAACTGTTTTCCTTTTAAGAAATGATATTGTACTTCTTAATGATCATGGCCAGGATCATGGTGTCTTTTACACTTACAGGCCTCAATCACGAGGGGCTGCAGACATCGACACTGTGAAAGATCCGTTCACATTTGACGAATTCACACCTACTGTTTGTTGATGGGTAATTTTGATAATGTTCAGCACATGGGTGTGTCCTCCCTGGCGCCTTGGATTTGGCAGCTCAGATGTTTCACAGTTGGTTTGCTCATTGAGACGACAGCAGGTTGGCATCCTCTGGCTGGCCTGGGCATGCTGTGATGTGAACAGAGTTTCGCTCCTATAATTATTTGCATTTTTTGTGTGCGTGTGTGCTGTCAGGGGACAAAACTGCGTGGAGAGACTCTGGGCTGAATGCAGTTGTGTCCCTTGGCACAACTACTCTTTTCTGCTTTGTGATCATTTGTCATCCATTTTGATCGAGTTTCTTCATAATTATGTTGTGGAATTTGCTGTCATAGATATGTTTGTTCACTGTGAATCAGTAAACAGTTTTTTTCACTGAAGTTTTGTGGCTGTTTTGAGTGTTCATTTTAAAACAAAACAGACAAATGAGATATCACTGACTCTCATTGGACTTTGGTCCTCAGGGCCTAGGGGCCAACAGAACGTTGAATTGGCCATTCTTTGAGAAAAATCACAACACACACATGATTGAAGATGATGCATATTGGCACAAAATAAAGACTATGCCTTTAAGTACTTGTAAGTGATAGATAACTAATACTACTATAAATGTAGTCATGTTTATCTATGCACATGGCGTCGATTGCACCAACATTGATTGATTTTACTAGATCTAATCTATTAACCACACATCGTTGTGGGTTTGTAACTGTGTTTATTGATACACATACGTGTGTGATATGCATGCATATGCACAAGGACAGACTTTTCCTTTCCAGGGTTGAATCAGAATTTTGTAATTTTGTTCCCGTCTTTCTCTTATGTGCGTGCATGCCCATGCGTGTGTGTGTGTGTGTGTGTGTGTGTGCACATATATGCATGCTTGTTTGAATGCATGGTTATAAATCATGATATATTCAGGGTTGTCAGACATATCAATAGCTGCTTGTTCAACTGTTGGTTTAGAGATACATGTGATGATGAACATGGAAAATAATGTAGGCAGTGATCAGTATTTTGCTTTCTCTCTTAATGGTCACATGCTGTATGTTCCCTTAATTTCTTTTAATTTTAAATGCGTTTTGAGATGTGGCCAGACCAAAAAAGAAAAAGAAAAAGAATGAAGTGTGTATATGTTTGATCCTTTGTTGTTAGACCATGATCTTTGCTCAAGCTTTTGGAAACCACTGCGTAAGGGTCAAAGTCAACTGTAGTTTTTTTTGTTTTGTTTTTGTTTTGTTTTTTCAAAAGGTATTGCCTTCACAATAATCTATGCACTATGTATGACTTTCACAAAATACAAGTCATTTTTTTTTTCTTCGTCATAATGACATAAGTACCTAGTATGAAAGTACAATGACAATGGTATAGACTGCCAGTTGTGATCCATCATTCGTTTATGACGTCAGAAATACGTTTGAAGTCACTTTTAAAGTCTTATTATCAGATTGTTGTTATTGTTGTTTAGACTGATGCTAAGGTGAGGCTCACAGTGTGCAGTTTTCGTGTGAGACTGAAACTGAACTTAAACTGCAGTGCACATGTCTCCATGACTCGGTGATTATGTTTGTTGTGCACATCTCCATTTCAGTGGGTTGCATTGTGATTTGTTATCCCTACCATTTTAGGTGAAGTGACAGACAGGGATAACCATCCCATGAGAGTGAGGAGGGGGAGGGGAGCGCAAGGTAGAGCCTATTTGACATCAAGCTGATATCCCTAGAAAACAGAACAACAACATGGACAACAACAACAACAACAACATCAACAACAAAGAATTTAAGTCCGGCGCTTGAGGGATTCAAACTCAGACTATCTGATTGCCTACTAGATGCTCCACCACTGAACCAACTACGCTCATTGCAACGCCATGCCTGTTTCAATCCTTTGGCTGCACGTCACTATATACTTTTTTTTTTTTTTTGGAACATGGGTTCTTGCATGCATCATCAGAAAGGTAACCATCTCGAAAAGTGAACACTGCTTCGTTTTTGTGTGAAGAAACCAGTCATTGTGACATGAAAACCATTTCCACCACATGAAAAAGAAAAATGGTCTCCATTTAGATGCTGTGAAGACATCACATGATGAGTCCAATACCCCAAAACAACAACCCCCTGTCCTCTTTCCCACTCCCCACTCCCAACCTCTGTGATCCCAGAAAGGTGGAAGCGTTAAAAAATATAATTTATGCGAGTCATTTTCTGCTTCCTGCGTTCTGTTGCGAGAAAGATTGCCATAGATCAGCGACAACTAAGCAGTGACATCAGTGTATTTGAATCGTAAACTATTGTTTTCACATGTCAAGTACTTTGATGGTTTTACATGTAAAATGGTATACCAGGCTTAAAAGCAAGAAGCAAGCAACAGAAATGAACTGTTTTATGGGAAAGCTGTAAAATGAGTCAACATTGTTGTAATGAAGGAACCACTGTTTTCAGACAGAAAATCGATCATTTCGAAACATTTTTTGTTAGTGTTTTCAGGAAGAAATTTACTCTTTCACACACACACACACACACACAATACAAAAAAAGCAGTTAGGTGCGAGTGTGTGTGTGTCTCTCTCTTTCTTTTCTCTCCCTTCTCACACACGCACACCACACATTTATACTCATATATACATATGTCTATACACACACACACACACACACAACATATATATATATATATATATATATATATATTTATATATATATATATATATTATATATATATATATATATGTAAATGCACATAAAACAGAGACAAAAACAACAGACTCGGAAATTATTCCCAATATTTCGACCACCACAGTGGTTTTCCTCAGAGGACTTTAATGACAGAATGAAGCCAGGTATCCAATCATCAGCTCATGAAAACATATAAATGTATATATATACTATATTATATATATTCATTTTGTTCATTTTATATATTTTTTGAAGAGAAATTCGCTCCGCACCCCCCCCCACCCCCCCCCCCCCCCCCCCCCCCCCCCCCCCCCCCCCCCCCCCCCCCCCCCCCCCCCCCCCCCCCCCCCCACCCCCCCCCCCCCCCCCCCCCCCCCCCCCCCCCCCCCCCGCCGCACACACACACACACGCATGCACAAACCCATTTGAATGTAGGTAGCTCCCACATGATATATGATTTTTTGGGTATATATTTCCATGTCCTATCATTGTTGTTGTTTTTGGTCTTGTTTGTTTTTGTGTTTTAGTTTGATTGTTTGTTTGTTTAACAATGTATGGTATATAGCCTAAAGTATGTTTCCTTATTTTTAAACATATGTCAGACCTGCCTACCCTTCCGTAATCGTCCGTAATCTTACGGAAATTAACCCCCCATTACGGAGGTACGATTTTCCGTGCGAATTACGGAAAAGAAAATTGAAAAAACTACGCAAATTCCAGACTCGAAAAATTGTCGACTGCTAGACCTTTCCGAGACCACAGAGTAACTTCCCTTGACTCAAGCCGAAACCACAGATGGTTCGGAACTTGCGATTGGTCAATGTGGTGCTGTGGGCCAACACGACGCGCCATCACATCTGTGCGCGCCATTCGAAGCCTTTTGTTCAGCCATTGTAAGACAAAGTTTCAACCGATTTTTTGCCGGCGATTGTGAAAATGGCGGAGAAATCTTCTTAACGTTTGCATGAAACCGACGACGAGGGTTCGAAAACCACTGTGCCACAACGGAAGAAGGCTAAGTTGTATTTGATACAAACGCCCCTGATCCTGATCCTGATCCTGAAGAAGCAAGTGTTCCGAAGTAAATACACGCGGACTTGGCCTTGTCCTTTGCAATCCAAAAACATGGAACTGGATTTGTATACTGCTCGGTGTGCAATTCAGTCTTCTCCATCGGACATGGGGGAGCAAATGACTGCAAGCGCCATATCTCGGGGAAAATGCACAAAGAGACAGCTGCGAGTGCCTCCAGTCAAAAGATCACATCGTTGCACCAGGACACCATTGAGGCACTCCTTGTTCTCAAATCCCGGCCTGCAGAGAACACAGATCTTGAGCCAGAGGAACTGGACCATCTCAAGAGTGCCTACTCCAAGCAGCAGGCACAATACAAGGCTTAGTGCAACACACACACACACACACACACACACACACACACACACACACACACACACACACACACATTTTTGTATATTTTTTATTTTTATTTTATTTTTTTTGGGTGGGGGGTGGGGGGGGGGGGGGGTTGTACATTAGGTTCTTCATCAGTGGTGTCATATGTGGTGACTGCTGTGTTCGTTACAAAATGTCAAGTATATCACCTTTGAATTGACCTGAAACTCCTGTCCTGAGTCCGTCATCAGCCATCATCTCAAGGTATTGTAATTCTGCTTTGTTGTTTTTGTTCCTTTTTTACTGTTTATATTTTTTGTTAAAATGTTAAAAATGTAGTTGGAGTTTTGTACACATTATTTGTTCAAAAACGCCGTGTATTACGCGTCCGTGGAATTACTGAAGGAAAATGCAAAATTACTGAAAATCTCTGTGGTTAGTACTGATGAGCATAACATGAGGTAGGCAGGTCTGATATGTAATGTTCACTTCATTTCTTTCAGGCCTCACATGAATCTGTTTACACTTTTTTTTGTGCGTGTGTGTTTTTTAAAATGGAACGAAGCACATTACATCTCAGTAAGTTATAATTCGTTTCACTGTACATAATTTGACAACTGCTTTTTTAATTTTTAATTATTATTATTATTGAAAAAAAAATGTTTTTATTGTTTGTGAGAAATGTGTCAGCTGACCATTGACATGAAATTGTAACCAATTGAGATTTCAGGGCTGTCTGTGATTAATAAGGAGTTGCAAATTTATTCACAAGAATTAGATGTAATTGCGGTAGATGGTGTTTCACTTTCAAGACGGCCTTTTCATGTATGTTAGAAAAAAATTGCTCAGGATATAGTCTGTTTTATGGACAAAGGCTGTGTCACTCTGTGTTTTGATCATTGTTACTCCGGAGAGGAAAGGAGGGGAGGGAGGGTTGGAACTTGGAGAGAGGAAGTAGTGTACAATATGACTTTAAGCCTATACATCTAGCAGCGTCATTATTGACACAAAGAGCTGATTTACATTACACTGAAGACAATAAATGATGAAAAACATTTCCCATATGACAGGTCATGCTCTGCAAATGTCAGAAAAGTATGTGATATATAGACAATGCATCATGAACTGATGTTCACCATGATATGTACATAATGCTTTATTTGTACACAATAAAATTTTTGAAAAACGTTTTTGTTTGGGGATGGTCATTCCCAAGGACATACTTTTGAACCAAAGAGTGAACCAGTTTATGAATTTCAACTCAAAATGTGACTAATTCTCAAGTCAGTCAATCAGTGTACCTCTGATTACAGCTCTGATTTGCTGAAACAAACGCTGTTAGTGGTGAATTATTTGAATAATCTATCAACGGATATCATATTCAACCCATTGATCAATCAATCAATCAACCATTATTCGAACAGACAACTTGAACAGTCGGTCAACAGATCAGTCAATCAATCACATATTCACCATCTGAGATTCGCCAAAGAAAATGAATTGCGTACCATAGAATAGGTTAAAACAAAGGCATTTAGAATGATCAGCATGATTCACACACATATTCACTTTCAGTAATAATTTCTTCCATTCATTCGTTTGAATATAACTTTCTGCTGATGATCATTAATGAAACAATAATACAGCATAATGGACTCACAAATTCATGTGGAATCCAAAGTATGCCAGCCCTCAGTGCAAACAGATGCGAAGGAAAGAAAAAAGAACTTTCACAAAAACTTCACCATCCTTTCTTCTTTCGTTTTGCGTGTGTTTTATGTGTAGATTTAATATCCCCAAACAATTTCAGAAACCATACTTTGTTACAGTACTGTTATTTTAGATATTCCGTGATAAATTCATTTCTGAAAATGTCCATGCCATCATTACAGTGAAGCACTCATGCTGTCTACTCTGAACCCTAAGCACTCTGTTTTAGAGAAATGTCCCATAGCATATACTCCTTTCTATTTAAACTGATACGGCAATATCATTTCATGACTTGATCTTCAGTTCAGGTCTGTACCCTTTTTTTCATTTAACATCGCTCCAACATATACGATATTTGATGATAAAGTTACAAAATCATGGGCAATTTTCTCGCACACATACAGACCCATGATAAAGATCCAACAAATCTTAATAATGTGGCAACTTCAGTTTTAGTTATGACAGGTGCAGTGCTGATGATGCATGCGAAATTTGGATCACGATTTTTTTTATACTTGTCAAAACAGAGACCTTTCTCCTTTATACCTCTTTGTAACTATTGGACATTTCAATAAAAGATGGGCACAGAAGGAAGTCCGTTGCTGATACAAGTAACATAACGAGAAAATGTTGTATTCCATGTCTTTACTCTCATCTTAGTACTTATCTTTACAATGTCTTGAGCAGGTGGGCAATATATTGAGTTTCAAACAATTTGTGTACCAAACAAAAACAAAAATTTGTGTACAAAACAAACAAAAAAAGAAACAAAAACCCCAAAAATTTGTGTAAAAAAACAAACAAAAAGGAAACAAAAAAAAACCCAAAAATTTGTGTACAAAAAAAACAAACAAAAAGAGAAACAAAAAAACCCAAAAATTTGTGTACAAAACAAAAAAAAAAGAAACAAAAAAACAAAAATTTGTGTACAAAACAAAAAACAAACAAACAAACAAAAAACAATACGAAAACGTGTTGATACCAAACAAAAATTTGTGTAACAAAACGAACATTTCAATATTTAGAGTGTTTCTGAAAGAGAAATTGCTGAAGACAGTTTTGAAACATCACCTTATTGTCCCCTACCTTTCAGTTTCTTTTGACAATTCACCGCAAATTTACTTCGCTTCGTATACAATACAAGGGTTACGATACCCCCCCCCCTTCCCTTCTCCCCGTACACACGACACACACACACACTTAACTCACACACACACACAACACACCACACCCCAAAACACACCAACCCCACACACCCACACACACCACACACAATTTCAGCTGCGAAAGTTATCCTTAAAACTTCTGCTTACGAAACATTTTCCAAAAAAAACAAATCTTAATTCAAAACCGATTTTGCAAAAAGAGGTAGAACAATACAGTCATTGAAGTCCATGAATACATATGCCTCCGATATTATTTGTAATACAGAGCTGAACGGGAAAAAATGTTGCAGTTAAACCTACTTTTTCTCCACTTCCAGAATGGGAACAAAATCAACCAATATTTGACATTGATCACACAGATTTATCAAAAAAACATTCCCCTAACCTATTAAAATGTTAGTAATTCTCACTTGGAAAGTAAGTATACAGACTATCTAAAGATATACACCGATGGATCAGTTCTTGAGGATGGAAATACTGGTGCAGCTTTTGTAATACCCTTATTAAAAACAGAAAAACGATACTACATTGGTAAACATTATTCCATTTTTACTGCTGAACTTGTAGCCATACTTATGGCATTAAATTACATTGTAGATCTTTCGACGGATACATGCAAAATCTTATTCTGTGTGGATTCAAAGTCTTGTTTTACAAGCCATTAAATCCCGAGGCATAAGAAATCGACTGGAAATGACTATTGAAATAAAACATATCATTCATGAGTTGTCTATAAAGGGTACCAGTATTACCTTTTGCTGGATTCCTTCACACTCCGGAATCACCCACAACGAGTGGGCAGATCATGCGGCTAAAAAGGCAGCGAAAAATTAGAAGGTTCACAGCATCTCGACATTCAACTAGATCTGCATGAATTTAACCAGTGCATAGAAAAAGTGTCTCAAAATCATATTGCTGAACTGCACAAAAAAACAAATAGTCGAGTATTACAGCACTGTGTACAAGTAAAGAATGCAGCGGATCCGAAATCTTTTTTAAACAATTTATCTGTAATGCATTCCAGACATGTTACTAGTTTGATGTATAGGTTCCGATTGAATGCTTTTAGAAACAAAGTATTCTAAAAATATACATTGCATATGTGGCAAACAATTACTGTAAACCATCTACTTCTTCACTGCCCAGGAGTTGGCACTTTGTTCCTAAGATAAAGTTAGCAGATCAATTGTCAGCCAGTGCACCATTATCCACTGAAAATATTTTAAATAATCATGCATTACTCTGCATGCTATCTGAAAATTTTAATTCCAGTCCACTTGGTATCTATCTCTGATGTATTTTAAACTAAAATTGTTGTGTTGTACGACATTGATATAAAAGAGTTACGTTTATATGATATATATGGTTAGCCCCCCCCCCCCCTCCCCCCGCCTCCCACTATTATTCCGTCCTCCTTTCCACCCTGACGCCCCGCATCCCCACCCGCAACCTCCCCTCCCCCCCCCCCCATCCCCCTGCATTATGCTCCAATCCTACTAAACTTGTTTCGTTTGATATACTTTAATTTCCCCGATTAACATACACCAAAGGCTAGATAAACAACCAGGATAAGTAAATATCTACATATTCATCACCCATCCCAACCTCCCCCTCTTGCCCCTAGCACAGTCCTCTCTCTCTCTTCTCCTCACAGGCGCACACACACACACATAATTATGCACGCACACACACACACATGCACACACAAACCGCGCGCGCGCGCCCCCCACCCGACACGAACACGCACACACACAATCCCCCCCCCACCCCCACCCCCCGTCTAATAACACTTATAGTGAATAGACGTTAAACTAAAGAACTAACTAACACATTTCCGGAACTTATGTTTGGCCGGCAAATGGGAACAGGGTAGCCTAACACAAGCTTCCTGTCTCGTACGCTACATGAGGTGCTTCTGGGACGGACATTCTCAGGAGGCGTAATGACGCCTCATCAGATCAGTGTTCTTTTGACGTCACTGAACCTGGACGTCACCGTGCGTCTTTCTGACGACTCCCAATTCCAGGAGGGCCGGATTCGCTCTGCAGTCATCGTTGTTGTGGTAATCGTGCGGCGGGAACCAAATGGACGACTGGCTGCTCTCCGACTGGACAGACAGGTCGTCGTCACGTGCTGGGAGCGAGCGCTTCCTGTCGAAGGCTTCTGAACCAGACGGAGGACAGTCCGCCTTACTCTGCTCTACCGCTGTGCCAGTCAGGTCCGCGTCTTGGCCAGCTGCTGGGACAAGGACAGCCTGCGTCTGGACGGATGAAGAAAGGCTTTCGATCCTTCGTGCTGGGCAGGGGTGAGAGGGTTGCCTCTGCCGCTCGACTGGTGGCGGAGGGGTGACCTTCTTGAAGCGCCACAGCGTCAGGAGAGAGTTGATGATGATGTTGATGACTGGGAACTGGGACAGGAGCAGGAAGTGGCGTTCACATGCCTGCGTGAGGACCAGACATTGCATAAGAGGTTGAAAAACGTGTACCATGTTCATTTGGATCTTGCTCATTTGAATCAAATGAGCGCGAACGCGCGCAGACACACAGACATTGCACAGAGATTAAAAATCATGTACTGTGTTCATTTGGATCTTGCTCATTTGACCCAAATGCGCGCGCGCACGTACACACACACACACACACACCGCACACACGCACGCACGCACGCACGCACACACACTCACACGCACGCACGCACGCACACACACACACACACACACACACACACACACACACACACACACACACATACAGTGTGCACTCGTCAGCATGAATGATCATTTTAACAATGATGCTAAATGGGTCTCCCAGTACACGTTTGGACATCAAAATTATTATACCTCGTGAACCAGATGAAATATTCATAGAGTCTGTTTTATCTTTCAGGCCTATCAAAACTTCGACCTTTTCAAAATCATAATTTAGCCATTTCGAAAAAAAAAAGTATTTCCCAACGGTTTAAAAATATGCATGTCTGGAGTAAAACAATGATAAATTCAACATGCACATGTCCTATAAAATTCTCAAAGAATTATTCTCTGAAACATGCCTTAAACACGGACACAGCTCTCTCTCTCTCTCTCTCTCTCTCTCTCTCTCTCTCTTTCACACACACACAGACACACACACACACACCACACACGCGCGCGCGCGCGCGCGCTCACGCACACACGGAAGCAAGATTAATTGATCGAGGCTCGTCGAACGGCTACGTAACATTTCCTGTTTCATTTTGTTTCATGTTTAATGGGCGCGTGTTTAACACACACACACACACACACACACACACACACACACACACACACACAGAGAAGATGATGATGAGAATCTTTATTTCCAAGGGATAAGCAAATATATGCGTTTTTACATCCGGCCCTTGCCCCGCGAGGGACTAAGAGCGACTAGCAACTAACTAGCATGACTAGCTACTAAACCATACAAAGAAACATACTTATCTTCAAAAATACATAAAAACATGGATGAGCTTTTTCTCCTTCAATATTGAAAAATTCACGAGCTTACAGAAAAAGGGGCATTTAAACAACAATCAAGAATACATGAACTTGTTACTAAAAAAAAAGAATAAGGGAAAAAGATCACACACACACACACACACACACACACACACACACACACACACAAGCACGCACGTGCGCACACACATTCACACAGACACACACACACACACACACACACACACACACACACACACACAGAGGCTATAACGGTCCAGAACGTTTTATTTTTTTTCTGTATGGAATATCATAGACAGTACTAGGCCGATCTTTCTGAAAATTTGACGGTATGTTCATTATGGGTCACGGATTATGCCCGGTGTTTCATTTTACCGTTATAGCCGTTACCAACGGCCAAAACAGCCCATAACGGTTTTCCTTCTTTATGGAATATCTCAGAAAGTATTTGGCCGATCTTTCTGAAAATTTGTATGTGTGTTCATTATGGGTCACGGATGATACCCGATGTGTTATTTTTACGTTATAGCCGTTACTAACGGCTATAACGGCCCACAAACGTTTTTCCTCCTTTGTGGAATATCTCAGAAAGTGCTTGGCCGATCTTTCTGAAAATCTGTAAGCATGTTCATCATGGGTCAAGGATGATGCCTGATGTGTTTATTTTACCGTGATAGCCGTTACTAAAGGCTATAACGGCCCAGAAAGGTTTTTTTTTCTGTATGGAATATCATAGAAAGTACTTAGCCGATCTTTCTGAAAATTTGAAGTTATGTTCATTATGGGTCACGGATGATGCCCGGTGTGTTATTTAACCGTTATAGCCGTTACTAACGGTTATAACATCCATAACGGTTTTTTCTTTTTTTTTTATGGAATATCTCAGAAAGTACTTGCCGATCTTTCTGAAAATTTGTAGGTATCTTCAATATTTGTCACGGATGATGCCCGATGTGTTATTTTACCGTTATAGCCGTTACTAACGGCCATAACGGTTTTTCTTTTTATGGAATATCTCAGAAAGTAATTGGCCGATCTTTCTGAAAATTTGTAGGCATGTTCATTATGGATCACGGATGATGCCCGGTGTGTTATTTTAACCGTTGTAGCCGTTACTAAGGGCTATAACGGCCCATAGCTGTTTTTCTTCTTTAAAGAAATATATCAGAAAGTACTTGGCCGATCTTTCTGAAAATTTTAGGTATGTTCATTATGGGTCACGGATCATGCCCGATGTGTTATTTTACCGTTATAGCTGCTACTAACGGCTATAACGGCCCACAATGGTTTTTTTTTTCTTTATGGAATATCTTAGAAAGTACTTCGCCGATCTTTCTGAAAATTTGAAGGTATGTTCATTATGGGTCAAGGATCATGCCCGATGTTTTACTTTACCGTTATAGCCGTTGCCGACGACTATAATGGCTCATAACGGTTTTTCTTTCTTATGGAATATCTCAGAAAGTACTCGGCCGATCTTTCTGAAAATTTGTAGGCATGTTCATTATGGGTCACGGATCATGTCCAATGTTTTATTTTACCGTTATAGCCGACATTAACGGCTATAATGGCCCATAACAATTTTCTCCTTTATGGAAAATCTCAGAAAGTACTTGGCCGATCTTTCTGAAAATTTGTGGGTATGTTTATTATGGGTCACAGATGATGGCCGATGTTTACCGTTATAGCCGTTACTAACGGCCCAAAACGGTTTTTCCTCTTTATGGAATATCTCACGCGTATTCAAGATAAACTGGGAGTACGTTTATATGCTTTGCATCTTGTTTTTTTAGTTTTCTTCTTCTTGTTTTTGTATGTGTATGTAGTGTAGTGAATGTACATTTGTGTGTGTATGGATGTGTGGGCACGGGCCCATGTGTGTGCGTGTGATAGCAAACATATCCCTTAGTGGAAGAACTCCAGCTTGAAGATAGTCCAGTTCTGTGAATCTCGAGGATTTTGCAGAACTGCTTTAAGAGCGCGTTTGTAGATGCTGAGTAGAGGTTTCATTGAATTGTCGCTAGCCGAGTCAAACAGTGTCGAGCAGTAATTGGTTGAGGAGAGTATGAATGCATTCAGGAATAATTTTCTGGCATGTCAGTTCAAAAAAGTGCTTAATCCTGCATAATTAACACATTTGTCTGGATACTATTTTGCTTAATGTTTTGATGGGAAGCAGCCCATGAAAGATTGTTGTCAATTATTATCATACTACACGATGATTGTCTACTTCCTCGATTCTTACATTATTACGCCTACTACACGATGATTGTCTACTTCATCGATTCTTACATTATTACGCCTACTACACGATGATTGTCTACTTCCTCGATTCTTACATTATTACCCTAACTACAGGATGATTGTCTACTTCCTTGATTCTTACATGATTATGCCTACTACACGATGATTGTCTACTTCCTCAATTCTTACATTACTATGCCTACTACACGATGACTGTCTACTTCCTCGATTCTTACATGATTATGCCTACTACACGATGACTGTCTACTTCCTTGATTCTTACATGATTATGCCTACTACACGATGACTGTCTACTTCCTCAATTCTTACATTACTATGCCTACTACACGATGACTGTCTACTTCCTCGATTCTTACATTGCTGATATCAATTGAAGGGAACTGTTTTACGTTTTGCTGTCTTTGGCGGGTTGTTAGAGAGAGAGAGAGAGAGAGAGAGAGAGAGAGAGAGAGAGAGAGAGAGGAGAGAGAAAGAGAGAGAGAGAGAGACAGACAGACAGACAGACAGACAGACAAGACAGACAGACAGACAGACAGAGAGGGGGGGGAGAGAGAGAGAGAGAAGAGAGAGAGAGAGAAAGACAGACAGAGAGAGAGAGAGAGAGAGGGAGGGAGAGAGAGAGGGAGACAGAGACAGAGAGAGAGAGGGGGGGGGGGGGGGAGGGGGAGGGGAGGAGAGAGAGAGAGAGAGAGACAGAGACAGAGAGAGAGCACAAGCACACGAACACCGTTTATGGTGATAAATGATCAAGGGCTTTACAATCACCGCGAACGAAAAACAACCAAACAAACAACCAAACAACTACAACAATAAAACAAAAACAAAAACAAACAAACCAAACCAAAACAAACACACCCCTCCCACCCCACCACCCCATAAAAAAAAATAAAAAAAAAAAGAGAGAGAAAGGGATCCCACGCGGGAATACCACCAAGCCAGCCCAAGCCCAAGCCCAAGCCCAACTTGCCCTTGCCTCACACCTCAGAGAGACGACCCTGACCACCGCCGTCGGCCATCCACAGCAGGTAGAGCGCCAGAGCCAGGTAGAAGGACAGGAAGCTGCAGGCCTGGGAGGTGGCGTGCCGGACGCTGCGGCGGATCTGCAGCCGCTCGCTGACCGTGCTGTCTGAGGTGCGCGTGCCCAACATGGGCACCACCAGCACCGCACGGCGGGACAGCTTGTACAGCAGGCCCACGTGGGCCACCAGGATGCCCAGCATCGAGGTCATCAGCACGATCCCCTGCACACACACACACAGGGGACGACAGGTGAACGGGTACCGTCAACGGTGGTTTTTTTTTCGTTTACGGTCAGGTTTGGTTTTTTTTTTTTTTTCGGGGGGGGGGGGGGGGGGTCGTCTACGTCCACGTACGGTGACCTGACCATGAGATGGATAACCAGTGCGAGTGCAGACCTATCTTACACTGCGACACTATTCCCTGCAGGGATAGGTGAACGGGTACCGTCAACGGTGGTTTTGACTTATGGTCATGTTTTTTTTTTTTTTTTTTTGGGGGGGAGGGGGGAGGGGGGGGGGGTCTACGTCCACGTACGGTGACCTGACCATGACGTGGATAACCAGTGCGAGTGCAGACCTATCTTACACTACGACACTATTCCCTGCAGGGATAGGTGAACGGGGTACCATCAACAGTGGTTTTGAATGACGGTCAGGGTTTCTTGGTTGTCTACGTCCACGTACGGTTGACATGACCATGACGTGGATAACCAGCACGAGTGCAGACCTATCTTACACTATTCCTTGCAGGGACAGGTGAACGGGTTACCATCAACGGTAGTTTTGAGTTATGTTCAGGTTTGTGTCGTCTACGTCCACCTACGGTGACATGACATGACGTGGATGACTTGAGGAGAGTGCAGGGATGTCTTATACCGCACTCTACACCCCGGGGCAACAGCGCCGTTCAGAAGGGTAGGCAAAATGGGAATTTGTATGTTGCCACCGCCACCGGCCGGGGGCAAACAGCGCCGTTCAGAAGGGTAGGCAAAATGGGAATTTGTATGTTGTATGTTGCCACCGCCACCGGCCGGGGCAACAGCGCCGTTCAGAAGGGTAGGCAAAATGGGAATGTGTATGTTGCCACCGCCACCGGCCGGGGCAACAGCGCCGTTCAGAAGGGTAGGCAAAATGGGAATTTTTATGTTGCCACCGCCACCGGCCGGGCAACAGCACCGTTCAGAAGGGTAAGCAAAATGGGAATTTGTATGTTGCCACCGCCACCGGCCGGGCAACAGCGCCGTTCAGAAGGGTAGGCAAAATGGGAATTTGTATCTTGCCACCGCCACCGGCCGGGGCAACAGCGCCGTTCAGAAGGGTAGGCAAAATGGGAATTTGTATGTTGCCACGCCACCGGCCGGGGCAACAGCGCCGTTCAGAAGGGTAGGCAAAATGGGAATTTGTATGTTGCCACCGCACCGGCGGGGGCAACAGCGCCGTTCAGAAGGGTAGGCAAAATGGGACTTTTTATGTTGCTGCCGGCCGGGGCAACAGCGCCGTTCAGAAGGGTAGGCAAAATGGGACTTTTTATGTGGCCACCGCCACCGGCCGGGGCAACAGCGCCGTTCAGAAGGGTAGGCAAAATGGGACTTTTTATGTTGCCACCGCCACCGGCCGGGGCAACAGCGCCGTTCAGAAGGGTAGGCAAAATGGGAATTTGTATGTTGCCACCGCCACCGGCCGGGGCAACAGCGCCGTTTAGAAGGGTAGGCAAAATGGGACTTTTTATGTTGGGTGCCGGCCGGGGCAACAGCGCCGTTCAGAAGGGTAGCGCCGTTCAGAAGGGTAGGCAAAATGGGAATTTTTAGGTTGCCACCGGCCGGGGCAACAGCACCAATTGTTCAGAAGGGTAGGCAAAATGGGAATTTTTACGTTGGGTGCCGGCCGGGGCAACAGCGCCGTTCAGAAGGGTAGGCAAAATGGGAATTTTGATGTTGGGTGCCGGCGTGGTTGGAACTCGCCATAGTTGGCCGCAGACTACGGTGCGCTTAACCACCTGTGCCAGTCTGGCACTCAGTGCTACACTCATGTTCCGTTCTGTATTTATCATTCTTCTTCCCAGCGGCGTGGGAAGATCCGAACGTCGGGAGAAGGGCAGTGGGGAGGGGGGGGGGGGGGGGGGACAGGAATGGTACCAAAACACACACACACACACACACACACACACACACACACACACACACACACACGATTCTAAGCCTCGAAGAAAGCTGGTGGGAACATCTCTCAAGTCTCTTCACACCGCGGGGTAATCATGTTTACCTGGTCATCAAGACCTGAGAGAGAGAGATCTCTACAGACCCGAAGAACACACCACAGCTCGTACCAAATTTTGTGTTGGAAGATTTTGTTTTCAAAAATGGCTATTCCGCGCTCTTTTTGCGGACATGAAGTGATTTTTTTCAGTGCATGTTGATGTGTACCTCATCTTATTTTTGTTGTGATTATACCCGTGTTCGGACATTATAGTTTCTGTATCCCTACAAAAGCCCATTGGACGTCGTACAGAACAGTTATTCACTTTCAGGTGTGGCAAGCTTCCCACAGCCACGTTCTAAACACTTGGCTCAGCTCCTCTGTTTTTTGTCTGCCT